>OX453243.1:25197015-25823727 GCA_949709985.1 Luffia ferchaultella | reverse complement strand
GTGCAAAAAATATTATCACTACATATTATAAAAGAAAGTCCGCAGCGTCTTTCTGTCTGTCTGTCTGAACGTGATAAACTCAAAAACTTCCGAACAGGTTGGCATATTATTGGCACTAATTGACGGAGTGATTCAAGAGGAAGGTTGACGTGTATAATTTATTAATGTTTTGTGCAAATTTGTTAAAATATGACGATTATTGTTGAAGAAGTCGGAAAAAAATCAAGCCGGCTGGGATCTTTCATCGAAAACGCTGTCTAATCCTTTTGAGGTATAACAAAATAATGTACGAATAAATTGTGTATCTTATATAGGACTAAAGAAAAGTCCGCGATGGCATATGTCTATCTTTCATGGATAGGTTACTATACCTATTTTTATGTATAAAAAAATGGTGTCATATGAGGTAATTTGAAAGCAATTTATACGGATACAGTATTAATCCTTATCAAATTAAATACGTTATTTATCTTCAGCATTTTATAAACATTGTGATTGCCCTTTACACTATACAATTTAAATTAATATCTTAGAAACTATCGCGAAATATATATATCGTGCGACCAGCCGGGCGGCCATGCGGGAAGACGCGACATGTGTTTTTAATTAAAAAATTAAATTAAAAATTTAAAAAACTCCTGACAAAAAAAACTACCTTTAAAAAGTGTAAAATAATACAAGTTTGTTCATTGCCTAGTGATTTTTGATCCTTAAAAGCTTCGGGGACTGCTAATTATTAGATATTTGAAGTTTACTTAGAGGTCCCCGACGCTTTTAAGGATCAAAATCAATAGGCAATGAACAAACTTGTATTATTTTACACTTTTTAAAGGTTAGTTTTTGTTTGTGTCGGGGGTTTTTAAAATTTTTAATTTAATTTTTATTTCAAAATTTTTAAACTTTTATTTAGTTAAACTAATTCATACATGATCAGACAAAAAATATTTTTCTAGTTTTTAGTGTTCATTTCGTTAGTTAATATTCTTCATTCCCTTTCAATATAGTGAATATCATCAATATAGTGATCATATAGTTTTCTACTAGTCAAGTCTTTTCATTTGCTACCTATATTGATGGAGAAGTGAAAAAATGTAATTGCCATTTTGTGCTGGCGGCCATCTTGGATTTGAAATTTGTTATAGTGTATAGTATTCTACTAGTCAATCCCTTTCATTTGATACCCATATTGATGGAGTAGGAAATGAAAGAAAATATGTAATTCACTATTTCGTGGTGGCGGCCATCTTGGATTTGAAATTTGTCGTAGTGTATAGTATTCTACTAGTCAAGCCCTTTCATTTGCTACCCATATTGAGGGATTTGTGAAAAAATATGTAATTTGCCATTTCGTAGTGGCGGCCATCTTGAATTTGAAATTTGTCATAGTGTATAGGTTTCTACCTGTCAAGTTCTTTCATTTGCTACCCATATTGAGGGATTTGTGAAAAAATATGTAATTTGCCATTTCGTGGTGGCGGCCATCTTGAATTTGAAATTTGTCATAGTGTATAGGTTTCTACTAGTCAAGTCCTTTCATTTGATACCCATATTGATGGAGTAGTGAAAGAAAACATGGAATTCGTCATTTCGTGGTGGCGGCCATCTTTTGAAATTTTTCATAGTGTATAGTATTCTACTAGTCAAGCCCTTTAATTTGATACCCATATTGATGGAGTACTGAAAAACTATGATGTCCGCCATTTTGTGGCGGCGGCCATCTTGGACTGATTTTCATCAAACATAGCTAAGAACGCAAATTCACCTCTCATATTAAAAAATCCGCAATATTTGGTGCATTCACATGTCATTGCTATTGTTATTAGTTTCAGTACCAAATTAAATCTAAGTTATATAAATTTAATGAATAAATATTGCATTTTATTGATCTTTTTTTATTTTTTGACCTTTTTTTCAGTTTCTCTGCGTTTAGGACAGTTAGTCATTATAGTAACAGTCATTATAGTGAATGTCCTTATAGTGTTGAGGTGGTTGGTTTAGGTCATCCAGTTGGTATAATCAGATGTGGTTACTTCAAAGCCCAGACAGCAATAATATAATAATAGGCATTCACTTATAATTATTAAAATAATTTTTCGATAACACATTTAGTTTGGTTCAAATATACTTCAGATCATTTTTAGAAAGCGAAAATCGAATTGTTACTCACAGCAAAATATGGTTCAGAAAGAAAAAAACATCTGACCATTTCTCAGATTCGCCATTTTTGGGTGTTAATAGGCGAAACACAACCGGCCTGTGATACTCTAAGTGGCACAAACAAAACCGGTCCGTTCTCAGCCGGCTGTGAAACGGTCACAGTGGGCCACGACACACGTGCGGCGATTTTAACGATGAATCGCACTAGAAATACTTTAATTTAATATTGCTAACCTATAAAGACGGTACGGGTACCTATCTCATTCCAGTTTATATGTGATAAAATATTGATTAGATTTATTTTAAATTTTTGTTTTGGTTGTTATTCATATGCCTATCGATAACTAGAAACTTAGATTAAAGTGAATGCAAAGTATGCATATTCATAGTAATAGCCCCAACAAAAGCGATCGTGACAGGTTCGCTGTCTAATGAATCATATATGATTCACATGGGATTTTGTACCATTTTACTGTGTTCATGAATTGTACTATGTACTACTTGTATTTCATACTATGTGATGAAAATCAATCTTACATTCCAATAACGAAAATACAGAAACGCTAGGTAATCGTTTTACAATTTAATTTGAACTACAAATGGAGAAAGGAACCACTCTTTCGATTTATATGGAAAGAGTGAGCCTTATAATACCCTCAACTAAAATCGAATGCTTAAAAATATTATTCCGTCAGCCATTTTTATACCCCACTGCAGGGGCTTAGGCCTTCCCACGAGATGAGCGGGCTTGGAGCTTAAATCCACCACGCTGCTCCAATGCGGGTTGGCGGATTGTAACGACCGCCATCTATTGACAGCAACCGGGAGCGACTGCTTAACGTGCTCTCCAAGGCACGGAGTCAGTGATAGTTAATGTACCTAGTTAAGTCAGAAAAAAGTCATTGGTACAAGCCCGGATTCGAATCATGGCCACATGGCCTTATAGATTTGAAACAGGTTCGTTGCGTTCGGGTTATCCAGGCATGATTATAAATATTATTGCTGGACATGTAAGTATTCATTTTAAGTTCAAAATAATACTCTACAGCATTGTACCTATAAAAAAAATACCTACTTCTTTTGCATAGTTTTATGTGCTGAAACTGTTTTCGATTCAGTGTGATATGTAAAGACAACTATTATAGTATATAGATAAAAGGAGTTGAGTAGGTATACATAGTTCGAATAAAAATTTTAGATACGATATATATTTATAGTGTATATTCGGAATTGTTAAAAATGCCTAAACCTTTGCTTTCGTTTTCCTCCATCTTTTAGAATAACAAGTTGGGGTTAAAATGTTAGAGAGTTATTAGAATTGGTGTTTTAAATGTTTTTAACCTATTAGAACCGTATTCATACCGAAAGCCATCTTCGTCGAATTAAAAAAAGGCGCATGTGTTAATAAAAATTCGTATGCATGTATTGCAGCAGCTATTTTATTTTAATACATTAATTATCTAAAACACTCATCCAAGTTCCAAATATCATAATTTGATATTAATATCATATTCATGAGTTAAGCAACAGCGCAGCGGTACCGAAAAATGGTAGGTAAATATAAAAAATATCTTAAATTAGACATATTTCAATTTTATTTTTATTGTGATATAGATTTTTCAATTATTTTCACATTTCTGATAATGGTTCATAGGTACCAAAATATATTTAAGTAATTTCTCTTTAGGGCACCTAATAGGTAAGTTAATAATAAAGCGCGTCGCTAATCATCCTAATCATTAATGTTATTACCTAATAACAGGTAGGTACTAACTACTCATTTGGCAAGTTCAAATTTCTATATATTTTTTTTAATTATCTACCTACTGGCTTTTGCATGAGAAACTTTAAATTAATAAGTAGGTAGGTATACCAACAGTTTCAACGATAAAGTAACATCGGCTTTGATATTTTATATGAAGAACACAACATACTCGTATTTCAAATTAGGGCATTCGACTATAGGTAAAATTATATTATTTTCTTCGATGTTTGCCTTTTGTTGAAAAATTCACTAAACTTACGTGACTTACAATATTATGGTAAGCGCAAAAAGTCGCATGTTGAAGTTTAACCAATCACGTGTTATGCATGCGTTACATATACTTATCGACGCTGTAGAGTGAAGACCTCGTATGTCCAAAGTGTCCAAACAACAAAACTCCAAAATATAAAACGAGATTACCTCACAAACTGCGCAAGGTTCATTTATTTACGTGCTTTTCGTCGACACCGCTGGATGGCCTAAAATTAAAAAATCGAACAACGGATTCGTTACAAACATGCTTTACGAGTTATTCTTCGTAACAAAGAAAAAAAAAATTAAAATAAAAAAAATGACATACGAGGTCTTCACTCTACAGCGTCGTTATGCGTGTAACGTTCCGCACGCGTGTCTTTTTCGCGCAGGGAGTGTTTGTGCACCTCACAGACTCGCCCATTTGCTTTGAACTGAACACCCCTCACCTTGAGTCCATGCCGGTGATACGCAGTCGATGACGGTCCAAATGATCAACAGGTTCCGGCGAAACAACATTTTTTCAATGTCCTATTACTATATAGTCCATACACACTATACCACCATTGCTGCACTGAAATGTATACACTGGTCACAGTACGAGTAAAGAAAGGTAAAAGTTTCCCGCTTCCATTTGAGTGTAACGTTATTGGGTCGCGAAAGCTTTAGTAAGCATAGACAAAGTGCGTGTGCGAACTTGCGCGCGCGGCAGTATAGAGTAGACTGGCGCGAACGGCAGCGCAAGCCCCCACCCGCTTGCCTTTCACCGTTACAATTTGTAAATCGAGACTGAGCTGTTGGGCAAGGCTGTGTGACGATAGACATTCAACAAAAAAGCCATCTACAGACAGACTTCGTTGAATGCAAGAAAACAGTATTCTTGAAGTGGCCGTGTGACACATACCTATGGTGCACGAGACACGATAACAAATTCAAAAGACATATTTTTCTTTACCATTTAGTACAATCTGAACAACTGTAAGTAGCACTCCAGTATTTAGTTCCTACATACATGATATTCATTCAAAATTTGTGGGTTTTTTTGTCTTTATGTACTTCAGTATGACAGAAGTATGAAAGTAGAATTAATTAACGCAGTAGGGATAAGATCTCTGCACCCATTTATAATAATAATAATAATAACGTACACATCACAGCAACGTCTAGGCTCCAAACTAAGCATTAGCTTGTATTTTGGTTACCTAGCGAAGACACCACATACATGTAACAACCAAGACCCGGTGCCAGTATTAATATTCATCATATAAATACTGACCCGACCTGGGATTCGAAGCCGGGACGTCCAGCTTCGTGAGCAGGGTCACTACCCACTAGGCTAAGCGGTCGTCATTGTTTAATTATAATAATAATATTATTATTATTACATGGGACTTCCCACACAGCGCCATATAGTCCCAAAGGAAGCAATTATTATGCTTGTGTTATGGGTTACTAGGCAACTGATATACATACTTAAATATTCTTTAAAATATATACATATATAAATATTTTTGCGAAGACACCACATACATATAACAACCATGACCCGGTACCAGTATCAATATTCGTCATATAAATACTGACCCTTAATTTAATTTAATGTATACCTAGATCCTTTTTGTAGCATATGTGATATGAAAGAACTGTGTGTTCTGAAACAAGTTGCAGTGGCTATAGTGGAAAATGTTATGTCGGATTAATTAAGTCACATAGAAAGAACGAAGAAAAGTAAAACGATAAAAAGAAGTCTAGGAATATAGAGTGAATGTTAGCGATGGAAGGGTCGGTAACAGTGGTGGACAATATAGCATAAAGCATTATTTAAAACGCGTTATTTGAGCCCAACGGATTTAGCATATTATATTGGTTGCCTCTTGGTGCTATTAAATAGCGCGACGCGATCCCGCAGTCACGCCTTACCGATAGAGCGATGCGATCAACACAACGAAACACGCCCTTCAACGAACGCGATCGCGCGCTGATGATCAGCGCAGCTATCGGTCGATAGCATGTGACCGCCGCCCAACGCAACGAACGAACGAGGCGCGATCGCGTGCCGAGTGTTGCAGCAGACTAAACAGTCGGAGTAGATATTCTACGGTAAGCATTCCCTCGTGTTATGCTATAGCATAGCATATAAATAAACATGCTAAAATAATATAGTTTAAAGTCTGAAGGATGTTTTTAAAATATAGCTGACTTTTACACCACTAGTCGGTAAGACGAGCTATAGAACAACGTTTATCAATCGAATGGGCATTGTTAAAAATTATGCAGATGACGGCACAGGGACAATTTCAACGTCAGGTGAATTTTCATTAATATCTGGCAAATCAATAAATAGAGAAAAAATAATTTGAAGAGATTTTTCTAGAACCTCCCATTGCGGGAGTGACATATGTATATAATATTTAAATATGGTGAATTAAAAATAACGGAATTTTCTTTGATTCTCTCAGATCTAATTGATCTATTGTGCGTGTACACTATTTTTAATGAACTGACTCTTTCTAACCGACACAAAAGTAGATAATTTATATTGTAAACAAAACGTACCAAAAGTTACGTAAATCACGTAGAGATAGATGATGATATTGATTCATCAATAAATTAATTTAAACAATACAAAACTACAGTTGACTATTACCTGGAAACAATTTCGTCATTTTTAGATAAGTGGCTTTTTGATTAACATAGATTAAAAATGGCAATTGTTCGTTTTTGTTTATAGCTATGATTGATACTTACTGTATATAAAACTATTTAAAACTACTATTACTATTAACATACCATATCAGCCCGTTATGCCGGGGCTTAGACCTCCCCTCGAGATGAAAGTGTTTGAAGCTTAATTCACCACGCTGCTCCAGTGCGGGTTGGAGATTTTAACGACTGCCGTCTGATGACAGCAACTGGGGCTGATGGCTCAACGTGTTCTCCGTAGCACAGAATCAGTGATAGTTATGTACCTACTTATGTCAGAAAAACTCACTGGTGCATGCTGTGGGATTCGAACTACGACTCTCTAAGCAAGTAGCGGGCTCGCCACCACTTGGCTATCACGACATTAACATATTAATATAATATTTAAGACATGTGCTCACTACGCTCCACTATTGATCTTCTTAAATTGTGAGGGATCCTCACACTAGAGCGAACTGCTTTTTTGTTCACACTTGTTTCGGGGATAGACCTCCCTCCTCATCAAAACGGTCGTTGTGGTAAGGTAATTTGTTTGAGATGATAATGTCTATCTGAAATATTATACAAGCACGTCGAAGAGTATCACTCACAGTTCAGCCGCGTCTGTCTATCTGTTTGTCTGTCTGTATGCGATAATTTCAAAAACTGGCAGATGTCTATCTTTCATGGATTGCTTACTATACCTATTTTTATGTTTAAAAAAATTTTGTCATACGATGAGGTGATTATGAAAGCAATTTATACGGATACAGTATTAATCCTTATCAAATTAAATACGTTAATTGCCTTCAAAATTTCATGCACCTTATAATTGCCTTTTACATCATACAATTCAAATGAATATCTTCGTAGTTATCGAGAAATAACAACTATAGTGCGACAAGCTTCTGAGCTAGCGTCCGGGGCCCTACAGCGACGCGACTCGCGTGATGTAAAATTTGGTAGAAGTTATCAATGTTGTATCCATAGAAATAATGTAGTTTGTTCTTTAATGTTTCAAATATTTATGGAATTGGAAATAAAATACATTAAAAATACTCCAAGTAGCATGAATAGGAGCAACAACAAGCTAATAGGATACAACGACAGAAAAAACACTACGACTTACTCGTTTATGCTCTACTACACGTACGAAGCCGGGGCGAGTCGCTAGTTATGCAAATAAATAACTATGCCTACTGATATTTTTTTGTCAAAAAATATATTAAAAAACTCATGAACTGAGGCTGTTTTCACATTTTAAAACTCGATATATTTTTATTCACTCAATTACAAAAAAAAAATCAGAAAAAAAATTAAAATATTTAATTTAAGGCAGGCGACCGCCTTCGGCTTCGCCCCCGTGGACTAGTAGTAATCAAAGTGTAACACTTCTTATTAGGGTAAAGAGAAGATTCGTTTCTTATCTTCATCCCTTATATTTATAACCATAAATTAAGAAAAATCTTTTATTTTGAAATGACAGACATTTATATTTTATTTATATGTATAGGTAAAAAGTTACGTGGGTTACTCTCCTGAAAGTCCTCTATCTATCAATGTAAGTCCCATTAAAATCGGTTCATCCGCTCGTATAATTAGTACGACCAAACAAACAGACAAACAGACGCGATAATATATGGCCTATGTCCATCCAGAAAATCAGAAAAGTAGTTTTGATGTTTACCTACTTTTTACGTTCGAACAAACTTTGAAATATTTGTGAATAGGTAAAGCGATCGTTGATTTTAAAATATAATGCCTGATATTGAATGAATTGTAAAATATTATTACAATTAAAAGGTATTTCCACGGTTACTTTATAAAAATAATTTAGTTTAATTTTTTAAAGTTTCGAATTTTCGACTCCGCCGCTATTCATTTCGTTCGTCTAGACCACATCCTGCATATCGTCATCCCTATGCCGCTTAGTCCCTGGTGTGAGCGAGCGCCAATCGGCCGAACATCCCGCTGTCAGCTGGTGCCATTTTAAAACATTTTGCAATTTAATGTTATAAATTACTTATAGAATTGTTAAACAATTTAAAGAAAACAACCAATATGCTTGCAAAGAGTTTTTTAAAATAATTTTGTGGTACTCATTATAGGATTTTGAAATAAAAAACGTAAATCAGTAGGTACCTATCTTACGGTTTATTTTTGAATAGGACGTTTTAATGTTTATTTGGTGCCTTACGGGAAATATGTTATTTCGTTTTCATTCCTGCAAATTTATACTATTTTTTCTACTATTCTTGAATTCTACTTCTACGACTATTTCATCTCACACTTCAAATATCTTTCTGTCATTCATTCGAATTTTGATTGCACTGGAATAAACAGTACAATGTTAATCTTCGTGCCTTTAACTATCGCTGTGCAAAATATCACTTTGTTTCGTTGCTTCGTTACAACGACGTGTAGAAAGCGCAGACATATCCCCTAGGGCTAGGGAATCTTTGACCAGAATAAACAGTAGTCAGTCCATGTCCTTCTTTTTCTTCATATATCATTAAGATTGGCTCAACGGTTTACCCGTGAAAGGGTAAGAAACATTCAAATAAACCAAAATAAACATATCTTCGTATTTATTATATTGTTACGAACACACAAAGCACAAAGAAACTAGCGCCATCTAGCGTCAACCAGTAAAACCACTCAAAGAACAAAGACAACATGAAACCCCCTACTCAATACTAAATGGCGTAAGAGGAACTATATAGAAGTATAGTCTCGAAAACCGGGTACATGCGCGAAACTTTCCAGAATTGTCCAACCCGGTCGATCACGTTCGTTCTGGAATGGTCTGAGGCTCGTATCGGCCCATATAAATAGCCGCAGGGAGCAGAGCCAGTTCAGTTCAGTTTGAGCTACCTTCGAGGCGACTTCGAAGTGAAAACTAGTAATCAAGAGTGATACCAGTGAATCCTATGACTTGGCTACGACCTAGGACATCGTTAGTGCTTAGTGTTTGGACCCAGTGCTTTGTGTTGGAACTAGTGTTAATGAATAAAGTCTTCAAAAGAGTCAGCAGATCTTTCTCTCCAAATCCTTCGAACCCTAACACGTAACAATATTATATAGGATCTGCTGGTGTGATGAAATATTCTTACTTGATATGCATGGAAATCGCCGGTGTCTCGGTAATAGGATTATAAGCAGAAATAGCACATAGGGGTTATTGATTAAATCCTGTACGGGTTCACCTCAACTCAAATGCGTAAACCAAAGTTTAGTGGACTATAATGGAAGCGAAAGTGATCGGAAAGAAAAAATAAAGAGTAAGTGACCTGTATGCGGCAGCACACACTCGACTCCTCGGCTGCAGGCTACAGATCAGCAGCACACATTCGTGTACTACAGTTTCATAAAGACTTTTTAGCGTTTATTATTACACATGCAGTGTTTTTGTATACGTTTGCATATACCTAAATTCGTCTGTCTGTCTGTCTTTCCGTGTGTCACAGCCATTTTAATGGTAAAATATTAATGCTTCAAGCTGAAATTTGTCATGGTTACGCATTATAGCAGCCGTAACACAGTTGTGTATTAAAATTTGGGGAAAAAATCTAGGTTGCCTACATGAAAAGTGAGTGCGAATTTTATTTCCATATACCTTCGAGTGATAGCCCACTCAACTAGTACTTTCAAGACCGATGAGGTTTTTGATTGTTTTTCAATATTAGGTCTCGATAATAAAATAGTCGGCCCTAAAGTGGTATTCTAGCATGACTTGCATGTGCCACCTCAAACTCTTTAACCACTATTCAGGAATAAAAAGAAACTCCATAATAATAGGACATAGCATAAACCTACTATGAAATTAATCACCACTATCAAAGGCAATTAGTTCAGGAGTTATAACCAATCAAGTTAGTGAATAGTCCAACTCTGAACAAATTCACGATTTTTCATTTTGAATAGTTTTTTTATTGGTGTGGTTAATGGCTAGATTGTAAACGTAGGTTTTCTCTAATGCTTCAGAGTATGCTTAGCCCATCTAGTCTAAAAGTAAGCAAGTATTATGCTTCTGTTATGGGTTACTAGACAACTGATATACATACTTAAATATTCTTTTTTTTTATGATATTTATGTTACAGTTAAAACTCATTTTTAGTTATAACGCGTTTTCTCTAGTTAAAACTAGATTTTACTAAATGCATTTCATACAACTAGAATTTACTGCTGCTTAAAAATTAATATCAGTTAAAACAGTTTTAACTAGAGACAACGGGTTTTATCGAACTGATACACTTAAAACTGTTTCGCCCGAGTAATTTTTAAACAGAATTTTAGCGATTGGTAAACAGAAAAAAGAACACCACTTTATTATTATGGCTCAGAGACATCTACGATAATTCAATGCACGAAATTGAATATGCACAATTAGCTCAATAGAAAACTTAAAAAAATACAGAAGATTTTTTTTTGATAAATGTGTGATCGAGAATTAATAATAAAATATCTTAAAATGCAATGCCTACATTTTTATTTTTTGAATTCAAATTAAAGCAAAAGCAATCAACACTCAACTCAGAACTGTTTTTAATTAAGTCATTCCCTTAAACAAGTTTCTCTAACACTAGTTTTAACTAAGATTCAAAGTAAGAACTAGTTTGAACGGATATTCATTTCTGAGCAGCAGTTAATTTCTAGTTGTAACAAAGGTATTTAGTAAAAACTAGTTTTAACAAGAGAAAACGCGTTTTAACTAAGAACGGGTTTTAACTGTAACATATACATAGATAATTATTCTACACCCAGACCCGGTACGAAACAAACATGTTCATGCACACAAATATTTGTCCCTTAAATTTAAATTGATAATGAATATCATACTTCATATTGTCATGCTCTATGATTATCATAGAGCTCATTATAATTGTAGCTGTGAGCTGACTATAATTCTTAATAGGCCAGCTCAATAGAGTAAATAAAATAATGACAGCAACGTGTGATTTAATGGATTTAATAGTCAGAAATGTCACTTCACAGTATGGAAACTTTCAATGAAGGCTGCCGCGGGGACCTCGCGGACTGAAACCCGTCATCTCGCCAAACGGGTACACCAGCTAGCTAGAGTAGGAGTTAGAGTTAGAGTTAGAGTTAGACGGTAAGCGCAGAAGAGGGCTTCTAGTCAATTCGTATGTACTGCTCATATAAATGTGACAAATTTATAATTGTGTTGATCAAATAATTCTGTTTAGGATCTATTTATTACACTGATTAATGATATTTTTATTTGCTGATGATTTCAACTTTATTTGCTAACCAAGTATTGAACTTGATGTTCTTTTCTTGCTACGAAAGCATAACATATGTTATCCACGTTAATTGGTAGCCGAATGTTTATTGTATATTTATACTGTGACGCCTTAGGAAAGAATCGCAGTAGATGTGGCCGGACCTTTTCCTGTATCTCATAATGGCAACAAGTAATTCATGGTCGAGGTTGATTACTTTACGAGGTGGCCAGAGGTTTTCGCAATACCCAACCAGGAGGCAGTGACTGTGGCAACTAAACTGGTTGACGAAATATTTTGCAGATACGGACTGCCCTTGGAGATTCACTCGGACCAAGGTCGTAATTTTTGAATCTCAGGTGTTCCAGGAAACGTGCCGTATCTTGAGTACAAACAAAACACGGACGACCCCATACCGCCCGCAATCAGACAGAATGGTCGAGAGATTTAACCGTTCGCTGGAAACCCACCTCGCAAAATTAGTCGACGAACATCAAAAAGACTGGGACCGATATATTCCGTTGTTTATGCCCTCATATAGGACAGCGGAACATAAGAGCATAAAGGTCACGCCAGCGTTTGCCAATTTTGGACGAGAACTAAGATTGCCGTTCGACCTGGTAACTGGCAGACCGCCTGACGACTCACGACCAATATCGGACTATGTGTCGGACCTAAAGGAATGGATGCATGACATTCATGAGCAGGTCAGGGAGAACGCTCTTATGGCAAGCGAGAGGATGAAGACTAGATACGACCGAAGCGCCGCCGTTACTGGCTTTGATGAGGGATCTCTTGTATGGTTGCATAACCCGAGGCGCAAGAAAGGTAAATCCCCGAAAGTACAAAACCGTTGGAAAGGACCGTACAAGGTGATAACCATGTCACACTACTCCTGTTCGTGTTCCTGTTTTTGTTCTCTTTGTTTACTGTGAGTATTTTTGTATGGGCTGATCATGGGGGCTGATCGACCTCTGTAATGTGGCTTGGTTTATGATTTTCTAAAATTTGAAAATTGGAAGGAAGAAAAATATAGAGGTGGGGACTTGACAGCTGTCGGGGTGCAAAAATGAGGAGAATAAAAATTTAATATTTTCTGGATCTGAAAATGTATTTCTGAAATTTAAAAGAATAAGTTCTTTGGGTTGATATAATTTCGATTATTTTAGTGTAAAATTGGTAATGGTCAAGCAGTGCTGTTATATTGTCGCACCCGGTCCCTAAAACATGGACCTTATACTCAAACGTTGGCTGGATTGTCCAAGAAAAGCCGTGGAGTTACATGCTGGAAGATGCTTCACACGTTAAATATTCATTACATATATATAGTAGTCCTGGAGGTAAAACTTAATTCGTAGACTTTACAAATTACCGGTGGTTTCCTTGATGATGGGAGTTTAGGAGAAGCAAGGGGAAGGTTCGCTCATATGAACTTAAATTATGTTTCTTGTTCCTAATTGTGTTTCTAATTGTATGTTCCTAACTTCTGTCTGTATCTAAATCTGTTATAGTAAATGGCTGACCTAACTTTAGTCTCACTTTTTCTTTATCTCTTTTTTATGTCACTACCCTTGAGATCTATACTACCTTACTTCATTTAATTTTTAACGTGACAACCAGGATCAAGGACGTGACGTACCGCTTGCAACGTGGTCTACGAGGAAAGCCTAAGATAGTGCACATCGATCAACTAGCCCCTTACCGAGGTTCGAATATTGCTCGAGACGAACAAATCGAAGAAGGGGGTAGTGTGACGCCTATCTACAACAGCACGTCGACAGGTCATTGAACTTACTAGAGAAATTCCCACAGCCATTCAATAAAACAGAAAAATCCAGACAGAGAATTAAATTCTACGAATTTAAAATATGAGACGGTCTTGTGCAAAGAAATACTCGCGCTATTTCGAAAAATCAACGCTCATTTCTATTAGGCGCTGTGGCGCTTACATTTTTTCCCACGGTCGAGAAATAGAAATGTAATTGATAAATTAAAATATTCGAGAGATAGAATATTCGCGACGATGACTCGCGGAAGGGAGAGGGCTATATAAGGCGATAATCAGAGTCGAGAGTTTTTTGGAAGTAAGTCAAGCGCGACAAGTAGCGAAGTGCGGAGTGCTATAACGATGTAATTCGTGTTCGATATTTTTTTGCTATTAAATTATTTTGTGATTTGGTCTTGTAATAAAGTGAGCTAAAATTAGTGCATCAGCAATATCCGAACCAGTAGTCCGTAACAATATAATTATTCTTAAATTACATAATAATAACGATTAATGGTTAAGTTCGATTAACGCCGCGCTCGTTTTTTTTATTGTATGGTGGTACGGAACCCTTCGTGTGCGACTCTGACTTGCACTTGTCCGGGTTTCTTTAAAATCATATTTTACATCAACATCACAAAGATAAAATGCATCTAGTTTTCGCTTATTGGCTAAACGCTATGTGTCTTTTCTATGAAATTTTTACAAAATTTTTACTTATAGGTAAATGTACATTTTATAAGGTAATCTATTAGGTACTCGTTAAATAATGCAGTCTACTGTGATAGTTTTCGTTTTAACTAAGTTATATATATACTCCTGTCAAACATTTTTTCAAAAACAACGGTTTAGCTGGTAGAGTGGGGGGGGGGGCACATGACTCTAACAAAAATTAAGACTTTAGAAGTACATATCACAACAACTGTTCACTTAAATAAAAAAAATTGTTTGAAACTTTGATATCTTTTTTTAAGACCTATCGTTTGGTACCTCTCGCGTTAATATACAATGAATTTTTTTTTCGTACTTCAGTTACATGCATTGCGACCAGTCCCAAAAAAAAATTTAATCTTAATTTCACTACGTCGTTGTGTAGTGGTTCATAGATTACACTTACCTTCTAAATTCCATCTATATATTGCCAATAGTTTCCGAGAAAAACCACAGACAGACAGACAGGCAGACGGGATGACGGACATGGCGAAACTATAAAGGTTCCTTTTTTGCCATTTGGCCACGGAACCCTAAAAAACAGCTAGTAAGTCCGAGGTTTGTTTTAATTTGAGATTAAATTTTAAGGTTGTTGTCAAATAAACACATACATAAGGACATAAACTTTATTATTTGTTATATTTCATCAACAGTGTTGTACATAAAAGCATATTAAAGTAAATGTAGATAAAAACTATATTTCTTTTATATATTTTTAAGCTCAGTTAAGTTTTGTAAATATTATTATCTTTATATATATGTATATATATGTACCCACATGTAATATAAATTCATCAAAACGTAACTTTTACATTAGATAAGATACATTTTTTAAATCAGTTTATTATCGAAACAAATCCGACAATTTATATTTAAGAATATTATTTCATAGGATTTAAATATTCATATAATCGTATTGGTAAAAGCGAGTTTATAATTCATTGAATTGTAATGAAATACATTTTTTTTATTTGGGACATGGGCAAAAAAATGGCGCTTATGGCTACATGTCAAAAACTACCGATTCTTGGGAAAATTAACAATGTCGAGCATAAGCGCCAAGAAACTCCATAGTTATATATATCTTTTAAAATGGGAGTTTCAGATACTTGTTTATTTTGATTAATAGTGTAACATTCATAATTTTATAAATTAACAGTTTCTAATTTACAAATAAGTGCTTATGAGTGCTGAATTTAAGCGGCTCCGTCATTCACAGTAATAAGTATATCGCACTCCTATATTATATGTGTACATTGCTTAATTAACAAATTATATTATGATTTTTGCTTAATTAACATAATCATATTTTTTGCATTAATATTATGATTTTTCATTGTAAGCATGCACAATGTGTCAGCATGCATATTATTAAGTATTGCTGGGCTACAGCTTCATACTAACTATTTTCTTGAATTGATTTGCAACAAAAACGCGCAAGCTCAGATTACATACCATACCATCAGCCTATTAATGCCACACTGCAGGCCTCCCTTCAGAATGAAGGGGCTTGGAGCTTAATCCACCACGCTACTACAGTGTGGAGTGGTGGTGCCATCTATTGATGGCAACAGCGACCGACGGCCTAACGTGCACTCCGAGGCACATTAGAGTCAATGATACTTATAGTACATAATTTAGAAAAAAGTATTTGTACATGCCGTGAGATTCAAATCACAGCCTTCTAAATAAGAAACGGGTTTGCTACCACTCGAATATGACGACATTTTCACAGATTATATAATAAAAATTAAATTCTTACACAAAAGATTTTCATTACCAATATCATTGCTGAATTATTTTTAATTTGTGCTTAACTGTGAGATTTTGATTACAGCAATATACTTATTACACGTTACAACTTTTTTTTAAATTAGGAAGTTTGTCACGTAGGTAACGCCGTAATTTATATTTTTTACTTTTAGATTCTAACAGCATACAATGACAAAGAAAATGAATTCATCTTATCTACTTTTCGAATACTACAATATATGTAATCTCCAATAGAGCAGAAGCACATGGTAACAAGCGTGGAATTATGCGCATGCTTGCGAAAATTATAATGACTTTAAAATTAAAATGTTTGCAATAATGGCATTAACTTTATAAAATTTTGGAAGTACATTTATTTTGAAATTGCATTACTAATATACCACAATGTAACCAAATGTCAAAAAACGCGGAGACTATTACAACTGTACAAATGTGATTTAAAAGATCGCGTAATATATTAACCGCGTTGCAGTGGTGTAGCGAAATTAAAAAAATATTGAGTAGATCGCCATATCGCCATACATATGCACAACCGAGGGACAAAAAAAATCCAGTGCACATTAATGAGTGGGGACTATATATAGGCCTTTGAAAACGATATCAAGATTTCAGAATTTTTATTTTTCATATTTTTATCGAGTTTTTTTTTTGTTTTTTAATTATGACAACAATCTCTCGTTAAGTCTGAAAAATAATTCCTCCCCCTTAATTTTAAACTCTCCACTTTCAATGAAAATTGATTTGATAATAGATACTGAGTTTTCTTTGAGGTATTCCTTTTTTAGCTTTGCGATAAAAATTATAGGAAATTAAATTTCCTGAGAATTTAATGTCTCAATTATTTCTACGATAAATATTTTCTGACTTACAGCTGAACAAAAGGGTGAAACGAAACTATTGCATTATCTCATATTTTGAACTTTAGCTATTTGTGGTTACACGTGTATGGCAAATCTAAGGATTCTATCACTTCCACATATCTAATAAAATTAATCGATAGAAAACTGAGATCAGATGACGTGATTCAATCGACCAACTCGATCGACCGATGATCGATCTCTATCAATCGACGAAACGATCAACTTCAATGTGGTGGCTGTGGTAATAGTATCTATCTTTGGGTTTGCCATAAATGTGATATCGATATGAAAAAGAAACCGAGATATACAACAGTTTAAATTTTTTGGAAAATATTAATCGTAAACATAAAATTGTTTAGCCAAAGTCACAGAGAATTGGATTTCCTATAAATTTAGTTCTTATTGTTTTATAAAAAGTTAAATTAGATCAACTATTTAACAAATTTAAATTACCCCGCCCATTTTGTTAAAAGTAATGCCCGCCCAAAAAAATTGTGAAAATTAATTAATGCAATTTCATGTTTCATTTTTATATTTCCATATTAGGTTAAATGCAGCGGCACGAATGATATTTATACAAAACATCAGTTTATCTTTGCTCATATTAAGAGCGAGAAAAAGAAGTAGTCTTATCAGAAATACAAGAGAAAACGTAAGTGTGGTAATGCATGAAAACTCTAAGTAGGAATGAATTTTAAATACATTCACATTATAATCTGAGAAAGTAGCTACTAGGACAGGTAAACTAATAACATTAATTGACTTATATCTAAATTGCTATATTTTTTTATTTCATAATTTCTACTTTAAAAACAAAAACACAACACGTACGTTTTTTATTCCTTTAGAAGGACAATCGCCTTTTAGAGAGGAGCTTATATTTTCAGTTTTGTTTTCATTTTTTTTTTGTTTTTTTTTTTGCACGATTATATTTACGAACATGTAGGCTAATGTTACTGACATTAAAACATTGAAACATTTTTTTGTACATTTTCCATTTTATCACATTTATTACGTAATATTGACGTATTCCATGAAGAGCATCTTTCTGACTAGCACCAACGCGAACAGCACCAAAACTATTTGCCCACTTTTTGTCGAATAAAAGAAAATATTAAATTTTATTAAAAGAATAACTCGATTGTTATTTCACAAACTTTTTTTCAAAATCAGCTCTCAGTTGTTACTTAATGTCCGCATCATATAACATTGAAATCAATAAATCACGAACATTGCGCTAAAAAAAATTTTTATAAATTTTTTATTTCGTGTTTTTAACACGATCGTTGCTCACGTGTAACAGCATATGTAACACGTGGTTTATGCTGTAAACTCCATGTAACATGTGTTGATACATCGTCGCATTTTACTTTATATCGGAATAATTTTGTATTAGTGAACAGGACCGGTTAGAGTTACGCATTTTGGCGTACGGAATTATAATCTTTATTAACAATAAAAGTTAATTTGAGAGTACCGGTAACGTAATAAGTACTTAACCTATGACAATCCCACAAATGTCAAAATTACATGGTTAACCTCAAAACTTGTTCACTCTATCACTTGATTTGAACTCAGTGTAACAGGTGATTGCTCTGCTCAATCATTAAGCCAAAACATTGACTGGTCCGTTCTTCCGGAATACGTCGTACATTTTTTATTTCTTTGGAAGGACAATTGCCTTTTAGAGAGGAGCTTATATTTTCACTTTTGTTTTATTTTTTTTTGTTTTTTTTTTTTGTATGATTATATTCACGAACATGTAGACTAATGTTACTGACATTAAAACAATGAAACATTTTTTTGTACATTTTCCATTTTATCACATTTATTACGTAATATTGACGTATTCCATGAAGAGCATCTTTCTGACTAGCACCAACGCGAACAGCACCAAAACTATTTGCCCACTTTTTGTCGAATAAAAGAAAATATTAAATTTTATTAAAAGAATAACTCGATTGTTATTTCACAAACTTTTTTTCAAAATCAGCTCTCAGTTGTTACTTAATGTCCGCATCATATAACACTGAAATCAATAAATCACGAACATTGCGCTAAAAAAAAATTTTTATAAATTTTTTATTTCGTGTTTTTAACACGATCGTTGCTCACGTGTAACAGCATATGTAACACGTGGTTTATGCTGTAAACTCCATGTAACATGTGTTGATACATCGTCGCATTTTACTTTATATCGGAATAATTTTGTATTAGTGAACAGGACCGGTTAGAGTTACGCATTTTGGCGTACGGAATTATAATCTTTATTAACAATAAAAGTTAATTTGAGAGTACCGGTAACGTAATAAGTACTTAACCTATGACAATCCCACAAATGTCAAAATTACATGGTTAACCTCAAAACTTGTTCACTCTATCACTTGATTTGAACTCAGTGTAACAGGTGATTGCTCTGCTCAATCATTAAGCCAAAACATTGACTGGTCCGTTCGTGAAACATCTTTGATGCTATTCGTGTTGGTGTTATTCAAATTGGGGCACGTTCCGGAACACGTCGTAATTCTACTACAATTATATCGTGGTATATCAGAGAAGTTAAAGAATTTATAAATATCTTTAAACTTCAGTTTCAGCAATAAATAAATGGTTAGTGCCAATACGGCTGTCTCTATCAGTATGAGAGTTATAATCATCGAAATGAACTCGTCGACCTAGGAGGGCTGATTGTGGGGAAGATCTATCGGGCGAATATCTGGCCACCAAAGGGTACGATCTGTACCAGGGTTGAATCTGCGGCACGCGTCGATTTATAGACATATGTTCGCCTTCCACATCGACACGTTCGTGCACAATTTCATAGGTTAACGGAGGTCGCGTGCGTGTAGTCGATTGGTGCCGTTGCCGCCGGAACACAGGAATTTCTCATAACTCTTGAGTATCCCTATACACAGTAGAACTTCGCTGCGGGCTATGCATATGCATAATCTGATGCATTATATGCACCCGCACCTCAGAGGCGGTCGATCTGTAATCTAAAGCGCGTCGGTGGCGTCCGGCGAAAGAGCTGGATATAGAGCTCTTACAACAGCAGTAGTTAAAAAGGTGACCGTACGCGCGGCGGAAATTGCGATTTACCAAACTGTATATTGCGCTGCTAAAAACGCACCTTATTACGCCTAGCCAAGCGAAATTGTAGAATCTCTGATTGTCAATATCCGGATACTTATAGATGACAATAACGTAGGGCGTCCAAGACCCCACAAAAATTACATAAGCTATGATGTTATGGGTTAAAAATGCGCAATCCCAATCGTACTGTTGGGACCGTCGATAATGCAGATCGCGTGCTCTTCGGCGGACAGCGACGACGGTTCCCAGGAGATAAAATATGGTCAATATCAGCGGTATAGCGTAAAACAGTGTCGCGGTAACGATTCTGTAGTACATATTTCCAGTGTGTTGTCGTTCGCAGTAATCATAATCCATTTCCAGATAAGTTCCAACGGCGGCAAGGGCAAAGCTGGTAGCTAAGATCATCATGGCTACCAAACTCACCCTAGTAGAAGTCAGTGTGGTATTATGTTCATTGTTATTAGTTATGCGTCCAAACTGTTCGGCGCTTACCAACTGTGGACAATATAATAATTGTGTTAGTGTAATTTTTTTTTTAATTGATTGCAATAATATTATTTAGCCAAACCTATAATTTTCACAGTAAGACTTCTGTAGACCGAATAGGGACGTCATATATTACACTCTAAAAAAATGTACAGATTTCGCGCTTCTCGCAACTATCAGGAACATTGAAAATGAACATCAAAAATAAAAATTTATAACATATTTTTGTCAAACAATTTTTATAATTTTTTTCGAAAAAAACTTGTGGACAAATACCTATAGGTATGTTATGTATCATACGATGCCTCACAATCCTTTGCATCTTTTGACACCACTGCCTTTTGTCTACCATCATAAGTGTCGGAAATATAGCCGAATTACACTCCCCCACGAAAACGATCTGATAAACATTTTTAGTGTTAAAATTGCTTGTTTCTAACAAGATTATGATAGTCTTGATTGAAAGCTTTTTTGCCAAACGACCCTAACAAAACGTCAGTTAGATCAATTAAGGCAATGGTTTCATTAACTAAGACGTTAGTTACATAAACTAAGATGTTTATTTTAATATTATTTACGACCATAGTTCTTTGATTCATTTGATAACAACTGGTTTGCCCAGTTTTTTAGAGTATATATTTATGTCATTCGTTAAAAACTTTTAACATTATATCCAAGGAGTTTTAACAGTTTTCGCTCCATGCTTTTTGACGTATCACAAAATTTTTGTATGACAAGATTGTCATTTCTGTAGAGATGAAGAGTGTGTTCGGTGAGATAAAACGAGACCCCGCCTTTGACAAAAGAAAATATCTGTTATGAAATGTGTCATAATGAATTGTGACACTCGTCTGACCGTATATATAAATATAATTTTATCCGAGGCACGGAGTCAGTGATAGTCCTTAAGTCCTTAAGTCAGAAAAACTCATTGGGACACACCCGGATTCGAACCATGGCCCTATGGCTTTGTAAATTTTAGACAGGGTCGTTGCGCTTTGGGCTATCACGACACCCAATTATATATTATAATATTTATGTATTTTTATTATATAATTATTATTTATGTTATACACAATTTAATAATTATCGTATTCATTGCAAAAATTAACTTTGACTATAAAACTCATAATAACATAAGTATATTATACAGAAGGTGAAAAAAGTTTCTTAAGTATAACGAACTCCTGCAGCAAGCCGGGACAGTTCTTTGAAATTTTTGACTATCATAGTCCAAAATTCTTTACCGTAGACCTCTGCTGGTATTGTTGCGCGGGATCTGAGAAAGCTCTAATGAGTAAACCACTACTGGACCATCGGACACTCTTCATTACCTTTCTGTGGGTGAGCTTCTTTTAAGGGCAATATTCTAACGTTTGGTCTGCTTCCAATAATTGAGTTTACCTGTTGTTTGTGATAAATCGTAAACAATTCATTTTTTTGTAGCACGTTACGGTTCGGCCCAACAACTTTTTCATTTTCCATTTTTTGTCGATTTATCGACGCAAGCCAAGCTTTTGTGCAGATTTTGTGCAGATCAGACCTGTGGTACCCAGTTTTCAATTTTTTTTAACTCTGTCAATTAGGCGGAATAAAAAAACTCGAATTTTCGATGTGTACATGTTTAAGTGCGATTGTGAAAACAATTTAAAAGCAATTATTAAATTGTTTTATTAATTTGAAATTAAGAACACCCTAACTTTTACGTAAACGGCAATTTAATGATTAAACCTTGATATGCTAAAAAGTTTCAAAGAGATTAGTCAAAATTAAGCATAATAATGATAATAATATGAGTAATACTTACAATATAAAAAAGCATGTACGCATGGACAGCTGCAGTGACCACTAGTTGTTGATAGTGGCATGTTGTTTCGTTATCGCCCTCTCCGGACAGAAGTACAATAACTGATACTGGTATAACGAACCCCGTAACAGCCAGGTCAGCGAGGCCAAGACAAGATAGATACACATTACCTAGAATTAGAATAAAACAAGTATTAGAAGTCTTAATTTAGTTACTAGGTAAATGTTTATAGGGTCGTTTCCTTTAAACATAGTAGTCTTGTTCTGTTGTCAGTCCATTTGTCAGTTCACAGGTCAGCCCATCCATCCACTTGTATGTTTGTCAAATTATTCTAATCCTAAACGAAATTATATCCGGACTCAAGATTTCTTATACAATTATTGTATGAACATAATCACTACATATTATAAAATAAAGTCCCCCGCCGAGTCCGTATGTCTATCTGAACGTGATAAACTCAAAAACTACTGAACAGTTTTTCATATGAATGACACCGATGGACGGAGTGATTCAAGAGGAAGGTTTATGGGTATAATTTATCAATGTTTTGGGTAAGTTTTGTTCAAATATGACGAATAATTGAAGAAGTCGGAAAAAATCAAGCCAACTGGGAGCTTGAAAAATGGTGTCTTGACTGAAAGCTTTCAGACGCTGCCTAACTGCTTTGAGATATAACAATATAATTACACACGAATTGCTTCTTTTTTATAGGACTACAAAAAAGTCCGCGATAGCATATGTCTATCTTTTATGAATTGCTTACTATACCTATTTTCATGTTTAAAAAAATTGTGTCATACAATGAGGTGATTAAAAAGCAATTTATACGGACACATTATAAATCCTTATCAAATTAAATACGTTAGGTATTTACCTTCAGCATTTCATACACATTATGATTGTCTTTTATACTATAGAATTAAAATTACTACCTTAGGAGTTATCGCGAAATAAAAGCTACCGTCCGACAAACCGCCGAGCGGCCCCACAAAGATAAGTTAGGCAGAAGTTATCAATGTTTTACATATACAAAGAGGTAACGCTGCGAGTTTTCTGGGTACCGTGACTCCAGATAATTTTTTAAATGATATATTTTATTTGTAAATATGTTATTTTTATTATTATTTTCTATATCATCGGTTGCATTACTTTTATATATTAAAACGCAAATTTTCGTTTAATTATAAGTAGCCAACAGTAAAAAAAATTATTTATACCTACATTAGATGAACTCTTAAAAGTTTTATTAAATAAATTTAAATTATTTATTTATTTAAAGAAATAATTTTTGGTGTAATATTAAATTTTTGTTGGTGTTTTATTACTATATTGATTTTGCATAGCAAGAGTGGATAGTAACTATACTATTACCTAAGATGATTATACAAAATAGAGCGTAATCAATATAATGTCAGTACCACCCGACCCTATCAGATTTGAATACTTTTGATAGGGTTCAGAAGATCTCTTGTAACTTTAACACTAATCATAGTTTAAGAATTAATCTTCACAATCATTTGAACCAAATACATGTGCTACGCATTCAAAATATAAAGATAAATTATATACTGAAATACCGTTATTATTATTATCAAGTGTAAAAAAGTGTTCGATGGTCCCGTACCCCCTTTACTTGTAATGAGTTAACGTACGTCTACCAACCTACTTACTTAGGTTGGTGAAAATTCGCCATTTCTATTAATAAAATCTTTCTCTAAATTGAGTAGCGAATACGGGTGGACGTGACAGAAATAGGTCTTGACATATTTTTCCTCTTGTGAACTCTGTACCATCCACCAGCCCATTATACATAGGCATACCCACTGAAGGAGCTTAAGCCTCTCCCAGGGTGAGGGAGCTTAGAGCTTAATCCACCACATTGCTCCATTGCGGGTTGGTGGATTTTAACCGGGACCGACAGCTTAACGTGCTCTCCTAGGGACGGAGTCAGTGATAGTTGTGTAGTTAAGTTAGAAAAAACTCATTGGTACACGCCCGGATTGGAACCACGGCCGCAGGGTCTTCTAAACTCAAAACAGATTAGCTGCGCTCGGGCTATCAAGATCACCAGGAAATCTGTACAATGGATATTAATTTGTGAACATACTTTGAATCACACAATATTTAGCGAGAATTCCTGAATATACTTATAAAAGTACTACTGATAACTAAGTGAAATGGTATAAATTGCTGAGCCGATCTCAACTGTCAAATGGCGAGCTATTAGCTCCTCTATGCTGGCCACGCAGTTCTAGTTTCCACGCAGCAGCTGCCGTCAGTGCTACAATTGACCTTGTGGGACGCCTATACGGGCAGGCGCGATAGGGACGCCACGAGGATGGGACTGCGTCTGCCTGACGCGACCCTCTAATTTCAGAGCGTTGAACCTTTGGTGGACGCTCTGGGCCTGTGCCTACTAGGCGCCTCTGCAGTCAGGCCTGCCATCTTACAGTCTACCTCATATTCCTTTATTAATTCTAAACTGTTCTACAACTTTACTAATATTTATATGTATTAAATTGTATTAAATTTAGTAAATGGCTGAATAAACGAAAGTTTCTTTATTTTCATCTAAGAAGTTACAAAGCCTAAGATCTCCTTTTTTCGTAATGTGATTGTGTGGCTAATATGTTTAATGGCAGGATGTCAAAAAAATTATCCCGCTTGGTGGTGCTGTTGTACATAGACACATGTCAAACGTGGAACGTTGTTTACTTGGGAGTTATTTTCCATTTATTATTCTTTAACTTAGATTTTTTTATAAAAATGGTTGATAAATATGAAGACAGTGAAAAAATAAAGATGGAACGAATAAAAGAAAAGTAAAATGTGTTGGAAGAAAAGAATGTCTATAAGCTATGAAGCAGTCTGAAGTTGGAACACATGCGCCCATTGATTAGTTTTTGATTACGTTAATTGATTCGTTTTTCGTGATTTTAAAATAAGATTATTAAATTTTTACAATAATTCATATTCGATTTTAAAATTATTCGTATTTCTGACTTTAGAAATACTTTGTGTAATCCATTATTTAACTTAAACCTTTAACCTTTCTGCGGGTTTTTGATATTTGTATTGATTATTCACATTGATAAATAAAATTTGTCGTTTATAATATTATTTTTAGAGTGGATGCTTATGACAGAAATAATAACTTCACAAGGGAATCAATCACCATGGATGAAAGTAAAATAGTGGTTTGCTTTGGCCCCGTGATGAATTATTTTAAAATAAACAACAGTCTACGTTCATGCCACAGCTAGATATATAGTCCATTTTAATCAATATTTTAAAATGATATATTTATGGAAAATCGCTTCAAACCTCCAAAATTTATAGAGAATAATAGAATTACTCGTCTACATCTACCCTAGCGCCAACCTGGTGACGATTTGCGAAGCTGTCAAATTATCCTCTATTTGTTGACAGACTAGATGCTTTTCAAATTGTACAAAGAATATTGCAAAGATATCTTCACTTTATTTCAAAAAATACAAATTTTCCTTTGTGTGTTGTTCAGCTGTAACGGGTTTACATATCAGTTGATAGTCTCAAAGGATATATGTAAGTGTACAATTTTAATATGTAAACTGGATTATCTAAATTATCATCATCATCTTTAGAGCTTCCTTCTACAAAAATAAATAAATAAATAAGACGTTAAGCGTTTTATATTATATTGCGTCGACCTGTTTCACTTCATTATCCAAGAGATTTGTGTGCAAAGATGTTAACTGACAAAATCTCACAGAAAAAAAAGTTGTATTTCAAGGAAGATATGCATTTTTAAATTTAAAATTTTCAAAGGCATTTTGCGAGAAACTAATCTTCTGTTAGTTAACACTTTTGAACACTCTCATTTATTTATAAATATAACAAACAGCTTTTTTTACTAACCAAGTTTTTTCAATGATTCCTCTATGAAGAATGAAGCTACAAAGAATCCGTTAAAAAGACTACCATTAACCGAGAGAATCAAGCACAATAGCATGCGGCCGATTCGCGGCCATACCGCCTGCAGGGTCACCGGCGATGTGTCCTGAAATCCATCATTTTCATCTCCCAATGAGGTCTGCCCAACCATGTAGTTCTCATGAGTGTGCAGTCCTGTAGACAAAGAAAAAAATAGTTTTTAATACGCGTCTCAGTATGTGAAACTTCGCATTTGTGTTCTTATATTTTCGCTATCAAGAATATGTCTAATTTCCTCACATTCAATCATTCCTATAGACATTAAATTGGTAGCCAAAATAGTATACTAAATCGCAAGCCATTTACAGAAATTTTTTTGGTGATTGCTATTAAAATTATCAAACAAAATGTTTTAGTCCAAATAACCACATTTGGTCAATTATGTTGTCAGTCAGTTATGGAATATTTGGAAGCACGACAACTTTCATAACGTTTTTTTAAGAGATTGATATTGTTTATTAGAAGCACCCTTTTGAAAACAAATTTCTAAACGTTTTTTATTTTATGATAACAAAAAAACAATTTAAAATTGAATATTGAACATGCCTCCTTATTGTATTGTGCCGTTTTGTTCATCGAGAAATAGAGGTCATTTTTACCAAAAGAGCCCAAGTCGTAAAAGATGTGGCTTATTGTGATATCTAGAGATAAATTCATCCAGCCTTTAAACTTGTCACATCTAGGTAGGTATGTAAAATACACTTTGTAGAATCTGATTACATCTATATTTACCTTTGGATTCAATTCGCAAACTTTGTAAATATACTTTTATAAACTTAATAATCCTATCAGTTGTAACCATGGTTATTTTTGATTAATAAATTTATTTTTGGTCTTATATTTGACTATCAACAAAATTAAGGCATTTTAGGTGGATTCATCCATAAGTGCTTTTTTTTTAAATATTTTAGCCTAAAAATATATCAAATGATATCAAATAAAAACATGTCGATAGACTAGTTGACTATTTAAAAAAAAAAATTACTTATAAGAGTTTTCTAAATAAATCATAACAGTGACAGAATTTTAAAACATATACTATTATTATCGAAGTTATTAAGGTTTGAAATGTCGTATTAGACAAAGAGGGCCTATATTTTCCATATTCTTCAACCGAATATAATTTTGTTTATAAATTTTGTAATCGCAAAAAGTCTATTTTTATAATATCTTTATAAATATAATAATATATTTAATAATAGTCAAGTACCGTATTGTACTGTATAAATCTTCGGAAGCACGATAACGTTCAAAAACACTTTTGCACAGTCTTATTTTTTTTAATCTTAATCTTAAAGTCCTAGGTGATATCTATATAAAGCAAAAAACCACGTCAAGATCCTCCTAGCCGTTTTAGAGAAACATATTATATCTGTGGCAACGCCCCCTGGTGACCCATAACCGCAAACTGTATCTATGAACCTACTCTTAGGTGATATCTATGTATCGCATAAAACTGCCTCAAGATCTTTCCAGTCGTTTTAGTAAAATATATCTATTGCAGCGTGGTTCATGACTGCACTATCTACTACTAGGTACTACTACTGCACTGCACTGCAACTGCACTACTACTGCAGCGCCTACTAGTGGTTAATAACCATGATACTTATTTAGGAACCCATTTTGAGGTGATGAGCATCCCTATTTACGAAATGTCATCCAATCGTTGGATCCGTTTCTGAGGTACGTGAAACATATTTTAAACAAGAATAGCTAAATTATTCTCGCCATATTCTTTTTCATTAATAAAGTAGTAAAAATTAAAAGTATTAATTTTATTTTCCGTTAGCGAAGCGAATTAGTGAGTGGGTCCGAAAATTATAACTTTTACCCGACTGTGTGTACAAGTAAATGTTTGTACTTGTGGCGCGCTCTGTAGCCTGAGTGGTTTGATAGATTTTAATATATGAGATGTCATTAGATTTGTCTTAATTGAGGGAGTGCTCGTTTAATGTATTGTTAAATATACTGCATATATCTATATTATATTTATAAATATACTATAGTCTATACTAATAGATAGATACACTGATAGAAATAATAACCTGACTGAGTGGCCGAGTAGTTAGAGACCCTAACTGCAATGCCGTTAAAATTGCTAAGTATAACCCTTAACTATTGCTAATACAGACATCTACGCGAGTGAAGCTGCGGCAGGTGCTATATAGTAACAAAATGTTTTGTTATTTTAGCAACATGAGTAACAAATAAAAGCTAATTAACAGCCAACAATTATTTATGTTAGTACATTATTGTTATTCTTCTTTATAAAAACGATAAAAAAAATTTTCATCTTAGGAAGTAACAGTAGGTATACAAAATAGTTCAAGTCTTGATCTTTATCAATTAACCCGGTAATAAACATAAAATATTTAAAAAATACCTATTGGTGAAGCTAATAGACGGGGCTACAACCGCTAGGTATTTCATGAATTTGATGAAGCACACAAGCATAGGTACCAACTCACAATCTGGTTCATGATTGTTAAAATTCTTTATTTAACGAATTGGTAGAAATAGACAGTGAGGGTCCCGTATTGTCCTTAACTCCATTGCTACATACATAAGTCACAGGACTCACAGGACTAGCAGTGATGGCTTTGTAGATAAGGCCAGTGAGGCCCATTGGTCTTAAAAATTTATTCCAAAAGGTTTTGCAATGGGTACCTACCTAATAAGTACCTATAGGTATATACAAAAAAAAATCAACCAAATATTTGTTAACGGTTTGTTGTAATCAGCTAATATAAGTGATGCTCGAATTTTATTTTCACGAAAAACCCCTATAGGTAGGTATGTAAGTGGAATAAGACTTTCTTCCAATTTATATAAAAAGACGGGTGTGTATATCAATGGTTACACGTGCAAGGAGTGCTATGTGTTGTAGCTATACATTTTATTGTTTATTTTATAAATATATTCGGCGACGACTTCCCCGACTATTCTGTAATACGAACATTAGTAAGTCAGTCGTGCCAGGTTTCCTTGCTACAAAATGAATTTGACACTAAAAGAATTCCTACACTATACTTTAATTCATTTGACACTTAAGTATATGAAGAAAAAATTAACGCCTCAGCCTAATGAATTGCACTTTGTTAAAACTACAGCTAGAAAGATATTTTTGATATATCTATCAACATGAACAGGGCTTGGCAAGGGAAACCTAATACTGCAAGATTAGCCAGCTGTCTCAATTCAAGATCTTGTTAAGTGTCGATGTCAATTTCACTGGAGCCTTCCCGTTCGGCCCAAAATGCCAGTTTTTGCTGTGAAAGTCATTGAGCTGCCCGGGAGAAGAGTTTAGTAGGTATAAACCCCGCACTACTTACTACTGATCCTTAATTTGATTAATATGCAACAATAAAAAAATAAATCATTCTTAGACTCAAGACACACATTTTGGAAGCGGTCCTTGCTGTAGGTACTTTGCCTTTAACCTAAGTACCTTCTGCATTTCGGAATTTATAATATTATAAAATATTGTTGTCGGTAATAATATTATTCGTTATAATTGTGTTTTGAATGAATAAATGAAAATATTTAAATAAAAAGACCTATTTATAAGCACTAGCCCACTCTAAAGATTGTGAGCATATGTTCGCGTGGGAAAGATTTCAACGCGTTTAACGGTGCGATCGTTTCAGTTTGTTTTAGTCATTATTATATTCACATATATATACATACTTAGTTATTACAAAAACAATATTTAAACACCATGGGAAGCAGTATGGAAATTAAAATTAGGTTATGAAAAACTAAGGAAAGGGTATCTAGTGACATTGAAGGTGCCAAAAAGTTAATTAAATTTTAATGCTTGTGTTAAATTAAAGTAAAATAAATATGTAACAAGTTGAAACGTTTGAAACACTTACCGCATTGGAATTGCCTATTAGGGATTGTCGTTTATATCTATGGTTATTGCAAAACTATTGTGAATCCGAATTTTTACAATATTGTTTTTATAAAACTTTTTATGAGAACCTGCAATATTGTGTAAAACACAAAAACTCCAAAGACAATTGTAAATTTTACGTTAGACTTACAATAATTGCCAATACTTGAATATCCTAAAGGTGTTTAGAAAATTCGGTGTTCACAATGTTTTACAAAATATAGATAATTGACAAATAGGTAAACACCATTTCGTATCCCTCTATTGTTGCGTCTTCTTCGACGTCTTAAAAATAAACGGAAATATTTGTTAGTAAAATGGCCCACAGTACATAAAATGAAAATAAATGGTATTAAATACACTGAAAGTTCAGTGTCCATTTTTAATGAACACTGAACGTGACGCCGAAAGGTTTATTGGCAAGTTCACTTTAAAATTTTTCATTAAATTTAAGTAATAAATGTAATATAATTTTTTTAATCTTTCCCCGCGCGGTTATACACTTTTATTTTTGAAATTTAATTCACTGCACTTATTCACTTTCATGAATTTTGCAAGTAGAGATACGTTCGTTTGGAACGGATTCTAGTAGCTGAATGAGAAATTGCGAGGATTCGTATAGCTAGGACGACCCGTTGCCTAGGTACCCTATCCTGAGCTCTGAAAATAGATTCAGCGGTGTCCCCGGCACTAGAGCTGAAATCGAAAACCAGATGTACCTACTGGGTGCAGCTCAAGCATATACTGAATGTTTTAGTTTAATCATAATATAAGTAAACAAACACTTTGAAGATTTGAATTAATCAAATAAATAATTAAACAGCCATTGTTTTACCGAATAGATAGGTTTATATTTGTCTCATAACAAAATTTTGATATGAAAATAAATCGGTAATCTTACCTTTAGGAGTAAACATCAAAAACAGAGCATTTGCTTAATTTGGAATATTTATTTTATTACTAGTACTGTAGTGGCCACCCACATTTATGTATTTATTTATACATCTGTATGTCGTGATAGCCCAGAGCGCAACGAACCTGTCTCAAATTTATAAGGCCATAGGGCCATGGTTCGAATCCGGGCGTGTACCAATGAGTTTTTCTGACTTAAGTACATTAACTATCACTGACTCCGTGCCTCGGAGAGCACGTTAAGCAGTCGGTCCCGGACGCTGTCAATATATGGCGGTCGTTACAATCCCCAACCCGCAGTGGAGTAGCGTGGTGGATTTAAGCTCCAAACTCCCTCCTCACCCTGGGGGAGGCCTAAGCCCCTGCAGTGGGGTAAAATGGGCTGATGATGATGTATTTAAGAGTCGTTTGATTGTCGGAAATTGATTTGCCATAGTATTTGAATTTTCCCTGTTTACTGGAAAAAATATATTTTTTTAATATATAGACACAGTGTTGTAAAATTATGATTTTTTCTGTTGCCATTACTTTCACATTGACCTATATCGAGATTGTAAAACTAGGTTGCGCGTAGGAAATCGCAACTGCAGTGGCCAAGGGCATGTTTACCTAGTATTGATTTTCCTGTTGTCTAAACGTTCTTTATAAGAGTACATAATAATAAAAAATAATTGCTGATGATAAATAATACGAATACAAATTACATTAAACACATTTTAAAAAGGGCTAAATACTTTTAGAGGATTTTTTCGATACAACGTGCGATTTATTCATATAATATCACGATAGTATCAATGATAATTTTCTATGTGGTGCGAGATTTCCTGGTATAGAGCACCAGTCCCTAATTTTACCGTTTCCCTATACACCCGTTTAACCGTGATTTAATGACATTCAAACGGACAGACAAAGAAATTTTTTGCATTATTTGCATGTGAGTCGTAAAAATGTACCATTATACAATTATATTTTATTTGCCTATCCAATTTTGGCGCCGTTTTCTACCCGGTTGCCGGACCGCTACAGCGCATGACGCTTCATCTTTGTTTTTCCTTTATAATGCTTTGTTCGCCATATGTTATCTCAATTAGGTACTAGGTACGATATCTCCATCACCACACCTTCAAAATTCAATTTCAGTTTCAAATATTTATTGTTTTATAAGTGATGTACCTACCTACCTAGGTATACAAAAAAAATATGTGTCACTCATGAACCCTGTAAGGCACTGCAATGTACATAAAATCAGATGAACTTGATCTAACTTACCCTTAACAATTATCACATTTTTCACTTTATTCAAATTATTTACAAATTTTAAAATATTAACAAATTAGCACCTACACCAGTCGGTTTGAATTACTAGTTGCGATAGAGAGAAATCTGATTATCTTATATTATATAAAAATGAAATGAAGCTTTTTACATGTCTCGCTAAAACTCAAAAATGGTTAAACCGGTTTGGCTAATTTTGGTTTTGAAATATTTCTTGAAGTCCGAGGAAGGTTTAAAAAGTGAGAAATTGTGAAGAAATTGCAAGAAAAACAACAATATAGTAAAAACAACAACTTCATTTTCCCATACAAACTGTTCGTAGGTACTGTCAAAGAAGGTGCATTCAAAAATCAAATTCTTTACTCTTTTTTGGGCTATCTCGGAAACGGCTCTAATTATTTATATGAAATTTTGTATTTAGATAGATAACATTTCAAAACAGGTTTCTAAATAGGTTTTATGGTCATTAAGCACCAGGAGGCGCTGCAGTAAATATGTATCTTCGAAACGACTGGACTTATTTTGATTCGGTTTTTTAAATTACATGAGTATCACCTGCGAATATATAATTAAATAAGTTGTGCAGTTATGGGTCACTAGGGGGCGCTGCAATAGATATGTATCTTCAAAACGGCTGGGACGATCTTAACGTGGTTTTATATTTTAGAAAGATATCATCTAAGAGCCACTAGGATTGCGGATATGAGCCACTAGGGGGCGCTGCAATGAATACATTTCTCTAAAACAGCTGGAAGGATATCTACGCGGTTTTTTGCGTTATAAACATATCACCTAAGAGCATGTTCTTAGATAAAAGTTTGCGTCATTGACCACGAAAGGAGCCACTGTGTTAGCCAAGTTTTTATGAAACAGCTCTGAGCATCTTGAAGCGGTTTTTTGTTTTTACATAAATATCACCTAAGAGCAGGTTCTTAGATAAGAATTGCGGCGATGAGCCACCAGGGGGCGCTGCAATACATACATTTGTCTAAAACGGCTGGATCTGAAAGCAGTTTTTGCGTTGTATAGGTATCATCTAAGAGCGTGTTCTTTGATAAGGTTTGCGGTCGTATCGTGTCATATCGTATCATATCGTGATGCCGACACAAAGTATCTATACAGTGTAAAGTATTAACCACGCTATGTCGAGCGCCTTTGACACATTTTTGCGTATATTGTCTAATATCGTAAATGAGTAGGTAAAAAAATATTAGATATTTACATTTTATAATGGAGTGGGAAATTTGTAACGTAATAATTTTATTATTTTACTGATCTGTGCTAATAGGACTCATTTTTTATCTGCACTTTCTTAGTAAGTAGGACACCAAGATTTATTTATTTCAAATGCTCTTTCCATATGAAGTGAAGGCTAAAACTATTGCTCTGTGAAATTTTGTTGAAACATATGGTAAATTATAGAGATTAAAAATCTTTACAAAAAAAACCGACTTCAAAAACATAAACTAAAAAGTTGAAAATAAAATATCACACTTTAAAGAAAGGAGCATTAACAGGCGGCAATAGTTAATGAAGTCGGTGCCAAGTCGTTCACTTTAAATTGTGTTCTATATTTATTTTATTATAGTCCTAAATAGGTAGGTATATCATCGTTGTAATTGTTATTACCTGGTAAGTACCCCTTCAGAGTGTTTGAGTGAGTAGGCACCGACTTCATTAGCTATATGCCACCTTTCAATGGTCCTTTCTTTAATGTGAATATTTTATTTTTAACTTTTTAGTTTATGTTTTTGAAGTCGGTTTTGTTGTAAAGTTTATTTTATTCCTCAATTTTTAGTTATACGTACCTAATTGTAACTTATTTGTATTTATTATAAATGGGGCTTCTAAATGCGCTACTCAAATGAGACAGCGCCGTTTAGAGAAAACAAACAAATCGTAGCTCCTAGGAGTTAAGCAGTAATGTAGCTTTCCTCATCAGCCTGAAATGATGACTTCCAGGCGCAAACATCTGAAGAACTAAATGAAGTTATGGAGTTAAGAAATGGAGTTATGAAGGTTATGATGAAAATTTAAGACTTATATGGTTTTCTCATGGATATCATTATCAGAACCAAACCAAATTGAAATTGGACCACACAAGAAAAACCAGCTATAAAATAAAAAAAATCATCCAAATCGGTTCACGCAGTCGAAAGTTCGGTAACAAACATTAAAAAAAATACAGATGAATTGAGAACCTCCTCCTTTTTTTTGAAGTCGGTTAAAAAGAAAAGAGAGAGACAAACTAACGTCATGAAATCATAAAATGTTGTGAATCAACAAAACTACGAAAAATGTACTTAAATACAAAAAATATATACATTTATGAAAACGCAACTAATGCAATACAAATTCGTTTTTTAATATGAGAAACAACTTTTTGCCTACACTTCAAGTATATGATAGTAATGTAGTAATCTATAACCGATGCTGAATAATTTAAAAATATTATTTTTTTAATTTGTTTGTGTTCGTTTTAAAATACCTACTCAACAGCCGTTGGTCAGTTAAACCTGTTAAACTGGTTTAAGAGTTTAGTTTAGAGCAATGAATGAATTAATTATCCTAACCATAACCTTTATATCAAGTTAACTTTTTCGGAGTTCAGGGAAAGTAACACTACAAAGATAAGTTAGATGAACCACACGAAGTTTCCATGTTCCAATTACGTAAGTTTAGTTTAATTCAGAACAACAATATCACAGGATAACTGGTATTCAGGCCGATTTAAGACGACCATAAGAAATCAATTTAACAACAAATTAGGTTAGATATAAGGGTTGGCGCGCACTTCTGTTTCCTATACCTACAATAGGATAAGTTTTAACAATTTTTAGTGTTTCACAAACAAATTAGGATGCATTACTTCACGTGTCAAACGAATCCAGTCTACGCAAATATTAATTTGCATATTTTTTGCTATATATTAAACTGTAATATCGAGGTACCTGAGTCATTCTTTTAGTTTACGATATGCCTAGACAAGCACAAATAATTTTATCACTATTATCAGTCCCGTTTTTAAATACTTATATGTTATAAATTGTATCTTAGTTTAAAGCTTTCAGTTATAAAAATGTTATCGAAATCGGTTCAGTACTTTTTGAGTTTATTGTGTTCATATAAACAGATATACAGTTAAAAATCCCAAAGAATTTTGTTTTGAGATCAATGTACTTAAACCATAAAAGTACGAATTGACTAGAAGCCCTCTTCTGCGTTTACCGTCTAACCACTCAAACTCTATATAGCTAGTTGGTGCATGATAGCGAGTTTCAGTTCGAGTTTGAGTGAGTGAGGTTCCTGCGCATCGGTCTTTACCCCCGCAAAAACCTCGCACGCCAGAATTCAATTCCTCAAAATTACGAAATGTCAATAGTCAAATATCTTTATTTCGTATTTATGCAACATAATCTTGAAATACGTTACGAGAGTGAATTTATTGCTCTGTGGAAAAACGTCGTCACAAAGGCGCATTCATAAAGCGCTGGTTTCTCTCATAAGAATACGCAAGAGACTGAGGGACACTCTTTTTAACAAAACTATAAACAGTTTTTTGACAATAAGTGCTTGAAAATTAATATTATTGAAACAAACCGATAGGCGAGCGGCTTATACTCATGGACTTTCATCATCTAAGTAGTCCGATACTTTATAAGAGGCTTTTCATAAAGCTTAAATTTTATTGTAGTTTTAAACTTGTTAAGGGGTAAATTATGAATGTCAACTGGGATCTTATTGTAAAAGCGTAAAAGGTTCAAACTCAAGAATTGTCGCCAAATATGTACCTACTATATTATTGATTGAAGCAGTTCAACAATTCCCTTTAAAAGATTTTGTGATTTTATTGAGACGACTGACATCGTTAGCAAGTTTATTTTCGTTTCTTGTACCTACGAGAAATATTATCAAAAAGTAATAATTACCCGATACTATGATGCAGTTTTGCAAGTAACTGTACCTATCTACTGTGATAATAAAATACTTAATCGGCGTAAGTAGGTAGGTACTTAGGCTTTTATGTAATAATTTCAGGGCACTTCTGCGCGTGACTGTGAAGTACATTAGGTAAATTATATATTATTTGACTCGTTGGCTAGAGTTATTTTTATGAGTTTCAGCAGTCTTTAGTATATGGTTTCTTAAGTGTCTAGTTTTCTGACTTGATATACACTAATTCTTCTATCAACAGGGTATATTTGCATACCAGCCTGCGCCCCGCGCATCATTTGTATGTTCGCGCAATTTGTATAAAATCCACAGTATATTTATAATTTTTTGTGTAATAAGCAAATGCTTTGATAAAGCTGCATAGTTACGAATTTTAATTCATTAATGTGTATCATACGAAAGAAAAATGAAATTATAGTAGAAGCACACCACTTGACTTTTTAAACTTTATCCAACAGATTTGGATAACCACCGAAAGTCTTAAAATATAATTTCAGAAGTTTTAAAATATTTTTGAAAGATGTTGTCTTATTAAATTTTTTATGTTCGTAGTATAACATATGTTATCTTCATAAAAAATTTACAACGTGAGGTTAAGATAGTTCTAATTATGAAGCAACTAGCGGTCATACCCGGCTTCATCCGGGTGAACTACAGAAACGTTCCGCTTGCCATTCCCTTTACCGCTCCTCTTTGTTTTAACCCATGTTACTCGCTGATAATGTAGCTTTCTATAGGTGAAAGAATTTTTAAAATCAGTATACAACTGTGTAGTCTACGTGAGCAAAGCCACGGGCAGAAAGCTAGTATCTTTATAAATTATAGCCTTCGTGTTATTTTGGTACTTAAGCTATATTATTGTAAAGTTTCATTAAAATTTATTCAGTAGTTTTTGCGTGGAAGAGCAACAAACATTCACATATATATCCACATATACATCCATACAAACAAACTTTCGCGTTTATAATATTAGTAAGAATAAAATCTCCAATTTTAATTCTATACACACTGTGTTACACGAAATATTAAGAAAAACCTAAGCCATTCCCTTAGCACAGCCCTAAAACTTCTAACTTTTTGACAGTAGCTCACTATGCACTTTATTTATCCACTCATTAAAAACGAACAACTTTAGAATTATCAAATCTCTTTTATAAAATTTAATGTCCCACGACCGGACTATTATAGTTTTAAATAATTTAGCAATCTTTACGAGAAGAGGTTGTGAGAAATCTATTGTGGTTCTAATGAAATAAATACAATCTAATAAAAAAACAACGTGATAGTTGATGCATAAGTTTTTAAATAATTTAGCTAATCTTAGGTGACAAGGTTGTCATAAAAAAATCATTGTAGTTCTAGTGAAAAGTTTATTTCAATTCATGTCCTTATATCGTTCGAAATAATATATTAGAATTAATAAAATCAAAAAGTTTCTTAAAGTAAAATTCAATGATATATGCTAAACGGATTTATTCTGTTTTGTGATTTAGATTAGGTGTAGGCCTTTCTTCACTCACATCAACTCTTTGAACCCTGTTACATAAGTATTATCTCAGAAGTTCGAGCGCACGGTCTTTAACACCATAATTACACAGTTTCCCGACCAATGTATCATACTGGATACAATTAAAAGATTTGCAAAGATCACAGAAGATACTTATAGCATCTCCCCAGCTCTCCCAGGCCTCAAAAATGTGCTGAATCAGCTCAAAACTAGCATCGGTTGTTGAACGGCCCCGGGTGAAACCAAGCTGTTTGCGATGCATTAAATTATTAAAGTTAAAGTGTGAAAACAAATGAACCCAAAAATATTTTTTGACAAATTTGCTTAATATTGGTAGTATTGTAATAGGCAGGAAATCAGTAGCATCAGATGTGCTATCAATCTTGAGCAATGGAATGACCTAACTGTGGTTCCTTAGGTCGGGAAGAACGCCATTATTTTATAAATAAGCAAGATAAGATGAAATACAATCAATATTTGAACCTATAATAATTTTAACTGAAAGACGATGAAGGTCTGCAGTATTTTTCATTTCTAATGATTTGAATGCTTTAATAATGACTGTAGGGTTCACCTGAGAAAACCTAAAATCGACCGTGAACTCACTGATATTTTGCTTGAATAATGATTCGGCAAGAGCGGGAGAAGAGAGTTTAAGGACTTGTTAGTCGAAACTAGAACATCTAAGAAAAACTTCTCGAAAACCTCGGCTACTTATGAATTTGATGTTAAAATCTTATCATTAATTTTTTATTTAAAATCAAGTTTGCGAACTTTTGTCCTTCCAGTTTCGCTGTTCACGACTTTGATAGGTACTGTGAAATGACATTTATGACTCTATTAAAACCTCATGCTGCTGTCATTTTAATTTATTCTATAACCACAAACACTTAAACTTATGTCAACTGTTATGCAAACTTACCAAGACGATCAAATGTCACAGGAAAAGTTGACAAAACAGTAGTTTGGTATCCGTAGCTCTGTAGTTTTCAATCTAAAAAAGAGAATATCAAAAGAAATATTAAAACATCAATTCTTATTAAGATACATGTAGACAATCATAACTTTATTTTTTAATTTTATTATTTGTATTTAGTATGGGTAAGCCTTTTAAACGCTCAAATGAAACAGAGACATTTCGAAAGAGACGATCATTTAAAAACAAATAAGGGAAGAAAAACAAAAATTTGCGGGTTTTGGTGATGGGTCGCAGCCCTCAACGCTGAGATGATAAACCTTCTTTATATGTAGGTATACATAAATGTGTCATGCAAATATGTAAAGGCAACTAATAATGTGTGTGCTCAGTGAAAATTAAGACAAGTTCTTTACACATTTATTTCGATAAACATCCAAATCACAGCAAAGTCAATCCGCTAATTTATACTATTATAACATCCACGTGTCACTCTTACAACTTTTTTTTTTTAATTTGCGCTTTTTTTTTATCCGTCGACTGTCACTTTCAAATCTCAAACATTATTACATCAAGTTAAGTTAAGACGAGTGTTTCTTTTTTATACTAAAATGTTCAAAGTAAAAACTGTACAAAGAAAACCTATCAAAATAAATTAATCGACCTAGTTTCACTGAACCTTCTGCATAAAAGTATCGATGACAATATATCGAGGGTCGATATCAAAGACAGTAGTATAGTCTCATGTTTTATATTTCTACATATTTAAAAAAAAACAAGAAACTTATTTGCGATCGTATAAAATTATAAACAACAGTATAAAATTTAAAAGTAATGAAATAAAGAAAAGTAGCTGTTTTACTCAAATACGTTGGTATGAAAATGTATCACTGTCGAATTCTTCTATTAGAAATGTTAAACACTTACGAATTAAATTACGAACTTAGGAACAGACACAGTACAAAATAGACTTACCATAACAATCTTAAAAGAAAAGTTTACAGGATGTTGACTGTTGCTTGCTTTGTCAGTACCTAAAAAGAAAAAAAATAATAGTAATAAAGGAACCATGTGTTAGAGAATTTTATCATCACAAGTCTATTTCCATAGAAAATTAAAACAATTATAGATAAAACTATAATTAGTGAACTAAAAAAATAATTGTAATCTGTTCTATTTTTTTTTTTCTAAAGACTAACAAATTACGTTTAAAATTTAGATATTTAAAAATTAATTTAAAATATTTATGTTTGTGAGAATTTTGTGATAGTGCGTTTGTGCGAAAACTAAATTTTTGTTAAACATAGCTAATTTGGTATTTATATTTGGTAGTACTAATAACAATGAAAATTCAATTGAAATTGTAGGGAAACAATAACATCATAGAAAGCAATCGTGAGAGCAAATGTGACAATCGCTCGGTAATATGGAAAATTAGAAAAGACCAAGTGCTAATCAGCGCACCTGTATCGGGTATATAACCCTAAATAATAAGTGATGATAATAATATCATATTGCAAATATGTAACGAAGTAAAAAAAAATTATTTAAAAGGATAGTCTTTCTATCCGTGGCTTCGATTTGGCATCGCTATTTCCCTTTCATTCCCTCTTCCCCGACCCGTTCTTGAGTGACAGAGATGACAAGAGCAAATTACCATTAATACCTACAAAATACGCTTCCAAACAGCTTGCGGGCTGTGTTTGTTTCCACTATGGTAACGAGTATATTCTAATGCCAAAATCTACATCGTTATCGTGAAAGGCCGTTTCTAGGGCGGTGTGTTATCTTTTTTGTTTACATGTATTATATTGAAAATATGAACCATTATTATGAAACCAAAAATTCAAAGAAAATCATGTTTATTTGTAAAGTCACTACTATTATACAATAATGTCCCCCGCAGCGTCTGTCTGTCTGTCTGAACGCGTTGAGTAGGTACTCAAGAGGTAGCCTACAGCAAATATAAAGTTAGGACGAAAATAAAGTCCTAAAGCCGTTTTTTATTTTTTATATTTCCTGTGGGTATATAGGCCTTCTATTTAAACGTGCTACGTAAAGGAGCCAGCGCCATGTGTAGAAAACTAGTGAAGAAAGTAACGATCCTTAAAAAAATAGAGAAAGAAATGCAATAATTTGTAAGTCGGATGTTGGGCCACTGCACATTTGGGCCAACCGAACCTAATCATCTCAAAAATCGATAATATCAAAATCAGGTGTTTTTGAATGAAATTGAAAATGGAATTTAATAAATAGATGTACTATTATATTTCATACCGTGTTTCATAAGCATCCGTTTTAAAACACAAATATTGACGCTGTAAACTATTTCCGTAATAAAACAAAAAAATGTGAATTGTAACGTTTTTAGAATTCACATGTTAGAAACATTAAGTAGATACATTAGTAATAAAAAAAATATTTCAAACATTATAAAATTAATTATTCATAATAATTCACGAGCTTACGGCTCGATACTTATTTGCAAAATCGCGCCCGGATAACATTCTGTTTTAGTTTGAAATGTTTCTTTGTAAGTTGGAAGCACTTTACAATTTTTTCTGTCTAAAATATTTTTCAGTGTTTGATAACTGTCTCGAGATATATTCAAATCCATATACATAGCAATGCTTGATTTTTTGAAAATTTTAAGATTCTCTGCCCCCTATTATCACGCCAAGTCAGTAAACTGTCCTTTAATTCAATGGTTAAATACCTCACTTTTTCAATAACATTTGCTTCACTTGTTTCACCGATGGAGAGGGGGGCACGTTGTTACAGGGGTAAGAAGTTACACGCATTTTTTACCGGGATTTTAAACTCTTTGGTAGGCGTAAGTGGACTCATTTGTTTCCTTATAACATCGTGCGTTGCAAAAAAACAATCAGTGACCCGCCGAGCGGCAAACTGTTGGGTTGTGTGCACGTGTCTCGATTTCCATCAAGTACGTAACAAAATCTTTTACGAAATTTTTGATTCCTGCTGTCTATATTTGTTATTCTCTAAATTCTTTTTACCTCGAACGTTCATAATGTATCGAGTTTTAATTTGTAATAGCGTTTTATTCTGCTATTGATATCCATTAATGGCGGCTTTAATTTTAATTAAAAAACACACCATGGGGCAGGTTGTTACAATTTTTCGGGGTAGGTTGTTACATGTAACAACTTGCCTCAGACCTTGTATTACCGTTCATCTCATTGACTATCATTTAGAAATTACTACGCTGTACTTAAAAATTAGAATAAATGGGAAGAAATTGAAGCTTTCGTTCCGACGGGCGCATTCTTGCTTTTTAAAACAATGGTTTATCTTTCAATTATTTTTTAAATTCTAAATACTCATTGTTTTTTTTTTAGAATGAGAAACTATAAAAGAAAAACGGAAAGAGGTACAACTAGTCAAGAAGTTTATGAATCTGCTGCGGCAGAAGTACTTCAGAATAAAACGAGCATTCGTAAAGCAAGCAAAATGTTTAATTTGTGTCCGATGTCCTTATCCAGGTATGTCAGAAAAAACAAAAACAACGAATCTTGTTCATTGGGTTACGTTAAACCTAAATTGGTATTCTCACAAGAAGCCGAACATAAATTAGCTTCTTATCTAATCAAAAGTTCAGAAATATATTTTGGTTTACTACCAACTGAAGTCCGAAAACTAGCTTATCAATGTGCAGTAAAACTCGATTTAAAAAATATTCCCCCCAGCTGGATCAAAAATAATATGGCTGGGCCGGACTGGTTTAAAAGTTTTATGCACAGAAATCCTCTACTATCTCTGAGAACACCAGAAGCTACATCTCTGAGTAGAGCAACGTCATTCAACAGAACCAACGTTAAAGGCTTTTTTGACAAACTGCAATTTTTTTTCCAAAAATATGAATTCACTGCTTCGCGCATATGGAACGTTGATGAAACAGGTGTCACAACGGTACAGAAGCCTAAAAAAATAGTTGCTGCTCGTGGTCAAAAACAGGTCGGTGCGATCACATCTGCAGAAAGAGGAGTACTCGTAACGCTCGCATGTGCCATAAATGCTGCTGGAAATTCAGTCCCGCCGATGTTCGTTTTTCCCAGAATGAGATACACTGATCTATTTCTTCGTGCTGGACCATCAGAAGCGATAGGAGCAGGCAATTCTTCAGGATGGATGACAGAAGTAGAATTTTTAAAATTCTTGGATCATTTCATTCAACATGTCAAACCTTCCATTGAACAGCCCGTCCTCCTCCTGCTGGATAACCACAGCTCACATGTAAATTTTCACATCGTGGAGAAAGCCAAAGTAAACAACATAATCATGCTGTCGTTTCCCCCGCACTGCTCTCACAATTTACAACCATTAGATGTAGGCGTTTATGGCCCATTTAAAAACCACCTTAATCGAGCACAGACGGCCTGGATGTATAATCATCCAGGAAAAACAATGACGATTCATGATCTCCCAGGCGTGGTGAAAGGTTCACTGCCATTGGCCCTAAATCCTGTAAATATCATGAGTGGATTTCGATCAACCAGGATATGGCCTTTTAATCCTGATATTTTTCAAGACAGTGATTATGCACCTTCTTATGTTACTGATCGCCCCAATCCAGAAACGAATCATCCCACTGCCTCGCAGAACACCTCCAATTTGACACTGGACCTGGAAAATCCGGAATTGCTAGATTCTGCGCCTCAACTGAACATAAGCACAAATGAAATCATACAGGCAATCGAAACAGCAACCAATCTATTACCTGACACTATTAACAATATTACTGTTTCACCTTCTCCAAATCCAGCTTGTTCGCAAGATATAGAATGTTTAACAACATTACCGTGTGCAGATTCGTCAAGTTTTAAAAATAAAATTGAATTAGCGATACCAGGTCCATCTGGTATACAAAGTACATTTGAAAATTTTTCGCCTTCAAAGATAAGATCCTTTCCCAAGGCAGAGGCTCGAAAACAATCCATCCATAACCGTCGTAAACGTAAATCCGCTGTATTAACCGACACACCTGAAAAAGACTCATTACAAAAAGAGTATGAAGAAAAACTGGCCAAGACCAAAAAAGCGTGCGACCAAAATAAAGGAAAAGGTAAAGGAAAAGGTAAAGGAAAACGTAAATCCGCTGTATTAACCGACACACCTGAAAAAGACTCATTACAAAAAGAGTATGAAGAAAAACTGGCCAAGACCAAAAAAGCGTGCGACCAAAATAAAGGAAAAGGTAAAGGAAAAGGGAAGTCCGCGAAAACGAGTAAAGTAGGAAAAGAAAAGGTTAAGAAAAAAATTTTCGTTTCTGATTCAAATTGTGATACTGAAGAATGGTTTTGTTTAGTGTGTAGCGAAAGTTACAGTACTTCTAAAAAAGAAGATTGGGTAGAATGTTTAGAATGCAAAATGTGGGCCCATGTCAAATGTGTAACAGGAAACGTTCAATTATTCATTTGTATTAATTGTAATTCTGATGAAGACTAATGTAATATAAATATGTGATATTGTTACCTACAATAAAGGTGAAGGTTGACCTTGAGGTCGCCTTTATTGCTTGCCTGGTGCAACTGTTACTCGTGATATGCTGTCGACTGTTTATACAGTATTGTATACGTAACTATAAATTTTATTGCAATATAAGTGTCTTGAAAATGTTAGATTTTAGTTTGACTGAAGTGCCAAGTTAAAAAAGTATAAATAATTTATTACATGTTGGTATTTACTGACGAAGTTTTCTAGTTCAGTAATGAAAAAGTGTTTTATATAAGATTTAAGAAAGTTCCTGCCAAAGTTATGTGATTATTACTGTTAAAAAGTTGGAAAATTACGATATAGATATTATAATTGCTCATAAATGTTATAAGACTGTTCAAAATAGTCTTTTTTACTCTTAACGTTTTGAAATAATAAAAAATAATAGATTTATTATTGTTCATTTTGTTTATTTACCTACTGTAACATCGTGCCCCGAAGCTGTAACAACTAGCCCCAAGTCAGGGGTAAGTTGTTACAATCGACTTATTTCATTAATTCTCTATTATGGGAAAAATTACGTAAATTTTAATATTTTTCCAATGCTATTCTACTAGCTGAATAGACACACTAATGGTAAAAGCAATCAAATGTATACATTATTTGATAGCTTTTGTGATATTAATAATTATCTAAAAATTGTAACAACGTGCCCCCCTCTCCCCTACATCTCAAGGCTTGTTAGTAAGAAAAGCTAATTTTAATCTGCCCCGGAGTCTCTTATACGTTTTGTAGCTTTCCTTTTTTTGTAGAATCTTAGATCCAGAAGAAAGGACGCCTCTGATGTACACTTTTCAATGTTATCGAAATTGACAGGAAATTTCATATTTAACCAGTTTTGGTTATTGACTATAAATCAGCTGCAGCCCGTTTTGATTTAAATGGCGCCAATGAAGTTATCAGTATGTTGGCTTTCACGTAACAATATTGGCGTTTCGGTTAGGTTGAAATAGATAATTTAAAAAAAATCGACAGTCGACGAATATGAACGTCTAGAAAGTCCCATAATATCTTAGGACGTTGCGTCTTTTTAGCTGTCCCGGTATAATTGTGTCGTTCACGCGGGTGAAGCCGCGGGCGGAAAGCTAGTGTAAAATAACTATAATACATAAATAACGGTTTACGGATTGGTTCCTTTACTTATGCTGCGAGACTTTGCTCCTTGCCAAATATTATGATTCTAGTTCTAGGTAAAACGTAAGTTCTATAGATTTGGATTTATATACGTGTCAAAATAATATCAGCATTGAGATTATGGTACTTGACTATTATTTAATATATAATATTTATCAATAAAATATAAAAATAAACTTTATGCGATAACAGAATTTATAAACAAAATTATATTCTGTTGAAGAATATGGAATATTTAAACTTTTGAAATTTTATTCCTGTCTCTTTCCCATTCATAACTTTGTTAATAACGACTTATTTTTTTAAATTCTTTCACTATTATGATACGAGGGTGGGTGGATAACTACATAACTTCACCTACTTATAAGTATAATAAATTTAAAAAAAATGTTATACTGCAAATGGTTTTGTGACTAGCCGCATATAAAATTACAAGCTAGTAGTGTTTTTTAAATGTCATTTAGAAAAGTGTTGTCAGGGATTATTTTGCAATGGATAATATCGAAGAGTGTACTGCCATTAAGTTTTTGTATATGAAAGGATTGAAGTGCAGTGCAATTTTTGAAGAAATTAAAAAGGTTTTAGGTCAAAGTGCAGCATCATATGTGACAATAAAAAACTGGATAGCTGAATTTAAACGAGGCCGTACAAGCGTTCAAGATGAACACCGATCTGGGGGTCCAAAATTTAAATAAAATATTAATTATTTAAATTTTGTTGATAAAAAATTTAATATATGAAAATAAGACGTTTAATTTCAATATTCATTCCCTCACAAAGCAAAAAAGCAGCAAACAAACAGGGTTCAGGGCGGCACCAATCCTAAATCCGCTAGCATATAAATTTGGTATGCAAATTTGGTGTGAAACTTATTTATGTTAATGTCTATGTCAAATTTGCTGCAGCCATGCTTTTGTATCCGATTTTTCTCAAATTACGTACGCTTTATGACCGCTTTTCCAAATGTAGCTACTACTATGTTGACCAATCGGTGTTTTAAAGATACGTTTGTGGTATATCAGTGTACTTTATATACTCTCTTTTACATAGGGCCCAAAACATTTCAATACTTCAAGCTTAAGGAACATTTGGGGCATTTTTTTGTCTAGTTAAAATCTGTAAATGTTGAGTAACTTTAAAACCGTAATAACATAAAGCCAAATCCGGCAAAAACAAAACATCTTCTCCCTGATAATGCTTGTCTATAAAAGGTATTAGACGTTTGATAAAGCACTCTCTAAAGTAAATTTGGGAGTTCATTGACCCTGTACGATAATAGGGTTCGGAAACGTTACCGTTTTAATTCACAGCTTGTCAAACAAGTTTTTTTTTAATTAGCTTTTGGTACGATTTTCTCGCTATAATCGCAACAATGCTACGATTAATTGCGTGGAAATATTGTTTTCCAGGGACATCTCTTGGGTCAACCGGTACGTATGCCTTCATCATCAATTTTATTATAAGAAATTGTTTTCAAAGTTTCTTCATATATTTTAGGGCACCCTCATCATCATCACCCTTATACCTTTGAATTTTATTCTAGATACACTGGACTTTTATATTCTTTTTTTTTAATGACGTATTTTCTTACAAATAGTACAACTAAATACAAATAGGTAGTATTGAATAACGTTCTTTGAAAACAATTCTTGATCGGCTTATTTCATTTAAAAAAATGCAAGACGTTTTCTACAAAGTACTCTGTGTACCCGGCTATTATAAAAAACGTGTCATCTATGGTTACTATGACAACCATTTATTTTTACTTTGAAGACTTTTCTGTGGCCAGTTTTTGCAATGTTCATATCTTAGGATAATACAGACGACGTAAAGATAGACCATGGATACACACTAATAAGTAGATAGACATATAGATTAACAACAGATTAGTTATTAATAGTGAATCCTTGAAGAATAATACGATTGGGTAATATCATTTTTTCACAGTGCGCCAATTTGAAAAATCTACCAACCAAGGAGTTGTCTCTATGCTCTCTATGAATTTGTTACTAATTATGCCGTCAAGTTCAGTCAATCACCATTTTGAAAAATTTATTACTAAAAAAACATATTTTTTTTCCAATTAAAAGAATGGAATTAGTTTGTTTTTTTATTTTGAACAATAGTTTATCATTTATCATTCAATTATCATTTTGAAAAATTAATAACTAAAAAGCTATATTTTATTAAATTACATAAATGAAATAAGTTTCGAACTCAATAGCATATTTTTGACAAAAGACATAAAAACAGTATGTTAAAAAACTGATATGACCGAATCGCGTCGTTATTTTTAGCACATCACTACAAAAAGAAGTAGTTGTCATAACTTTGGAACGGGGCGACATGGTTTTAAAAAAATATCGTTTATTAATCTAATTAATATTAAATTTATAGCTAATAGCATCATATCATGTTTGTTGTGAGGGGACATAATAATATATTTTTTAATTTAATTTGTATCATTAGTGCGTGTAAACGATAAGAATATTTGTAAACGTGAATTGTCCGACAGTACCAAGTCACATCAACCTTCCGGTCACGAACTGTCAGGAACGCAAACTCTCGACGGCCACAGTAATGTACCTAGTGTGGAATAATCACAGAGAATTGAGTAGGTTAGAGGTGTCATGTGACGGTATTTGTTCAGAGCCACGTGTCCCAAAAATAATTAGGTACTCACAAAACAAATATAAGCAAAAAAGTTGCGCATATGTAAATAGTTTTGGAAATAATAAGCCACATAATTTAAACTTTACCAATAGTATTTTTCTTTATTATTTTTTTTATATTTTAATGTTACCGATGGATTATTACAATAAAAATACTTTACCAGTGTATTTCACTAACTCAAACTTAAATTAAGGCATTTCATAAAGTAGTGTGGCGTTAATTATTCGTTGCAGCTCGTTTGTAACGCGTTGACTGACGTTGCGCGTTGGTATGTTTGTTCAAAACTAAATAAACTAAATTTTGTTTATACACCCTGCGAGGCTTGGAATTGGTCATAATTTTTTTTAATATAAGATATACCTAAATGTTTTAGTACAGGTGATATAGCCTTTGGGGTCATAACAATTCAAACAAAGATGGGGTTTGATTTTTTTTATTTCTTCATTTGTATCTTTTTGACATAGGTAACTACTAAAAATCTAGAAAAATCTAAATGTGCGAATTGCGTTTTTTTGCCCGCCATGTTGAAAAAAATTTGTGGTAGCAAATTACAGGAAATCACATGCTGAAAAAGGTTATGACGATGATTTTATAAAAGAAAAACAAATTAAACGGTGGCTGAACAACTGAATGTATTTGCAATGTAGAAAATAATAGTTTTAATATACATCCCTTCTGTTGGTAATATGAATTCTTCAATAATATAAAATGGTTTTAAAATGATTTTTTAAAGTAAAATGTCTATATTCTCTTGAAACCTGACTTTTTCAAAACAAAATGATAATGTCATATAGACCAGACTTTTTTTTCCTTGCTAGTCTATGTTCCCGCATATTAGTAGGTACCGTGAAAAATTATTTTAACGAAATTTAAGTTTCAAATCACCAGTTAGATTAGGAAATTGCCTGTAGTCAAAGGAAATGGTCGACATTTTTGCAAATGTTAAGAATGTAGCATTTGCGCTACTCTATTTGGTTCAGAAAAAGCAAACAGAAAGGAATTCATTGATATCGGAAGTATTGGTACCAATGCATTGTAGGGTGAAAGTCGACGGACAGAGACTCTGAATTTACTGCGGTATAATTTCTACCGTGTGAATGTGAAGATTTCACTTGGAAGTCCTTGGGAGTTGGGGTTGTGCCACTCTAAGCACACTTGAAGGGTTTATGTATTAAAGTTTTTAAAATGTGCCGTGGTTGTTTGCGTGCTTACTGGTTATTTGACGTGATTGTTTTAAATGTTTGTGTGAAGCTATTTGCTAAAAGTTGCTGTTAATTAAAAGTGTATAAACGCAGATGTAATTTGTCGGGGATACGTACGTGCGCTAGTAGGTATTTCGTTGAAATAAAACACTTCAAAACACTTTGTCTTCCTGTCTCGTCTTCAGTCCAATTCAATAAAGCCTTCAGAATCCTGTTGGGCATAAAAGTACGAATTCACTAGAAGCCGTCTTCTGCGTTTACTGTACCCATTCATACTATAGCTAGCCGGTGTATCATACGGTGTTTTAGTTCGAGTTGCAGTGCGCAAGGTCCCCGCGCGGCGCTCTTCGCCCCCGAGAAAGTACACTAGTTTCGACCCCCCGAAAATACGAAATGTCCATTCGATACTGTGAACTGACATTTCTGACTCTATTAAAACTTAAAACCAAACGCTGCTGTCAAATTAATTTACGCTATGCTGTTGGGACTGCCATGACGTTGCAGTGCCTCAGGAATGTTCGCAGCCGCTCGCACTGATAGTTTCCAAGCCATCATACGAAGGAAAGCGGTCTTTCTCCTGCTACGTCTACAATGTAGTAACAACAGCATCCTGAAGATGATCACTCCCAGACCAGATTGTCCCTTTAAAAAATTTTGGGTGGGGACAGCTATTGGTTTGATTAAATAATATAAGGCAATTTTGTTTTATTTTACATTATAATAATAATACCTTTTATTTGTTTCACTTTGTAATAACAGATAATTTTATTTGACTGTGTATTTACAGTAGCTTTAAGATGACGAAGCTTGTTTATAACGAATTATGGACCCTAGTCTGAAATATTTATTTATTTATTAGGCTACGTTCAGAACTGCGCTTTTGGCGGTGTAACAAAGGGTTGTGACATGGACGTAGATATTTATAACAGATTATATGTCGATTTTAGCTTTCTGTATTTTCCTTACTTATAAATAGTTAATTTTAAATGACATTGTATTGGGCGTTTTATTATAATTATATTATTAAATTAAATTATAATATACATGAAAGTAGTATAGAAGTATGAGGAATAGAGACTTGTAAATAAGACTCGACTGTACGTCGAAAGTCGAAAAAATACTGTTACAATTATTTTTTTGGATCTCACTAAAGACCGTCGATAGCTACTAAACAAAAAAACAGGCCAAGTGCGAGTCAGACTCGCTCACCGACGGGTTACGTATACCTACACACGACATATTTGTGTTATGATATCCTGAAAAAATGTAGCTTTGTCAATAGTCACAAAAAATAGTTTTTATGTGATGTAACAATAAATTAACGCTTTCACAATTTTTTCCTTTACTTTTGCTGTGAGCCCTTGCGTTTTGCCAAATTTCATAATTCTAGGTTACCTTATTGCGTTGAGTAAGATGCTTGATTTTTTAACAACTTCAAGGGACCTTAGACTTAAGTATTTGATATTAATTTCAACTTGATACCTTCAAACGTTCCTGAAAAAAAGTGTTTTGACAGACAGATGAACAGACAGACAACCAAGCGATTTATAAATACTCCTGTTGCCTTTCAAGGTACGGAACCCTAAAAAAAGAAAGAAATCGAATGACAAACTTGAGAAAAAAATACTGAACTGTATTAATTTGACTATTTATTTACACAGTGTTCGCCCAGCGGTCGAAGTTCGATCATACTCACTTTTTTGAAACCACCAATAACAATTAGGCTCTCACCTAATTTAAACTGCATCAAACGACAGAATAATACGTAAACTCGTATGGTTGACAGTATTTGTAACGCATATTAAGCTATAGGTATATATAGATTATCGCTTTTGGCACTCATTTTCCATATAAACTTTTTTTGCCAAATCTCACACTCCTCCGTACCCGTAATATACTTTAAAGAGGGTACAAAGTTTTATCTTCACGTATTAGTAAATAAATTATTAAATCAAGTGGTTTGATTACCTCTTAAAACAACAGATTTTTCAAAAATGTTAATATGCAGTTGTGTTTTTTTCAAAAATTGAACTCGTGACCTCTTTGAACACTTTTGGCTATTTTTCATAGTTTAGGATTTAGCCATACAGACCCATCTCAAAAACTCACCTGTGGATAGATTTTAGCTTTCTACACTCCTACTCCACATAAACTTTAACTATGCCAAATCTCACACTCCTCCGTGCGCGTCGTATGCTTAGAAAGGGATTGAAAGCTTTTCCTCCACGTATACTGTCCGACCGACCCTCGCACGTCGAGAAGATACTTCAAGATAATTGTCCATCGAAGAACATTTGTGCATAATAGTAGAACGATTCGTAAGTACTTGCAATAAGCAAAACGGCAGTAGCGCTTAATCTTCTATATTTACAGTTGAAACCGACATGTTTTCTATATATTTGTTATTTATTTTAGTTCAGTAAATAATTTAAATGTCTATTTATTGTATTTTTAATATCTATTTAAAAAGTTCTTAATAAATGAAAATTATAATTTATTTCAGTTGATGTACCCACCTACTAGGCACTCGCGAGACGCGTGTTTGTCGCGCGATAAAGATTTTACTGCATGGAAACCGTTTTATTTATCGTTGTATTCTATAAACTGTGACGCACCCAATTGTGAGCCAGATGGCCACCGGCGTTGTCCGTCGGAAGCGATTGGCCCGAATAATCGCTCATTTTATTGAACGAAATTTCCTGTCACGATTTGAAGAGTAGACCAGATTTCGGGTAGAAGCTACAAAAATTAAATCAAAAAAATATTCATTATATTGGGCGTATGAAGCATGGATACATATACACGCTGAATCTGCTATGAGGCACAAAAGTGTTAAAAAAATAAGGTAGGTATACTGACTAACAGAAATAAAAAAATAACTAAAAATTAAAGCAAACATTATATGACATATTTGCAAAATACATGTAATTTTTTAAATTACAACAACAACAATAAAACAAATTTATGGCTAAAATTGTCTCGACAAGGTGCGGCGGTTGTACCCAGCGCAAAGGTAACAAGCACAATAAAGCGGGGATTGATCTTGTTTGATCATCTATGGGTTGACCTATTTGATTATCGTCGCACTGGCGCGCTATGGGCAGCGGAGGGGTGCAACTGTTCAAAAATCAGTAACGTGCCTGTTTTTAGATATAAAAAATTGTAATTTGGGATTTATGTTAAGGGAACCGTAGGGTATCCAATAAAACTGCATTATTAAATATATGCGTATTTGTGATAGAAATTTTTGTATATGTGTATTTTATATCTGACATATTAGACAATAACTTTTTATTCGTTTTGTAATATTATAAATCGTATAAAATCGTATAAATCGTATAAATTTTTTATATGATACTAGGGCACTTATAATATTCATTTAACTATCTATATATATGTTGATAGTAAAGAGACTAAGCAAATATAAGTTCTAAAAAGTACCTATAACAAATCCAATAAAGCTACTTCATCCGATTTCTTAAAATTTTCTGGTATAGGTATGTTTTTTTTAAATATTAGATATGCAAGAATCAGATGTATAAAGCAATGTATGAAATATGTTTTCATTAGTATATTTTTGGAGCACTTTCGTGCATGATGTAAATAAAACTTTTATAATCATTACTGCGTGTTTTCTGAGCATTTTCGGAAAGGTTATTTGAGGTTATATTTACATTTAATTATTTTTATAGTTATATTTTTATGTCATTATTGACGACCGCTTAGCCTAGTGGGTAGCGACCCTGCCTACGAAGCTGGAGGTCCCGGGTTCGAATCCCAGGTCGGGTCAGTATTTATATGATGAATATTAATACTGGCACCTAGTCTTGGATGTTATATGTATGTGGTGTCTTCGCCCATCGCCATCTAGCCCAGTTGTATACATAGTTGTAAGTTGCTGTATGAAAAAATATAATTTTATTTTTTAAACAGTTATATTTAGAACTAGCTTTCCGCCCGCGGGCTTCGCTCGCGTTGAGCACAGTTGTACTGGGACAGTTAAAGGAACGCGACGCTCTAGAACATTGTAACACTTTCTACGTTCGTTCGTTTCTACGAACGTTCTGAAATTTAACTGCCTAAGAAATCTTATGACAATTTTATAAAATTAGGTAATATGACATGGTCACATAGATTTCGTCAAAACATCAAGTTTGAATACCGACACGATAGGTCTGCGATTGATAGTCTCAAAAATATAAGCCTTTAAAACTTTGGTCACGTGGTCACATAGATCTCGTCAAAACATCAAGTTTGAGTACCAACACGATAGGTCTGCGATTGATGGTTTTGAAAATATAAGCATTGAAATATTTGGTCACGTGGTCAGATAAATCTCGTCAAAACATCAAGTTTGAGTACCAACACGATAGGTCTGCGATTGATAGTTTCGAAAATATAAGCTTTTAAAAATGTGGTCACGTGGTCACATAGATCTCGTCAAAACATCAAGTTTGAGTACCAACACGATAGGTCTGCGATTGATGGTTTTGAAAATATAAGCTTTTTAAATATTTGGTCACATGGTCACATAGATCTCGTCAAAACATCAAGTTTGAGTACCAACACGATAGGTCTGCGATTGAAAGTCTCGAAAATATAAGCATTTAAATATTTGGTCACATGGTCACATAGATCTCGTCAAAACATCAAGTTTGAGTACCAACACGATAGGTCTGCGATTGAAAGTCTCGAAAATATAAGCATTTAAATATTTGGTCACGTGGTCACATAGATCTCGTCAAAACATCAAGTTTGAGTACCAACACGATAGGTCTGCGATTGATGGTTTTGAAAATATAAGCTTTTTAAATATTTGGTCACATGGTCACATAGATCTCGTCAAAACATCAAGTTTGAGTACCAACACGATAGGTCTGCGATTGAAAGTCTCGAAAATATAAGCATTTAAATATTTGGTCACATGGTCACATAGATCTCGTCAAAACATCAAGTTTGAGTACCAACACGATAGGTCTGCGATTGATGGTTTTGAAAATATAAGCTTTTTAAATATTTGGTCACATGGTCACATAGATCTCGTCAAAACATCAAGTTTGAGTACCAACACGATAGGTCTGCGATTGAAAGTCTCGAAAATATAAGCATTTAAATATTTGGTCACATGGTCACATAGATCTCGTCAAAACATCAAGTTTGAGTACCAACACGATAGGTCTGCGATTGAAAGTCTCGAAAATATAAGCATTTAAATATTTGGTCACGTGGTCACATAGATCTCGTCAAAACATCAAGTTTGAGTACCAACACGATAGGTCTGCGATTGAAAGTCTCGAAAATATAAGCATTTAAATATTTGGTCACATGGTCACATAGATCTCGTCAAAACATCAAGTTTGAGTACCAACACGATAGGTCTGAGATTGATGGTTTCGAAAAAATAAGCATTTAAATATTTGGTCACGTGATCACATAGATCTCGTCAAAACATCAAGTTTGAGTACCAACATGATAGATCTGGGATAGATGGTTTCGAAAATATAAGCATTTAAAAATGTGGTTTCGTGGTCACATAGATCTCGTCAAAACATCAAGTTTGAGTACCAACACGATAGGTCTGCGATTGATAGTTTCGAAAATATAAGCATTTAAAAATTTGGTCACGTGGTCACATAGATTTCGTCAAAACATCAAGATTGAGTACCAGCACGATAAGTCTGAGATTGACAAAAAATTGCCTTTGTCACCCCCGATAACGCCTTCTGCACGTCTGCGAAGTTTCATTGAAATCGGTACAGACGTTTCGGAGATCAGCTCGAATAGACAGACAGGCGGACAGACAGAAAAACAAAAAGCAGCCTATGTCACCCATAATAACACCCTCTGCACGTCTGCCAAGTTTCATTGAAATCGGTTCAGCCGTTTCTGAGATCAGCTCAAACAGACAGACAGATGGACAGACAGACAGATAAAAAGTATCCTATGTTACCCGCGGTAATGCCCTCTGCACGTCTGCAAAGTTTCATTGAATTCGGTTCAGCCGTTTCGGAGATTAGCCGGAACAGACAGACAGACAGACAGACAGACAGACAGACACTCCAATTTTATTAATATAGATGTTTAATGTAGGAGTAATATTGTAGACTAATAACTCCTTTTTAATTTGATACTTCATACATATATCTCAAACTTATAATATCAGAATTAGGTAGGTATATGCACATTTTCAAACGCAGCAGCCGAGATTTTCTCTAAATCATTAGAGGAGAACGTTGACCTTGACAGACTGTTTCTCGGCTCTTTTGTAGACAGGGCATCATGTTTAACAACATACTAAAATCTGATACTGGTATTCTGGCATCCGTATGTGAACCTTTTTTCACTAACTTGTGTCACTAATATGCTAGTACAGGGTCATATTATTTTAAATTAAAGCCTATACCTAATAAGAGCTTTAAATGTATCATACTTGTGAATAGTAATAAAAATGAATACCTATTCGTGAAAAATTTAATAAAAAAATTAAACAGTGCAGCGTTTATTCATTATTTTTTTACCTATTCACAATTTTACTATATTGTGTTATATACCTAAACTTTAATTTAATTGCAGTCTTTATATACTAACTGAATATTTGACTTATATTGTTTGCGGTTCAAAAAGGGTGTAGTTTATTTCAAAATAGTAGGTAAGTGTCTGACAAAACCACTACCTGTGGTGTTTAGTATTATGGTTCTGAATTTGTAGATACCTATATATCAGATAACCACACAGTTTAGCTGCTAATTAATTGTAATATAATATAAAAGTATAACTTTGAGTACCGTAATATCTGCTGCTACAACAAATAAGTCTCTAATAATATCTTACAATAAATATATTAAATTTAAATAAAACCAAAATTACTAAAACCATGCGTTTTTATTTATGTACATCAGGTGAAGACCCGAAGACCAAATAATAATTTTTGACATACTTCCGCATCAAACCCGCAGGAAATTTCGTATTTACCGTACAGCTATAAAGAATAATATAAAATAATTATCTCCAACCGGTAAACACCGATAAAAACGAAAACCCTAATCATAATTTTTTAAGAAAAAAACATTACCATTCGAAAATTAAACTGAAATCATACGGTAATAGTTTTATAGTTTACATTATGCGTTTTAATTATAGAGCATTAGTGTACCTTTATTTTAAGGTATAAACCAAAAGTATAATTTAAATAGTTTTTATTTTTACCAAATTCAAACATAGCGTTTCAAACTAAGAGTTATGTGCGGATCGCGAATACGTAGGTAACTTTGAATCGATTTTATAATTACCTAAACTGACATTACCTTTTCAATTCAATAATGCATGCTCTGACATGTTAACAATCAAAGAAATGTTTATGAAATGAAATCAAAATAATACATTACAATGTGGCTCCAAGGCGTTTGCGAAAAACCATTTTTGATAGGTTTCCCCTTATTCACCGATACTTTTACGGCGTATTCCGAATCGTGCGCGAAATTGCGTTTTATTTATTTTATTTAAAAATATTGAATAAAATAAAATAATACATTTTATTAATAACGAAGAACTATACAACGTTATCAAGGTTATTTACCTATTGTTTTCAGCTGACACATACATTGCCTACTTCTATCATAACTATTATTTAGTGTTTTTTCAAAACTTATATTTTGGAAATTCAGGTATCTACGTTTCCTCAAATCCTATATATAACTTCTTTGGGAAATAAAATGCTCTTAAAGAAAATTTCAGGCAATTATTTTTTGCTTAAATGCCTATTTTGCTTATGTGCCTAAACTATGTATAGTGTGATTTTTTTTACTATTGAAGTTTTCAGGAAAGAGCCAATGTACAGTTTCATAGTCAGTAGGTATGGCTACATCACATAACAGCATATAGACCATTTATGACAGTAACATGGAAACAATTTAAATTTAATGAATAATCGAGTAATAATGCCACATTTTCAGAATTATAACTGCATTCGTTTAGTAATGACAGGCGGGGACATGTAGATCATCTCAACGTTAGCTTTTCATATTTTAGAAACGGAGGATTAAAAGAAAAGTAAAGAAAAGTTATCTATATTATAACCCTTTTTTATTTCAAAGAGGTTTCTGACCATCTCCACATGATAGGATAAGCAGAAAACAAAATTTCACACCCACTTGGTCACAGATGGAGGTAAGTTTACATAAATATTTCTTTTCACCACTAATAAATATCAACTCTCCCTGTTTGATATGCACGCAAAATTTAATTTACCTATATCTTTACATGTAAAAACTTCAGGGGTATGACAGGCATAAGAAAAGAGCAGACAGACAGACTGACTGACAGACGGAAAACTCGAAATGCTATATGAAACCCTAAAAAACGAAAATTGATTTTATTTCTATAAAATTTAATTGAATCAGGTTTGTGTTTTGTTTTTTTTTTCTTCCATTACAATATGATATAGCATTAGAATAGCTTCTTATAAAAATAAGAAGCTGAAAGTTATTGAATTTCGTGCCTGTAATAAATTCGAACACGATGAAAATACGCGCATAGTTATAAATTCTCACCGTTATCTATATATATATATATTTTTTGCCAGTATAAAAATAAGAAAAATGTTCTGTGCATTAAATCATTAATGTGTTCAGTGAATCAACAGATTACGGAAAAACATAGATACATGTCCATATTACCGAAAAGCGATGATAAAAAATATCGTTTTAAGTACAATACAATTTTATTGCTCACTAATCTTAAAAAGTCAACGAAGTTTTAAATTTTTATCATATTCACAGTAGGTACGTGTTAGATGCTTCAAATAACCTATTATACCTGTATGTGACCTTAAAATAGAAATTTAATATCCGAGTGGGAACTCACCTTGTAGGTACTATCGAGCTGTAGTAGTATTTACGTTCTCACTATATTTCACAATGTTACACTAATATACACACATAATTTACCTAAATAAAATTTCGTGTAAATCGTTAACAAAGCATAAAATAATGTCGAAAAAGATTCCAACAAAATCACATTACAAATATGCGCTTACAAAATTCTATAAGATATATCAAAAACTGTTCACGTTCATTCTATAAGGCGACTTTTTGTTTTTATGAAAGATGTGTCTAAGAAAACCCCGAATAAAAATCTAGCTTTGTAAAAACGTTGCCTCGGTTGCTATGAGTGGCAGTAGGGGGAGGTTATGAGGGGTTTGTCTGAGTGTCTGAGTGCAAGGGGAGCGGGGGTAAGCTGGGTCGAAATCGCGCACGAAAGCGATGCGCATATTCCCGTTGTCTGCGTCCTTTTGGCGCCTCTGCGAGGGTGAACTCAGCCCACCACCCTTTCAAACACCCTGAATTCATTGACATCTATCAGATGGTGGTAATTTACAAGTTTACCAATATTAAAATTAATCATTCTACATATATTTTCATTCTATTTATTGTATATAATATAAATTCTATTAAGTGTTTAAGTCTGTAATTAATTTATTTGTGAAAAATATTTAATTATCCCTGTAATGTTAATGTAATGTAATGTTTTGTTTTTATTTCGGCTTTGTTTTGGAAGAACATTATTTCGATATGCATGAGCTCTCTATTTAAAGTAATAGTTATCTATCTACACTTAAATTTTTAAGGATTCTGTAGTTCCTAGATATATCTATGGGTAGATAGATACCTACTAAAGCCTTAATATTTAAAAAAAAATTTGGATGCGTGTGTGTCTTTGTATGTTTGTATAACGATTAACTACAAAATTTCTGTTAGAATTTAATTTTTTTTAATGTCACTTTTAGAAAACCACATTAAAATTGGCCTAGCCGTTTTTTGAGAAACATCGCTAAAGCTGTGCCCCTTCGCATATTACAATCGTAAAATATGGACTATAATATAGCTAATTTTAATGTGGTTTTGCGGATTATGATCATTAGCTCAGATCACGTTAGAGCAAGTTTTATGAAATGTTTTATGATTAAAGGTCATTAAGGGGCGTTGCAGTAAATGGATTTTTTTTTCACGGTTAAGCTTGTTTTTGGATTGCCTAACAGATATCACCTACGAACGGGTTCTTTAGTTTGTAGTTCGAACCCGCTAGGTGGCGCTACAATAGATTTTCTTTAAATCGGCTTTTTCATCATCATTAGCAAATCGTGTCGCATTAGTATCAATGAAAGTAATAACTATAATTTTTTTTAAATGTTATGAAAAGGAAATACTATTATATTACTGTCTTTTCACTCTTGCAACGGTAGCGCCACCCTAACTCAAGTGCATAGAACAATTATACTCCCTTACGAGACTTAGGTGGCCTTGACCATAGTTTTGAAATGGTTGCCTAGCTCTCAGAACAATTACTAATATTATAGAAAGCATTCTTGTATTTACATATATTTGTTTCATTTTCCACATGTCTTCCATGTGTTATATTTCAGTGTGAGTGAAGAAGATGTAAGTATTTATGACGGTTTGCTTCAACCTGCTTGTACCCATTTCTCACTGACATTAGTTTGACTAGTCGGACGGACTTTTGCATCAAATTATTTAAATTTTTTATAATATAGGAGTAAATTATTAAATATATTTGTGCGAAATAAATTCACCACAAAAATGGCTTGTGTTACAATAAATGTCCATACAGTCATAGTTCCTCAAAATCAAAAGAAAATGAAACAATTTCGTTCCATCGGTAGGTACGAAATGCCTTTATTTTGCTTTTAAACACTAAGGAATGAACAATTTTATTATCACGTATTTTTAAACCATAGCCTACATTACACTGAAAATATTAAAATTACTAAACTGTAATAAAATAGCTTAAAAGAAGTAAAAAATAATTTAATATCATATTTACGTTTGTTATAGAGTTGACACCATATGTTTGTTTTCATCGATATTTTATATCTACATCTTATTAATATACCAATTCGGCCTAATAATCTTCTTATAATAAAAAACTAGAGGGAAGAAGTCGCTTATCGCTGACTGAGTGCGCGAATGTTAGGTACCTACAGGAAAATTTAAACGAGTATTTTTATTTCCACAGGAAAGGGGAAATATTCATGAAGAGAAAAATAGAATGTGTTGCTTAATTTTACTGAGAACTAATAAGTACAATTCGCCTAGTGGTTAATATGGTAGGCTATTTACACGAAGGAGTCACACTAGGTGACGTGACCTTCTACGCTCGGGGTCGGAGTTCCGGTTTAAAAAAATAAATTCTTTTAATATTATTGAAACTTTTCAGTCTTTAAAAATTAAAAAGACCGAGGATTTATGGGGGCTGTCGGTGAAAGTTATAGGTTCTGTTGTTCACATTATAGCACCATACTTGTCGAGTATATTTAACGAATGTATTAAAGCGGGCATATTTCCTAATTTAATGAAGTATAGCAGAATAATACCTCTGTTTAAATCTGGTGATAAAAAGGACCCCACTAATTATAGACCAATAGCAGTGTTGCCCACATTAAGCAAAGTTTTCGAAAAAATCATGCTCGATCAAATGCTTTCTTATTTCATGTCCCACAATTTACTTCATTCTAGACAATTCGGTTTTACGAAAGGAAGATCCACAACAGACGCTGGCATTTTACTTTTAAAACATGTTTTTGATGCATGGGAAAATTCCAAAAATGCTATAGGGGTCTTCTGTGATTTATCGAAGGCATTTGATTGTGTTGATCATCGGACATTGTTGTTTAAATTAAAACATTATGGTATAAATAATTGTGCTAACAATCTAATAGAATCATACCTCTGTAATAGAATTCAAAAAGTTGATATTAATAGAGTTAAGTCGAAGGGTTCTATTGTGAAAATGGGAGTTCCTCAGGGATCTATATTGGGTCCCTTTCTGTTTTTAGTGTATATTAATGACTTACCTTACTTGGTAGAAAAATCTGCCGAGATAGTGTTGTTTGCTGATGACACTTCTCTCGTATTTAAAATTAATAGAAATGAAGAGGAATTCTCAACAGTAAACTCTTCACTTTTGCAGGTCTTAAATTGGTTCAACGCTAATAACCTATTATTAAACGCAAATAAAACAAAATGTTTAAAATTTACATTGCCCAATGTTAGACAAGTTGATGTCAATTTGAGACTTGGAGGAGATTCATTAAGTTTGGTTAATGAAACTGTGTTCTTGGGCATTACTATCGACGCAAATTTACAATGGGGTCCTCATATTATGAGGGTGGCTGGTAAACTGAGCTCTGCTGTTTTTGCAATTAGGCAAATAAGAAAACTAACCGATGTGCCTACAGCGAGGCTGGTTTATTTTAGCTACTTTCATAGCATAATGTCATATGGCATTCTGCTATGGGGAAAGGCCGCTGACATTCAAACAATATTTGTTCTGCAGAAAAGGGCTATTCGAGCTATATATAAATTAAAATCTAGAGATAGTGTAAAGGCTTATTTTAGGGAAGGTAATATTTTGACAGTCCCTTGTCAGTATATTTATGAAAATATAATTTATGTACATAAAAACATAAATGCTTTCTCTAGGGTGGGTGATGGCCACAACTTAAATACAAGACATAGGCATTTGTTATCAATTCCCAGGTTCAGGCTCTCAAAGGTTAATAATTCTTTCATGGGAAATTGTATCCGTTTTTATAATAAAATTCCAAAAGAAATGTTAGACTTGAATTCTAATCAATTTATAAAGCGAGTTAAAGTCCAATTCATGAAAAAAGCTTACTATTGTATTACCGAGTATTTAAATGATAAGTGCGCATGGACATCATTGTAATAGTTGTAAGACTTTAAATTAAAAAAAAAAACAATTAAGAAAGACATATATTTAAATAAAATAAACAGAGAGGAGTTTCTTGCCGGTTCTTCTCCTCCTAGTTTTTGAACCGGTACCTAATCAATTTTTACGACTTTCAATAAGTGTGTGCAAACATCTTATATTGAATAAAAACTTTTTGAATTTGAATTTGAATTTGAAATTTACGCGCGAGTCCGAATCGCAAATCGCAATTAACCGGTTCTTTTTAAGATTGGCAACCCTAAAATGCCGTTATTGAACAGATATTGTTACGTAAAATATGGCCAGCATACAATAAACACTATACCTATTAAATTGTATTAGGTACTTTGGTGATGTAAATAATGTACTATTTTACTGAGTATTTAATAGAAATATATAATTTTAACATTGCATGGTAGCGTAAATCTTCTTACCCAAAGTTTTTAACTTAATTTATGTCATTGTGTTTTTTTTTGGGGGGGGGGGGCGTAAAGCCCCAGAATACGCCACTGGTCTATAACGTTTATTTACTCTATGTCCATGGATCTACGCTCATAACAATAAACAAAATATTTTTAACTTGTTCTAACATGTAGAATCAAGCATTAGAAAGAAAAAGATAGCCGATACAAAATCATTGCTGCTTATGATCAGAATGTAGCCCTCAAATTCATTTCAACTTATTTAAACGATGAAGGTAAATAGTGAGTAGCCAACAATGTTATCGATATATTTAAACTTAAATATTTCTATTGATTGTTGTAATAAAATATATATGTACGGTAATTTCTTTAAACTTGTACATTATTTTCGTTTCAACAAAGATCATGTACCGATACATTAATAATAAGTATTATGGGTACAAACGATGACAACATAAACACTGATTGATAATGATCCGGCACAAATATTTAAAAAAATATATGATAGACTGAGGTTCAAAACCAGAACCTAAGTTAGAGTTACTAATAACTGAGCGGTCAACATTTACGAAACAAACTAGTGATGAATAAATTATAAAGGAACAATTTAGTAAGCCAAAAAATTGAGTCAATGTAAATTACAATTTTTAGGATTCCGTGCGTCTGATTTGAAAAAACAGAACCCATAAAGGACCACTCTTCTGGTGTTTACACTTATCCGTCGATCACAGCCTAATTTTTCTGAATGTATTAGACAAGAAGAACTTGATTTTTGGTACAAATAGAAAGTTTTGTGGCTCAATTAGGAACGTATAAAATTAATAAACTATTTTGATATTGGGGATAAATTTTAGATGGCAAATTAAAAAAATTAAAAAAAACGTATGTAAGTGCATTCATCATGTGATATAATAAATGAAAAAAACTTGTTATGAAAAATGCATAGTTTAATTGATAACAGGAAAATAAAATTCACTATGTGATACACGAAATGAAAGGATACGTTATGGGAAATATGAATATGTACAACTTTTTAAACCATACAATGTAATGTGTTAAAAAAAATTCCAAAGTTTAAAATTTTACTAGTTTCATAACAGCCATATACAAAACCTTTCGACTAATGCATAGTTGAAAGGTTTAGTATATGGCTGATTACAACAAATTATTTTATAAATCATGTTTACAGGTAAGTGACATTTTCTTGAGCCTTCTGGGTGGCTTGTTTCTTCGGTCTACTTCGCTCCTCGCATTGGCACAAGCTAAACCTAAATCATCCCTTGCTTGGCGTCTAGTTTACTGTTTTAACGGCTTTTGTCCATTAACTTCGTATCTCTGGGTCCAAAGAAAAACTACAACAAAAATTTGGTAAGCATTAATTGTGTTGTATGGAGTAGCTTAGAAGATACAACTTTGACACAAATTTTTCACCGCCGTAGTCGGAAACTGAAGCCATTGAAATAAATAGCATTTAATATAAAGTGAGGAATACCCACTCTATTTTTCAAGCATGCAGGAACATATACTAAAATAATCCGGGAGATAAATGTTACGAGATTTTGGGCACATTACAGATAAATGAAGCAGTATATTTCAAAAAAAAATTTAAATTACATAATTATTTTATAGTTTCTGATGCGAAATCGTATTTATACGAGTCGGACTTGCCTTTTGCCGGTTTTTTATTATGAAAAGATTATTAGGCCGAATTGGTATATTAATAAGATGTCGATATAAAATATCGATGAAAACAAACATATGGTGTCAATCTCTATAACAAACGTAAATATGATATTAAATTATTTTTTACTCTTTTAAGCTGTTTTATTACAGTTTAGTAATTTTAATATTTTCAGTGTAGGCTATGGTTTAAAAATACGTGATAATAAAATTGTTCATTCCTTAGTGTTTAAAAGCAAAATAAAGGCATTTCGTACTTACCGATGGAACGAAATTGTTTCATTTTCTTTTGATTTTAAGGAACTGTGATTGTGACAATTTACTGCAACACAAGCCATTTTTGTGGCGAATTTATTTCGTATCAATTTATATAATAATTTACTCAAAGATTATCAAAATTTTTAATAATTTAATACAAATGTCGGTCTGACATCCGTCTGACTAGTCAGACTAAGGTCACTGAGATAGGGGTACAAGCAGGTTGAAACAAACCGCATATATATACTTACGTCTTATTCACTCACACTGAAATTCACTATGTGGAAAACATGTGAAAAATTAAACAAACATATGTAAATAAAAGAATGCTTTCTACTTTAGTAATTGTTCTGAGCAGTAGACAGACAGCAGCAGACAGACAGACAATAGATACCATATGCAACCCTATGCATTTATTATTTTGTGTTGTCAGGTAGATGTCAGTTCAGATCAGGCCCAGGCAACTTGTTCGCCGCGGTCATGTCATTCCTACGGGGGCCAGGAGCAGTGATACCAGTTACTGTGTGCCAACTTTTCTTTTTTATTGTAGCAACATTATTTGCCAATGATACCAGAAACACAATTATCCTATGTTTTCAAGATTTTATTCCCAAGATAATCGCAGCAGAATGTATGAATGACTGTAATAAAAGTGTTTTATTCGACTATGAACGATGTATATGGAACAATGCATAAACTATGCGCATGCAGTGAGCAAATTAAATAAGAATTTAACAAAATCATTGTGTGATATATTTGTACGAACTCTTTAATTAAACTGTTGATTATTGTCCCATCAATCAAATAAATTATCTGTTTTGTTATTAAAATTGCATATTCTTTAAAAAAAAAATTTATTGTAATTTATTTAAAAATTTTGGGAATGGTCAATTCGATAGGATCACTTTTTATAGTGTACCTTTATTGTTTTATATCCAAAATATCCAAAATAAAAAAACATAAATTAGTTCTTTTGATTGTTTAAAAAGGCGATTGACTGAACGAAACCTGACGACCAAATGACGACATATTAACAAGTCCATTGAGAGTACAGAGTTGAAATAGATTTCCAGTCACTGATGTACGACTGCTTGATTAAGATTTTTTTCGGAATGGCGCATGTGAAGTTTAGGTCATTTTGATAAAAAGTTTGTATTAAGCAGGTTTTTGCTTGTATTATGGGCACTAGACAACTGATATACATGCTTAATATTCTTTGCAGTATATAAATACATAGATATTTTGCACTCAGGCACTAAACAGATAGACATGTTGAGGCACACAAATATTAGTCTCGGGCGGGAGTTGAATCTGTGACCTTTGGTTCTGCGATTAGAGTCTCTAACCTTTCGGCCAATAAGTCAGTCAATGTTTTTTATCGTCTAACAAAATGAATTAAATTTTTTTCGGATGCTTATGGTGTAATCCACATTTCCTACCTCCAGAAATGAAAAACTCTCAACAGCGAATGTTATTTCGATTTGTGAACCGTTTTCATAAAATATTTATGGAAACACTTCGGCATTTCACGAAGAAACAAATTATCTTCTACGTTCCACCAGGACAATGCACAAGTACATTTTTAGAGATTACCTACTTACTAAGTTAATCATAAATTCACGCAAGAACGGTGCGACTGCGAGTTACAGTGAGGGGTATCCCACAAATGGCCGCTGACCGCTACAATGTTATTGTTAGTCACTGGCGCGTCGCCACAGCGCTGTATCTCAATATTTTAGTCATAATATTAAAGTTTTACAGATGATGAATAAATCTAGTGTTAATATTTTACTCACAAATACATAACATGTAGACAACTACACAAACAAATTTTTGTAAATAATAATTATCTACCTATATATATTTATTTGATTTTACGTCACTGATGTCTGATTTCTGCATCCTTATCTTCAAATTGTATATTAGATTAGACCTTTGATTACGACTGCTAAATCACAAAAAAATTTACCGAAATAGGTTCAGTAGTTTTTGTATTTATTATGGTGTTTATACAAATAGATAAAAATTCCCAAAACGATTGTTTTAAGTATCGTCTGCCCACACATAATAATAATAATAATAATAATAACGTCTAGATCACAACAACGTCTTGGCGCTTAAGCAATCTAAGCATTAGCTTGTGTTTTAGGTACCAAACGAAGGCAACACATATATAACAACCAAGACCAGGATTACCGGTACCAGTATCAATATTCATCATATAAATACTGACCCGATCTGGGACCTCCAGCTTCGTAGGCAGGGTCGCTACCCACTAGGATAAGCTATCGTCATAACCCATAACAATTATTGTTTTGGAAAAATATCTTATGTGCAGGGTTGACCATACGAATATAACAAAATATTTTATTCGGTGTTTTACATAACTAAAAATTCTCATAGTTATTCAGTACCGATATTATTATTCGTAATCATATAATCCATCTAAATAACATATAATATCAATTTGCGATCTGTATCTCTTAAACTAGGTAAGAACTGGTAAGAACTGTAACTATAGGAATTCTACCTCAAATACATGAAAATATTATTGCACATTACTACATGGTAACACTGCAAGTTTGACTGATTATTCAGTTATTTAAGGGGGCCAGTGGGGGCTAATAATTTTACGTCAAAAATAAGTGTGTTTGGGTGTGTGTGTTTAGATAGAGGATTTGAGGCATGAGGTTTGTGATTGCTCACAATTAAATGGTTCTAGGGGCAACCAGTAGTTGGCGCTATTCTTGTCGTTTTTTCCCCCCATAGCTACATTTCTTCTCCCCGTAGGGAAGTATATATTGTTCTGTGGCTCAGATTAGTGTGGCCAGGCTTAGCATCACATAAAGCATGGCTTGTACAAAATACATAGGTCACACCTCGCTTCCTCTGAGTATAATACACTGTATTATACTGTCATATCCATACTGTATCACTGTATCATACAGTGTATTATACTTGATGGAAACGAGTTAATGTAGCTTGTAGTTTGTGGTAGCTAGCTTGTGCAATGCCCATGCACCTCCTATAGATAAGTGCAATGTGCTCAGGCCCAGGCAACTTGTTCGCCGCGGTCATGACATTCCTACGGGGGCCAGGAGCAGTGATACCAGTTACTGTGTGCCAACTTTTCTTTTTTATTGTAGCAACATTATTTGCCAATGATACCAGAAACACAATTATCCTATGTTTTCAAGATTTTATTCCCAAGATAATCGCAGCAGAATGTATGAATGACTGTAATAAAAGTGTTTTATTCGACTATGAACGATGTATATGGAACAATGCATAAACTATGCGCATGCAGTGAGCAAATTAAATAAGAATTTAACAAAATCATTGTGTGATATATTTGTACGAACTCTTTAATTAAACTGTTGATTATTGTCCCATCAATCAAATAAATTATCTATTTTGTTATTAAAATTGCATATTCTTTAAAAAAAAAATTTATTGTAATTTATTTAAAAATTTTGGGAATGGTCAATTCGATAGGATCACTTTTTATAGTGTACCTTTATTGTTTTATATCCAAAATATCCAAAATAAAAAAACATAAATTAGTTCTTTTGATTGTTTAAAAAGGCGATTGACTGAACGAAACCTGACGACCAAATGACGACATATTAACAAGTCCATTGAGAGTACAGAGTTGAAATAGATTTCCAGTCACTGATGTACGACTGCTTGATTAAGATTTTTTTCGGAATGGCGCATGTGAAGTTTAGGTCATTTTGATAAAAAGTTTGTATTAACTATAAAGTTGCCTTCTTTTAATAAACCATTCAAAGCATAATGTGCACAAACATTAACATATTATACCAATATGTTTCCAATTGATCATAAAAACTGTACGTTAGAAAATATGGTCTTACCCTTACCCAGTCACTTTTATGAAACATGAATTAAAAAATTATAAGGGTATGATAACGAAATTGAATTATACAAGTAATAAGACAGTTTCCATAATACTTTGTTCTATCTAACGAACTCAAGTTGAATGGAAATTAATCTTAACAGCGCCATCTAGTCCCAAAGTAAGCAAGTTTTTGCTTGTATTATGGGCACGGGTGGGAGTTGAATGTGTGACCTTTGGTTCTGCGATTAGGGTCTCTAACCTTTCAGCCAATAAGTCAGTCAATGTTTTTTATCGTCTAACAAAATGACTTAATTTTTTTTGGATGCTTATGGTGTAATCCACAAGTCCTACCTCTAGAAATGAAAAACTCTCAACAGCGAATGTTATTTCGATTTGTGAACCGTTTTCATAAAATATTTATGGAAACACTTCGGCATTTCACGAAGAAACAAATTATCTTCTACGTTCCACCAGGACAATGCACAAGTACATTTTTAGAGATTACCTACTTACTAAGTTAATCATAAATTCACGCAAGAACGGTGCGACTGCGAGTTACAGTGAGGGGTATCCCACAAATGGCCGCTGACCGCTACAATGTTATTGTTAGTCACTGGCGCGTCGCCACAGCGCTGTATCTCAATATTTTAGTCATAATATTAAAGTTTTACAAATGATGAATAAATCTAGTGTTAATATTTTACTCACAAATACATAACATGTAGACAACTACACAAACAAATTTTTGTAAATAATAATTATCTACCTATATATATTTATTTGATTTTACGTCACTGATGTCTGATTTCTGCATCCTTATCTTCAAATTGTATATTAGATTAGACCTTTGATTACGACTGCTAAATCACAAAAAAATTTACCGAAATAGGTTCAGTAGTTTTTGTATTTATTATGGTGTTTATACAAATAGATAAAAATTCCCAAAACGATTGTTTTAAGTATCGTCTACCCACACATAATAATAATAATAATAATAATAATAATAATAATAACGTCTAGATCACAACAACGTCTTGGCGCTTAAGCAATCTAAGCATTAGCTTGTGTTTTAGGTACCAAACGAAGGCAACACATATATAACAACCAAGACCAGGATTACCGGTACCAGTATCAATATTCATCATATAAATACTGACCCGATCTGGGACCTCCAGCTTCGTAGGCAGGGTCGCTACCCACTAGGATAAGCTATCGTCATAACCCATAACAATTATTGTTTTGGAAAAATATCTTATGTGCAGGGTTGACCATACGAATATAACAAAATATTTTATTCGGTGTTTTACATAACTAAAAATTCTCATAGTTATTCAGTACCGATATTATTATTCGTAATCATATAATCCATCTAAATAACATATAATATCAATTTGCGATCTGTATCTCTTAAACTAGGTAAGAACTGGTAAGAACTGTAACTATAGGAATTCTACCTCAAATACATGAAAATATTATTGCACATTACTACATGGTAACACTGCAAGTTTGACTGATTATTCAGTTATATATGGGGGCCAGTGGGGGCTAATAATTTTACGTCAAAAATAAGTGTTTAGTTATAGGAGTGTACGTGCATGAGGCATGAGGTTTGTGATTGCTGACAATTAAATGGTTCTAGGGGCAACCAGTAGTTGGCGCTATTCTTGTCGTTTTTCCCCCCATAGAGTTACATTTCTTCTTCCCGTAGGAAAGTATATATTGTTCTGTGAATGTGCTGGCTGCCCTGGCTGGCTCTGGCCACAGATTGCTCTGGCTGGTTGGCTGGTGCTGGCTGTGAGTGCTGGTTTGTGCCATAATTGTGCCTAGTCGTCTAGGCAGTTAGAACTTTGAAAATTGTAATAAAACAAATATTTCGAAGCTCAAACAAGTGATCGGAAGTCATGAAATATTTTTCACACGTAAGCTGAAATTATTAACATTTATGTTTATACTTGATATTTTTTAATTCAAAACGAATACGTAATCAACTTGTGAGAGCTTTCGCGGACGGAGTAAATACTTGCAGTTCATTATTTGGCAGTGTTCGATGTTATTACATTTCGGTACAATCAAACTTTAAAACTACCACCCTAAGGGTATTAATAATAAGAAAGAAGGGAGCGAGGTGAAAAGAATAAACCCACTTTTAGTATTTTCAGAAATGCAGAAATACTATACGAAAAAAGGCGGAATTAAAAATGAGTAATACATACCTGCTACTAAGACATTTTTGATAACCTTCAAACTCAAAACACTTGAAACTAACACTAAATGGTCAGCCACTCTTCTAATAAGTCTCAACTATTTAGATTTAGTACATAAAAGAACGTTTAAAAGAAATTCGGTTAAGGTAAGTTGCTTTCCCGCCATTTCTCAATCAATAGGTAGGTTCGGTTTAAAAAAATATACAATAAAACCGAATATGTGGGCACTCCGACTACTGTTCCAACAATTGATGCTCCCAATCCACTAAGAACATAAAAAACGCGAGCGAGCGAGCGTGCCACGCAGCGTACGCCGAGCGCCATGCAAATCAAATTTTCACTTGTTACTAAAGGTAGGTTAGGAAATTCTTAACATATTTACTGTTTTCTATTTATTTTAATGTTGCCTCCTTCAGTAGTCGATCCTTTGATTATGTCAATACAAGGAGCAAATTTATGTCTGTAGTAACGGATATGTAGTTTTCAGTTTTTATTTTTGGTTTTTTTCACATTTCCGCATTCCTGAAAATTCTGAAAGTTGGTTTTCTGTCCTCGTCCTTCCATCCCCTAAATTATTATTAACACGGTCTAGGGTGGTAGTTTTGGAAAGCCGTACCAAACTTTATGGCGGCTCCGAACATAGGCACAAGTCGAATCGCAGTAACCAGTTTTAGGTATAGCGGGACACAGTGGAGCGAGGGGTATAATATGACTGTACCTGCGCAAGCACGCTTATAATGGCGTTGTATTCTGATCTGCCATAAAGTTTGAAGCGAACTATATTTAGCTATATAGACAGGCTAGTTTCCACTAGTTACGATAGGTACTCGTAAACAATACTTGGCATTGTAACAGGTTCAAATTCAAAATATAAGAATGATTACATGAAGTCATAGTAAAAACAGTTGAACATTGAGCTCTACAGGTTAATATTTAGCGAAGCTTGGTTTCATATATTAATAAAAGTTAATATGATCAAAAAGCGTAACAAAAAATGTATTCATCGTTACTTAAAATTCAACTTTCCCTACTGTGACTTTAATGTCATTCTTATATTTTGAGTTTGGGTTTTCAATTTAGAATTTGAAACCACCTGTTACACTGCCAGTATTGTTTATGTGTATTGTAACTAGACAGTCTACATCGCTTATTTGTGCATTAGGTTAATGGTGACCATAAGTATATCCAATCAAAACCCCGCATTCTTTTAGTATTTGAAATGCGACATTATGTATAAAAACTTTATTCAAAAAAATAGATGTGTATAAACCTTAATAACGTAAGGAAATGTTATCTCTTTCTTCATTATTTATATGCTACAGCTACAGATTTTTAACTGTCATAAATCTACTTAGTTTATTAATTAAAATATCTGCATTATGTGTTATAAAAAATATATCTAAATATGTATATTAGTTTTCTAGTATCCATAATACACACTCTGCCTAGTTTAGAACTGAATGGCCATATGTGATGTGTCCCAAAAATTATTTAATTTAGGTAGGTACATATTGTTACATTATACCTCGCATGTGTGCCTTGCAGGAACATCTTCATTTCTGGAAATAGTTTAAAAACAGCCTTTAAATTAATAACAAAATATTAATCCACACATAGTTTTCACAGCTAAAAATAATACCTTAACATCACACATATTATTTTTCAATTGATAAATTGCTTTGACGTTTGTAACCAATTTTTCAATTGAACTGTGTTGCCTAATACATTTTCTAATGGTCTTATATGTAGTCTTACTATACTACCTTAACAACTAAAATTGTATTGTAAAATTGTAAAAGTATTTTTGAAATTTAAAACCAGAGTATATCTTGAAATTCAAACTATGAAATTTGAGCAAATCTTGATAAAATTTTAAAAGACACATTTATTTCAGGAAAGAAAGTATTAAAAAAATTAACCTGACTGTATATAACAAACAGAAAAGGTAAAAACAGGGTATATAATCTATAGAAGTTTGGTTCGAGCAATATATACAATACGGCGCCACCAATGTAAAAGGCCGCTGGCTGTACACACTCGCCAATCGGAATCGAGCGCCAGAGGCAGCACTATGCGGGTGCCATCTCTTTGACTCGCATAGCGTTGCCCCTGGCGCTCGCCTCTGCTCGGCAAGTGTGTACACCCAGTGGCCTTTTACATCGGTGGCGCGTATTGTAACGCACCATGCAATATTTTTTTGTTTGATACCTACTTTTAAGCAAATAATAAAATGTACTGTAGTATAAATATGACTTGAATGTTATAAAGTCTTGCAGACTTGGACCAAATAGTCTTTAAGTGATAATCTATTTTAATTTTGACAACAAATACCTACTACTCTATCATTCTCACAATTTATACACATAAACATACTCAAAAAAAATTACTTTTCAGAGTCGGTTAAAAAAGTATAATCATACATATATGGATTGTATATACAAGTGACACCTGTGTCAAAAGAAAATAGTGAATTAACATTATTCAAGTGATAATCTTCTGCTGAGGAACCGAAACACTCATGTGCTAGAACCATTACTTTACAAACTTATTTTTCTACGAATAACCCAACAGTACATCGCTAAGTAGAGATTTAAATATTCACTTGAACACTCCTTAACACACCCTTCAAACTTCGATACATACACAAACCCACCCACTTCCATACATACACTTGCAAGCACACATCAAGAGACCAACTAGATATTAATAAAATAACACTAGAACCCCCTAACATTCTGCCTAACATGGAGAGAGTAGGGGATGGCTGAAAACAAGCGATACTCAAAACTCCTATCCAGGTTCAGCACAAACTGAGCCACCCCCTTTTGCCATTTTTTTTTTAGTTTAAAAGTCACATGTGATCTATGGCAGTAAATTTCTATTATTATTGAATATACAAGTAATTTGAGGAGACTCCTACGCCCTATTATATTCTTTTCTCTGTCTGTCACAGAGTAAACTTTGCGAAATGAACTGATGAAAACCTAACAATCTCATCTTTTCAGATGCAATATTAAATTGAAATACTATCAGTAAAAATGAATCTCCTCCAGCTTTTATCTGATGCTCTTAGCACAGTCACAATTTTATCTTGTATGTTTTTAAAAGTACCACAAATTATGTCTGTAAAGAGAAATGAATCGGCTGAAGGAATCTACGTTCAGGCCATGCTTATGGAAATAATAGGGTATGCTCTTACATCATTATATTTTTAAACACTCATAGTTACTCATAAATCTTAATATTTGAAAATAGTAAAACCTAGGTTTGTAATGTTATTTATCTATAAATGATATTATTAGCACTGAAATAATGTCACATTGTATTGGGCTATATAAAATTTTGTACATGTTTTTATACTTAACAATGTTAAATGTCAAGGCTAATTCATGTTTATAGTTATAACTTAATTTTAATTTGGTTTAATGTTTATATATATAGGAACTAATATATTGTTCATAAATTTCAGATTTTCCATAACAACTCTCTACAATTTCACAAATCGATACAGCTTGATGACATATTTAGAGTACCCAATAATATTAGTACAAATATATGTTCTTTTATATTACACGCTCAAATTTAAAAATATGCTACAAGATTTTAAGATCTCTGTGATGACCTTCAGCTATGTTATTATTGTCATCAGCTTCATTATAGAATTGCTTCCTAAAAATCTGCTTAATTATATGCTGGTAGGTTTTTCAATATTCTATTTATCATAACAATTTATAGAAAATTATACTTCACACATATTATTTAAACAACAAAATTCATCTGAAAACAACATATTAAATAAATCTATAAGTTCAGTGGGTACTGTCAAAACTAGCCTCATGAAATGAAATATGGAATTTAAGTTTGCTGGAATGGATGTTATAGCCTAGAAATCCAAGGCCATTTCATTAAGCCAGTCATAAAGCATCTTGGCATATCTAGCTATCATCAATACTTCATTGATAAAACAATCAGTTGTTGCAGAAATTTAGTCCATTACAAAACCACTTGTGTTTACTTATTACAAATTGAGTCCTTTGTTCAATGTTCCCACAGTTTGCAGGTAGTAATTATTATTTCGAAACCTTAATTTGCAATGCCGCCAACTCCATTTCAGTTAATTGTTCAGGAGACACTTAAAACATCATAATTATTTTTATAGACTATCTACGAAAAAAAACCAAAATCCCTTTGGTGTATTATTTTATTAGCTATTATTTTTTATTATGTACAATTCTTAAAATCTTATTATTAAATCACTACAGAGTTTTTTGGAGTTAACCTATTGTCATTTCCTGAAAAAGTATATAATCTAGGAGTTATCTGGTTTGCCTGAAGGATCACTTTAAAGGAAAAGTTTATTATATACCTACTTAAATAAGAATTTATTGTCCAAATTAAAAAGATGTTTTTTACTTGAAACGGCTTTCTGGTAGTCAGTACTCTTCCCTGTAGCTTCAACCATCCAACCCCAAACACAGAATTTTCCAATGGAAAACATATTTAGAAACAGTGTTTTATAGATTCTCGCCTTTCTTTAAGTAGTAAACAAAAGGATTAACTCTTTTAAATTTTTCTGGACCTTCCCTATCTTTTGTCTGATTATATGTACTACTTTTATAAATTTTTAACGTTAATTTGTTTTTGATCCCAAGTCAGATTCCAAAACTTATCAAATAATTATTTTCTATCCTCTTCAGAAATATGATGGCACTGAATAAAACAGTCTTTTTTATCTTTACAGCCACACCAGGGCTCATTTACCAAAAACTTTTTTCTCCCTATAATATTCTTTACCCTTCTTTCTGTTTGTTGTATTGATTTCACTTACCCATTCATCTTTCTTTATTCAATAACATTTCTTCCTTTTAACATCGGTTTGTATGGTTCAGAATCAGAGTCACTGTAATGGACTAGTTTTTTCATAAATTCAGGACAGACAGTTGGAATTTCGATTTTGGTTTTATGAACTGTTAGCTCTTCGGATTACAAATCAACAAACAAATCGTCATTGTGTATATCAGTATTGGTTTCAATACACCTCAGGTAATCATTGTCAAAGGACGTAGAAAGATCAAAAGTTATCAGGCCCAACCAAATCGTCATACGGTTTCAGGAATTGGTGAATGCACACCAATTGCAATTTTTTTAGCATGTAACATATCTGCATGCAAAAACGAGTAAAACCCAAAAAATATAATGAAAATAAATAAAGAAAATAACAAGAAATGCATAATAGATTATAATAAAAAAATGCAGTGCATTTGGGTATGTACAGATTTATAAATTGAAATTAATATCTACTGTTGTACAGATCGCGCGGCGAGAGTTTGGCTTTGACCGTTATTGCGCAGAAATTTGAAAATTGGGTATCAACGGGCAATTAGCGGGGTGCGGGGCGGGTGTGTAGGCGCACGCGGTGCTCTGATTGGCGCTCCAGTCGTTCCCTGCCTCTCGCATGCCCCGCGCACTCCTGTTGTACAATCACATTCACAAGTGAATTGCTATTTTCGTTAATTGTTTATTGTTGTCGATTGTTATTATTTGTTGAGTTATAGTAGGCATGGGCTACTATTAAACAATATGTAGCTAGCAAAAATGTTAAATGGAATTTACAAGAATGTACTAAACTTATCAAAGAAAAAGTATCCTTAATGGGTGCCCAGGAATGGGAAAAAATATGTAAAAAGGTAAAAGATATAGAAGAAGAGTACGCCAAGAGTGACCATGTAGTTGATTTACTTACCGAGCAATTTATAATTCGCGTCGATGATAGTTCCGAAGACGATGATTCTGATGATGGTTATGAAGATGATGATGATTTTATTAAAAAACAATTATTTAGAATTTTCATCGCTGTCTCTGTAAACTTTAAAAGGAAATAAACATTTTATATAAGTAAAATAACTATCAATAGTTTTAATAAATGAAGAAGTTTATCTATTTCGTATTATTTTCTAGCATTATTACCACAGTACATGAATTTTGACCCACTCAAATATCCAACCTGGTACATAAAAAAGGAAAAGTATTGTGTGCGTGACAGTACCCATGCGCAGTAATCCCCTCCGCCCCGAAGGTCAAAGCCAAACTCTCGCCGCGCGATCTGTAATCAAAATAAAACTTATATATTTAACCATGTAAAAATTATATAAATACACTATCTAACTCAATGATCTAACTGTGCCTATTATAAGCTTGAAATATATGATGATTTTTTTTGTCACAATCTAAAATGATGTAGAAAAATTGATTTAATTAATTGTGGTGGAACGGAAGCACACGGCTCTATCACGACATACAAAACAGCCAATCTCGCGGAGTTAGCTGTCAAAACCCTAAAGGTGCGTGTGGAGTTAGCTGGTTTTCGAATATCGATTTACGTAAAGAATTGTGATGTTATTTGAGTTGTTGGTTTTTCCGACTATGCCAAATAATTTGTCGTAGGTACAAGATGGCATCGAAAACGTTTTTTTGACGAAAAGTGGAGTTGGCGGATTCGCCAATTAAGGTATCGGTTTGCGTAATTTTTAACACTGATACCTTGTTAAATATTACTGTATAGTACCTAGTTATATAAAACAATATAAAATAACTAGCTGCATCCCGTGAATTCGCTTTGTTCACTTTAGCTTCTAATAAAATCCCTCTCATTTTAAACTCATGTCAAAGGGTGTGTGAATAAAATAAAATTCTATATTTGCGATTATGTCTTGTAGCCTAGGTCCTTTTCCAGGTTTCAAGTTGGTTCTCTTTACATAAATCCTGTCCGATCCATTATGGGAGTATACCAGCCCCCAGTCTTTTATAAATTTTGTGAAAATCGGTTGTGAAATATGTTAAAGGCAAAAGTTAAAAAAATTAATTATGGTACCCATTTAGGGAATGGACAGGGTCTTTGCTACATGCTGTTTGTGGGTATGGATATCGACACTGATGTAGTAAATCATGATAATAAATGAAAATCACAATTGAATTGAAAATGAAATTACATTGAGAACAGCGACATAAATGTTTTAACAAAATTATATTAAGTATATTTCGTTATTGTCATAAATCTGAAAATACATAAAAGTCATACAATTTTCGCTGCAGCCATTCTGTACTCCGTTAAGTGGATTTGCAAAAGTGACATATATTTATGGAATAATAAAAGCAGGAAATGCAGATGCAATCTCGCTTACCACTTGGTTCATATCGTTCTCGACTAATGTTGGTAAGTAAACGAAAACTGATATACTTTCTCCATACAAATGTAATGTGAGTTCTTACTATCACATTATATTAATTAGGATTTTTTGTTATTTATAAAGCGTATTAAAACGGGAGCGTCCATAAACTATATGGCCTGATAAGTGGGAGGTGGTGTCGGTTAGAAAGCTGCGCTAAACTATGTGAAGGCAGATGACCTCAGAATCTGAGACAAGAGAAAGCAATATTTTTAGTTAGTATCGACGGTAGTACTTCGATACAACCTCCATTATTTTCATGAGTATTTTTACAGGTTACCCCTGAATTAGCACCATATAAACACCGGTAACCGAATCGTCAGCAGAAATAAAAGAGGTGTAGTTGCATCGTGAAAAACCAATTCTAAAACGGTAAACAATAAATTAATACCGGTAACTTTCTTTTCTTTTTCATTTCGTTGGTTACCACAATAATGATCTTAACTGCTGCAGTAACCCAAAACTCTTTGATACCATTACTGAAAAAAAAATTCGCCTTTCAGTCTGGAGTCCATAATACTTCATTGCAGGAGTGGCTATTGTCACTATTTGAGTCGGTATTATCGACAGAATATATATAGTAAATTATTTTAAAAAAAATTATTAAACAAATATGAGTATTGTTAATTTTACTCTTATTCCATTGGAATTAAATTGTTATTATAATTTACATTCTTTACTCCTTTCGAAATAAAAGCCAAAAAAACATTTTCTATCTGAGTGGGGACGCTAAGCTACATTAGGCCTGCCATAAGTGTTATAGCACTAACCGGGATATTTCTTTGGGAAAAAGTAATAAATTTAGTTATGTTTGACTGTCATAAATCAGTTGAAAGAGATACTTAAAAGTTACAAAGAAAGTAGACGAGCACAATAGAAACACTTGTACTAAAATCAAGAAATCAAACCAAACACTTCTTTTGCTCATCCATATTTTTGTGAGGTTTTCACTTTTTTAGTGAGTCTTTTTAATTTTTTGTGTAATTATAAAATTCTAAAAGCACAGGTACATGTCTTTTTGTTATTAAACATGCATTGAATAATGCTTTCCACTTTGCTTGCATTGAATGAATTTCGTTCGTCTTCCACTGCGAACATATAGGTACATATTAATAAAAATGTATCTCACCATTATGACTTGGGATCGTAAATTGGCGTAATTTGATTATTATTTTTTTACTTTCTTTCTCGTTAACTGCGCCTGTGCGCGAGCGACTCGCAATTTGAATGGGCGGGACAGATGATATATGTTCTAAAATGATTGATTATCCAACCGAGACACGGGGACATTGCTTTATAAACTGGGACATATCTTGGTCTACCGGGACGTGTGGCAGCCTTAGGCTACATGAAAGGAGAGAGGGGTCCAAAAGACGCCAAAACGAAACCACACATTAAGGACGCTCCCAAAGCAGCAGTTATTTGTAGTATGTTATGTCAGCAAAATTATGATAAATAATAATTTTTATTGTCAACATTTTCATACTTTTCTGCCAAAATGTCTCAATGAATTAAAATTTATAAAATCTAATTATATAATCTATGATCTTAATCTGGCAGTTCGCGAAAGCTCGGTTTTTCAAAGTGGGATTAAACAAAACTTAATAATTTACAATATTATAAGACCAACTCGTAGTAGAGTAAATTATAGACTAAAAGGCTAGTCATTAAGCTTTGCTTAGTTTGGGGCTAGATGGGGCTGTGGGGATGTCGCAGATATTTATTATATTCAAGTTGATATTTTAAATTGTCAGATATGCCTTCGTGGATTGCCAAATATTTCCCAGCTATAGTTCACCTCAATCTTTATGGCGGATTGGAATACAACGCTATAAGCGTGCTTTTGCACAAGTACAGTCATATACCCCACGGTTCACTGCATCTGGTACACCTAAAACTGGTTACTGCGACGCGACTTGTGCCTATGTTCACATCCGCCATAAAGTTTGATTGGAACTGTACCATATTAAGGTCATGGACCAGTATTTTGGTCACAGGCCAGTAAGTGAAATTATAATTTATTATAATGCAATTCCAAAAAAATCTTTTCAATAATAGCTTCTGCCTGATTTTATCGACTTTTTAAACATGTGTTTGCTGTGCGATAAACAAAGCTGATTGCAGTAATTGGTTTTTTATTTTGATAGTGTGACAGTTGTGACATAAGCTAAATATATATATACCTAATGTTAAATAAAATTATAATTAAAAATTGATTTTCAGCTCGCATCTTCACTGTATATATGGATTCAGCAGATTCAAAACTAATTATAAATTTCACCATATCAACAATTTTAAGTTTGGCGGTATTACTGACAGCATTCACCTACCAGACCAGATCTCGACTAATGAAAATGAAGCTTAAATCATCCTAAAAAGGTTACATGTTAAATTGTAGATATAAGAATGATTGCATTTGTAATGCTTTATCGATTCTGTGTCTGTGTATCCCTTGACCAATAAAACATGTCTCGAAAATTATAATTCACCATTATGATCAGCCTTACTCCAGAATCTAGATCTTAAATTGGTCAGTTATTGTGTAATGAAGGGAAGTGTATATATGTGTATATATGTATATACATTAAAAAAAAGTGCTCACTGTTTTTATTTTATACAGGCTTAGAATGTATACCAAAATGGAATCATATGCAATCCTACAAAGCACTAACATTTATAATATAAATTAACAGTCACTTTAATGCATAGTTTAGAAAAGTTGTATAATGTTAAGAATTTTATTTATAATGTAAGTACAATTACTTAATGCTCATTTTCGCTGATGCCAATACATTGTGAGATGTGATGATTGCTATTAGAAACCATTTGAAATCATGTCTTGTCTCTACACTATTCTCAATTTTGTTCCAATTTGTAATATAAATGTATTTGACACTTTCTCCTTGCATTATGAAATTAAAAAGAAAATGTATATCAAAATCATTCCAAAATTCACACTCGTATGAAGTTTATTGGTGAAAAACTTCATAACTTTAATATTAAAATTATCGTAAATCATAAAGTGTCTAATACCTAGATGACACTTCACCTTGCTTTAAAAGTGAAGTGCTAGCTCAATTACATATACATATTTAAAAAAAAGATTGATTGGTCAGAGCTACTAAGTTCACATGTCAAAGTCTATAGGCGCATTACGATGAAAAAGTAAAAGGCGCTATACATATAAGTTTGGCCTTCAGTTCTGCATCGAATGCAAATTCGTTTCATGTATGGAAGCCTACCTCAAAGTGCGCGCCGTTCAGTTCAGTCGGTTATATTTATCTGACCAATCGCTTCAGTTTGCAGCATTTTTTGATCATAGGGGTATGTTCATGCTAACACAAACAAAAAAATTATAAAATTCTTCGCCCATACGAGGGTAATTAAACCATTCCTTTAAATCTTAATTCTTTTAAAAGATTTATATATGTAAAAATACTCTTTCGGCGAATCCTTTTTTTTTTGTTTCATATCGTCCTGTTTATTTGCTTTTTTCGAAATAAATTAAATGCCGGTAACATCACGATTTAAGGTGGGACATTGCCTGTCTAGTATGACTATTTAATAATAGAGCCACCATGCAAAGAAATGATCTTTATTTTTTCATAATCACATTTCTTGGTTTTAAAAATATTTCTCTTTAATTTTTCTAACTCACATCTTTGATTTTTTTAACAGTTTTGAAGGTTTTGTAGAAAAACCTGAAATTTGTGGAAAATCGATTGATTTATATAATAGTTCTTCAATAGCGTAGTCACATGTTATGTTTTATCAACTGAAACCTAGAAATGTGATTATGAAAACATAAAAATAATTTCTTTGTATGGCCGCTCCATCTATTATTAAATAGCTGTAGTAGACAGGCAGAGTGTCCCACCTTAATGTGATTTGTTCATGCACTCGTGTGCTCTCCTAGACGGTTGTGTCGCTGAACAAAGTTTGCTACGTCTAGTGGCGGATTCGATCAGGCAAACTTTAAACTTATTTTAACTCTGATCTAATCGGATTCCTCTTTTTTGGCGGCTTAAGTAAATAAGCAGCTAGGCATACTATGTTTCTGATTTAGCTGTAATTTTGAATACATAAATTAAAATCAATGGCACCCACGCCTCACATGTAGGCTCATGCTTTTTAAAGTATAAGTACTGTTTACTTGTAATATGGTTTTCAATACATTTGCTATTAATACGGTCGTTATGACATCGAAACTTGTACCGTAATGTTCTATTTTACAGTACTAGGCCTTTTTACTTTACACCAATCACAAACGAGCATTCTGTTTGTGACGCATGCAGAAACCGCGAAAAGCAATCCCCTCGCACCCTTAGCTCCCGCCATCATTACATTTGAAGTATCTACCTAATATTAATCGCAAATGTATTGAAAAACGTCGTATGATGCTCGTACTCAGCTGGCTATTATAGTCATCAGTGTATTATTAGCACTCGGCTTCACCTTGTGCCTATGGACACCTTGACTATAATGTACAGCTTACCGTACTGGCATACTTTAAAATTATTACTTTCCAATTAGGATGTTTTAGCTTGTTTTTGTTTGTTTTAATAATGTCTTATTATCAATTGTTGCTCAATTTTTTAAGAATGTGATGTTTACCTACTTTTATTATGTCCAAATTTGTTAGAGAAGTTGGAAGGGTAGCTTAAATTTTTTACGATAAGTTAATTCCAAATACTTTAAATATATTGTAAATTAACGTGCCATATATGCTCATGTTGTAGTAATTTTTTGGCTACCGTCTAGAATAAATTACTGATTTTGATATTTAACAAATAAATTGGTGTTCCCCAGTTTTCAAATACCAAGTGGAATATTTAATTCCTGATTAATTAGTAAATAGTTACCTATCTATATAAAGTCTGATATGAATAAAATAGTTATTTCTAATTTATGATTTCTTCAAATACAGGAAAAGTCCAAACAAAGAAGTTAGTTTGCATCAGGAAAACAGATACAAGTACGTTTAAACTATTTTACTTATTATCATGTTGGTGCTATATATATAATAAATATAAAGTAACGAGAATGTCGTCATGAAAAATTCAATACCCATGATTATTGCACCCCGAGAATGCGCTCCTGCTCATTGTATGTTCAGTGCCCATCAAGTATAATAAATATTGAGTTTAAGATTACATTATACAATAATTTTTAGTTGCAGCACAATGGGATGAATTCTCGTGGCCATTTGCACTAATAATCGAATCAACAATTTCATAGAAAATGAAATCATAGTATTATGAATATTAATTCTGTTTGTGATTTTGTCTCTGATATAGCAAATAGATAAAAATCACATCTATTTTTTAAATTTGTTTCGTAGATGAGGGACTGGAGAACTAAAGGGAATGAATCCATTTTGTCAAATTTTACAGGAGAGGCTTTATTTACAATGTTTTTTATAAATTTTGTAATCTGTAATCGATTAGTTGTAAGAACTTATTAAAGATTAAAAAAATTACAAATTATGATAGTACCTACATACATATTATTGGCTTACGAGCATTTAAACAAGCAATGTCCAAGTTGGATCTGTTATTACTTTTTTTGATTATGTTTGAATATCATGTATACGAGTTACTACACCGTAAAAGATAGTAGATAACTAAAATAAAGGCGAGCAGATAAAATCGTTTAATTGAAATATAAAGATTAGTCCATAACCTATTGAACAAAATGAAGAACAGTAAAGTCCCAAAAAAATTGCCCGCTTTTGTTCCGGAATTATTTTTGATGTCATTTTATAAGCAGCGTAGCCCGTTTTTAATGCATTATATTATGAAGGCAGCTAGACGTGTCAATGTTACCGAAAGTTAAAAAATTACCGTTAAAAAGTGAATTTATTCAATTTTGTTCGTCAGCTCCTCATATTTTGATTTTTATGTATCTAATATATGAATTATATAAACTGTAAGTAAACGCGCCTCGTCACTAGGGACTGAGGAACGTGTTCTACTGTTGGAGTTACTATAGTAAAAAAACTGTTTCTTTAGTTTTTCTTTTGTATAACCCATTTGTTCGTTAGCTTTAACCAAACAAATTTTCTATTTAAGTCCCTTTAGTGATCCTTGTCCGTCAGAAAGGGATTCCAGTGCCCACTACCTAGGTCCATCATGAGATCTGCTATCACCATGTGTAATGAAGACGACTCATCAAAACGTATCTTGCGTTAAAACTTGGTGAACCGGCGCTAATAGGAAAGATGTTCTACCAACAGCCTTTTATCTAACTAGGTAGGTACTTTATTCACACATTTAATGGTCGGCACCGAAGACGCGCGGAGCGAAGTTTAGGTTTTTAGCGCTACTCTCACAACGATCGAGGCTCGCGCACCGTACAAGCACATATGTATATGTAGGGGAGCATGGGGATCAGTGGATCCTTTTTTTTTGTAACTGCTGTAAAGTTCACTTTTCCCACCCCAAACTGACTTGTGTTTTGACTAAATCCTAGAAGATATATTTAAGTTTGAAACCGCATGACTAAAACAGCTTCCAAAAGACTTGGTTGTAAATTAGGTAATACATTTTTTTTTATATTGAAAAGTATCCACTCCACTGTGACCCGTGGCGGGGTTACAGTGGATATAGGTGTTGGGTAACAATGGATCGTGTGGGGTACACTGAATGTTAGACTATTTACACATTATTAAAAGATGTTTTTTTTTAATCAATAACATTAATTTGTTCTTGTATGAAGATACAGCTTCAAAATCGCCTACCTATTAGATTGTTGTATAAAATAATCGAAACATACTCTTCATTACCTACCTACTAATATAATAAGCATTAATATATTTCAAAAGTCTTAAAATCACGTTGTAGGCACTTTTGTATTTTGTCATTAATTAAAGATACCTAATCCTAGTAATAATAAAAATAACTAACCCCCAACAAAAAATAAAAGTACCTAACATCAAAAATAAGAAATATATTTTTTTTTATTTATGGAACACCATCGTCTATCCTTTAGACATAATAAAAAGAATTAAGATAAAAAAAAAACTTGGCTTCAAAAAACAATGATCAGTTACCTACTTAAATAATAACAAAGAGCCAATGATAGTGCCCCAAAATCAATGTGAATATTAACCTAATAAAACTTAACGCAGGTCTATTTTTGTGAAGTCAATATCGAAATGATACAACCCTTGGGTTCTTTTAGTGGTTCCGGTGAATCCTGGTCGAGGTAAAATCATTTTTATGTCATGCAATGCGACTGTCGAAATATCTGGAACATCCGGTACCTACATGAAAATTGTTAGGATTTTTGACCGATTTTTTAAGAAAACTGACCTCTAAATTTTCATCTCCAATAACCTTCGCGATGTAATATATTATCTTTTGTTTCACCACAAACTCTACTAATATAAAGTCTCCTTCTTTTGGTCTAGTTTCAAGTGGACGAAAGTTTTCAGTCTCCACTTGGATACCTTCGTTTTCTTCTTCCTCATCAAGTGTTGGCTCTTCTTCTGAATATAAACTCATTTCGTCATCATCTTCTGAATCTAAACTCATCCTTCTTCCTGTTCTAAAACTTCTTCTTCGAAAACTTTCCTTTTTGCATAATCAGCCCTTTTCTTCTTTTCTTTCAGTTTGTTATTTTTTTCTTCTATCCTTCGCTCAATTTCGTTCTTATTTGGTGTGTCAGTGGCTATCATGGTTTTACCTTTCTTTTTTTGTTTTCTTCCACATTTTCTTGGTCCGGCTTTTGGTAAGCCACGGAATTCAAGTGGGCTCGTAAATTTTGTTGACGGTTCACCGCTGTTGGGTGTAGAAGGTGTGTCTAAAAGCTTTACAGTCGGTTTTTTTTAGCGGTTCAACTCTAGGTGTTAACAGTATATTTTCTATTGAGTTCAGGATCGACTTTTTTGGCGTCTGTTGTGTAGAACTTACTATCGATTTTTGAGCAAACCCTTCGCACACCTGAAAAGCAAGCTCGGATAGCCGGGGGAGTTCAATTAAAGACCCAGATGGCAACGATTCATTTTGGACATCTTTCACAGTTCTAGGCGATACGTGTTCAGAGAGAAGTAAAATTGATGGTGATGGAGTCCTCGTTCTATCTCTGTCTTCGTTATCAACGTTGCGATTGTAACTGCGTTCTTTAGTTCAATTTTCGGAGAGCTCATTTTCGTTTTCTAGTGGTCGGTCGGTAACATCACTGGGGGCGAAGTCATCGTCGGTAAAAATATCCCTTTTAAAGGGGAAAATACCCGTCGCCTTGAAGGCACTGCAAATGTTGTTTGGTGTCATTGTCTTCAAGTGCGCTTCTTTGACACATCCAGCCACATCATAAATGGAAAAGGTATTACCAGGGTTGCGCATCATCCAGCTGTCAACTGCCTTGTTATATTCCACTTTAAAAGGGCCAAATACACCAACATTTAATGGCTGCGATTTCCCCGTCGAATGCGGTGGAACCGTGAGAACAGTGACGCCGTTGTCTTTGGCTAAATTCAATGCCTGGATACATACGTGAGACTCGTGATTATCTAAAATCAGAAGACTGGGATTATCTTTGCTGCTGTTAGTGTGTTTTATGAAATGTTGCGTAGTTCGTACAAATAATTCTCCGTTCATCCATCCAGTTTTTGTTGCTAGGCCCAAAGTTTCAACTGGAGCCTCATTTGTCATATGGCTTTTGAAATGGACTCTAGGAAATATCATGACTGGCGGTAACGTGTTTCCCAAAGCGTTTACAATATAGCACGTGGTCACTAGAGTCCTTCTTTCCGCACTGGTAACTTTGGAGACTTGCCTTTGCCCCTTGACAGCCAACACTTTAGCTGACTTCTGAACAGTCATGGTATTTGTCTCATCTAGGTTATACACCCTAGTTCCATTGCCGAACGTTTCATGTCTAGACATGGCATTTTCTAAATTATCATAGAACATGGCCACATTGTAGCGATTAAAGGACGTGGCACGACTCAAACTACATCCCTCGGGTGTTCTCAAGCTGAGTCTAAGGTATCTCTTTCTAAAACTGTGCAACCATTCGATACCTTCCAGTTGGGTTTCATGCCATTTTTGTGGCACTGTAATATTATTTATAACTGCCATTTCGTAGGCTAATTTGCGGGTATCTGGTAATGTTAGTCCATAAAACATGTTGCTGCATCTCGTTAAATAATCAACCATGTTCTTCTCTTGAGCATCCGTGAAAATTTTTCTTACTGAGTAATTTGGTGTTAGCCTTTCGGTATTAATAGGATCAGCAGCTAACGACTTTTTAATTTTTTCGTTATATCTGTGCAAAGTGGTGTATGGAATGTTCATAAATTTTGCAACAGCTTTTATTTTTTGTCCTTCAGCTATTTTTACTAAAGCAGCCCGCATGTCGTATTCGCTGTGCTGACCAATATTGGTTTTCCTCTTTCTATTACGTGGCATTTTACCTACAAAAAAAATCAATTAATAGTGCTCTCTATACTAACTTTACGGGGTACAGTGGATCGAGATCCACTGTACACCAAGAGCAGCGTGGTGGATTAAAGCTCCAAGCCCCTCATTTTGAGTGGAGGCCTAAGCCCCTGCAGTGGGGACAAAAAAGGTTGATGGATTGGAATGTCTTTAGAAGAGCTTTAATTTAATATAAATTTATTATATCTACTTATTGTTTCTAGCGCATCTGCTCTACGTTTTACTTACTGCTCCTACAATGAGTTTGCCACTCTAAAACTACTGATAAACTATTTTTTTCTCTCTTTTTTTGTGTTCCTTTATATTCACTAGGGTTTTTCTGAATAACTTGGTAGTACACAAGGGTTTTTTTTTATAAATATAAATGTCCTTATTCTAATACATTTGTATCGCCTGGTTTGCCTGCGAGGCACCAGTTCACCAGTTTGACGTGGGAACCAGCTATCGCCTCACTCAACCATTTTGAAGGGAATGCTGCGACCCGATGCCCACGCCACCGCGCATTCAAACGTTTGGTGTGTGACGACGGCTTTCGTGTTAGAAGTATACAATTTTAATTTTAAGGTAGGTACCTTTACTTATTTTACAATTATTTTATACAATATTACAATCTTGATTTCACAATTCCACACTATTGCATTTTAGGTATAGAGGTCAAGGGAAACGGGTCAAGAATCTGCGCCGTCTTTATTTTTGCGCGTCAGTCTCTCCACGATCATCTCGTCCCCGCTCCTCATGGCCACTTTGAGGTTGTGCTTAATTATTCTGCTAACCGGGGCGGTCACCGCCCTAGTGACGAATCTGCCGATCGTGTCGTCACTATCGTCCGTGTGGTATGTGCAGCTCGACGTGTGCCGAGTGATTGCAACTACTGCTTGGTGAACACTCTCGTGCAGCTGCAATCTCTCGGTCGTCCGCACTATAATCACTCGACTGTAGGTCAGGCCCTGCGCCTCGTGTATCGTCACGGTGCGTGAACCCTCGCCCTCCCAAATCCCAGTTTTGTTAGGGATTATTTCTCTGCCTGAGTGAATGTCAGGTAGAGAGTGTTGGGAAGAGCCGTAGGTATTTTCACATCCGTGACTCTCTCGAGTTTAAGCGACTGGACCTGATCCCTCGACGAGTATATGCCACTATACACGTCGTAAAGGGCATACGCTACGTCCATCAGGTTCCTATGAGTGCAGACCAACTCTGCTTATACCCGCCACACTGACAGGACTGGTGTACTCTATCCTGAATAGATTTTCCCTATCGATGTACGGGAGCTGGTTTATATCACCAATGAGCATTATGTCTGTGACCCCAGACAGCCGCATCGCCATTACAATGGCCTCGAAATGGCTCATGAGGGCTTGAGGAGAGCCAAGTGTATCGGTTCATTTCCGACCCTCCGAAGCCATTCACTAGTAACGAGGCCATAGTCCGCACCTTGGTCTTTAATGCGGAAGCGATTCGTGCGGCTAGTTTTTCTCTGAGGTCATTAGCTGCATCTTTAGTAGTTGTGGTGATAATAACGTCCCTCTCGACATTGAAGTTATCAACTATCCAGGTGGTTTTCCCACACCCAGGGCCTCCATTGACCCACTCAATTTTAGGCACGGACCAGGCCCTCCAAGACTCGTCGGATTCCGGCGTCCCTGAAACGACTTTCGCCATTTCAAGGATTTTGTCCTCCAACGCTATCTTGTGCACCGGGCGGTGACCACTACCGGGTCACCTGGCGGGGTTCCGTAAATAGGTTTTCCCATCCTATCGGACTTCTGTTTGTCAAGAGCCACAAAACCACATGTCCAATTGTAAGCCACCATATGTCTGCTCATCGTTTTTCCTTGTAAGGTCTCCGATTTGCAGTTGTTATATATGGTGGCATCGGCCTCCTCAAACCTTACCTCGAGCAAGCTTTCGTTGCCCCTACTAAACGCGAGTAGAATATCCTTGCACGTTTGGAGGTTCACGGTTTTTGTAGCTTTGTAGCTGCTGTCAAGGCTTGAAACTCGAGGAAAGCATTGATCATGTGGTCCACCGGCTCTCTCACTGGTATCCAAATTGGCGGGTCGACTTGCACCAAGTCATATTATGTGGGCTTGTTCTTTGCAGTGTGTATGACTTGTGTGTATGCAACAGCCGCTTCTTGCTTTCCGATCAATTTCTTGACTTTAGCAGCTGTTACTTCTGGAATCGATAGCGCAGCCGCACCAAGCGTTTTCAGGAATGCCCCCGTTCTATTGCTGGACTCGGCTTTCTCCTTACTGCTCCTTTGTCGTATACCTTCGCGTTCAGCGATCCTTCCCTCGGCCGCTTTCAGATGAAGGCGCTCAGAGCCGCTAAGCGTCGACTCTACAGGCTGCCCCCCACTGTCGATTGGAGATGCGGCCGCTGCGGTGAGGAAGAAACCGAGATTTGCACCTCGGTCATCGTACACCACAATCTCATGACTTGCTGATGCTTTTCTGCAGCTAGTGAGATGTGCCACATCTCCTTTCTCCCAGAAGACAACCATCGCGTCCACTCTTATTTTACGTGGTGTGCTCTCAGCCCCTCCACCCGGCTCCCCCAGAACGGCTAGCATCGAGCAAGCCTGGGCGAAAGGTGTTACATCTCCCGCCCAGTCGAAAAGCAGGATGGTCTTGCGATGTGCTCTAACCACCCTGCACGCATTGCCTCCGATCTCCACTTGCGATAGAGGGTCGAAAGCTCTACGCTTCATACTCGTTTTGAATGTGCTGCCATTCAGGAGAGCAGCTAGACCTGGAGATATCGCTACGCTCTTCTTCCCAGGTAGGGACCAGCAGAAGCAGATTCCGAGTCTCTCGGTGTTGCATTCCATGAATAAGGCCACCCCTTGGATTCTCAGGCTAGGGATCCCCCTCTCACCATATATCAGCAATTGCTGTTGGCTGGTGGGGTGTGGGTTCATTTCCCTTGTCCCAGTCTTCTTCGAAGTTTCCTTTTCAACGGTACCGGCTGCACCACGTTCTGGTGTAGGTGTTTGTGCTGTTTCTGTGTGCTGCTATGCGGAAGATCTTTTCGGCATAGGCGAGGAACAAGTGTCTTTTACCCGAATCCAGCATAAGCGCGCTTATACTGAATTCGGTCAATTCCATGTCTATTTCTGAGGCGGGCCACCTGGAAACGAGGACACTCCAGAATGACATGCCACACCGATTCCACGACTTCAGCGTCGCACTCACAACCAGGACTGTCTTTCAACTTGAACCTCCGCTCCGCTATCCCACCGTGTCCCGTCAATACTTGCACTTGCACCGGGGTCAGGGCAGTCGCCCTCACCACGCGGAACGCTTTGTCCACGCGCGGTAAGAACTTCCTAGTTACTGCTCCTGTGCTCGAGGTTTCATACCTGTCCTGCCATTTGCGGACAGTTACCTCGCGTATGCTATTCTTGACGTGACTAAAGGAAATTTTGTCGTAGTTTACGGCATTGCATGCCCCCAGAGCCGCCTCCCTCGCCAACTGATCGGCCCTCTCGTTTCCATGCGTCCCTATGTGTGCTCTCAGCCAGAACAGCCGAACATCTCTTCCCTCCGCCCTGACCTCCACCAGGACCTCTCTGATCCTCTTCGCCAGCGGATGGCTTGATTTAGGATCTTTGAGTAAGTCCAGGGACGATCTCTAATCGCTCAGAATGTTGACCATGGCTTCACCACTCGCTTGCGCCAGTGAGACCGCCCTGGAGAGCGCGTAGAGCTCGGATTGAAAGACAGAGAGCAAGAGGGGTCCAGACTGAAGGTGAGGCTTTTGACCTCCTCACCATCCTGCCACCAGGGCGCAGCCCCTACCTTCCCATCAATCTTGCTGCCATCGGTATAGATTTTGGGACCGACAATAGCAATATCGAGGGTGGATGGGTCCACGTCGTCGAGGAGCTCGTACTCGATGCTAATTAGCTTCGAGGGGTGAGGCTGTTCTAGGTGGGTCACTATTTTTCGAGCTCTCTCCCCGGCGGCAGATAGTCCTGCGAGATGTTTCTTTTCGCTTTGTACAAAAAGGCGGACTCAAGCGCTCTCAGATCTAGCAGGAGCAGACCCGACAGCGCCAGCGCAGCTGTGAGCGAGACCGTACGGTAGGCCTTGCATATTTTTTGCGCAAAACCTCTTTGCAGGGGACCCAACCGTTTTTTTATCATCAAGAGCTCCGTCCTCGAGGCCCATACACACGATGCATATAGCACCATGAGCTCGATAACGGCGACATAGATGGTCCTGATGATCTCTGGGTTGAGTCCCCATGTCACCTTGGCCGCACACGCCAGCCGCTTGTATGCCAGATGTCCGCCGCCTTCTTACACGTGGCCTCCACGTGGGGTCGGAATGAGAGCCGATTATCCAACGTGAGGCCCAACACCTTGATTTCGCTAACGACCTCAAGTTGCTTGCCCGCCATGAATACAACTGGGTCGTCCCACCGTAGCTTTCTTGTGAGCACCATAAGATTTGTTTTATGTGGTGCAAAGCTTAGCTTGTGGTCCGACCCCCATTGCACTACCTTTTGGATCACACCGCCGGCATTGTCCTGCAGTTGGCCAATTGAGTCGCCCGTGAATACCAGCACCACATCGTCCGCAAATGCTTGGCCATGCACCTTGTCGGTCGAAAGATCCTGCAACAGTGAGTCGAGAATTATATTCCAAAAAATTGGTCCTCCGAACCTTGGATACAACCCTTCGTGGTTCCCTTCTCGCATGTCGCACCAGCGTAATTCACTGTGATCCTCCGTGATACGAGCAGACCATCCGGTACAGATTTTCCGGGCACCTCTTTCCCGCGAGCTGAGCTTTGAGGGCTGGCCAGCAGGCGTTATCGAAGGCGCCCTCTATGTACAGTGAGACTAAGAGAAAAATCTTATTTCCGTTGTTCGTCCTGATATGGTTCACTAGGTCGTAGAGGGCGTCCTCGGTTCCGCGTTGCGGCATGAACCAATATTGCCCGGTATGGAGAGTGGGAAAAATGTGCCATTGGATTCTACCGATCAACATCTTCTCAACCACCTTTTCAAGAACCGACAGCAGCCCTATAGGCCTGTAGGACTTGGGATGCGTGTAGTCCTCCTTTCCGGGTTTTCGGAGTATAACCACATGGGCGACTTTCCTTGGTCGGAATGGTTTTCTATTGGCAACCAGATATGTAAGGACTCCAACTTCAGACTCAATCATCAGAACATCTCTATGTTACCATAATATTACATTGTCATCGACGTACACATTATTTAAATACCAATATATTTATTAAGAAATGAAGATTTCAAGGACTTCCTTATAGTTTTGACTTTATTTCATAAAATTCATTTAATAATTCTTGATACTTACGGCTCAGTTATAACAATACGGGAGTGCGATTTACACGTTTTTAGTGACTTTCTGATTTTTTTTACACTTATCTATAAGCATTATCTTAAATTTTAATGTTTCAAGGACAAGTAACATTCATTGGCTAGCTGTGTGATTTTTTTGAAGGTCGTGGAACATCGTTTTCTATATAATTCTCTTACAATCCCGACCCTCGATTCTCGAAAGGGGCCCTTAAGCGTGCAGCTTCAATTCATTGTTTCGCGACGTCTAGTTCTTCTTTATGTAAGGCCGAGGATGTAGTATAATTTTTTTGGGATTTTATAAGAATTTCAATGTGTATCTTGAGTAATTTGTAATGTATATTGTTTATTTTCGTAATCAAATTAAACTTTGGAATTATCTCATAATCATAATAATTTATTGCTATTGTGGTATACAAAAGCGTGAAAGCGATCCCACACATGTGGCAAACATGCCAAACATTGACCATTCACGCATGCGTAGGAGGAGAGGTCATTCGTATCGGTAGAGCCTTGTGCGGCAAACATTTGCTATCCGTGATAGCGTGTCGGTTTTCTTCTGCACTTCAAAATGGTCGTACGTAAAAGAAACATTTGCCAAGTAGTGTAGGAGGTACAATTTCGACAAACATTTGTCAATTATCAAGGCGGGGTTACGCGGAAAACATTTGCTGATTTTAAGACCAAAATGTTTGTCCACATGTGTGGAACCGAGGTAATTAAAATACATAATATTATTCTTATTTGTTATGCACTTACATTGTTTATAAACTATGTTATAGTAATTATAATATTAGTAAAAGAAAAAGACAAATATATTTTTTTTGTTATATAATTTTAATAACATATAATAGTATTAAATTCATATTTACAAAATATTAAACTTAGTCTCTAGTCCTTCTTTTATTTTGAATATACTATGTTGGTAAATTATTCTGTTGAAAAATATAAAAATAAATGTTAGTACAATAAGTTTGAATTAAGTACCTATATCAATTACCTAGGTTACTTTATAGTGAACAATTTTTTTTATTAAATACTCCGCTAATTTGATAAAATAGTAATAACTAAATATAAATTGTAGATAGTAATAATAATTTTTCAATACTGTCTCTGCCAAAAAATGAATGAAATACAGATTTTAGTGCCATTTATAAGTGTTTTTTTTTCATGTAATAAATATTTAGTACCTACTCTTTAACAATATTTTATTTTTTACATAATAAAATACTTAGATTTTTATGTGTCCTGTTGTACCTACCTACTACTATCCTGTAATTGAATTATAGTTTTAAAAACACGCTTTAAAAGCAAATTGAACTAAAAATCAGGAAATAATCTTTATTAGTATAAGGACAAAGTGATTAACGAGAAAATTAATGTTATTGTGAAAAAGCGTGGGGTACTTGCACCTCACGCTTTTTCACAATAACATTAATTTGTGATTTTTAGTACAATTTGCTTTTAAAGCGTGTTTTTTAGTTTTTTTTTTTAAATTATAATTTATTTTTTCATTTTTAGTCTTAAAATATTTTAAACTACGTTTCACCTAAATTTACATACATCATCATCAGCCCGTGTCTCTCCACTGCAGGATATAGGCCTCTCCCAAGGCTCGCCACCACACACGGTCCTCCGCCTTTCACATCCAACTACCCCCGGTATGGTGCTTCAGGTCATCTGTCCACCTGGCCGGGGCGTCCAACGCTTCGCTTTCCGGTACGTGGCCTCCATTCGAGAACTCGTCTACCCCATCGGTTATCAGTTCTACGGCAAATGTGACCGGCCCATTGCCACTTCAGCTTGCTGATCGCTTCGGCTATGTCGACAACTTTAGTTCTTTGACGGATTTCAGTGTTTCTGATTTTATCCATCAAAGAAACACCGAGCATAGCCCGCTGAGCGACTTTGAATTTGTGGATCAGTCCTGCCGTGAGAGTCCATGTTTCGGCACCGTATGTCATTGTAGGAAGGACGCATTGGTTGAAGACCTTGGTCTTCAGACATTGTGGTAGTGGCGACGAGAACAGATGAACCCCATCGGTTATCAGTTCTACGGCAAATGTGACCGGCCCATTGCCACTTCAGCTTGCTGATCGCTTCGGCTATGTCGACAACTTTAGTTCTTTGACGGATTTCAGTGTTTCTGATTTTATCCATCAAAGAAACACCGAGCATAGCCCGCTGAGCGACTTTGAATTTGTGGATCAGTCCTGCCGTGAGAGTCCATGTTTCGGCACCGTATGTCATTGTAGGAAGGACGCATTGGTTGAAGACCTTGGTCTTCAGACATTGTGGTAGTGGCGACGAGAACAGATGAACCCCATCGATTATCAGTTCTACGGCAAATGTGACCGGCCCATTGCCACTTCAGCTTGCTGATCGCTTCGGCTATGTCGACAACTTTAGTTCTTTGACGGATTTCAGTGTTTCTGATTTTATCTATCAAAGAAACACCGAGCATAGCACGCTGAGCGACTTTGAATTTGTGGATCAGTCCTGCCGTGAGAGTCCATATTTCGGCACCGTATGTCATTGTAGGAAGGACGCATTGGTTGAAGACCTTGGTCTTCAGACATTGTGGTAGTGGCGACGAGAACAGATGACGAAGCTTCCCGAAAGCAGCTCAGCCCAGCTGAATTCTTCGGTCGGCCTCTTTCTTGAAGTTGTGTTTGCCTGATTGGACAGTCTGTCCTAAATAGACAGTCTTGCACAACTAGAGTCGCACCCTCTACGGTTATCGGTCTCGGAAGAATATATTCGTTGAACATGACTTTCGTCTTGTCCAAGCTCATCCCGAGCCCCACTCGCCGAGAGGCGACATTGAGGCCGTTAACCATTCCGCTGAGCTCCTTCTGCGACTCTGCCATAATGGTTATGTCGTCAGCAAAACAGAGGTGGGAGATGTATTCGCCGTTGACATTAATGCCACAATATTTCCAGTCCAACGTCTTGAAAACATCTTCCAAAGCGTTCGTGAACAGTTTCGGGGATATAACATCCCCCTGCCGTACTCCTCGCAATTGGATAGGTTCCGTTCGCTGGTCTTGGACCTGGACAGTCATTGTCGCGGCTTCGTATAGACACCTCAATGTAACGACAGTCAATTCGGCATCGCTGCAAGGATTCCAGAACCGCCCAAGTCTCGACGGAGTCGAAGGCTTTCTCGTAGTCCACAAAAGCTAGGCACAGAGGTTGATTATACTCTTCTGTTTTCTGTATAATCAGCCTCAGCGTATGTATGTGGTCTACGGTGCCGTAACCTTTTCGAAACCCGGCCAGCTCAGGGGGCTGAAATTCGTTAAATCTTTGGGCGAGGCGATTCGTGATGACTCTCGAAAACAGCTTGTACACGTAGCTGAGGAGTGAGATCGGTCTATAATTCTTAAGAAGCGTTTTGTCTCCTTTTTTTGAAGAACAGGATGACCGTACTCTCACTCCAAGCACTCGGCGCAACACCACTATGTATAACAGAGTTAAATAGCTTCTGAAGCTCTTTCAGGACTGGCGTCCCGCCTGCTTTCAGAAGCTCTGTCGTGATGCCATCGGCGCCGGGTGCTTTGCCATTTATAGCTGCCTGAGAGCTAATCTTACCTCGCCCAGGCTGACGTCAGGAATGTCGTCTGTGTAGTGTCGGGAGAGCGGAGCTCTCCGATCACTGTTGTCGCGGGCTACAGGGGGAGGTGCATGTACGGCATAGAGTTTTTTATAGAAAGTCTCAATCTCAGAGAGAATCTCTGGTTTAGAGAAGACGATTCTGTTGTCGCTAGTCCTGAGCTTCGTCAGTTGGCTTCTACCAAGCTGCTGAACGAACACTTTTGAACCTTTGTTCCGCTGGAATGCCTCTTTGATACGTTTTGTATTGAAGAGGCGGAGGTCCCGTCGTATCAGCCTCTTGATTTTCCTGTTCAGAGCCAAGTCTGACGATACTCCTCGTAGCGACTTCTCACGTCTCTCTCGCATGAGATCCAGTGTCTCGCTGGAGAGTTTAGACTCCTTGCCTTTGCACCTCGATCTAAAATGTTTGCTGCCCACTTCTCTGACAACATTGATCAGATTGTCCGCCATGCCGTCAACATTCGCCATGGTTTCCAGCGCGTCGAATCGGTTTCTCAACTCCAGTTGAAAAGCCTCGGACCCTGTGTCGGCTTGGGACGGTGTCGGTCGGAACTTGAACTTCATCAGACGGGCCCTTTCAAGCCTGTAGTTGATATTCAGAGTGCCTCGGACTAGGCGGTGATCGCTTCCAGTATTGAACCTGTTGATCACTGAGACATCTCTGAATATGCGCTTTTTATCCGTCATAATGAAATCAATCTCGTTCCTGGTCACTTTATCTGGGCTTTGCCAGGTCCACTTCCTCTGTGGCGCCTTCCTGAAGAAGGAGTTCATTTGGAACAAACCTTTCATTTCGAGGAAGTTTGCCAGTATTTGCCCTCTGTGATTTCTCTGTCCGATGCCGTATGGCCCCATCTTTCAATCGTCGCTTTTCTGTGCTCCCATTTTGGCGTTGAAGTCCCCCATAACAACGGTGAACTGAATCGGGCTTGCGTGATGCATAGCTTTCGCTATGTCGTCATACACTGCCCTGACTTCATCGTCCGAGTGAGTCAAAGTTGGAGCGTATACCTGTATAACTTTAGGCGGTACCTGTCGGTTAGTTGCAGTACAAGGTATGCTACCCGGGTCGACACACTGGAGACCTCCACTACGTTGTTCCCAAGGACTTGTTGACAAGAAACCCGACACCACCTTGGGAGGGCTGATTGCCTTCTCGGAAGTAGAATAAGTTACCAAAGCTGAAGATTATCGTGTCCTCCCCCTGCCTTCGGACCTCAGATAACCCAAGGATATGCCACTGTATCCTGTTCAATTCTACTTCCAGCTCCTCAACGTGCTCGTCTCGCATTAGAGTCCTATTGTTCAATGTCGCTATAAATAAACGTTTACTTTGGCAGCCGAATCATATCCGGGAATTCTTCGCACCCCTTGCCCTTCCGTTACCATGACCGCTGCCGTGACCAGGAATAGAAGGGCTGCAGGAGACTAGGGGCCATTGTGTGTTTGTGTGCTGCATTGGGAGGGTTTGCCAATAATCACGCTTGGCAGGCGGGTGGGTGATCGCAGTAAATAGTTTCACAGAGAGATGCTGCTGCCCATATTCTGCTAACCAGGGTTAGTCGCCTCTTACGACACGCTTCCTGGTGGCGGTGGGAAATTGTATTCTTTGCCGTCCCACACGGTCAGTTTTTACATACTTATATGTGTAACTCACAATTACCTATAAAACGATGAAGTAACGTATAAAATTTCATATCCGTGTTACTAAACACTGAGGAGGATCATTATGAGCAGACAATCTTGACTTCAGCATCAATTTGTGGTAAAAATCATGGTTAACTATTAAAATGCAATGTACGTACGAAATTTCGTGTTCGTACTATAAACTGTTGAGGAGTATCCTCATGAGGAAACAATCTTGGCTTCAACATCAATTCGTGGTAAAAATCATGGTTAACTATCAAAATGCAACGTATATACAAAATTTTGTGTTTAACTATTGAGAAATATCCGCATGAGAAAACAATCTTGGTTTCTGCATCAAGTCGTGGTAGAAATCATGGTTAGCTATTAAAATACAACGTATATAGAAAATTTGATGTGCGTGCTATTAACTGTTGAGGAGTATCCTCATGAGGAGACACTCTTGACTTCAGCATCAATTCGTGGTAAAAATCAAGGTTAACTACCAAAATGCAACATATATACAAAATTTCGTGTTCTATTAACCATTGAGGAGTGTCATCATGAGGAGACAACCCTGGCTGCAGCATCAGGTCATGTTTATAATTTTAGTGTATTGTCATCAAAGTTACATACGTCTTCTAAATTTCAGCCCGATAGCTACAGTGGAAGTGGGTCAAAATCAAGTTCAAAGAAGTCAGTTACATACAAGCAAGCAAACATACAAGTAAAGCTAATATAAGCGTATTAACAAACGGGCGAATGTATTAGTTTAGCACATGGAATAAACCCAGAGACTATTAATTTATGTTTAAATAGCTATCAATATTTTTCAGTCTTCTTCATAAAGTTGTTTGAATTTTTCGATAATTTTATTCCCAGGCGACTGAGTGAGAGCTCTAGAGGACTTACTCTTTAAAAGTTGCGACTTTTCATTGTTAAATTCACTGAGAATTCCACAAATTCTCTTGTATTTTCGCGATATCGAACTGTCTCTCGAGTTGCTTTTTTTTGTTTTTGTAATTGGCGAATTCACAGGTGACGACGTGACAACGTAAGAAGAATCTGAACTAAGTTTGCGGTTCGAGGAAACTACATGAGAGTCCCGCCGAGGCGAGTTCACATATTTAGATTCGCAATGAAACACTGTTTTCGAATTTAAAAGCGATTCCTGTATACTTGGCAAAATACGCGGTTCATCACACTCGCTGTCTGTAGTAGATCTCGCTTTAATAGGATTATCTTTTGCGTCTACAGTCATAAAACTCGCATGTCTGTTCACCGTCGGTATGGCGATTGATCTTGCTTTTGCTTTAGCCAACCTTACGGCACTTGGCGTACCGATGCGATGACGATTCAAGTCTATAAATTTACAAATCGCTTCTGCTTCTTCTTCCGGAGAAAGGTGTTGGTCTCTGAAAAATCCGTGACCGCTTCTTAAATCGCTGAACATTTCGAAAATTAACCAACCGAGAGTGGCAACCACCAGTGCGACACTAGTGAAAACTGCTAAAGCAGTAGTCGTATCAGGACTGTGGGTGTATTTGAGAGCTTGTCCTATTACACCGTAAGTGATCACGTTTCGTGTCCGTCTAACAACACGCGCTCTGCACGTGTAAAAACCTCTCAAGTCGTTCTCAGCAGCCGCTACAAGCTTGAGTACTCTTCCATCCTCTATTGATCTGATCTTGTCTTTAAAAACACTGTCGATTTGTGTATCTAGGTACAACCAATAAGCGCTCGTTGATGAACGAACACTTCGAGCGTGAAGGCAGGTGAGATTCAAACTACCGGATTTTCCCCATACAGTCTCATGGTACGAACCCGATAAACTGGCGGTCCGTGACGAAACTTCCGTAACCTCATCATTTAGCCGTTCTACACTGTATTGTAGTAAGTCCTGTAGTATTCCATTAACCCTAAAAGATGCTATAACTCCAGTAAAAAATTTTATATCGTCCGAAAATCTCTTTTTGAGCAGTTGTGGCACGCCTCCGATGAAAAATTCATCGTCGCATATGGAAAAAGGATATAACTTAATTTCATAGTTATCGTTCATTTCTATGTTGAATGTTTTTCTACGCACAGTGTTATTGGTTACATTACTTCTAATTTTGTTTCCCTGGTGCTGACTACTGTACGACATCTCTCCTATAGCGAGGTGTAAGTGCTCTGCATCATTTAAAACTAATTCGATCGTATTAGCCTCTCTCTTTTTTGCTAATGTCATGTCAAACCATTCGCCAGTGGGGTATTCCGTAGAGCTCGTAGTCTCTGAATGCAAATCACTTCTCGCTAGCTTCATCTTTAACCTACTGTTTTGCAAATAAGCCGTAAGAGAATTCTCATCACGATCATCTAACATAAATATTAACAGACCCGAGTGATGCTTCGGCTGCACAGTGAGCTTAAGCGACCATGCGTCTTGCCCCATGAAACAAGGCACCCGCACGTACTGACTGTCCTCGAGAGTTAATAACCCTTCTTCTATGGCTGCTGTCTCGTAAACGATATTGGTCGTGGCATACGGGTAGAGACTCGACGCCACTTCACTGCGTCTGATGTCAACTTTTAAGTTTAAAGGTATAAAGTTTATTATGATTTCTTGTAAGGCTCCGTGATATTTTTCTCCAACATAAACCGAGAAAGGCTCGGTGTTCAATTCCGGATCACATATAAAATTACCTTTAACGGAATCAACATCATCTATACGCATCAAAGCGCCCTCACCCGTAACCGTAAACATCGCAGTGTGCCAAACAGCGGGGTCGATCGTGCGCGAGGAGCATACGCGCGGCATGGTGCAGCGCTTCGCAGGCCCAGTCGCCTCGATACAAAGATGCCACCGATGTAGGCTGAGTCGCGCAAACAAACCGTTTGAATCCCTCGCAATTTTACGACGAAGCAAAGTTCCATGTGCCGCCAGTGGCATGAAACGAACGTAAGCGTGGAATAATGCGGAACGTTTGTTTTCAAAGTTGAATACTAAAGAGCTTTCACCGTTTAGAGTGGCTACCAGGTGAGTGTACGACTCGCACGGAGTGGGATGGCAGGCCCCAGCTTCAGTGCGTGACCCGGCGCAAAGCGTGCCGCCACCTGCGGGTTCAGGCCGGGTACAGGTGCGCGCTCGCCAACGCCAACCTGCACCGCACGACTGTGAGCATGGGCCCCATGCTCCCCAACCTGACCAGCCGCCGTTCAGAGTACACGGACGCGCATGGCACACCTCCATCTGGTCGTGTTGGCCGTCGCAGTGGGTACCCCACACTGCAATGGCTCGTGGTCGCGATCGTTCGGCACATGCACGCCGCCGACGTCGTACTCCCAGCCCACAACGTTCAGAGCACGAAGACCATGCACCCCAGGACGCCCACGCGCCCCTCGGCCCGCTCTTCGCATCGCGACGATCGATGGCACAATGATCGCCCTCACAGGGTTCGGCGTGAAGAGGCGTCCCACGGCAGAGTAAGTTCTCAGAAGAGGGCGGTGGCGCATCGCACCGACGCAAACGCCAACGTAGACCGCGACCACAGCCAGCGCCACAAGCTGACCACGGCCCCCATGCACCCCAGCCACCTGCTACAGGACACCCGACATTACGTTTCACGCACTGCAAGCAATCCCACAACGTTTCGGGTTCCAGTTGCCATGTGTTGTCGAGGGCAAGTGCAGCTTCTATAGCTTCATAGGAACACTCAACACGCAGGCAGCGATCTGCGAGCGCAGGGACAACCCTCAGCTGACGAAGAGCATCAAGGCGGGCGGCATCCCCGGCAAGGTGGGCGTTAAAGTCCTCGATAGTGCAGTTGGTGACGTAGCATGGGTCGAACTGCTCAACGGATCCGCGGCAAGGCGCACCGTCGCGGCTGGGTGGTGGGCTGTTGCAAGCACGTATTCGGTGGCGTACTCCAACGTCGTCACATGCACCGCGGCATGCCGACCATGGACCCCAAGGGCCCCACCCGCCGTCTATGGGACACTCAGGGTCTGTCACCAAACCTAATTCACACTCCACGCGCCATATTGCTTGTTGTTTGCTACTGTCTGGTTTTTTACAACAATTATATTTTATCACAACCAACAATATGATCACTATTAACAAATATCTATAGAACTTTGGCATGATGGTCATATCATAGATGTATTGATGTGTCAATGTTTTGACTTATCATTCATCAATTTATATCCACCTCGTTTCTACCAAGTATAATACACTGTATAATACAGTGATACAGTAAGGATATGACAGTATAATACAGTGCATTATACTTGGTGGAAACGAGGTATCAGAATGTAATTAAAGAAAACGAAAATAGTTTAAGCTTAAAGCAACATAGAGGTAGCATAGCAATAGGTTAGGTACCTACCATAGAGATGTACTATACGCGCCACTTATCTAAAAGGCTGCTTAAAATTGGCTACGCACGAAGTCGCGCAGGTAGGTATAGTCGAACGTATCAATTAAAACAAATATAATATTTAATTATTTTGAACTGCGGAAATCGTTTAACTTAATAAGCATATATCGTCAATCTTAACTGCTCATAATAAGTTTAATAAAGTAAAACAACTTTTTCTTTGTAAACAATGATGATCAAAATGGACCTCGATTTTTTTAAATCTATACGAATTACTCATATAGGTACAAAAAATAGCTTGAAAATCAGTAAGTTTAATTAACTTATCACTGTAAAAAATAAAAGCCTAAAAATTTAAAAAAAACTTTCATGTAAATTAAATTGTGAAGGCAATAATTCTGTGAACGAAACGGAACGTGGGTATATTGGGTGTTGATTATGTGCAGTTAGACCACTATCACTTTTTCTCATTAGTTCGTTTTTTGACTTTGGTATTAAAAATATTTTTAGGTAGATTTCTAATGCCATTGCAAGCGGTGACCTATTTAGAATAAAAATAAATAATCACAGACCCCTAGAAAAGAAGTATCTGAGTTTTATTTACTTTAAAAGGTTGCCGCCTTGAATATCATTTAGACGGGCAAAAAAAAACAGGCTTGCGTCATAAAAGAAATTACCGTTCCTTTTGCTTGTATAATTGAACAATCAAAATAAGCAATAAGGAAGAATTCATTTCATCCGAGCTTTACTTGCATAAATACGACCCCAAAGTATGATACATAAACAAATAAGTTTAGTAAGTACCTATACCTGTATAACTTAAAAACTTTAAAAAAAAATACTTGTTGTGATAGAGTGCTGCCGGTCGCCAATCAACGTGCATTCATCTCGCTCCATAAGAAATAAAATCCCGAATAAAGAATGAAATTCCCGCAAAAGAATGTACCTACTATAAAAAACGAAAAGGGTTTTTGAAAAAAAAGTAGACTAGTTTACAAAAAAATAAATAGTCTATTTATTTAATCGTAAACATCACTACAATTCAGTATTTACTTAAGACTAGTCCAGTAATAGTCCAATAATCTCTTACTCTATAAAAAAATATTCAACTACATATGTCAATGACCCATAGAGCATAACGTAGTTATATTCTCTCATTGAAAAAGAAGGCAAAAGAACTATGCCTATACAGCCATGTCTGAAGTATTTTTATGATATTATTTTCTGACTTCGTATAATATTAATATATATTGATTTTTATTGCACCTATACTTATCAAATCTACCAATTATTATATTTATACCAATACCCTAAATATTAGGCCCAAGCTAGTATGGGATGCGACCGGTGTTCGTTATATTCTATATTTTTATTGCTTTTCGATTTTTATTCTCGTCGTCATTCTGTTGTATTTATTATTAATTAAATAAATCAATTAATATATTTTGTATTAGTTTTATTTCATTATTCGTAATTCTGGCAATGTCATATATATATATATATATATATATAATATAATACGCTTGAAATGCTTGAAACAAACATATATATCCTTGTACACCGCAAAATATACATAAATACATCCTCACACACCCTCTCACTCACGAACACACACACACCATATATATATATTTAAAAAAATAAAACAGTAATTGTATAAGAATCATCCCCATTAAACCAGCTTTCAATTAAAATCTGTCTATCCGTTGAGATGCTACGATGCCACAGACAGACAGACCCACGTATAAACATAGACCTCAAAATTATAACACCTCTCGTTTTCGACGTAGGGGATTAATAATAAACAAAAAGGTGACAAAATGGAAAACTTACAAAACAACATTTCCATTGACATGTTGAAACATATTTTATTCAAAAATTTAATTTAATTTTAATAATTAAATAACAATAAATAATAATCATTTTTATATGTTATGAAAATAAATTATCATAAATTACTATAATAGAAACAAATCAACAACGAAAATATCTTCCGCATATTATATGTTAATTTCAAGTTCTAAGTGTCTTTTGAGGATTTTTACGTTTATTGTTGCACTAGAATTATAAAAGCTTATTTACAATTTTCTGGGCAGTAAGAATGTCAATTCATAAAATCTGCTAGATACAAAAATGTTACCTAACATTTTTCATCGAAATGAATGGTTATATTCAATATTTGAAATTCAGTATATAAGTAAAAGGTAGGTAACATTAATTAAAAGAAAATACCTTTATGTAATTTATAACAAACAAAAAATAGTACTAATACATTATTATATGAGGCACTAGTGTAAATGGAAATATGTGTATAAAATTTTTACCATAACATATTTACTGTAAAAAATATGTTACGAGAGAAATTCAATACATTACATATTTTGGTCCTAAGTTTTACATAGGTTGAACCTGAGTACGGGATATCCCGTTATTATATCTGCTCACAAAGTACATACTTATTTTACAAAAAAAAAGACAACCCACTCTAAAGTATCGTACCATATGGAAATGTGGCTACATATACGTACCTAATAGACTAACTATGAAAGCGACATGTAATAAATGCCTTATAACTATTTATTAGGCATATATTACGAGCCCATATACAGTAAGACTTGCAAAAAACAGCTTTGAATAAGATATGATGTACTTGATGATCAGATTCCGTATAGCGGGATGCACTGCAGTCCTGTTCCAAACTATAGTATTTATAAAAAACAGCACTATGAAAAACATCTATTGTATTTATGAAGAAATTATGTGTTTTATATCCAACAACCATGTTATAAATTATTCGTTTAATGGTAACATTACGACAGAATATTGCGAAATGTTTTATTACTGATTTATTAAAAAAATAACATTGGCTGGTTCGAATTTTATGTTATTCATACAAGGACAACAGTCACTACATATAATAAAATAAAGTCCCCCGCCGCGTCTGTCTGTCTGAACGCGATAAACTCAAAAACTACCGAACGGATTGTGCGTACACTCCATATATCTTTATAGATATATGAAGAGATGCACAATCACGCTCACTCGACCCTCGCGTGTCAAACTCGGTCGCACGTACCATTGTCACAATTACATTTTTGACTGTATTACAATGTCGGGCCCCACATGTTCTCGGGCTTCTAAGCTAGAGCCCTGCCAGCCCCCATAAATATAAAAATAGACGTTCTACGCTAACAAAATTTATAAACAAAATTAAATTGGATTGAAGAATATGCAAATTATATGCTATTAAAATGCTATCTCTCTTTCATGCAAAATTAAATTTAACATTTTAAATGGGGTGATGTTACAGGATAGAACACCGTACGGTATTGCCCTCTCTGTCTAACAAAACATTTTAACTTTTTAAATAATAAATAATTTTTCAAAAAATTTCGTAGTTATAGAGGAAGAAATTTTAACTATCCAAAAAATTTCTAGATGTTAAGTATCACCAATAGACCTCATTACGTACTTTAATAAAAACCGGTCAAGTGCGAATCGGACTCGTACACGAAGGGTTCCGTACTCCATACAATATGAAAAAACGAGCGCGACGTTAATCGAACTTAACCATTAATCGTTATTATTATGTAATTTAAGAATAATTGTATAAATATATTTCATTTTTATTTCGTTAGTTATTTAGAAGGCGCTCGATCCTCTCTGGCTAATCCGTAAAGTAATAACATGAGTGCACTGATAGCTAGGGACAACTTTTATTACAGTGAACCTTTGACTTTTAGTATCGATTGTGAAGAGAATAAGCTCTGCAAAGGAAAGCGTAAATTTATAGTACCTAGTAATACAATTTAATTTTCATCATAATTTTTTTAAAATTATCTTTTACAATAACATCACAAAGATGAAATGCATCTACTTTTCGTTTATTGGTTAAACGCTATCTGTCATTTCCTACGGAATTTTTGCATAAGTTTACTCACAAAAGTACATTTTATAAGTTACTCTATTACTCGTTAAATAATACAGTCCAGTTAGCTGTGATAGTTTTTCTTTTAACTACGTTTTAAACAGGTTGAGGTTTTAATGACCAGCCAAATTTTAATATAATGATCTGTGGTAAAAAACCGATAGCCGTCTTGTTTCCTTTTTGTATCGTTCTATAGAAAAATATTGAGATATGACTACACAAACCTTTCCCGAAAAAACCAATAACTCGAGTCACCATTCATGCCCGCCATCCCATTCCGTTTCAAGGCCTCGGGCGCGTACGTTTACTATAGCGTTAAGAAGGCAACCATGCTTTATAAAATAACACTGCAGATAAAATAATTTATTATGAAAATGTAACCTATATTTTTTATTTACGCAATGAAATCTATTGGTGATACCTAACATCTAGAAAAATTTTGGCCGGTTACTAAAATCTCACCCTGCATCCTCCTGTCATAAATTTTTTCCACATATCCAAAAACAAAGGTTTAGCTGGTAAAGAGGGGGGACACATGACTCTAACAATATTAATTTCATGTTGATAGAGGGATAACAAAAAGATCTATTCCCGAAAGTACGCGTAACTTAGTTTTTATAATAAAAGCTTGTTGTCACCAAAATGTTGTTTTAGACTGGGATCACACCGCAAAACCTTACGACCCTTCATCATAAGCTACTAATTAATCCTAAAAAAATAATCATTTTGTATCAAAACTAAAGATTTTCAAAGTTCACCAGATTGACAGTTGGCAAAGTTAATTTTCAGCTGGGTGGCTATCAGACCTCTGTTCACATATAAAAGCTCCATTCTGGTAGTTAGTGTCAGAGCCTAAGTTTGGTCCTAAATCGGAATGCTCCAGATTCGACGAGCGGCATAGAGAGATATGGGAAAAAAATATTGGTTATTCAGCTCGGAGTTCGTGATGTGACACCAGCAGCTCTTCACATCGGCCATATGTTACACATTTAACGTCAACACCTAAATTAGATTAAAAACCAAAACATATGTACATTAAGAATTATCACAAATGCGATTTTTTTTTGTTAAAGCAACATAAAGACGAATAAACAAAAACAAGAAAAAAACCCAACCATATTCTACATTGACTTTACAAACATCTTCAAAATTTTTTCAAGTTCATACTGCAATATAGAATTTTTGATTAGTTCGATTGGAATCAATATATTAACATCCAGTTCTGTGGATGGTTATACGCGAAAATTATAGGACAGTGTAATAACAAAGAATACGAATCTTTGCCGATAATTGTCGATACATATAACCATTGGTTAAGCCAGGATATCATATCTTTGTTACTAAGATGGCTACTATTTAAGCCTCGTACGTGGCAAGCATGCCTTAGAGACTCTGTGTTCATTGAAGCTGCTCCACCCTCTCTCATTATCGCCTTGTCGATTTCATGGAGTAAAAAAGCTTGATACTTTAATCTTGACGTTCGAAGCAATCCTTTTCTTAGGCCAAGCATGTTGAGTAAGTGACCCTGTAACAAATTCACACATTTTGAAATTGCATAATGATTTAAGACTTGCGTTGAGTAGAAGTACTTTTTTTGCACGTTATCACTTTTATGGACCAGAATGGTACAAACATAATTTATAAACCATTGTGGGTACTTTGATTGGCGGACATTTTTGAACTAGCATTATGCAAGTTTCTATTTACTAAATTGACTTAGTTGTTTACAGGTTGGCTCTTTAATAGCTTTATGGCAGGTAGCTTTCCTCTCGCGTGGACTACACAATTGTACTCAGACAACTAAATTATTGTTGGACCAAAACCGTTGTACCGCGCCTTAGGTATGTGCGCGGCGAGGGAGGCAGATCTGCTCTGTCAGTCCATCATCAATGCTTAGGAGCTGCCTTCCCTCCTCGCTGCGCATATACCTAAGGCGCAGTACAGCGGTTTCAGTCAAACTATAACGCGATGCACTAGGACAAAAATTTGTAGAACATTTTGAAGCTCAACTACCTTAGAAATCTCTATACTGTACTTATTATACCAAATTTCATCAAATTCGTTCAGCCGTTTTAGCATGAAGAATAATTATCCCACAGAAACCGTGGCTTTTTCTTATAAAATGTAGCCTATGTAACTCTCCAGCAAACAAATAGACAGCCAAAAAGTAGTATGTACATACATACATATACTCACGCCTCCCATTGGGGTAGGCAGAGACTACAGATTTCCACATAGTGCGATCCTGGCAAACTTTTTTCGCTTCATCAACACTCATCACTGTATCATCGTATTCTGTATCATATACTCATCAAAGTAGTATGTCACGTCTAAAAATCTCCTTTTTATGTCTGCAAAGATTCATTGAAATCTTTCAGAGATCAGCCCGGACGGACAAACAAAAAGTTGCCTAGGTATGTCTTTCTGCAAGGTTTAATCTATCTCGGTACCAAATTTCATCAAAATCGGTTCCGCGGTTTAGGCGTGAAAGCGTAACAGAGTTACTTTTAAATTTATAATATTAGTAGGGATTGATTTCTTTCCATATAGCTACTCTATATGTTAGCTAAAATAATTATACAACTAGTATACCTACTTATTTTAGCTAAGCAAAGAACACGAGTATATAACATTAACACAAAATCATGATTTATCAGTATGGGGTCACACCATATGATGCGCTTTATGAACCGGCGTAGAAGAACTATCGCTGGATGCGACACAAAATAATGCTTGTAAAATCAACTAGCTGTAATGAATATCCCATAATGATAGCTATATTTTCGTTTGTGCCGTGAGATGTAAAACAGTGCAGTGGATCCGATAAGGAAACAACAAGGTTAAACAAAGGTGCAGAAAGATAAAATGAAAGGAAATGCACTAGGAGGGAGGGCGTGGAAGGATAAAATGAAGGCTGAAGGGAAAGGTAGAAGGGCGAGGAAGAAGAATGTGAAGAAATGGAAGTAAATAATAATAGGGAGAATAACATCAGGAACAACCATAAGAGGAAAGAATTGTGATAAAAGTAGATATGATAGATAGACAAAGTGGTGCATAAATACTAGTGTTTAGTAAACTTACAGAATGTCCATAACTAATGTAATCCAAGTTGTATGGCTCGCGTGTGAATAGTTCTTTACATATTACAACTTCTTTCGCAGACGGATGTAGACCACTACCAATTAAAGCTATCACCCTTGTCCATTTAATTCTTAAATCTTTATCTTCAATCTTGTCTAATTTAGCTTGCAAAGCTCTAAATACTGGTCTGTTGTGTCTCAAGCGTTCTTTGAGATCCAAGATTGTAAATTCTGCTTTCTGTTGTATAGACCAAAAATGAGAGCACAAAAATCTACGTGGACTTAAGAACCTGGAATGAAAAACCAATGTGGTATTAATTTAACGAAATTATTGTTCCACAAATAATCATGAAGTTTCAACATTATTACATTGTTTAAAGGTTAAAATTCACAGCTTCAAATGTTTCATCAATTTTTTTCTATTCAAGTAATATGAAAAAACATAACCTTAAAGTATTACTATATAAATATCTTTTTTATTTACTTTATAGGTAATCAAGTTTTTCATCATTATAACAAAATTTAAATTTTACTCACGCTAAAGGAAAAATGATGTAATTACCAAACGGAATAATGGAGAATATTAAAACTGGAGCGATTTTCCACATATCTCTTGGCATTTTTTGATACAATTCAAGCTCTTGCCTAGAGATATTATTGAAACCTCTATCTTTTGCAACTCTTAATCGCAATGAGATGTAGGTTTTCAAATCTTTATAGAAGTCTTTTAGGCCTATGCTAAAAACTCTGTACATTTTCATAGCAACTGGAAATTTGTTGTCGAAAGCACTTGCATACTTTTTGACATATTGCACATAACGCTGAGCAAAATATGTTCTTAATTTTTCTTTCTCTTTTTTTAAAGTCGACTGAGAAAACTTTGTAGCGTCCATGGTAAGGTGTCTGAAAATTAATCTTTCATTACTATTACCTAATAAAAATATAACCAAGTTTGGACAGGTAACTGAGTCAAAATAAAAATTAATTATATAACTCACCTGCTAAAATTGTTTTCCGTGATAGTTCTGTTGAGCACAGTGTTTGAACGACCACAATTACTAGTAATTTTTTGTAAAGTTACTATTCTTAGAAAGGGCATCTTTGTAGAAATAGAAAGACTTTGCACTTAATATAAAAATTTGGTTGTCTTCTTTATATTTATTTGATTCTTTTATTTAATACTTTTCAGGTCGCTGAAAACATACAATAAATATATAAATTAAAATGAAATATTCAAACTCGTTATAAAATTTAGAATATTGTAGAACATCGTAAAAACCTCTAGTCCCAAAGTAAGCAAGTCTAGTCCTAAGCAATCCACAACATAATCCAAGACAAAAAACAATGTAAACATGTATTCACAAAGTTTTTACATATAGTCACTAGAATAATATCAAGACATCGTATCACATTCACAGCAAGGCTCTAATCAAGATTGTTCCCAATGTCCACATTATATTCATAAAGAGTGTGAATCAATGCTAATATGCAAATATGGTAACAATGTTTATTTGTTATTTCTTTAACACTTCACAGACTCACAGACACAGACTAAATGTGTCGCTCTATTCTATATAAGTTTTTTGGATCCCATAACTATATGTTATTCTGGACTACTTGGCTTTCTGAAATTTTGCAAGATTCTGTGAGAACTTGTGTCCAAAAAGATTACCTATCATAGCACAATGTGTTTATTTGTAAGTGTGTCCACATGTCAATATTTACTGAAAATGAAATTTAATTATTTTTAACAAACTTTTATTTGTGTGGTTGGGTAAAGTGTTCATTTTCAATACTTTAAGAAATTTTTCATGCATTTGAGAATGTTGATATCAACATCTTTCTGAGAGCGTGTAAAACTACTTAAACTCACATTGAAAGAAAGACACAACAGAGATGATGCAATAGAAACGTATAAAATACTCAACCAATACTAACATGTACCACAACTAGAATTTATAACTAACACAAATAACAGCCTACTTTAAGTCAAAATCGTGGAATTATTTTGTTTAAAATCAAGTAGTGGACAAATGGAAAAAGATATTGGACAATGTTAAAAGGCAGAATAACAATTTCCTTTTAACCAAAAAATGTTGAATTTTTACAGATATGTGATCTGACGACAATGCAATAATCTGGTGACCACGTCTGGTTGATACAGCCAGGATCATCTTCTTACAAAGAACCTCTGCAATGGTTAATAATAATAATAATCATTTATTATCGGGTGCTAGCCCCGTAGTAATTTTTACATTTTATTTACATATTAATAAAATAAATAATCTAATCAAGTCAAAATTTCAGATTTTGAAATGTATGGGTGAAAGAGCAAATAATTTTAAAGGAATAGAATGAAGAAAGCAGTAATACTAAGAAGAAAAGGAACATGTCACGGTAGGTAGTAACTCAAAATCAAAGTTAGGGTAGGCTTTCCAAAATTACCACCCTAAGGATACTAATAATAAGAAAGAGGAGGGTGGGGTGAAGAGATTAAACCCACTTTTAGAATTTTTAGAAATGCGGAAATACGAAAAAAAAGACATTGCTACTAAGACATTTTTGATAACCCTCCAACTCACAACACTTGAAACTAACACTAAATGGCCGGTCACTCTTCTAATAAGTCTCAACTGGTCTCAACTATTTAGGTTTGGTATATAAAAGACAGTCTAAAAGAAATTCGATTAAAGTAGGTTGCTTTCCCGCCATTTCTCAATCAATAGATAGGTTTCATTAGTTTAAAAAAATATACAATTAAACCGAATATATGGGCACTCCGATTACTGTTCCAACCCACTAGGAACATAAACAATGCGCGAGGCCAGCAAGCGAACCGAGCATGCCGCAGCAGCGGCCGCCGAGCGCCATGCGAATCGAATTTTCAATCGTTACTAAAGTTAGGTTATGAAATTCTTAACGTATTTACTGTTTTCAATTTATTTTAATGTCCAAATCTATTCCCTTTTTCAATAGTCGATCCTTTGATTATGTTAACGCAAGGAGCAAATTCATGTCAGTATGTGTAGAGTATGTGGTCTTCAATTTTTATTTTTGGTTTTTCGCATTTCTAAAAATTCTGAAAGTTGGTTTTCTGTCTTTGTCCCACCATCCTCTATATTATTATTAATACTTCTAGGGTGGTAGTTTTGGAAAGCCGTACCCAAAGTTACTCCAACGCTACACAATGCTGTATTCGGATCGCCCATGAAGTTTCGCACGATGCGTAAGTAAACTCAGCTAACCAATGACGGAACTAACAGTATTCTTGTACCTTGATTTACAAATTATTAATTCATCTTTGTACTCTTGCAAATGGTGTGCCACTACCAGTTACAACATTTTTTTTTTAATATTCACGTTTAATATCGATCTCTAATTTTACATTCGTACATCCAAGCGAACATCTTCCAGATTCTGAAGATTTGTAATTCTAACATATAGAAAAGAAACACAATTTTTATTCTTTTACCTTAGCAAAATACTCCTTACCCAGAACTTGTATGTATGTTACAGAAAAATGTCAATATCTAAACTGATATTGACATTTAATTTAATTGACTAATTATTTAGTTATAAGATATAACCCTATTCTTTCAATTTTTCTGTTTTGAACTGAATGCAACTGAATGTCTGTGAATGTCACTGAATGTTATTTTATTGATAGACGATCATAGACAATATACCTAGACATCAAAATGTCATTTTGTCATTGAAAATGACTATCAAATCCATTTCACGGGAGACGCATTTTTAGCCATAACTCCAAGGGTATGGAGTTTAGCTAAGATTTTAAGGTCTTAGAAGATTAATAATTTAGTTGCGCATCGTATGACACCAAAATTTTGAAAATCGGTTTGGTACCTAGTTTTCGAAAAAAATTGGATAATGTAAAAAAATCGGGGTTTTTTCGATTTTTTTTTACCAGATCCAAAATATTTCGAGAACGAAGACCGATATCGAAAATTAAAAAAAATTAGTATCTCAGCCATTAACGTACCAAGTTTTTGGAAATCGGTTGGTAATTGTCAGAGAAATTATTTCCGAAAGATGAGATTTTTTTGGTCGATCGCTTGTGTTTGTGGATATAAGTTACTATATTTCAGAGGGTATTCTTCGGATCGCTTCAAAGTGTTATACCAAAGGTTAAAAGGCGTCGGTAGCTACAGTTTGAGACCAAAATTTTGGAAATCGGTTGGAAATCGAACAAGAAATTTGACATCACATGTTAGATTTTATGGACGTTCGGGAACTTGTTAACATTACGGTCATGTTCATTCGAATGCTTCATTATCGAGTTCAAAACGTTTAAGGATATCAGAAGCTGCAGTTTAAATCGTGGCAATATCACGATTTCGAGGCAATAAAATAAATTAATCTGTGAAAATCGGATTTGAGTAGGTTCATTTTCAATGAAACCGATGGTTGCGGGGACTGCAAGATCTGTGGATTTTTGTAAGTATTGTATAAAAAATTAAAAAACGAGCAAACATTTGATCGAACCATCAAGAACAAACGAAGTAGAAAAGAATTTTTAAGTACCTATTGTTTGTGAAAAATTGATAAACGAACAAACAATGAATTTGTTCGAACAATCAAGAAGAAACGACGGACAAACGAATTAGAAAAAAATAATAATATTTAAAAAAATCTTTTAAGCACCAACTTGAGAAAGAATTTTTAAATATTGTTTATAAAAAATTGAAGAACGAATAAACAATTAATTTAAACGAACAATCAAGAACAAACGACGAACAAGCGAATAAGTAAAAAAAAAAAAAAAAATATTTTTTGACGGCCAACTTAAGAGAGCCGTCAAAAGTGACATACACTACTTATTGTGTCTGCTGTAATTGTTCTGAATTGTCTGTTGTAATTGTACGGTCTGTACCATGTTGGGTCCTCAGCAGTCCTCAGAATAATTACCTAAAGTCATAGAAGGAATGTAAAACATATGTTTAATTTGTTCTAACATGTAGAATAAAACATTAGAAAGAAAAAGATAACTGATACAAAATCATTGCTGCTTTTGATCAGAACATAGCCTCCAAATTCATTTCAACTTATTTAAACGATGGAGGTAAATTCAAAGAATTTGATGCAAATGTCCGTCTGACTAGTCAGACTAATTTCATTGAGAAACGGGTACAAGCAGATTGAAGCAAACCGTATGCATATACTTACGTCTTTTTCAATTCAGTATATGGAAAATACGTGAAAAATGAAACAAATATATGTAAATACAAGAATGCCTTCTATGACATTAGGTAATTATTCTGAGGTTTGGCCCCTTTGGTATTCTTGGTCTGAGCTCTTGATTCTGTTCTGTACCACAGTTCTGTTTGGTTCTGTTCTGCGAAACTACAGATGCGAAACTTGGAACTTGATGAAACTTACTTTAGAGAAACCACTCATAAACTTGGTTATACTTCTGAACAATTTCAAAGTTACGATAAATCTTATCATTGTATGTAATCAAGAATTATTATTTAACAAAATGTCAGAGCTGAGATAAGCTTAGCAATAAGGCAGTTTTTAACATAATATGTGTGGTTGGAAACAATGGTAATTAGTTATTTTTTGAGAAATGGCGAACAATGATCTTGTAGAAAAATGGCTCGAAAGTGATTCAGACTCAGACTGTAGTGATTTACCGCATTTAGAACCTTATGAATACGATGTTTCAGACCGTAAACAGCAACAAAAATTATCACTGTTCAAACATCATTTATTTCTTGTAAGTAACACCTGATTATTCTCGTGATATTAGTTGTACGGTGAACGAAAGCCCATATAGAAACATAGAAAGTATCCGGGTAGCGCTCTCCAATGTTGCCTGCTGGAAAAGTTACAAAATATTTAATCAGGCTTCTTAGGGAGGGGTGTATGAACCTCATGCATGCAATATTTTGCTTAAGAATTGCGACAAAAAATATAAGGCTTATTGGTGGCTCGTCGCTCCGTTCCGCGTCGCTTCTCGCATTGTCCCAAATTAACCTTAACCTATTTTTTTGAAATGATGGACCATCAACCTATCTTAGCTGGATTTCAAATTGATCATTATTATGAACACAATTTTCATCAGGCAGCATTAGAAAGCCGGGTAGCGCTTTCCAATGTAGCCTGGTGAAAAGTTACAAAATATTTAATCTGGCTTATGGAGGAGGGGTGTAGGAACATCATGCAGTAAATATTTTTTTAAGGAAAAGAAAAAAAATTATAAGGCTTATTAGTGGCCCGTTGCCATAGCAAAGCAAACCATAACCCAACCTATTTTTTTGAAATGATGGACCATCAACCTATCTTGCCAGATTTCAAATTGATCATTTTTAAGAACACAATTTTCATCAGGCAGCAATGGAAAGCCGACCCGCGTCTCAATGTTTTTAGATTTTTATTATTTTATTATTATTGTTATTAAAACACTGAGATGTTTAAAGTAATGCAATTACTGTTAAGTTAAAAAACAGTTTTTGAACATTTATTCATGAAAAATAACCATTCATGCTTTCTATATGTATATGCTTCATCACCAAACCATCTTGAATATTAGTAGTACCTTTAATAGGTACACCTAGGCTACGCTAGCAAAGCTACAAAGATGGTTGATAGTAATGGTTGTAATTGTTGACCGCTCTCATCTTGGATTTCATGAAATCTCTGGTTTTGTCATTTCCCTATGAATATACAATATATCTCTACTAATAATATTATAAAACTGAAGAGTTTGTATGTTTGTTTGAACGCGCTAATCTAAAGAACTAGCGGTTCGAATTAAAAAATTCTTTTTGGGTTGGCTATAGGCTATTGGCTATTATTATATCAGCCACGACCAACAGGAGCGGAGCACCAACAAAAAAGTTGCAAAAACGGGAAACAATATTCTTTTTGAGAGCTTCCGTTGCGTGCGCTGCGTAAACGGTTGATGTTAAGCAAAAATAATGTATGACGGGATTGTCCCCCTTTGAAAGTTTTAACCAAAAGTCTGCAACAGCATATGTGTATCTTTTAAGGTTGGTTTACTATAAACCTTTTTTATGGCAGTCAAATTTATTCTAACATAATGCACTATTTGCGAAGATGTTTTTTAAACATAATATGAATCCTTCGCGATGGGGAACGTTTCTGTACTCCATCCAGGTGGAGCCGGGCACGACCACTAATCATAAATAAGTAACAACATGTTTCAGAGTTATTTTCAAATTTTAAGGGGGAAGTGGGAGTCAAAAGTTTGTATGACAGTAACCAAAATTTATATAACTAAAAAGTACACAGAAACCATCTCATATGTTAATAATAGATCACTTTAACAGGCATGTGTAGTCTATGCAGGCGAAGCTGCGAGCGGTCGCTTTTCCTTTATATACGATGTAGCCTAATAATACTTGGTGTTTCAAGAATAATGTCAGGCGGAAGTGCATATGTAAGCATTACCTGGGATTCCAAATAAGTATGTTCCACAATTTTCTTGTAGTTTATGAGTTATATTTTTTTTTGTGATTTTTGAAGTTATTATGTAAGTTTGAAGAAAGGAACGAAATAATAATATAAAATTTAACTGAGTGTGAATTTGTGTAAATTTAAGTGATGATTTTAAATTTAGTTGAGTCATATAGTATATGGCTATCTAACACAAAAATGTTTGATCTCATATCATTTACCGTTGCCAAATAACATTTCTAAATTAGGAACATAAAGGTTCAAAAAAATATATAAATTACCAACATCTTTCAAGGTGTTTAAAAACTCATTTAACTTTTCATCCTAATAAATTTTAAATTATTTTTATTTGATTGGCTATTTATGCTATAAATTTCATTATTATATCCTTATGACATCATACTTAAAATTTTATTTAAAGCAAACTAAGTTTAAATTTCTAATGGTTTCTAATTTTTGTTTGTGAGTAAAGTGAATAAAATGAAGTTATCATTTAGTATGTGGTCATATGTGGTCAGATCTTTGTAAAATCGATCTGACCACAAATACTGTTCAGTGCATCAGATTTATTAAATTATAGTGTTAACAAAATTATCAAAAAATGAAAAATCGGTTTTGGCACTCACTGGCTGCTACCATGGTACACTCAATTCACTCGCTTGGCTAATACATTGTGATCCCAAATTTTTTAAGGGTATTAAACTACCTGTCCTGTGACACTAAACAATATCTGTGTTAAATCAATTTAACATAGGAATCAGACCACAGATATTGTTGGCCTTGTTAAGGTCACTTTTTTGATTGATTTGCTGTTAAGTGACCAATGCACAATTTTTTTTTTTTTAATAGTTTGGTAAATACCATAACTTATGCAGTCTGACTATAGATGTGAAACAGTATTTGTGGTCAGATTGACCTAACAAAGCAATCTGACCAATTTGTTTTATTCGTTTTGTTACTATTTTCAAATTATTTAAATTTTTGACTTAATACTTTTTACATCAAATTATAAAAAGGATGTTATGGAATCAAATCTTGTCGTGGTGGATAGATTTATCATTTGGCTAAATTACAAAATAAATCAGCCATTCATCTCAATCATTCAAGCCACTATGACCAAAAATGTATTCCAAGCTTGTAGTTAGGTGACAAAGCACGAAAAAAATGTTACTCATAATCTACAAAAATTGCAAAACATACATGGGGGTGAATCGGATACCCTAGGGATGCTCTACCTTGTTACCTCCGCTTAACACTATTTCTTGGGACAGCTTGTATATCATGTAATAATTACTGGGCACTTTTTAAGCATATTACAAATTGTAATAATTATTAAAACAAAATAATTTTTCCCATAGTCCACAGATACAGACACAAGCCAATCTGCAAGTGGTTCAGTGTCAGAAGTTTTACAATCTCGAGAAATTGATGCCACATCTTTGCTACAAGAGATTTTTGGTCCAAATATGAAGATACAGAAAAGAATGTCTATACCGAAAAAATTCTTTGGTCCCTCCCAGGTGTGCATTATTGATGAGGAATAAAAAATTATTTTTTTTTAAACAAAAAAATTATTTGTTTATTTTTTAATTTACTACAAATAAAGAATTTGTGTAATGACACAATTTATTAGATAGTTTTATGTAATTCTTTCTTTGATTAGATTTGTCAATATAATATTATGGGTGCTCATGTTAAGGGGTACCTAAAGATAACAGAACCCATTTTGTTATCGACCTTCCAACTCCATAAACAGACACTTATCACTATGTGATATGGAAAATGCTCATGAAAGGAAAGATGAGCCCAAACTGTGCATTTACCAGTAGCCATTGAGGGTTCTGTTGTACACCTTCCAGCTCAATCGTTAAATACTCATCCCTATTTGCTATAAAAAATACTTGTGAAGACAAATCTGATGAGACGAAACTGTGGGTTTACCAGTAGCCATTGATAAGTTCTGTCATACACCTTCCAGTTCAATCATCAGTTGCTCATCACTAATCATGAGCCCAATCTGTGGATTTATTAGTAGCCATTAATGGGTTCTGTAAATTCTATTATCCACCTTTCAGCTAAATCATCAGATCAGCTCGATAGTATAATTATTGATTGTCATCCACATCATATGTATCGGTTAAATTCCAATCCGATTCAATTAATTGAGGAGTTCCCTCGTGAGGAGACGATCCTGGCTGCATCTTCAAAATCTGGTCACCGTATTATCGCACTGTGAACCAAAATCACATACATGTGCAAAATTTCAACTATATAGATCAAGACAAAGTGACTGAAAATTAACTTGCAAGATTTAACTCAAATATACAAATGTAAAATACAGTCAGCGCTATGCGGGTAAAAAAAAGGCGCGCTGCCCCTGGCGCTCACCTCCCCTCGGCGAGAGTGAACAGCCGGCGGCCTTTTACATCGGTGGCGCTTATTGTACATAGATACAAACAAACAAATATGAGTATCACAATCTGTATATGCACATATTGGGTTTAATTTGCTGTGGTCGTACATTCCATTAGCCCTTTTTATACTCCACTGCAGAGGCTTAAGCCTCCTCTCGAGATGAGAGGGCTTGTTAAATCCACCAGGCTGCTCCAATGGGGGTAGGCGGATTGTTACGACCGCCATCTATTGACAGTAACCGAGACCTTAACGTGCTCTCCGAAGCAGGGAGTCAGTGGTAATTAATGTACTTAAGTGAGCAAAAACTCATTGGTACCCACCCGGGTTCGAACCACAGCCACATTGCCTTATAGATTTGAAATAACTTCGCTGCGTTCGGACTTACACGACACGGTCGTACATAAGATGTTAATATATATATATCAATTGGCTGAGTGGTTAGAGACCCTTACTGCGGAGCCAAGTGTTGCGAGTTCGATTCCCGCCCGGGACGAATATGTCTATTTGTTCCGTGTCTGGGTGTGAAATATCCAAATGAAATATCTATATAAGTATATATTATTATAAAAAAAAATATTTTAAGTATGTATATCAGTTGTCTGGTACCTATAATACATGTTTTGCTTAGTTTGGGACTAAATGGCACTGTGTGGAATGTCCCAGATATTATTGTTATTAAATTCTGTATTTCCGAAAGCAATGAAATGAGTGAATTGTGTATAGGCCATATTATGCTTATCAGTCAGTGCCTTTTCAGAAGAATACCTATAAAATAAATCTCATAAATTGTAATTTGAACTTCTGAAACTTCTAGGGACCGGGAACGGAACCTTCTAGGTTTTAAAATGAATTATGTGATTTTCATACATTGTCTTTCCTAATCACTACAAAAGTTTTAAGAAGCAAAGCCAAAGTGTAAGCTGTGAAAAACTTTTTCAATGCATATTACAATTATAATATTCTCTTTAAAAATTCTTTTACAGTGCAAAGGTGTGAGCGTGGAGAAGTTTATAGAACATGAAATGAAGGTGCAACACTTGGCGAATTGCACCAGTTTAGGGTTCAGAGGTCTAACAAGTAAGTTAAATTAGTGTAAGAATGTAGTGTGAATGTATGAAATTTGACAGTTTTTAGTCATAAAATTAATGACAACACAACCATAATATGAAAGCCAATCAGAAACTGAATTTGAACATACTTCAATCGTTTTACTGACATTTATTTCATTGGTACTTTACACTGTTAATTGGAATATTTCAGTTGTATTCTGTAATTTTAAAATTTGTTTATTAAGTGAATTGATGTACTGAACGTAACGTGAATAAAACTGATATACGCATATTGTATCAGCTCATTATGCCCCACTGCAGGGGCTTAGGCCTCTCTTCGATATGAGACTCCCTGGAGCTTAATCCACCACGCAACTCCAGTGTGGATTGCTGGATTTTAACGACTGCCGTGTGATGATAGCTTAACGTGCTCCGTGAGGCACGGGGTCAGTAAGAGTTATATACTTAAGTCAGAAAAAACTCATCGGTACATGCCGTTTTCTGGGATTCGAGCAACGACCTTCTAAACAAGTAGCGAGCTTGCCACTCGGCTGTCACGACTATGCAGCTTAAGCGGAATTAAAATGCTTTACGTTTAAAATATGTTCACTAAAACTCTTTTAATGAAATTTTAACTACTTATGCCTTGGTTCAATTTTGGCATTCTGAATTTAAACACGGAAAAATGAGCTGTAAAAATGAAATAGCTCTGATATTTTTATGGTCAAAGTATAAATGATTATTTCAAGCATTTTTTGATGAATTTTCGATTGATAATGGCCACTGCTTTAGAATATATTATCAAATATAGTTTTCAAAACTATCCATAGATTGCAGAGTTAAAAGTTAACCGTTTGCTTGTACAGGTTCCATTATCTATTCTATATTTACATTATCTGCAATAGATGTGTTTTTCTAAAACGGCTGGGCTGATTTAGATGTGGTTGAACGCATTACATAGGAGTCACCTCAGGTAAGTTTTTAGATTAGTTTACGGTTATAAGCCGCCAGAGGCGCTACCGTAGATATTTTTATTCAAAACGGCTTTTTCTTTGTTGTCATCCGGTTATTTTAAACATAACTGTTGGATAGATGCAGACTAATCTTTAAAAAGTAAAAAAGATTAAGAAAAAGTCACCATTCTAATTACATTATTACAACCAATATCCATTACATAAAATAAACTGATAAAAATGTAATTCATAATTTAGCATTATCTTTATGTTTTCATTTTGCAGAAATTGTAACAGGAGGACGGCACCCAGTGTTATTGAAAATTGTAGACCTAATTTGCAAAAACTCTGATGTAAAATAAAGTAAAGAATTGGTGCACTCTAAAATACTCAATACTGTGATTGTGTGTAAATAATTGAAGAGAAATATTTTAATACTCATATTGTCTTTATTAAGGTGGCCATAGGCTCAAAACAATGCCCTTGTAGGTTTCCCTTTTAGATAGCAGAACAATCAAGATGGAGCATCCCATACTTGGAAATGATCGAAAACGTGAACAAAACGATAGACTTAGACATTTGACAGACTATATGTCCTTATGATCATTTGTTTTAAACATTTTGTTAAATTAAAAACTTTAAGTATCGTATATTTGGTCTGTAGCGTATATTTTTTTGCTCACATTTTTATCCATGCTTTGCATCTATAAATTTAAAGTTAATGGCCAGTGAATTTATGGAAACCAGTGTACTAATATACAATTTTTAATCTAATAGTATTATTTAATTTTACAATATTATTATACAACTATAAATTTCAATAAAAATACTTAAGAAATCCGAAAGTCGTTAATTTGTAGTTATAGCTAATTTTTTTTTCAGTTAATACCCCTTTTCTCAATTACGCTTGGAGTTATCGAATTGAAATTAATATCAAACCCTCAGATCTACATTCCATGCAGATACTAAGTAAATACTGTCAATCATGCCGCATATTTTGAAACTCCTAAGTAAATCAATGTCTATAGGTGACTACTTCCTGTTACCTAGAATTGTGAAATTTGGCAAGAAACAAAGTTTCGACACAAGTAAAGGAAATTTTTCGATTACAAAATTAGTTTTTTTTTTTTTAACTGTTACCTAGAATTGTGAAATTTGGCAAGAAACAAAGTTTCGACACAAGTAAAGGAAATTTTTCGATTACAAAATTAGTTTTTTTTTTTTTAATTACGTAAAACAAATATTGTGTCATGGTACTGAACCCTCGGTGCGCGAGTTCGATTCGCACTTGGCCGGTTTTTACGGCCTTAAAAGCCTCCGCTGACCGTCCGTCACAGGACTATCGTCTGAACTGTAACAAATTTTCACAGAGTATAAAAAGTTTCTTCACATTTTATATGAAAACTCAAGACTTTTTTTTTCAAAGTTTATTAACATTTAATTACAATATATATGTGCCATTTTGTTCGATGACTGTCTGCCATTTTGTAGGTAGTGACACGATCCCGTTGCTTTAGAAATTTTGGAACTTCTGATCCAAAAAACGCGACGACAAGTAGTTTTGGCAGTCCTCTCTTGATGTTAACCTCATATTGTCTAAAGAATTCTGAAGAGACCGAAACAGGTAGAAATCTGAAGGAGCAAGGTCAGGGCTATATGGCGCATGCGTTAACACCTCCCAGCCATATTCTCTTGATTTTTTCTGAGTAACTAAAGATGTGTGAGGTCTAGCGTCATCGTGATGAAAGAGCACACCATTTCTATTAATTAATTATGGCCGCTTTCTCTCAATTTCATGCTTTAATCTCATCAGTTGTTCGCAGTAGAGATCCGAATCGATGGTTCTGCCTGGCAGTAAAAGCTCATAATGAACAATACCCTTCCAATCCCACCATACGCACAACATCTCCTTATCGCGAGTTAGCCCGGGTTTTGCCACAGTCTGTGAATCCTGATCGACCTTTTACCACGACCTTTTTCGCAAGTTTTTATCGTACTTGATCCACTTTTCATCACCAGTTATCAATCTCTTCAAAAAGGGTTCGGTTTCATTACGTCTTAATAAAAAATCGCAAATGAGTACATTAGGTTTCTTTCATTGGGTTCACTAATATCGAGCTTTTTTGTATACCCAGCTTTTTTCAAATGAGTCAAAACTGTTTTCTGGTCAATTCCCAGATCTTCAGCTATGTCGTAACTACTGATATGCCGATGTTGCTTCACTTTGGCGACCACCGCGAGGAGCATCTTTGACATCAAAATTCCAGGATTGAAAACGTTTAAACCAACTTAAAATGTATCGAATTTCTTCATTAGATTCATTCATTTTGACAGAAATAAAAACCGGCGGAAAACAATATTTTACTAAATTGTTTCTTTTTTTGAAATGAAACCTTTTTAATGGTATCAAAACCAGCCAGATACGACTAGTACAGCCAAAGAGATGTTCTTAAAAGCATATATACAAACTATAGGCGAAAAGACTTTTTGCCCGACTTAATATTATTATGGCTGCTATAACAACAAATAAATAAGAACAATTTTAAAAATTAAAAGGGGCAACATAAGAAATGTTTTTGACGTGACAACGTCTTATAATGCGATGGAGCCGGCTGCACGCACGAAAAAATATTGAATCACTCATACGCCGTACGTGGCGGCACCCTTAAGGCACCGCCCGTCAATGGCACCAACGCACCGAAGCATCCTCAATGCGTCCGGTCGTCGTTCAGTTCAAATCCTATAACACTCAGCGGAGTATAGGTTGAGGATGTCGTTTAGCCGGTCGGGCTACACCTTCTGTGTAGAAGTCCCAACCCGGCACTATCTGCGCGGTAGGTCAGGCGCGCAGATGTCTGTAAGCAGATTCGGGCCTCACTAAATAAAAAAAAAAAAAGAAAAAACATGACTCATGCGGCGTTACCTCGCTCTGAGGCGTTCCATTTAAGGTTTGAAGTGCAAGCGAGAGCGCGGAACGAGCGACAAAGAGGCACAATCGGTCTCCGCGTCGCCGCAAATGATTCTTTCGATATTAAATATATGTTCAGTGATATATTGTCGAATATTCGTGCTTTCATCATTAAAATAAATAGCATCGGTCCGCTAGTGCAGCGATTGTAGGTTATGCTATAATTGACAAATCATCATCATCATCAGCCCGTGTCTCTCCACTGCAGGATATAGGCCTCTCCCAAGGCTCGCCACCACACACGGTCCTCCGCCTTTCGCATCCAACTACCCCCGGTATGGTGCTTCAGGTCATCTGTCCACCTGGCCGCGGGGCGTCCAACGCTTCGCTTTCCGGTACGTGGCCTCCATTCGAGAACTCGTCTACCCCATCGGTTATCCGTTCTACGGCAAATATGACCGGCCCATTGCCACTTCAGCTTGCTGATCGCTTCGGCTATGTCGATAACTTTAGTTCTTTGACGGATTTCAGTGTTTCTGATTTTATCCATCAAAGAAACACCGAGCATAGCCCGCTCCATAGCACGCTGAGCGACTTTGAATTTATGGATCAGTCCTGCCGTGAGAGTCCACGTTTCGGCACCGTACGTCATTGTAGGTAGGACGCATTGGTTGAAGACCTTGGTCTTCAGACATTGTGGTAGTGGCGACGAGAACAGATGACGAAGCTTCCCGAAAGCAGCCCAGCCTAGCTGAATTCTTCGGTCGGCCTCTTTGTTGAAGTTGTGTTTGCCTAACTGGACAGTCTGTCCTAAATAGACATAGTCTTGCACAACTTCTAGAGTCGCACCCTCTACGGTTACCGGTCTCGGGAGAATATGTTCGTTGAACATGACTTTCGTCTTGTCCAAGTTCATCCCGAGCCCCACCCGCCGAGAGGCGACATTGAGGCCGTTAACCATTCCGCTGAGCTCCTCCAGCGACTCTGCCATGATGACTATGTCGTCAGCAAAACGGAGGTGAGAGATGTATTCGCCGTTGACATTAATGCCACAATGTTTCCAGTCCAGCGTCTTGAAAACATCTTCCAAAGCGTTGGTGAACAGTTTCGGGGATATAACATCCCCCTGTCGTACTCCTCTTCGCAATTGGATAGGTTCCGTTCGCTGGTCCTGGACCCGGACAGTCATTGTCGCGGCTTCGTATAGACACCTCAACACCTCAATGTAACGACAGTCAATTCGGCATCGCTGCAAGGATTCCAGAACAGCCCAAGTCTCGACGGAGTCGAAGGCTTTCTCGTAGTCCACAAAGGCTAGGCACAGAGGTTGATTATACTCTTCTGTTTTCTGTATAATCTGCCTCAGCGTATGTATGTGGTCTACGGTGCTGTAGCCTTTTCGAAACCCGGCCTGCTCAGGGGGCTGAAATTCGTCAAATCTTTGGGCGAGGCGATTCGTGACGACTCTCGAAAACAGCTTGTACACGTGGCTGAGGAGTGAGATCGGTCTATAATTCTTAAGAAGCGTTTTGTCTCCTTTTTTGAAGAATAGGATGACCGTACTCTCACTCCAAGCACTTGGCGCAACACCACTATGTATGACAGTGTTGAATAGCTTCTGAAGCTCTTTCAGGACTGGCGTCCCGCCTGCTTTCAGAAGCTCTGTCGTGATGCCATCGGCGCCGGGTGCTTTGCCATTTTTTAGCTGCCTGAGAGCTAATCTTATCTCGCCCAGGCTGACGTCGGGAATGTCATCTGTGTAGTGTCGGGTGAGCGGAGCTCTTCGATCACTGTTGTCGCGGGCTGCAGGGGGAGGTGCATGTACGGCATAGAGTTTTTTATAAAACGTCTCAATCTCAGCGAGAATCTCTGGTTTAGAGGAGACGATTCTGTTGTCGCTAGTCCTGAGCTTCGTCAGTTGGCTTCTACCAAGCTGCTGTACGAACACTTTCGAACCTTTGTTCCGCTGGATTGCCTCTTCGATACGTTTTGTATTGAAGAGGCGGAGGTCCCGTCGTATCAGCCTCTTGATTTTCCTGTTCAGAGCCAAGTCTGACGATACTCCACGTAGCGACTTCTCACGTCTCTCTCGCATGAGATCCAGTGTCTCGCTGGAGAGTTTAGACTCCTTACCTTTGCACCTGGATCTAAAATGTTTGCTGCCCACTTCTCTGACAACATTGATCAGATTGTCCGCCATGTCGTCAACATTCGCCATGGTTTCCAGCGCGTCGAATCGGTTTCTCAACTCCAGTTGGAAAGCCTCGGAGCCTGTGTCGGCTTGGGACGGTGTCGGTCGGAGCTTGAACTTCATCAGACGGGACCTTTCAAGCCTGTAGTTGATATTCAGAGTGCCTCTGACTAGGCGGTGATCGCTTCCAGTATTAAACCTGTTGATCACTGAGACATCTCTGAATATGCGCTTTTTATCCGTCATGATGAAATCAATCTCGTTCCTGGTCACTTTATCTGGGCTTTGCCAGGTCCACTTCCTCTGTGGCGCCTTCCTGAAGAAGGAGTTCATGAGGAACTAACCTTTCATTTCGAGGAAGTTTGCCAGCATTTGCCCTCTGTGATTTCTCCGTCCGATGCCGTATGGCCCCATCTTTCAATCGTCGCTTTTCTGTGCTCCCATTTTGGCGTTGAAGTCCCCCATAACAACGGTGAACTGAGTCGGGCTTGCATGACGCATAGCTTTCGCTATGTCGTCATAGACTCCCCTGACTTCGTCGTCCGAGTGAGTCGAAGTTGGAGCGTATACCTGTATAACCTTTAGGCGGTACCTGTCGGTTAGTTGCAGTACAAGGTATGCTACCCGGGTCGACACACTGGAGATCTCCACTACGTTGTTGACAAGGACTTTGTTGACAAGAAAACCGACACCACCTTGGGAGGGCTGATCGCCTTCTCGGAAGTAGAATAAGTTACCGGAGCTCAGGATTATCGTGTCCTCCCCCTGTCTTCGGACCTCAGATAACCCAAGGATATGCCTGCTCCTGCCTGATTTATCCTGCTCAATTCTACTTCCAGCTCCTCAACGTGCTCGTCTCGCATCAGAGTCCTGTTATTCAATGTTGCTACAAATAAACGTTTATTTTGGCAGCCGAATCGTATCCGGGGATTTTTCGCACCCCCTGCCCTTCCGTTACCATGACCGCTGCCGTGGCCAGGAATAGAAGGGCCGCCGGAGACTAGGGGCCATTGTGTTTTTGTGTGCTGCATTGGGAGGGTTTGCCAATAATCACCACGCTTGGCAGGCGGGTTGGTGATCGCAGTAAATAGTTTCACAGAGAGATGCTGCTGCCCATCTTCTGCTAACCAGGGTTAGTCGCCTCTTACGACACGCTTCCCGGTGGCGGTGGGAAATTGTATTCTTTGCCGTTCCCACACGGCCAGACAAAACTATAACACTAAGTATAACGGCAATTGACACTATAACGGCAATTGACAAAACTATAACAATAAGTTAACAGAACTATTTCACGATGAGTAAAAAATCAATGGCTTTAATTACTATTCGATCGAAATAATTATCAAGCGTAGCTATGATTTCAAAAAATTAAAACATAAATGTTAAATATCACACATGTTTAAAAGTTGTACATAAAAGTTGTAAAACAATTGCTCAACGCACATTCATACTTGTAAAAACTATGTACCTACATTGTAAAAAAAAATTGACATAATTGTATTTATGCGTACCAATAAATGTAACTTGATCAATTCAATTGTGATTTCCATTTACCTCCTTCTCTATATCCATACAAAATATCTATCAAACAAATAAAATTAAAATTTTCTTTTGAAAAATGCGACCATTCCATCAGTATTTTCTTATGACGTTGTCAAGTTCAACTATCGTCAGTAAACCGACTTTACAGACAACCTATTTTTTTATATTGTACGGTGCTACGGGAACCCTTTGTGTTGCGAATCCGACTCATACTTTCTGGTTTTTTTTTTATTTCATGCCAGTGCATAATTATGGGAAAACTGGTTCAGACTATGCTATAAATGCGTTTTGTAACAGCTATATTTAATATATATTTCCATTCTATTCCATCAGCCCTTTTTATATCCCACTGCAGGGACTTAGGCCTCCCTTCAAGATGCAGGTTGGCGGATTGTAACGACTGCCATCTATTGACAGCAACCGGGACCGACTGCTTAACGTGCTTTCCGAAGCACGGAGTCAGTGACAGTTAATGTACTTAAGTCAGAAAAACTCATTGATACACGCCCGGATTCGAATCACGGCCTAATAGCCTTATACATAGGAAACAGGTTCACTGCGTTCGGGCTATCACGACACACTAATATATTATTTTATGTTAATATATCTAATTAATTAATTTAATTGTTTAAAAAATGCCCGATATTTAAAAACAAGCATAAAGTTAACTAAGTTTTTAAGTTATATAATATGCAACATGTAAAGTTTTGAAATTAAGCAAATAGTAATTTATTCAAGAATATTTTATATTTTTTTCTGTGTGTCACTACCTGAAATATTTATAACAATTTTATCATTTGCTTCGTTGCATAAGTTGCATATATTATACTAAGTTTTTAAATGATATAAGTACATGTGAAATTTTGAAAGTAAGTGAATAGCATTAAAAAGGTGCATGTTTTTAAAAAAGTAATTTTCATTTTATATTTTTCTTTGTGCCACTACATGAAATATTTATAAAAAAATTATCATTCACTAAGTCAGTTTGTGCTAGTGCTTTATGCACTGTGTATTTACCTATATAATAAAAGCACATAGCCGGCTCGTCATATGTGTGCACAATGTTTTATTGTGGAATAGAAATACAAAATCTTTTGGTTGAGGCGATCTAGGTACTATCTTGAGGTCATATATAATTTCCGGTTTTAAAATATTATTATTATAGTATATATATTAGTATTATACACACATACGTGTACAGGTTTAGATACTGAATTCGCCTGTATGCTCATCAAAATAGACGCTACAGCAATGGCAGTGTCAATATATTATCTCTATGCATTTAATTTAAATTTTTACTATAGTGTAAAAGTTATATATTGAATATAGGAGGGAAACTGATAAGTATCCTACCTAAACTATGAAAGAAAAGATGAGCATGGACACTTTTTTAAATTTTTCATAGAGCCATTAAAAATATTTGGCTTGACAAAATGATCATTCACTGCTGCCATCATCTCATCTATTAAAAATCATCATCCCCTTAAATCTTTGTTTAAAATCTAAACAGGAAATAAGCGCAGGATAGTAGTTTGGGCTGTATGATGGGTGGTAAATTTTTACAAAGCCTCTTTGTGACTTGAGCAGTATACACAGATTGTATTATCATGTAAAATTAGTCTGCCTCTAATGCCTTTCCTTTTTCTTCTTAATTGACTCTCGTAATTGATTCATAAAAATGAGCATATTACATTTATCTCACTTTTTTTTCGACAATTAATCTGCTATTGCTTTGAAATCGCAAAATATAGTTGCTATTATTTTTCCTGCCGATGAACCACAGACAAGTCAACCTTTAGACCACGCTTTAATAAACGTCAGTACGAAAACGAAATCGCCAAAAAGTGGCGGGTTGCAGGGAGAGGTCGGCTAGTTTTCATTGGCTCGTTCAAATTTGTCAATTTAATGGCTTCCAACGTGCTTCCAACTGACGGCTCACTAGTGATGTAGTTATGTAGTTGTAGTACGTGACATCACCCTTAGTATAAGCATAGGTATAAGTATACATGTATGCATGTTAGTATGTAAGAACAGTGACAATACAACCATTGAACAACTCACTCGTGTATCATTGAGCTAACCTTTCAGATGGCGACCCTGCCAGGATTTTACATGTTACATGCTACTACAATTTTAAATGTTATAAAATAAATTGACAAATTAGGCATTCACCTCGTGAAATGTCTATGACAATATATAAACCTTTTCGTGTATCAACATTGAAATAACCTTTCAGATGGCGACCCTGCGAAAAAAAGGTGTTAAATTCAAAATCCTCACGCCGGCATCCAAGTATTGAAGTACAAATGTAAAAATGTAAATATATAAAATATAATAATAAATAATAGTGTAAAATAAATATAAAATAACATAAAAATAAAATAAAAATGAATAAAATTAAAAATCTATAAAAATAAAATTTTACTAAAAGAAGATTAAATATAATTAATAATAAGAATTTTTTTTTTAATTTAATAAAATAAAATACAAAAATTAAAAGTTATAATGTAAGAAGATTTATAAATCAATTAAATATAAATGAATAAATGAAAAATAAGTAAAATTAAAAGAAGAAGTACCATAAATGATAAATTTAGTAGAAATCGATTCAAAAATCGATACACATCAACATAATGTGGAAAATTACTTCACAAATTTAAGCACGGCTGCGCATATAAATGAAGAATATAAATATAAATGGCTTAAAAAATGCCATGAAAAATGCCATGAAGCATATGAAAAGGATTGCGACGAAATCCAGCATTTAAATCGTGAGAAATAAAAGTGCCGTCTATACAAAGTGAAAAGGTCATTATAGTGAAAAGTGAAAAGTGAAAAATTAAATCACGAAAAGGTTTATATATTGTCATAGACATTTCACGAGGTGAATGCCTAATTTGTCAATTTATTTTATAACATTTAAAATTGTAGTAAAAATTTTTTCTTCTTTTCTCAATTGTTTTTTAAGAAAAAAATTAGAATTTAAAAATCTTTTTTTTTGTAATGTTTGTTTATAGTAACATATTAATATTAGTATACAAAATTGTCTATTATACTTTTAAGTTAAGTAATTTCTTAGTTAAATAATTTCGTGTAAACTATTTTCAATGTATTTTGTGTCATTTAAAATTAGTTAAGTAATTTCTTGTAAACTGTTTTTCAATGTATTTTGTGTCATTTAAAATTTTGTGTCATTTAAAAAGTGTATTTCTATTGTGTTAAAGTGTATTTCTATTGTGTTTATTGTTAGTCATAAGACATGTTAGTTATAAGCTGAGTTGAATACTCAAGGAGAAAAATTTCTCTTTAGGAAAATTATAAAATTGATATAGAAAAAATTATTGTGCAAAGGCATATGACAAACATGCGATACTGTGAATCAAATCAGTACACATAGCAACGAAGTCGACCTCCCAAGCGGCGGATATGCGTCAGCGCCGAACGCGCCATATAGACGCGCCAGTCGAACAGAACTTTCCTTTGTTCTTGTTCACGGTCAAAGATTTGTTTATATTAACAAGTTTCATGGAAATTTTTAACAGAAAGGGACATTAAATTTAGTAGCAGACGCGTTAAGTAAAATAGTAACGACGTCAAGGAATTAAAAAGTATGACTGAAAAGAATGGTTCGATAGTGAAAAGAAATATGAAAGGGAGTAGAGAAGTAGAGAGTTGATGGAGAGTTTACGAAATAACGATATGAACGATCGGCCTGATCAACCGAAAGTTGTAGAATTATTGCGCAAACCGATTGATAGCATGGATTTTGTTTTAGTTGAGAGAAACAACATATATACGTCAATTCAATTATTTTACTTTATAAATTTATAAATAATTTCTTAGAATTACTCAATGTATTGTCATAATCTCTTATAGTGTCGGAAATTTTTTTTATATTGTAAAAATTTCCCTTATTAGAATAAAAATTTTATATTGTCGTAATTTCCTATAGTGTCATAAAATTTTTTTTCTAAATATTGTTGTAAAATTAACTTTATCGTAATTTTTTCCATATTGTAATAAAAAAAAATTTTTTTTATTGTAGTAATTTTTTTGTATTGTCGTAGTTTTATATGTTATAAAAATCTTTTTTCTATTTTGTCGTAAATTTTTTTTAAAAAAATATTGTCATATAAATTTTGTATTATTGTAGTTTACTTTAGGTTATAAAAAAAAAAATTTTACATCTTTAATGAAATTTTTTTTTAAAAAAATGGCCCCGGTGGTGTAGTACGTGACATCACCCTTAGTATAAGCATAGGTATAAGTATACATGTATGCATGTTAGTATGTAAGAACAGTGACAATACAACCATTGAACAACTCACTCGTGTATCATTGAGCTAACCTTTCAGATAGTGTCACTACATAGCCTTGGCGAATGCTACTCCCTGTTAAAGCGTGACCTAAAGGTTGACTTGTCTGTGCGATGAACGAATCTTCCGATATGGCTTCTCACATTCTCATCCTTTTTCCTCTGTACCTAATGATTTATCTTCGTTATTCGCGTTATCTCGGTCTGTTCGGGGAACAGGACTGAACATATCCTCTCCAATAACGAGTTGGCTAAACTAAAACGAACATTTTTGTATGACACGCATATGAAGTGCCGGCAATTGTATTAATAGAAAAAGCATGTCCTATATATTCTAGTTAATTAATCACCACTTGGTGCGAACCCTGATAGACATTTATCTTGTATGCTGTATTTTTCTATTTATGCCTATTGAATTATAGTTGTAATAAAATAAATATTGTACGAATAGATTTTATTTAATCTTAATACTTTTGTAAATTTTAACTTCATGATGCTCAGTATCTTTTGTAAAATTACAATTTAGTTTACTAGTCAAAAATATACCTACTTAAAATTAAAAATGATGGTTATAGAATAATTTAGGAGCAATGGGAATTTGTGATAATTATACAAAAAAATGTATTATTATATTAAATTGTTCTTAAGTATTCAATGATATATTATTGAACTTACAACTTGACAATTGTCCCAATTATTTACCCACTTTTTTATTAAAACCTTGTTCATTGCTTAGCATGACTACTCAGCAGTGTCATCCACCCCTCAGATCGGCCTGCGCCATCTACTTCAAATATCAGTCAGAAGTCGGAATATATTTATTTTAACCACTGGTCAAAAAGAATACGGGGAATATATTATTTTCGACTCCTCCACTTTTTTTTCGATCGAACGTGTACTCAATACTACTACCCAATCTAAAGACGGTGTAAACGAAAGATATTTTTATGTTTTAAACTTCTGTTCTTAATTTATGTCGACAATTTTTTTTAGTTGTATGTAATAATTGCAACTAGTACACACCAAAAAATTAGTTGTTTAGTCGTTTTATTGATATAAAAATGTTGAATCAGCTCCTAATGTATATTAGGATTAGGACAACATAAATTAAGAACGGAAGTGCAAAACAACAATATGTAAGTTTGTATGTATGTAGTAATGTAGATACATTCGAACAATTTTACGTTATTACCATTAACTTTGTATTTTAGATGCGTGATCTAGAATCGAAATCCGTCACCTCGAGTTCGATTTAGGGCATTTGGAGTGGTTCGCTTAAACACTACTATTAGCAAATCGTCAATACCTACGTGATTGATCTACCTAATATTATGTAAATAATTGGACCCACCGATTGGTATAGTGATCGGAGACGCCGACTACAGACCCAAAGATCGCGGGTTCGATTCCCGCGCGGAAAACATTCGTGCGCATGAACATGTCTATTTGTTTCGTATATATGATTTTAAAATATCTCGTGTATTTTACAAAGATATTTATGTAGGTATATCGGTTGTTTAGTATCCATATACACGTTCTGCCTAATTCGAGACTAGGTAGGTAACCGTGTATGAGATGTTCCAGATACTATTATTAATTTAAAAAACTTAACAATACGGACAAAACGAGAGTTTCTACCTAGTTATTACTCGAACCAGACTGGGTTCTTAAATCTTCAAATGTTACCGGCAAAGAAGCTCGTTCATAGAAGTGACGACTAACTTTAAAACTATAAGGCATGTCATAATATCGCTCTCCTTAAACAGAATACAAGAAAACTCTTGAATAAACAAGATTCACAAGATAGGCACAATTTATCGTCCGACAGTTAGATGGGTGGTAGTCCACAAACGAAAAAGCATTTCCACATTATCCGATCCGATAACGGGGCAAGTAAAATGTATGAAATATGTACCTGCCTCCGCCCTGGGAGCGGACACCGATATGTTGGCAGCACTCACTATCGGACGCCTGTGACCTATGGGACGATAATGTTTGTATGTTTGCTATACGTGTCGACATTGTCTCATGATGGAGCCTGGAGCGCGGCGGCCATTTTGAGCTTGTTTATTTCGTTCGAGTTTGGTTGTAAACACCGAAAATATGGAGTCGAATAGAAGATAAGATACAGCAAATAAAGTTTTCTATTGTACTCTGTCATTGTGCACGCAAAGCTCGAGAAAATGGACGAAACGACATGATATCGGCTATCCGCGTCCGACATCGATATCGGAACAGATCTCAGATAATGTGGAAACGCTCTAACCGCGTCGCAGTACGAATGAATACACGAGGGCAACGAGAATAAAGAAAAGGTTTTTATCGCTGGTCATAACGTATTCCATATTTAAACTATAAATATTTCACGAACGTCTTTTGTAAATATGACAACTTAAAAGTGTCTCAAAAGTCAAAATGATTTATATTAATTTTTACAGAAACATAGATAAATAAACGAATTGTGGACGAAGTTTTTGTCAAGTAATTGTGAGACTTAAGGGAATTATGGACTTACATACTATTTATTCGATTCGCTATTGAATTATAACAGATAGCTTGGTTGAATTTCCGAAGGTCAGTATTCTGTTTCGAGGTATAGGTGACATGTGACCTAATTATGTTCGAATACGTAATATACTTAAGAAGATAACACAACCTAAACCTAAATACACCATTGAAGTAATATTTATGTACTGCAGGTATAATGCAGGTAGGTATCGGACTTAAAAAAACATTGCATGGTGCATTCTACGTAGTTCAACCCAAATTCTATTAAATATAGCTTGTTTTTCTCTTTTCAGTTAGTAGTGGTTTTGCAGTTGGATTTTTGGTTTTTTCTTCAGTGGAGAAAACAGAAAAAATAAGAATATTTTATATGGACGTGTTTAGAATCCAGTGGTGGATAATACAGACTACAGCCCTTGGAAAAAATTAACCTGTGAAATGAACCAACGTGAATAACGAGCACTATACCGTCATTTCTAAGCGGTACAGGTGAGTACGTGAGCGAATGGAATTTCTCAGGTACAAATGAGGAATTACGACTAATTATTAATGTACGGCTTTGTTATAGTGTATAGATGATTAAAAATAAATGTCGAAAAACCTAGTGCCGTACTAAAGTGGTGGTGAAGTCAGTGATAAGGATAACCTGATCAGAGATGAGGGTTGCGACCCTTGGCTTTCGACTCCTGCGCTGGAAATATGTACGGCGTTTACGGGTAAAGTATGTGTATATGTGTACAAAAGGAATTAAGTACACAAATGCCGTACAATAATAAATGACCTATATTGCTTCTGCAATTATGGGCGAATTAAAAATTTGCACTGACTTCCGGCACCACCGCTTTAGTACGGCACTAGGTTTTTCGACATTTATTTTTAATCATCTATACCCTATAACAAAGCCGTACATTAATAATTAGTCGTGATTCCTCGTCTGTACATGAGAAATTCCATTACTCACCTGTACCGCTCAGAAATGACGGCATAGTAGTTATTTTCTGATATAGTAACAGCCTTCTGAGCGTTATTCACGTTGGTTCATTTCACAGGTTAATTTTTTCCAAGGGCTTGTAGTCTAATATAGCATTATTTTAAACGCGTTATTTAAGCCTAACGGATTTAGCATATTATATTGATTGCCTCTTGGTGCTATTAAATAGCGCCACGCGATCCCGTAGTCCCGTCTTACCAATAGAGCGATATGTTCAGCACAACAAAACACGTCCTACAACGACCATGATCGCGCGCTGACCGACTTGACTAGCGTTAAGCTAACGCCGCCAACGAAACACGTTGACCGTTGTACAACGCAATGAGAAAACGAGACGCGACCGCGAAGCAGACTACTAGTCAGTCACGCGGGATCACGCCTCGTTGTACGACGTGTTTCGTTTTTTGCGCTAAACGTACCGCGCGCTGCCTCGCTAGTTATGATAGCATATAAAATAACATGCTAAAATAATATAGCTTATAGTCCGAAGCACGTTTTAAAAATATAGCAGATTTTCACATCGCTGGTTTAGACAGTAGTTTTTACTATATGGCGTCGCCTTCGGACTCGCATAATGGGTGAGGTCGCCACGCACGGGCGCGGGGCGATGTGCCCGCTTATCATCATGATCATCAAAAGGAGATGAAAACATTCTAAAGTAATTTAAAAAATTCCACTTGTCGTTTCTTAACTGCCTCATTTGTGTGCTTCCACTTCCACCAGCCTATTATGCTTATGCTTACTAAAGAGGCTTAGAACTCCCCCAGGGTGAGGGGATTGGAGCTTAATCCACCACGCTGCTACAGTGCCAGTTGGTGAATTTTAGGCAACCGGGACCGACGGCTTAACGTGCTCTCCGAGGCATGGAGTCAGTGATAGTTATATACTCAAGTCAGAAAAAATTCATTGGTACACGCTTGGATTCGAAACACGGCCGCACGGCCTTCTAATATAGAAATAGATTCGCTGCGCTCGGGCTATAATGACATAGTGTGCTAAAGGTTCGTAAACAAAATCGCTGCCTCACGATTACATCCTCTACGAGCACGGCGGTGCTTGTACCAGTACCAAATCATGAATTTAGTGTTAACGTCCATCTAGCTTTGAGCAGCGATGATGACGGCCGAAAAGCTATTACTTACACAAAATCAGAGAAATTACGGATACGGTAAAAAAATCGCGTGGTGTGAACACTGTATAAGGTTAGCACTCATACGGAAAAAATAATGGTACAGTGAAAACTATGTAGCTACTGTATGAACTAGCTGTTGGAGTGTTCGCAAAAGAACCTGCTTAGATTTAGCTTTATGACGTTCAAAAGTGACCGCAGTGTTCTACTTGAAAATGAATTTTCATTTTATTTTATACGTACCAGGTGAATATTTCGTCACCTTCCAACTTTCATATGATCTTTGGTGAATTTTTTAGCATTAGTAGGTACCAATATATTGAAATATGGCGCCATGAAATTATCTAATTACCGTGGCGATGGGCGGGCGACTGACAATTGCGTCGGTTAGCGGCCGCCAGAGGGATAATAGCGTTTTCCGCTAAACACGCGGTCGCGCATTTCTCAATCGTAGTAGGCATTTATGGTTGACCTAGAAAGTACTAGAAACCAACCTGTATCGATAATTATTTACGCAAAAATATTATAATGTGAATGTTTTACTTATTTTTCCAAGAATAGAATCTTTATAAGATACCAAATGCTTACAAAAAAATTAACAAGCGATGAAAAAATCGCCCTGCGTACATTAAAAAGTGTACAAAACGCGATTGTGAGTAAATATCACCTATTATTCAAGCATTATTCTATTATTATTATTATTAATATTGCAGGGCAACTGCAAAACTTTTCACTCCAACTGTCATCGTACGTATAAATTGTTTGCGATTTGTATTACACTTGTACAACGTAAATAATGTAAAGTTTGAAACGACCGACCATGGCAACAAAGACACGACCAAGTCTTTTTGAAATCCACCATTTTTATCATTATTTGTATTATTTTTACTTTACTGTACAGGATTGATCATTTGATTTGTACAAAATGGCGGAAAACGAAAAGAAAGACAAAAAGAAAAAGAAGGATGCTGATTCTATGAGCTTTATGAAGGATTTTCTCGCCGGTGGAATATCTGCGGCCGTATCTAAAACCGCGGTTGCGCCGATCGAACGAGTTAAGCTTATACTGCAAGTCCAACATATATCCAAACAGATTCCCGAGGACAAAAGATATAAAGGTAAATAAATTGAACTTTACGTATATATATACTGCTGCGTTGAAAGCAAAATTAAAAAAAAACGGCCTTGAAACATAATACCAAATTTAAAAAAAGCCCAATGGTAAAAAACTAATTATAAAGCAATAAGTATACGTGAATAGTAAAAATATATTAAAAAGTTAAAACCGAGAATTCAGGATTTTGTCTTCACTGTGAAGCTGTTGCTGGTGCGTTTAGCGCCGTTGCGGTACCCGCTCTCGACCGTCTGATGCCCATCTCTCTTACTGCGACGCTACTCGTTTCGACTTCGGAGCGAACTACAAGTTTGGCCCAAGTATATCGATGGGCCCGAGCTACAATAATCTTTATGTCGCAGGAAAATGATAAAACTAGGGATTCCATAAAGTCCCTGGTATTGTCTACGGCCTACGTTATCTCTATATTAATAAAATTGAAGTGTCTGTCTGTTCCGGCTAATCCCCGAAACGGCTGAACCGATTACAATGAAACTTTGCAGACGTGTAGAGGGCAGTGCCGGAGGTGACATAGGCTACTTTTTGTTTGTCTGTCTGTTCCGGCTGATCTCCGAAACTGCTGAACCGATTTCAGTGAAACTTTGCAGATGTACAGAGGGCAGTACCGGGGGTGACATAGGCAACTTTTTGTCTGTCTGTCTGTATCGGCTGATCTCCGAAACGGCTGAACTGATTTTAATGAAACTTTGCAGACGTACAGAAGGCATTACCGGAGGTGACACAGGCTACTTTTCTGTCTGTTCCGGTTAATCTCCGAAACGACTAAACCGATTTCAATGGAACTTTGCTGACGTATCTATGTGACCACATGACCAAATTTTTAAAAGCTTATATTTTCGAAACTATCAATCGCAGACCTGTCGTATTGGTACTCAAACTTGTTGCTTTGGCGAGATCTATGTGACCGCATGACCAAATTTTTAGAAGCTTATATTTTCGATACTATCAATCGCAGACCTGTCGTATTTGTACTCAAACATGATGTTTTGGCGTGATATATGTGACCACGTGACCAAATTTTTAAATGCTTCTATTTTCGAAACCGTCAATCGCAGACCTGTCGTGTTGGTACTCATACTTGATGTTTTGGCAAGATCTATGCAACCACGTGACCAAATTTTTAAAAGCTTACATTTTCGAAACTATCCATCGCAGGCCTGTCGTGTTGGTACTCAAACTTGATGTTTTGATGAGATATATGTGACCACGTGATCAAATTTTTAAAAGCTTATATTTTAGAAACTATCAATCGCAGACCCATCGCGTTGGTACTCAAACTTGAAGTTTTGACGAGATCTATGTGACCATCACATGACCAAATTTTTAAATGCTTCTATTTTCGAAACCGTCAATCGCAGACCTGTCGTGTTGGTACTCATACTTGATGTTTTGGCAAGATCTATGCAACCACGTGACCAAATTTTTAAAAGCTTACATTTTCGAAACCATCCATCGCAGGCCTGTCGTGTTGGTACTCAAACTTGATGTTTTGATGAGATATATGTGACCACGTGATCAAATTTTTAAAAGCTTATATTTTAGAAACTATCAATCGCAGACCCATCGCGTTGGTACTCAAACTTGAAGTTTTGACGAGATCTATGTGACCATCACATGACCAAATTTTTAAATGCTTATATTTTCGAAACCGTCAATCGCAGATCTATCGTGTTGGTACTCATACTTAATATTTTGGCAAGATCTATGCAACCGAATTTTTAAAAGCTTATATTTTCGAAACCATCAATCGCAGGCCTGTCGTGTTGGTACTCAAACTTGATGTTTTGACGAGATCTATGTGACCGCACGACCAAATAAAAACTTATGTTTTCGAAACTAACAATTGCAGACCTGTCGTATTGGTACTCAAACTTGATGCTTTGGCGAGGTCTGTATGACCACGCCCACGTGACTAAAATTTCAAAAGCTTATATTTTCGAAACCATCAATCGCAGACCTATCGTGTTGGTACTCAAACTTGATGTATAACTGCCAACAAGTTTTTTGTCTGTCTGTCCGTTCGAATTAATCTTCGAATCGGTTGAACTGACTTCAATAAAAAGATTATCAGGAGTGACATACAACACTTTTTATTTATCTGTCTGTCTATCCCTCCGTCTGTTTATTCGAACTGATCTCCGAAAAGACTGAACTTATTTTAATGAAACTTTTAAAGATGTGATTAGCAGATTGTCAGGAGAGACATACAATACTTTTTGTTTGTCTGTCTGGCCGTCTCTCTGTCTGTTCGAGCTAAATTCTAAAACATTTACACCAATTTTAATAAAACTTCGCAGACGTGAAAAGACGGGTGTGAGGAGTGACATACGCTACTTTTGTTTGTTTGTCTGGCTGTCTATATGTACGTTCGAGCTAAACTTTTAAAGATTTTAATGAAACGATGCAGACATTACAAATAGGTTGTCAGGAGTAATATAGGTAACTTTTTGTCCGTGTTGTCTTTCTTTTTATTCCGGCTAATCTCCAAACCGACTAAATCATTTCTATGAATCTTCGCAGACATAAAAAGGGGGTTATTAAGAGTGACATAAGTTGGTTTTTGTCTGTGTGTTTGTTAGAACTAATCGTCGAAACGGCTGATCAGATTTTACTGAAATTTCGCAAACATAGTGTGTCGTCAGGAGTGACAAGCATTTTTTAATATACATATAAAATTTTTTAGTGTCTGTTAGTATGTCTGCCTGTTCCGGTTAATCTCCAAAACAGCTGACTGATTTTGGGACCGTCTTGGACAATAGCTATTCTTTATGCTAAAGTACCTAAATGGATTTTTATGAAATTAGATATAGAGATTTCTTAGGTAGTTAAGTTTCAGAATATTCTAGAAAGTGCTACAATGTTCTGGAGCGTCGCGTTCCTGTAATTTTCCCGGTACAAATGTGTAGTCCACGCGAGTGAAGTCGCGGGCGAAAAGGTAGTGTATAAATAAGACTGCTTCAATAATAGATAAAAATAACATTGAACTTGCATCTTTTTAGGTATTGTGGACGCATTTGTTCGTATTCCCAAGGAACAGGGCATCATGTCCTTGTGGCGTGGCAACTTGGCTAACGTGATTCGATATTTTCCGACGCAAGCATTAAATTTCGCCTTCAAAGATAAGTACAAGGAAATATTTGTGGGAAAAGTGGACAAACATAAACAATTCTGGAAATATTTCGCTGGCAATTTGGCGTCAGGTGGTGCTGCCGGTGCGACATCGCTTTGCTTTGTATATCCGTTGGATTATGCGAGAACCAGGTAAGATATTTTTTTCCTATTAAGGTTTTGCTGAGACTGCACGACCCCTGTTCCACGACGCGACAGTTTGGCACGGCTCTGTTTCTTTTAGAATCGTATAACCCAATTAAGTTGACATGAGCCCCCTTCGATTCTGCTCGACTCGATCCTTGAACCTTGGAAAATCCGAGTCCAGAATCACAACTGGAACCAGTGAAAAAACTCAACTTTTGCTGTTATGAGCGATTGACTACATGAAATTACAAATTGTACGGCTCGATTACCCTATGAAAACGTTTCACAACAAAGGATAATGCTCATTTAAGTACGGACCACGGTAGGTACCTACTTATGTTGCGTTAATTCCAAAGTTATTTTAAAAGGTGTATAAAACAACAATTATTAAATTACTAAATTAGAGGAATTAAAATTGGAGTTTTTAAGTTTTTTTCAGAAAACATAACATGACGTGATGATGGCGTTATACTGGCAGGGACGTTATATTTTTTTAACTTCCCGCTATCCAAGGGAAGTTATTGGTTTGAGTCCGATTTTCGAAAATCGAGTTTTCAACAGATCTCAACATTTTGAGATCCTGGGAAGCCATTCTGACTAATTCCGGCTGGACGTCCGTATGTGTGTGTGTGTATGTATCTAACTTTTTTTGTCGTACGATATCTTGAGAACGGATCAACCGATTAAGATCCACGATACGGCGTTCGAAAGGGTTTATCGAGACTTAGATCGATTTTGAAGTCAATCGATCGAGCTGTTTCAAAAATAAAAAATTTAACGTTTTTTTAGATAACTTTGAGATTTTCCAAACGATCTACTTGAAATTTTCTGTATGTTTTTTTGTACATAAAAAACTGCGTTTAATGCCATCAAAAAATGAAATCGAACTACGCGTTTAAAAAGTATCGCACTTTATAAATTTCCGAAAGAGTGTTTTCTTAACATAAATTCGAGAGTTTACGACCAATCGATTTTTTACTTTATACAAAAAATTTATGGTTACAAAAATGCATAGAATGCCGTAAATTGCATCGAAATCAAACAAAGCGTTCAAAAGATATCGCAGATCATAAATTTCCAAAATAAGGTTTTCTTTGAATATGTCCCTGGTTTTTGAGCTCGAAGAACTCTAAATTTATAGAAATTCTATTTTTGAGCTTGGAAAACTCAAAATATAAATATTGTAAGCTTGAAGAGCTCAAAAAACCATGAAAACGATATTTTGAGCTTGAAGCTCGAAGAGCTCAAAAAGCCTTGAACATCAATATTTTGAGCTTGAGCAATAGCTTTGTAATAATGGGCATATTTTCGAGCGCTTTGATCTCGAAAATAGCGGAAAGTTTCAGGGATGGCCTGCAGGGTTAACTGATTTTTTTACTTGTTAACGATAGTAATATCGATCAGAGTTTTCTTTCAACATTCTTGTTTATTTACTATGAGAACTCTTTTGTGCAATTTATGCAGCAAAATTAAAATCAAGTGATGACTTGTCAATAGTAAATCCTTTTAATTTCTGAAGTATATTTCGTGTTTTAAACAAACAGACAATTTGGCAGGGTGACTTCTAAAATATAATAATTTATAAATGGTTTTTCATTTGATGGCTCAGAAAAGTCGGTACCATGAATAGGCATTCGTGAAAAAAAAAACAGAGATTAATTTGTAGTTATATCTCATAGTCAATTAATTCTGGAATTCGTTCGACCTTCTACCAAACGCAACGTCTGAAAGCATAAAAGTACGAATTGACTAGAAACTTTCTTCTGCGCTTACCATCACTGATACTCTAGCTAGCTGGTGTATACCCGTTGCGAGATGACGAGTTTCACTCCGTGATTAGTCCACGAGATCCCAGCGCGCTGGCCGTCATACCCGCGCGAATTCGCGTTTGGCATTTTCGATACTGTGAAATGACATTTCTGACTCTATTAAAACCAAATGCTGTTGTCAAATTTATTTACTCTATGGATGCATGAGAAAATTCTGTACCATAAATGGGCATTGTCCTTTACGGGATTCATCATTGTAGATAGTCATATTCCTACATATTAAATTTCAAACATTGCTCTCGAATGTTTTCAGATTGGCTGCCGACGTCGGTAAAGGGGGCGATAAGCAATACAAAGGTCTAATTGACTGTTTAGGTAAGACAGTTAAGAGCGATGGCCTTATAGGATTATATCGTGGCTTTATAGTATCGGTGCAGGGTATAGTCATATATCGAGCGACGTACTTTGGTTGTTTCGACACTGCACGCGGCATGTTGCCCGATCCGAAAAACACCCCAATATTAATAACATGGTTGATCGCACAAGTTGTAACAACTTTTGCCGGCATTGCCTCCTATCCCTTAGATACAGTGAGACGTCGCATGATGATGCAGTCAGGTCTACCTCCAGAGGAAAGGCAATATAAAACTACGGCGCACTGTTGGGCAACGATATTACGCACAGAAGGGCCGACAGCTTTTTTCAAAGGCGCTTTCTCGAATGTACTTAGAGGCGCGGGTGGTGCTTTTGTGCTAGTACTATATGATGAAATCAAGAAAGTACTGTGAGAAAAAACTGTCCGTCATAGAATAACGAAGAGGTTTTAGCAATTATGGTGATGTCGATTGGTTCTAGGTTTTCTGGTTTCAGATAATGTGAAGTCTATTATTTATAATCAGGTGTAGTGATAGAACATTCTTTTGACGTGTAACTTTCAATGATGAAACATGTTAAATAAATTTTTTATTGTTTTTATGCTGGTCTGGTTTCTATGAGATGCTAAAAAATGCCAACTGTCAACCTTGTTTGCGTACCGCCGCCTGGTCCCAGTAGTTTCATGAAACTAATATTTTTTTAACACAATAAATCGAACCTCATTAGTTCCATTACAAGAATAAAAGTACACAAAAAAGGAAATAGTCCGTATAGTTTTACCGTTAAGTTCTACTAGTAGGACTAAATGGGGAAAAAAATCTTTTTATTTGTACTAGTAGGACAGAACGGATTTATTAATCCGTTTTGATCTACTGGTAGAAATGAACGGACAAAAAAATTAAGCAGCCCGTATAGTTCTACCATTCAGTTTTACTAATAGTTATTTTTTGTTACATTTAATTTAATAAAAAAAACTGGGATAGGTCAGTTTCGTATCGGGCCTGGCTCAAAAATGACCATTTTTAATGACAATTTAATTATTAAGGTGATAAAATTAATATATTTACGTTTAATTCAGGGTAAATAATTTTTTTATGGAAATCAGCGGTATCGTTGAACGTTAATGCAGTCAGTGCATTCTTTTTCTCACAGCAATTTAGCAATGATGTCTTACTCTGCATTCTAATAAATTAGTATGACTGACCGTTTGGCCGAGTGGTTAAAGACCTTAACTGCGGAGCCTAGGATCGCGGGTTCGATTCCCGCCCGGGACAAATATTTGAGTACATAAAAATGTCTATTTGTTCCGTGTCTGGGTGTGAAATATCTATATATGTATATATTATAAAAATAAAAAAAATTAAGTTAAATTAAATTAATTAAATAAAAAATTATTCAAATATATATATCAGTGGTCTTGTCTGGTCTATAACACAAGCTTTGCTTAGTTTGGGACTAGATGGCGCTGTGTGGGATGTCTCAGATACTATTATCATTTTTAAGTTTCCATAAACTTCTTCACATATATTAATTTGGTAAACAGTACCAAAATCGGCTTCAAGCCGAATGTAATAGGATATTGCGCAGACATTAATAACAAAACAGGTAGGCGTGTTCGTTTTTTATTTATTTTTTATATATAAATTCGTCTATTCCACAAACTGTAGATCCGTAATATTCGAACCTAAAACTATTTTACAATACTAATGCAACCGGGTAATAAATAATTATACAAAAAGATTACAAATATTCAAATAAATATTACACCAAACATTATTGCTAGTGTCAAATCTATTTTGTGAATGTGAGACTTTATAAAAATATGAGTGGAATATTAATATATCGCTGTGTAAAATAAACTTGTATAAATGAAACAGATTTCCTTACCAATGAAAGCGCGCCAAATTGAACAAATTCTGAAACTGTCATATAAAGATGACCCAAAACACAACAATTTTATTTATATTATTGTTCCTGTTGTACTAATAATTACAGTTAAATTTTGTTACATGTATTTATAACCAACATTTTCGTTTTAATCTACTTATTATAATGCGTTGTTCTATATAATTTCTTGTTATTATTCGGCACTTCAGTGGCAGCCTAGTAGTCTTATGTGATTAACAACTATTACATGCAGTACTATAAAAATTTCAAAGACGCTATTTTTCTAAGTATGATTATCAGAAGCAAAAGCACTGTTTTAAGAAATATAATTTAATATACACGGTAATAACTGTTTTATACCTTACTAAATATTTCGATTTTCACATACATTGAAACTACACAATATATTGGATTTATCATTATGTATTTATCACAAACTACAGGCTGGTATCATTTGTACAGTTAATGTTCTGTTTGATCACTCATACATTAAAAAAGAACCAACTACATTAGGATAACTCAGAATTTTTCGACAACACAATAGACTGGTTCTGATAATTTTATTGTGTATATATTAACAGTAAAACCGGGAAACCGTTAATGTTGACTTTACCTAGGTAATGCTGACATTAACTGAATCAACACGTTTAAGTACGTAATAATAATTTCGCACTTTATCTAGTTAACGTGAACATTAATTGATCTATGTTAGTTAGTCCGAAAAAGCGCGGAAATAGCGCAAATGCTATTACGCTTTCTTATTGACAAATCAATTTTAAATTCGGCCAAGATAGATTGATGGTCCCCATCATCACAAAAAATAGGTTAGGTTTTGCTTGTGGTAATGCCACCAAGAAGCCCTATATTTTTGATACCTAAATGATTATAATACTCGTAAGAATAACTAAATAAAAGTGATTTTGATTTTGTGACGCCTATCTACAATAGCACGTCGACAGGTCATCGAACTTACTAGAAAAATTCCCACTGCCATTCAATAAAATAGAAAAGTCAGATAGAGAATTAAATTTCACGAATTTAAAATATGGGACGGTCTTGTACATAGGAATACTCACGATAATTCGAAAAATCAACGCTCATTTTTATTAGGCGCCATGGCGCTTACATTTTTTTCCACGGTCGGAAAATCGAAATGTAATTGATAAATTAAAATGTTCGAGAGATAGAATATTCGCGACGATGACTCGTGGAAGGGAGAGGGCTATATAAGGCGATGATCAGAGTCGAACGGAGTTTTTTGGAAGTAAGTCAAGCGCGATAAGTAGCGAAGTGCGGAGTGCTATAACGGTGTAATTTGTGTTCGATATTTTTTTTGCTCTTAAATTATTTTGTGATTTGGTCTTGTAATAAAGTGAACTAAAATCAGTGTTTTAGTGGATCAGCAATATCCGAACCAGTAGTCCGTAACAATATGTTGTAGTTTCGATTAGTAATGTCTAATTAATCTGCATTACCTAGTTAAAGTTCATTTGTGATGGTCATTGGTCGTTGTGGTCATTATCAACTGTAACTAAAACCAACCGCTACTGCTGACATTAACGCTATTACAGACTCAATCGCTAACATATATAATAAACTCATAAAAGAAGCCAATATTGAGTAATGATCATTTGATAGCAGCCAAACTTTTGAAGGTTCATTCTAAATTTTGATAATAATTAAAAAATTATTGGATGCAGTTGGACGGAACGGCATCACTATATATAAAATTTATGATACACATACAAATTAACCTGCAATTAACACAAAATATGATGCACGTCCCTAACCATTCATTTGATTATGCACTGAATAGTAAACATGTTTTATACATAAAGTTTGACCAAGATATCATTCGGATCAACAACATAAACAGAAAATTTTGGTGTGTAATGTGTGACTCTAAAGCTATGACCATCTGAAATACCCCACCGCCTGCCTTCACATCTGCCATTTTCGTTTCGCCTTCTTTCCATACTTAAAACTGACGCCGTAACTCTATTATACCATGCACTGCTATCGATTTTGTTGCTCTAAGGTTTTACGGAAGAAAATCCCCTAACTATTGATAGTACTAATAACAGTGGGATAATATCATTACCACCTTATCTTGTTAACATATTAAAGGTTTGAGTATGAAATTGCTGTTCTACCTACTGGCCTCTTAGAATAAAAATAAATTCTGCATGGTGAAAGTTTTTAATCTGACATATTTTCCAATGATAGCCAGTGTGTGCTGAATTCAAAATCTGTAAAACAAATCGATTGTTGCTTTTCAATTTGTTTTCACACTCGTGTCTGTACTCAAACGGACGAGTTGAAAACTCAAGTAATTATTGATCAAATGAATACACTGCTTGCAAAATGAACCTAGAAATAGGCCATTCACTGAAATCAATACTGAAGAACCTGGAAGCCATGGTCGAACTGATCCTTATGAATTTACTGCAGAATTAACAGCATGGTTTGACATCAACATTTAACCCATTTGTGCCAAATTAACAAAAAAGATTCAAACCAATTGAAACGTGCCGCCGCAGTTTACGAATTCTTTAAAGTCTATCCAGAAATATAAAAAACCTCACTACATTGGTCATACACTTTCTAAAAGGCTTAGATACAAAATCTATCGTTTTTTATGACTGGTATGTTTCATTGCTTTTGTGAGTTTTCAATGATTCGCAGCAACATTGCTGAACTAAGGAGGTATCAGCAGAAGAATTATGTAATTGAATTTTTTTTTTGATGTCTATATATTAAAATTGTTGGTATGGATCCAAACATGTTATACGAAGTAGTAATTTTTGAAATTCTAATTAATGCTAAATAATTCTACTGTCATATAGAAATATATGTTCTCTTCAATTTGTCAATAATCTAGTGCTATCTAGATTGTATTGAGAGTCAAGAACAAGGGTTCACAATTTCTCTTGATTCAATCATTCAAATAATGTGTTGTGTGATACTGACAACAGATCTATCTCATTGATCTTTGTAAAATTTTTTTTTGTCTTGTAATCTGTTCTCTGAAAATATTTAATGGATGTTTAAAGCTGTTTACAAATGATAATCTATAGAGCAGTCAGTATACTGACATTTAGTCGTATTATCCACGCGCAATCATAGTGACATACAACCTTTCGGAAATATATCACTTAAGAACGCAATTACAAAAAGTAACAGCTCGAAAATAGGTTTTACTTGACAGCTTGCTTACTACTACACGCGCATCTGCACCAGGCAACACATACTTGGCGCTTTTACCAGAACTAATTAGTCTTGATCATTATTATTTTTATTTATTTAAGAATTAGTTTTCTTTTATGTCAGGTTTTTACTGTTGCTTTATTTTAGATAATAACTAGCGATCCGCCCCGGTTTCGCACGGGTCGCAGAGCCATAATGTTTTTACTGTCGTAGTGTCGTATCAGCTTGTGTCGAACATGTGGACTGGATTTAATTAAATTTAAATGTAACGCAAGTTCGTCCTATTTGGATTATTTTTAATGTATTTTATTGTCAATTCTATAAATATTTGAAAAAGTAAAGAATAAATACATAAAAACAAACTACAATATTTCATTGTATACAACATTGATAACTTCAGCCTAACCACGCGTGTCGCGTCGTCCGGTATGGCTCCTAAGATATTGATTTAAATTGTATAGTATAAAGGGCAATCATAATGTGCATGAAATGCTGAACGTAAATATCGTATTTAATTTGATAAGGATTAATACCGTACCCGTATAAATTGCTTTCCAATTACCTCATCATATTACACCATAAAAATAGGTATAGTAAGCTATCTATAAAAGATAGATATAAGCCATCGCGGACTTTTCTTTAGTCCTATAAAAAGAGACACAATTCCTCCATACATAATTTTGTTATATCTCAAAAGGATTGGGCAGCATTTTCGATGAAAGCTCCCAACCGGCTTAACTTTTTTCCAACTTCTTTAACAATAATCGTCATAATTCCGGTGCTGGCCGTCTCTCCCGCTACGCCACACTTAACGACATATTGAGAAGAGCTCTCGTCAGTGCCAATATCCCGCCGACACTCGAGCTATGTATCATTCGAGATGATGGAAAACGGCCTGATGGTATGTCATTAATACCCTAGAGAACGGACTGTGCGCTGGTGTGGGACGCTACTTGTGTCGCCACAATAGCTGTCTCAGCGACCGCTACAAAAGCCAGCGCGGCGGCGGTGGCTCGTGAGTGTCAGAAAGTGGGTAAATACAGTTGTGTCGGCTCTTCATACGACTTTGTTGCATTTGGCGTCGGGGCTCTCGGGCCATGAGGCAAGAGCACATGAGCTCTTCGCTGAACCCAGCAGAGATTAAGTAAGGCGATGGGTGACCCTCGCGCAGACGATTTTCTTGTGCAAAGGATTTGCATTGTCATTCAGCGCGAAAATGCCACCTGCGTAGTGGGCACCATTCCACGAGGACCCCACTTTTTACACATGTTTTAATTCAATATTTTTATTATTAAAAATCTATTAGTCGTTAATGGATATGGATATATATATACATATATATTGAATGATTGTATATACAGTGTAAGATTTTTATTTTATGTTTAATTGCTAAGCTATCTGCTTAGTAACAAAAATAATTAAAAGTAATTTAATTCATAAAATATTATAAATTTATTTCCAGTTAAGTCTCACGATTGATCGAGTTCAAATTTAGCATACGTACAATATTCGCCTGGAAAAGAAAAAAGTTATACACTCGACCTTTCGCTAGCGCTGCTCACAGCGAACTGAAACACGATATCGTTTTCGCTTGTCAATGAACTGTCAGCTCAAATTAGTATGGCGAAATTTTGATGAAATTGCATATTATTGATAATTTTTTTCTGCCACTTTTACGTTTATTATCAAAATTTTCTCTAACAGAAAGAAGGGATGAAGTATTAACAATACTTATGATTTTTTAATTTCAAAGAATTTTGTGATGATGGTGTAATATGTACCGAAAAAAATTCATTTTCCGAGATTTCGGCAAAAGTGGGTTACAAAATAATGTTTTTTCATTGTGAAAGAGTGAAAAATCTGTAAATGTTTTCTAATACGATTGTAAATTAAGAACTATTCTTTATTTCAGAATTAGGTTTATAACGATATACCTTTCCAAACTTCCTAAAAATGTACCTGAACATGCCGTTATTTTGTAATTGCCCCCTTAAGCATTTACAGTTGTACCTACCACTAGCAAAAGAAGGGTTATTAAAGTCTACACAAATGATCATAGTCAGATATCATCAACTTATAAATTTGTAAATCAACAGAACTATGCACTTCAGGATGATACGCAGTAAATGATAAATAACCAAATACATTCATTATTTTGAAGTAGCAAATTATATGTGAATTAGTTAACAACACGTGTTTAGTTATTGTATGAAAAATTATTCGACAATCGCCCGTGACAGCTAACAACAACTCATATCGATTTTCCTAGCATCGGTGTTATTTATTTCAATATTTTTTCATATTATTTATTCTTAAAATTGTGTTTATTTTCATGAACTTACGAGGCTGTATCCCGGGAAGAGGTGTGATACTATTGATTTACGTATTTATATACCAATGTGGTAAATTATTGATCAAATATTGTACCAACGTCATTGCTTACAGCTTATTTAATAGCGCTTGAACGATTTTTCAAAGTTTGTCATTTCGTTCATATTAATAATAATATGTAACAACAAAATTTTTAACACAACTTCACTTGAATAAAAACAAAGTATTCTAACAAATAATTTTGCACAAGCGGAAAACATCATAGTCATAATATTAATTGGGTTATGGTGTACTCAGTTACAAAAGATCATATATTCTTTTGCACGCTGACAATATTAAACGTGATTTTAAAAAAAATCGTTTACTCTGAATTGACCATTTCCAAATTTTTGGACTAAAGTCCGTTATATTTTTTTTTTTTTTTTAATAATAGGCAATTTTATGAAACATTAAAAATTTTAAGATCGATATTTATGTAGCTATATTATATTGAAAATCCTTATAGCATGACATCACCGAGTGGAATTATAAGGAGCCATTGACGTTGCATATTTATAAAAACAATGTCTGTCTCAGAACTGTCAATAGTAATAGTGTCATTGTTTTTATAAATATGCAACGGCAAAGGCTAAATTTATAATTCCACCCGGTGACGTCACGCTATAACAATTTTCAATATATCAACGCAAATACCATTTAAAAAAAAAATTGCAAATTAGTTTCTTAACATTGCCTTTTCTTTCCAATTAAAATATAACAAACTTTAGTTCAATAATTTGGGAATTGTCAATTGCTGAAGAAAATTATAGCTTGTAATTTAATTATTGAATTGATAATTAACGGTTTAGCTAGAATATTTTCAAGCGTGCCTTAATCACAAATGTGAAGGGATTCTTCAAAACTAGCAAGCCACGAAAAAAAATTAAATCTAAATACAAAATGAAACTATGAACAGCATGTATCAACAGATTTTAAAAGCGTAATCATTCATCTTTTCAATCAATCTTCATCGTTATGTATTACAAACGACATGTAATCAATTCTACTTATCAAATGTCAATGAATATTTATGTTTATGCAGAGAAATGTAAATCGAAGCTAAATATAAATAAATAAACACTACAACATTACCTATTTTCTGATACATCTTGGTCAATTAATACACTATTTACGGATTAATTAATATTATCTCTTTTATAGTTGGGTTACTATGAGATTTACTAATTTTTGTAAAAATTTAAGTGTATATTAAATACAGTGAAAGAAATCATTTAAACATTACTGTTAAACTATTGTGCATTATCTTTCCTATGTTTAAACAGGCAGCCCTTTGAAAATCACAATCCAAGATTATATGAACAGTATTACATAGTACTGCCAACCCACAAAAACATGTCATCACAGTAAAATATGTCATCCATTGAAATACCTATAAATTGATATTTTCAAATATTAATGACTTAAGCCTTTCCTGAAACAAAATTCCAATTTTATTAATTTAAATTCAAACTGAGCATTCGGAAAATTTTAATAAGTTAAATGTAACAAATACATTTAATATTCTGGGACCAAATCCATTACTGAACATTTCTTATATATAGGTATATACACCTACCTACAGTATTGTTTTAAATGTAAAAACTTAAGGTATTACAAAATTGCCACCAATAATTTCATACACATTAAAACATCAATTTAAATACTTATGATATCCTTGGTTGTATTTCATCTTTTCACTAATTACAAACTAATTCATGGAATAACCATCATCAAAACATGGTGCCGCATTAGGAATTTATTTGGATTGCCAATCTGCATATAACACTGTTCATATATTAATAATCACAAATTTTAAATGATGAGCTAACCAAAAACTATATTTTTGACTATTTACGAAGTTTGGCCGCTGTGTCAGCGTTATCTTTCAGAATCTTTGCTTTCAGATGATCTTTGTATTTTAGGATGCCACCTTCCCATTTGGTTACTGTCCCATTCTCGCAGATCCAGATCTCCTCGGCCACCTAATCATAGAAAAGGAAACAAATTATTTATCTGAGCCACAAGTTTAAGTTATTTTATACTATCAAAGGATCCTGTATTTTTCTTTGGATTTTCAGAAACGACTCTTTTTGGATGAAATTCTGTATTTAGACAGGTATCACATCAAAACAGATTTCTAGACAAGTTTTATATATAAACAGTACCAGGAATTATAAGTCAGAGGACGCTACAATAGATATGTTTCTCTATAGCAGCTGGACTGTCCTTGAAGCAGTTTTTGTGTAAGATAAGCATCACCTAAGAGCAAGTTCTAAGATCAATTTCGTGGTTATGAACTACTACGGGACGCTGCAGTAGATCTTTGAAGCAGCTTGGGCGATTATCATGTAGTTTTTGCACTACATAGGTATCACCCGAGAACGAGTTCATAGATTAAATAAATACAAATATAAAATTTTTCCGCGGAACGTTTTCACATTCTCATGAGGCAATGGAAAAACGCCGAGTAAAACTCGGTCGTCCTTACACTGTAAGGTAAATAGCATAGATAACCTAGATTATTATTATCTATATTAGAATACTATAGTTCCAATCAACCTTTATGGCGGATGTGAACATAGGCACAAGTCGCGTCGCAGTAACCAGTTTTAGGTGTAGCGGGACGTAGTAGAGCGAGGGGCATATGAGTGAACCTGCGCAAGCATGCTTAAAGCGTTGTATTCCGATCCGCCATAAAGTTTGATTGGAACTATAACTGTAGTCAAAATCTCCTGTTTTCTTATTTTATTGAAAAAATGCTACAAATCAATTGTATAGCAAAACACGTTGAAATATTTACACTAGAAGTATAAACTCCAACATTAAATTGTTATATCCTTTTCTACAGTCAGTCTGTCTCATTTGAGTACTGTATTACGCCTACTGCATTAGAACGAGTCAAATATAGTTTTCTAAAGTCCGTCTTTTATAATAAATATCAGACATGAAAGTCTTTGCATGTAAGACATGGTAGCAACAGCAATACTATAATCATGCTTACTTGATTGATTAATCTGAAGTCGTGGCTGACGAGGACCATGCCACCGTCAAAGTCATTAATGGCATCGGCTAGGGCATCGATCGTCTCCATATCCAGATGATTGGTAGGTTCATCAAGTAGTAGTAAGTGGGGCGTCTGCCAAGCTAACCATGCGAACACCACGCGACACCTTTGCCCGTCCGAGAGTTGACGCATTGGGCACACCTAAAATGCACCATATAAAATAGTACAGTTGTTAGTATTTCACTACTATTGAATATCAAAACAATAGAAATAGACTTTATACGATAACAAAATTATATTCGATTGAGGTACATGGAACTTATAACTTGTTAAAACTTTATCTATGTCTCTTTCTTGAAAAAAGAAGTTTAATATAATTTTAAATGACGTTACACCATACGGTATTGCCCTCTCTGTCTAATAGGACATTTCAATCATTCATAACTTTGTAATAATTTTTTTTAAATTAATTTATTGATATTTCTAGAAAATTCTTTTATATCACAACATATTACAAATCAAAGCGCCACCGCCGCGTCTGTCTGTCCTCTTAGGAAAGTCTTCCATATAAAACAATTAAAAAAAAATAGGCAATTACCCTATTCTAGCAGATCATTGATGTATTAATTAGAGGACATCACAGTCCATCACACAAAAACGCCAGAAGAAATAAATTCTAAAAGTCGCTCTATAGCACTTATTTCGTGCAGTGCTCTTTTACCACCCGAGTTAGTCGGACGTAGGTACAACGCAGAAATGTACATTAAAGAACGCAAAAATGTCAATAAAAAAGATAGAATTTTACATTTTCGGTATCTTAAAATTTAATTTTTATGTTTTCTATTAATATTTTTTGGTCAAAATTATCAGTAACGGCTAAAATGTAATGTAAACCCACCAAATAAAGGGACGTAAATGAGACCAAGCTCATACGTTTTACATTTTCATGATATTTGGTCACATAACAAGTGTAGTGTATTGCTCTAATACTAATGGAGTCGCAAGTTTTAGTACCTATTTATTTTATTATTTTTGTTCAATATTTTATTTACCGCGTTTAGATATTTAGTATTGAGTTATTATCATTATTTTTAATCTTAAAAAAGAAGGAGGTTCTCAGTTTGTGAAATTTTTTAGATGTATATTACTCAACATCTCCGCAGATTATGAATGGATTCGGTTGATTTTTTTTTTATTATGTTGAGTATGCTTCTATTTAAATTTGGAAAAAAAAATCCACTTTTAAAAGAAGTATATTTTTAAACCTGATATGGGAATGAATCGCGTTTATTTGAATTTCACCCCCTTTCCGCTTTGCGATTTTAATAAAACCTGGCACATTTTCAAATGAAATAAAGTATTGTGGTGACCTAGAGTTGATCTGATGATGGAAATGGCAGGCAGTCGAGAAGACCTCATTGGTGTACAACAGACACCTCGTGTTTGGGCTCATATAATTTGTTTTAAGAAGACTTCCATATGTTTTAACTCATTAAAAAGGCCGCGGATACTAACAGAAACGGAAGGGGAATGGGAGCAGTATGAAAGATTGAATGCATTTATATGGAGCTGTAATTTGTTTCCGCTACTGCTCAAACTCAAGGTTGAATGAATTGATTGATTAACTGCTACTCTAATTATGTCTTATTTCATTCTCAGAGAAACTTGTAAAAGGTTATGACTTTTTGTGTTTTAATAACACAATGATACATTTCTTCCAATTCAAGTCGACAAGATTTACTTGTGTTAGATACAGCTGAAATTACTAAACTGTAAATGGAACATTCTGTCATTATTTTGTAACTCTGTAAATAAATACAGATACGATATAAAAACGTCATTTCTTGCATAATTTATATTAAAAATTTAGTTTTCCGTCTAAGATAATATGGTTGAAATCACTATATGTAATGTAAATAAAACATATTCTTTTATTATTTTGTAGCAGTGTAACTAAATAGAGGTAGAATTGTATTACCTCCATGTACATTTCTAGCCTTGAATTTAACTGGCGACTGTGGATCGTTCTTTGATATATCAATGTAGTTGACATATCAAAAGTTAAAGATTTGTAGCAGTCTACATGTCAGTCTTATGGTTGACATTTAATACTTCGACATTTTATTGAACGGAGTTACCAATTAATGTTTTAATTATACTATTAATAAGTTAAAGGTATGCCGCATAATGTTGATGCCTGCAGTAGCTGCACGGTGCTGAAGTGGTGTTTATTAGTTTAATAGTATAACTCGAAGTGCTAGGCCAACGGTAGCCTTTTAGTTAGTAACCTTTAGTTAGAGCATCAGGCTTAAAAGTACAACACTACCAAAAAATTCATTGATGTCCAAATCACGATTCATACCTGTTGTCTTCCTGTCAGCCCATAACGTCCGATAATCTTACGCATCTCTTCACGTTCACGAACATCGGGGAATTCCTTCATCATATAATCAAGGGGTGACAGATCCAAATCTAGCAGTTCATGCAGATGTTGATGATAACGTCCTATGCGCAAATGAGAATTCTTTCTGATCATACCGCTTGTAGGCACCAGCTGTGAAATTTCATTAGGTAATTAATAAAATAATTTATTATAGAAATTACATTTCAATTTAATTTTCATATAGTAACTAGCTTTCCACCCATGGCTTCGCCTACGTGGACTGCACAGTTGTACTGGGACCGCTAAAAGTACGCGACGCTCCAGGAAATTGTGACACTTTCTAGTACATTCTGAAACTTAACTACCTATTAAATATCTATACCAAATTTCATCAAAATCCGCTAATTCAGCATGAAGAATAACTTTCCCACAGGAACCGTGCATTTCTTCAGGATGAAATTTATCCTATGTATTTTTCCAAACCTTAGACACCTTCGTACTAAATTTCATCAAAACCTGTTAAGGCGTTTTAGCACAAAGAATAGATATCCCACAGGAATCGTGCCTTTTCCGGGACAAAAAGTTGTCTTTGTGACTCTCCAACTCATAACTATATTTACGTAAAAATCATGTCCACTGTTGCTCTAATGCTTCATGATTGGCAGCCAAACATCGAAACACATACACTTTCACATGATAATAATTCAACACTGAAATGAAACATTAAGTATGATATTTTATCTCACTTAAATATTATAATAAATATTCTCTATAGTGAGTACAGTATAACATCCAAGAGTACAAATAAAATTCAATGTACATAGGCATACAATTAGGCAGCCTTATCACTAAATAGTGATGTGATCTTTGCAAGACAACATTTGGGTAAAAAGAAATGAATTTACATAAAGGGATCAGCAGACTAGGTAATATTAATACATATGGATATACATAATCACATATGACATATACACTAAACGTAAATAAATACATAAGCATACATATACATAATATCCATAGAGTAAATAAATTTGACAGCAGCGTTTACTTTTAATAGAGTCAGAAATGTCACTTCACAGTATCGAAATTGTCAAACGCAATTTCGGGGGGCAAAGGCGGGCGCGCGAGGACTTCGCGAACTGAAACTTGCCATCTCGCTAGCACCAGCTAGCTAGAGTATGAGTGGTTAGACGGTAAGCGCAGAAGAGGGCTTCTAGTAATAATAATACCTGGGACATTCCACACAGCGCCATATAGTCCCATACTAAGAGAAGCTTGTATTATGGGCACCAGACAACTGATATACATGAGTATTCTTTAAAATATATACATATTTTCACTTTTATGATAATATCTAATAAGAGTAACAACAGGCACAAAGGGAAAGGATCGCAAGGAAAGATAGTGCTTTGATGTGTCTTTTAAACAAACGCATGGAAGGAGCTAGTCGGATGGAAGCAGGTAAGGAGTTCCACTACTGTCTGTGAAATATCAATGTGATATTATGATCGGCTGTGATATGTTCACAATGCCATCTCTTGTAAGCTTACACAATTTAAAAATGAATCACGACCCTTTATTTCTACAAAAAAATCTTTAGATTCGAATTAAAAAATATTATATAAGGAGGTTATAGGGAAGTTAAAATTTCTCAATGAATTTTTTAAGAGAAATTTGAAAGATATAAAAAATGTCTACAAATAATTAAAAATATTTTAGATCTCGATAACAGTGCCAGCTATCAGGTTCAAAGGTTTCCTATCAACTATCTTATCGTTCAAGCTGGCACCAATCATATTAATATTCACAAAATGTCATTGAAATTGGTTGGATGGCCTAAGAGATTACTGTGTATGAAAACAGTGATGTCTGATTTTTCATATTAACATTAATAAATTGAAAATATGACTGCATATAATAGGGACTGAAATGATGTTAACGAGTATTGTTTATAAATGAGAAAATTCTAAGGCTCCAATTGAACTTTATGGGAATTTTGACAAAGACAAGCGGGTACCTTCAGGTATAGAGGATGGCCGGGAGTCTTGACGATGAGTAGGTGGGGGATCAAATTATTCTGCTCACCTTGTCAATTTGTATAGTTACGTATATTACTAACTGCATATTATTATTTATAAATACGTCTTGTTTAACCTATTCACTTCACTTCATCAGGCCATTTTTACCCCACTGCAGGGGCTTAGGCCTCCCCCAGGCTGAGGAGGGGGGCTTAGAGCTTAAATCCACCACGCTGCTCCACTGCGTGTTGGGGACTGTAACGACCGTCATCTATTGACAGCGTCCGGGACCGACTGCTTAACGTGCCCTCCGAAGCACGGAGTCAGTGATAGTTGTGTACTTAAGTCAGAAAAACTCATTGGTACACGCCCGGATTCTAACCATGGCCCTATGGGGCCTTATAAATTTGAAACAGGTTCGTTGCGCTTTGGGCTATCACGACACTTAATCTATTAAGTATAGGTAATTTGCAGTGTGTCGTCGGGTCACTCGTCGGGTGTCGTGATAGTATCATCTTATGTACGACCGTGTCATGATAGCCCGAACGCAGCAAAGCTGTTTCAAATCTAAGGCAATATGGCCGTGGTTCGAACCCAGGCGGGTACGAATGTACGAAATTTTGCTGACTTAAATACATAACTATCACTGACTCCGTGCCTCGGAGAGCACGTTAAGCAGTCGGTCCCAAACGCTGTCAATAGATGGCGGTCGTTACAATCCCCAACCCGCAGTGGAGTGGCTTGGTGAATTTAAGCTCCAAGCCCCCCTCACCCCGGGGGAGGCCTAAACCACTGCAGTGGGGTATAGAAAGGGCTGATGAAATGGAAATGAAATGATAACTATTAGTTTTTAATATAGTATTTGGTAAGTACACAAAAAAGGACGACTTTTCATTACTAGCCCCCACACTACATTTAAGGTAAATTAATTTACATATAAATCAAACAAGAAAACATTCACAATCCAAAGATCAACTGTTCGGTTTGTTTCAATTATTTATCACATTTTCTTGTGTCTGCTTTATATATTTAGAAATATTAGTATAGATAACAATTTTATGAATAATTGATTTAGTGGTTTTAAACATATAAGTACAGCAAATAAAGATTTTTATTTCAATTAAAATATTGTAAAACTTACTTCACCATACAAGAGTTTGAGCAGTGTAGATTTGCCAGCACCATTAGGTCCCACTAGAGCCAAACGTGTGTCCAAATCAATACCAAATTCCAAGTTCTTATAAATCCATGGACCTTTGTCTGAATATTTAAATGATACATTCTGAAATAGAAATAAATTATAATTTAATCATGCGAAAAGTTAGTACATTCGCCACGTTCTTTCCAAATATATAAATATGTGTATTTGTAACTGACTACTAATTTTTATTTGCTATCCATATTATAGCAAAAAAAATTTTATCCCCAACCTCAGCCTCAGTTTCATTCACAAAAGCCATATTTAAATATAAAACCTTAGGTCACGCCTACAATTCAAACAAATTCAACGACACATCATATGTTGAAATCCATCAAGCCGTTTAGGCTACAGAGCTTGCCACAGAAATAGACATTACACACACTCGAAAAACATTACCCTCTGTCGGGTAAAAATTACTCAACACGTTTTAATGATTTTTGAAGTTCAATCTCTAATGGGGTGTCAAAGTTTGTAAACGTACAGCCCGAATCGGTGGGCATAGACTTGAAATTTCGCACAGCTAAGATAGGTGCAACTAAGATTTTTTTTTTAATTAATCAAAGGGGTGAAATTGAGGTTGATATTTGTGAGCAATATTAATCAATCCAATCAAATCAACCGATAACCTGTCATGACGTAATCATCAGATCAATATCAGCCATTAAAACTACACTACTATCAACCTCTATACCATACAAGTTACCATAACTAGTTAACATAATCATCTATTTCTTGGCTCTGGGGTTCAGACAATTGTTGTCTATGCTGCTAATATAGCAAATTGCTTAAGACATTACCTGCACCATGATCACTGGTGGTGGCACTTTACCACAGCTCGGGAAATAGAAGTTGAGAATCTTATCATCAATCACTTTCTCGGTGAGACCTTGGGCAACCATTTTAGCTAAAGTCTTCTCTTTGGATTGAGCTTGACGCGCGAGTTTGGCTGAACCGTGACCAAATCGCGCTATGTAGTTCTGAAGTAAATAATAATTAAAATTATTGTCAAAATTCGAGAATCATACATGTAAGTTATTTACAAGCAATAAACAGTATTAAAATATTTGTTTTAAAGTTAAATGATACCACTGATTTCCATACAAAAGGTATTTGACCAGAAATATTCAATTCAATGTTAATATATTAATTTTGCCATCTTAATAAGTAAAACACATTGTAGGATTGTCGTAACATTTAAAATATGTGTTCTTTCTAACAGAAAACGGTTTTAATTTTGGTTTTTAAAGTTCATAATTTTCGATTTAGTTAAATACATATGTGCAAACGAGTTTTTTCAAAAACCAGAATTAGTAATGTTTGGTAATAATAACATATTTCATAAATGTACCGACACGTTTATGATATATTTAACTTATTGACTTGATAAAATAAACGCAACAGAGGGTAGTTTTTTACTTCTGGTCAAATAAATTTAGTATGGAAATCAGCGGTACTGTTCGGCCTTAAGAGCCCTGTCACTATGTCCTAGTTAATTTCGAATTTTTATACTTTGTATCATAACTGCAATGTCCCTGCATCCATTTACATAAAACAATTCTATACTTTCTCGCATCCTGCGTCTTTTCCATTTTCACTCGACTCTATGCTAAATGTGGAAAAATATGTGATATCTATTTTCCTTTTAAATATAAACAGTCCCTGTATTTGCATAAAAGCTAAAGGAAATTTATCATATAACTAGCGACCGCCCGCAGCTTCGCTTGCGTAGACTACAAATTCCTGTTATAGGTACTATTAACGTTGGAAATGGTTTATACGTATTTTTTGCTGGTACCAATTATGGCTACACCCATTCAAACTTTCAATCTTCATTCCCCTTCCACCCTTTAAAAAAACCGATACAATTTTTCATCTCCCGTTTTCTACCCTTAAAATGTGGAAATCTAAAAACCCTGAAACACGTCATTATTTAAGTCGCTCCATTCCCATCCTTAAGTTTGAAATTTCTAAAAAAGCCTTTCTTAACTTAATGCTCACGTTGTAAAATAAACCTATGTTCCAAATTTAAGCTTCCTAGACTCAGTAGTTTTGGTTGTACGTTGATAGATCAGAGTGGACAAACGACAGACAGACAGACAAACAAACAAACACAAAAAGTAGCTTATGACAGTCTTGACAACCTTCTTTCACGTCTGCAAAGTTTCATTAAAATATGTTCAGCCGTATTGGAAATTAGCTCGAATAGATAAAATTGAATTGAATAGACACATAGACGTACAGACAAACAGACGGACAAAAAGTAGCTAATGTCAAATCTCTTGACAACCTTCTTTCCCTCTGCAAAGTTTCCTTAAGATCTGTTTTGCCGTTTTGGACATAAGCTCAAATAGACAGATACACGTACAGACAGACAGACGGACAAAAAGTAACATTTGTTAGTTTTGACGACCTTCTTTTCATACTTGTGACGTTTCATTAAAATCAGTTTAGACAGATGGACGTACAGACAGACATACAAAAAGTTCTGTATGTCACTGTTGACTACATCCTTTCCATATGTGTAAAGTTTCATCAAAATCGGTTAAGCCGTTTTGGCAGAAGCCGATTTTCTCCAACAGACAGACAGTTAGTTTTCATATATATAGCCTATAACCCTCCGCCAGATTCAGGCTATCAAAGGCAAAAAGAATTTTCCAAATCCGACTGGTAGTTTCAGTGATTAGCGCATTCAAACATACAAACAAACTCTTCAGCTTTATAATAAGTATAATAATCTATTATATCGATTAATAGATTATAAGATAATAGGAAAATAAGATATTACTGAAAACCGTATCAAAGTCTATTGCGTGGATTGGAAGTAAAAAGTTAACAAACATAGGCAGACAGCGAATTTATTTTCTCCCGCTATAGTTTTCATATTTCGATAAAAACTGCTAAGATATTAATTTAAATTGTATGGGGTAAAGGACAATTATAATATGCATGAAATGCTTAAGACAACTAACGTATTTAATTTGATAAGGATTAATGTCACGTTTAAAAAACATCTTCGCAAATAGTACATTATGTTAGAACAAGTTTGATTGTCATAAAAAAGGTTATAGTAAGTTAACCTTAAAAGATACACATATGCTGACGCGGACTTTTGGTTATAACATTTAAAGGGGAACAATTCCGTAATACATGATTTTTGCTTAACATTAACCGTTTACGCAGCGCGCGCCACGGAAGCTTTCAAAAGGCATAATTTTTCCCGTTTTTTGTAACATTTTTCACTGATGCTCCACTCCTATTAGTCGTAGCGTCATGTAATATAGCCTATAGCCTTCCTCAATAAATGGACTGGTCCAGCACAACAATAATTTTTCAATTTGAACCAGTAGTTCCTGAGATTTGCGCGTTTAAACAAACAAACAAACAAACTCTTCAGCTTTATGATATTAGTATAGATAAATCAGATTTTATACTTTACCTTCATGTGAGAGATTTGATCTTGTTCCCAGTTGTACTGTTTCATTTGATTTTCAAGTAGTTCCATTCTGGTTCTGACAAAAGCCTCATAGTTTCCAGTGTAGTATTTAAGTCTTCTCTTGCTCATATGAATGATGTTTGTGCATACACCATTGAGAAAATCTTGTGAGTGCGAAATTAGTACTAATATTCGCTTGTAGCTAAAATTTTATATTCAAATTAGTAATAATTAAAAGAATCTAATAGAAGATCAAATAAATTTGCATAGTTGAATAATTTGTGTATATAGGTATGTTAACATAAAGCAAGCAAGTTATTCTGAGTAATCTAAAGCTATGTATTTTCCTATAATAATGTCAAAGGGTAACTATAGGCTTATTTATTATTGTAAATTCAAAATTGTACGTAATATCATTTTTCAATACATTTGCATTAATACGGTCTTTATGAAATCGGAACTTGTACCATAATGTTGTATTTTACAGTACTAGCTCTTTTTATTTTCCACCAATCACAAATGAGCATTCTGTTTGTGATGTATGCGTAAACCATAAAAAGCAACCCGCTCGCGCCTTTAGCTCCCGCCGTTATTACATTTGAAGTATCTACTTAATTTTAATCGTAAATGTATTGAAAAACGTCGTATGATGCTCGTACTCAGTAAGCTGGCTATTATATCATCGATTTATTGTAAACACCTCGACTATAATATGCAGCTTACCGTACTTCCATCATACTATACTATACTATTATTAGTTTTTTATTTGGTTTCCTGTCGATCTAAAAACGTAAAATTGTTTTAGTATGAGATGTCTGAAGGTTTAAAAGTGTGTACACAGGTTTCCTAGTTATCTCGCAAAAATTGCTCCGAAGAACACAATAATTATTTATTTATTCATTAATTATGAAAATAAGACAAGCGAAAAGTAGATAATTCTACAACAATTGTAACAACTCGTTCAAGTCACTCCTGCATCACAGTTTGAGAGGTCAGAATACATACTCTTTAAACATATTCTGTGACCTATTGATGAAGATGAGAATTTTCAATATGCTATTACAAAAGTAGTACTCACTGTTTTAATTCTTCCTCTAGCCACACACAGGCATCCAAATCAAGATGGTTGGTCGGTTCATCCAAAAGCAAAAGATGTGGCTTCACATAGAGAGCACGCGCCAGAGCGATCCGCATACGCCAACCTGATTTTGAAATAAATATTTTTTTATTTACTAGTGACATGCCCCGGCTTTGCATGGGTAGCAAAGCTTATATGCCTAAATTTTTTTTCTAAATAGCTTTCAAATTACCACACTATATGTGAACATTTTTTAAACATTAAAATAGGTATAGGAAGCTAACCTTAAAAGCTAGACATATGTCAGGCGGACTTTTCTTTAGAATTATAAAAGAAAAACAATTCATCCATACATTTTGTTATACCTCAAAGGAATTAGGCAGTATTTTCAATGAAACTCCTAGTCAACTTAATTTTTTCCGACATCATCAACAATTATTGTCATATTCCATACAATTAACACAAAACATTAATGAATTATACAAATCAACCTTTCTCTTGAATCACTCCGTCCATCGGTGATAACCTTATGAAAATCCGTTTAGTGGTTTTTATGTTTAACGCGTTCAGACAGACAGTCAGACGCAACAGGATGACTTTGTTTTACAATATGTCGTGATACTAATAGGTATACAAAATTCTATGTTTGTGTGTATTTGTGACAATGTAACATAATGACTATTTGACAGACTTAACTGGAATTTTTTTAAAATGTTTTTTACAATGCTAGAAGTGACAAGGTATTGTATTATGGCCACTACTTGGTGCTACAGAAGATGTGTCAATATGGCTGAGCCATAATTGATGCGGGTTTTTTTAAACGGCTTTTTCAACATCACCTGTTTACATCGTTGGGCACAAGCCTAGTAATTTTTAAAATGTAATTATTAAAAAAGGTGCAGAAGGGGACCCCATAATTTGAGAACTACCTAAAAAGTTCCTATAGCCTATTGTTATGTGAGTGAAATCGTGCATTACCTCCAGAAAAGTCCTTGGTGGCTTTTTGTTGCATTTGTTTAGTGAAACCGAGACCATGTAAGATGTGGGCTGCGCGAGCTTCTGCTGTATCAGCGCTCAAATCTTCTAGACGATCATAGATGTCCATCAACTGTTCTTGTGATTCTGTATAAACATAATATAATCTAATTTTATTGAACTGGAGCCTACGTCAATACAATAAATACTCCACAGTCTAAACTTTATTATAATGATATTATTTATGTCATTGTACTTCAATTTGTACTACAGTACCTCCAGAAAATGTAATGTGACTTAAGATGCGTACAGAAACATATTTCACATTGAAAAAACACTTCAAATTGGTTTACCATATGAATAAAAATTTAGGGAGGAAAGTAGTTTTTTGACGTCTTCTTTAAGTGGGCTAAACAGGAATCATATTAAGTGATTTTTGTCATTAACTGTATGTTTAGTTGACTTTTATCATTGAATAAAATACTTTACTTGATATTGATCAGCAACATTAATATCATAATTATCAATAATAATCTTAAATTCCATTATCTTCAATGAAAATTGTTAGGTACATAATAAGTATTTGTTATCTAGGATGTAAAGAATATACTATAATAATAATAAATAATGAGATATAATTATAAAGAACATTATGGTATAGACTAGATGTTATTAGCAATGACGAATGAGAAGGGGCAAGAATCTAGATTACTATATTAACACGGATGAAAATAGATGTAGATACAAAAATAAAAATTTGTATTCAAATATGGTCTTCCTGGTAATCCTGGTGAAGTATTCAGTATTAAGGACAACCATTTTTGGCATTACCAATAATTTTATTTAGCCCTTGACCATGCACTGGTATATTCAGTTAAGCTTACTATCTAAAGACAGAATGTTTAGAATTTACAAGTCCGAGTAAAATACAAAACAATAGTTTATTGGTTGAAAACCTCTTGAGAGGTGATTCAGTGTATTATTCAAACAAAAGAATATAATGCAGTCCCAACTGACCATTCCTTAACTTTTTAACTAAAGTCCGTAATATTTTATTTTGTAAGAATAGGTAATTTTAAGAAAGTAACTAGGAAACATTTTTTTTTAGTTCGGTATTTACGTTTAGTGACCAGGTGGAATTTTAAGTTTAACCACTGCCGTTGCATATTTATAAATAACAATGTCACTCTCACAGAACTGTCAACAGTAATAGTGTCATTGTTTTTATAAATATGCAACGGCAATGGCTAAACTTATAATTCCACCTGGTGACGTCATGCTATAAAATTTTTCAATATATCTACGTAAATACCGACCCAAAAAATATGTCAAATTAGTTTCATAAAATTACCTATTCTTACGAAAAAAAATATAATGTACTTTAGTACAAAAATTTGGGGATGTTCAATTACATAATATTACGAACTTTACTTTTACATCATAACTTTCCGTGTGTGCGCGAGCGCACATCGAAAGCGAACTCGTTCCGCACTCTAAAATCTTAGTAGTCATTAGGTTAGTCGAGGCAGAGATGCCGTAGCTGACAAGCACGACATTACAAGGGGTTTTCTATTTGATCACGGAACCCTAAAAATGTACAATAATTTGGGTACTGATGCAGGCGTGCGCTCAGACACCAAACAGTGTCATACGCGCATGCGTCACTAGCCATAGAATGCGATTATCGCCACAGCTGTAACAGGCCGTGTCACCACAACGTCATGCGATGGGCATAATTTTATTTAGACAGTTTAATGAACTTCTCATTTAAATTAGAGTAATATAGCATACCGTCGTCTTCGCAATGGGCTAGTTCCTCAGCTAATTTCTCTAACTGGATTCTTTCTTGATCCACCTCCATTACACATTGCAGTGCAGTTTTATCCGAAGCTGGCATTTCTCGAGTCAAATGAAATATATCTATATGATCCGGTATCGGCACTTCACGACGACCAAGTGCTGATAGCAATGATGACTTGCCTGTAAATAAAAAATAAATTATTTAAGTAAGCGGCTGCGTCCGCCGCTGAGGACTCCAAACGGCGCAAATATTTAAATGAAGGAGACTAGTACTTTTTTGCGCCGTCTGGAATTGAAACCCTAGGGCCGTGGGGTCCGGAGGCTCAGCGGCTCGCCAAGGAAGTGTCTGTGCATTTGGTGAAGGTGTCCGGCGACCGGAAGGGTGGCAGCTATTTCCGTCAACGTATAAGCCTTGCTATACAAAGAAGTAACGCTGCCAGTCTTCTGGGTACCGTGATCCCAGATAATTTTTTAAATGATATATTTTATTTGTAAATATGTTAATATTTTTTTTTCTATGTCAATAATATTGTTATTTTCGATTGTATATAAAGTAAACTATACTTTTAATGGTACTATAAAATTGTAACTCACATTATTTACGGAATATTAATATTTCCAATTATGTTGACGGTTACATGAACAGTAAGAATTAAGGGATTAAACGGTAAGTTCACAATATAGCATATTGTTAATAATTTACTGCAGCAGTCTTGCAATCTAACGAAAATTTATAAAATATATAAAATTATGAAACACACCGCAACCATTAAGCCCCACCAGGCCATATCTACGGCCGCAATTCAGCTCCAACAAGGTATCTTGTAAAAGTTCACTTCCATAAAATGTTATAGAAAAATTTGCTATCTTGACATCTCTTGACCGTGGATGAACAGCCAAAGAGCCTGTGCATGAGCGAGCTTCAGAATTCATCTTCGCTTCTGCTTCTAACTTCAGACACAAAGCCTCTGTGAATATAGTCAAAGGTTAAATAAATTCTAAAGTAATAATACATCATGTTTTAAGAAACACAAATTAGACTATGGATATTACGTCTTAACCTATAAAGTTGCCCTTTTGTATGAAATAAGTTAAAGTATTTTTTTTCAAACATCTTAATTTCTGTTATTCAATACCTTTACTTTCTTTTATCTTTACCAAAGCAGTGGCAGTTTATTGATGCCCTTCTTGTTAAAATCAACTGGACGGGAGGCAACAAACTCTTCAAAGGCATTTTGTACTGTCTCTCGAGAATTAAAATTTTTTCCCGTTAAAACGTTGTCCAAATTTTGAAAAAAGTAATAGTCGGTAGGTGCAAGGTCTGGTGAGTATGGCGGATGAGGGAGAACTTGCAACCTCAATTCTAGCAGCTTGAAGACTGTTTGTTGTGCAGTATGAGGTCGCGCGTTGTCGTGAAGGAGCAGCAGGGACGACCGATTGACCAAAGCTGGTCACAGACGCGAACTTCTCCATCATTGTCTTCAGTTCTTCACAGCACACATCTGCAGTAATGCTTATGCCATTTTGCGAAAAGCTGCGATGAATCACACCGGCACTAGATCACCAAACAGTGACCATAACCTTTTTAGGGGTTATTTTTCGTTTAACACATTGCTTTGGTGCTGAACCAGGATCTAACCTACTTGCTGAGCGCTTCCAATTGTCGAACAGAATCCATTTTTCGTCACAGGTAACAATCCGGTTCAAAATTCCTTCATACCTGTGCCTGTTTAGCAACGCTAGGCAGGTCTCGACGCGTACGTTGCGCTGGCGATCGTTAAGTTCGTGGGGTACTAATCTATCAAGCTTTTTTACTTTGCCAATTTGTCGCAAATGGTCCAATATTGTTTTGATGCTAACATCAAAAGTTGCTGCTAGTTCACCTGTAGTTTGAGAATCAGCAGCTTACACAATCGCCTTCAATTCATCATTGTATACCAAAGTGTCCGGACGACCACGAGGTTCATTATTCAAGTCATAATTTCCAGAAAAGAAGCGGGCAAACCAATAACGGGTTGTGCGTTCGTTTGTTAAGTTCTCTCTGTAAACGTTGTTGATGTTACGTTCCGTTTGTGCCGCATTAATGCCATGGCGGAACTCATATTCCATAATTACACGAATTTTTAAAGTGTCCATGCCATGACGAAAAATGTTCAAATGTGATGACAACACAACGCTAATCAATAAACAAAAGACCGACTTTGTAAAAAGAATGTCATGTTTTTAAAACAAAATTAATTTGAATTTAGAATTCACAGCCAATCGATTTTTATTTTTTTTGTTTAAATGACCAGTACTGAAAAAAGGCAATTTCATAGGTTAAGACCTAATATTTTAGATAGTGAATATTGTTAACCTGACACAAATTCTTTTATGTTAATAATCAGTAGAAACAAATTGTAAGTCACATCAATATTTATAGGTTCAGTATACAACCCGCGGCTTTGTATTGCGTTTGTTTGTTTGCATGATTTCCAAGATGTTACATTTTCAAAAGTTAACACAGGAACCCTAAATATTACTTGAATGAAAAGCATAAATAGTCCAGTCATTTTGAAAACTAGCCTAAACAAACAGACAGACAAGAAGTATGTCACTCCTAATAACCTCCTGTTCATGTCTGCCATGTTTCATTAAAATCGGTTCAACCGTTTAAAAGTTAGCCTTAACAAATGAAAAAATACAGTAGGTAATGTAACGATTAATATTACAGAACCCTCTCTGTGCAAATCTGATTTACAATTGACCAGTTTTCATATATAAGCAATGGCTTTTTTAGTATTAAAAAATTTAATAGCGGTAAAGTTTCATTTTTAGTAATAATTGTTACAAAATTAATATAAAATGCATACTTTTTGACTTCATAAAAAAGTATGAAAAAGGTACAGTTTGAAAAACTATAGGACAATGTGGTAAATAATCACTATTCAATCAGTTATGAACTGTTTTAAGTATATATATTATCAGTTATGACTTAGTGAGCACCTTGTATGTCTAAATACTGACTACACACACTAGTGTATATAATAATTAATCTAACAAACATATGCAATCAAACTAAGTCAATATAACTTATCATAATATAAAATTAGTATAATAACATGTTACATTAAATCTTGAAGTAACATTTTATCATACTAGCACTAATATTACAATAAAACTGTCATGTTTATTGAATCTCACAAGTTAATTTTATTAGGCTATGAATTCAAAAGCTCAGCGTAAATAGAAAATATGAAGCACATGCAACAGTAGCTCAGTTTTAGAAAAGGTTAACCCATTAATTAATTTAATACCCATTAAAAAGTTTAATTTTTGTATAAGATATAGTTTTCTTTAATTTATAACAAACAATCTCTGTTATAGCATATATCCATGATTAATAGACAATTCGCAGGATACATATGTAAAAAAAAACTTACTTTATGCATGACTGATAATAAAAATTCATCAATGCATGGTATGTATAAATTTGCAAATTGGTTAATGCAAACAATATACTTGTATAATTATAATGCATCATTGTAATTGTACTTATTCAGTTAATGTGTTTCTGATGTTCATAATTAATGAAATGTGAATCTACACTGATAATTTCTTAGTCATTCGCAATGTCACTTTGAATATCACTATAATATATTAATGATTCTTAAAAATGCTGTGCACTGGACAATGTAGCAGTATTAAAAGAATAGAATCAAGATGTGACAACCCATGAATAAAACAAAAATATTTTGTCACCAACATTTAGGAGCAATGGTTAGGATTGGAGCCATTATTTTTTTTTCAAATAACCTATCACTTTACTATAGGTAATAACACTTCTAGTTCAATTGTCAAATGTGTTTGTCTATCTTCTGAATATTTACCTATTCAAAGAGGAAAAAATTGTACAAAATGGCAGTGTATTGAGTGACAAAATAAAAATCCAAAACCTGCATTCTCATAATTATTACAGGTGTGAAACAAGAATTCTTTTATTTTTGCCAAGCTAAGTAATGTAATAATAATAATGTGCATTAAGTAAAATCACAATTTAAAGAGTTACCTCTATAACAATACTAACTTTTAATTGTTACAACATAACCTCTATAAAAAAGTAAACTAAATGCCATGCTTAACTGATAGTTCAATGATGATGAAAGATATTACGTACCTTCGGCAGTGAGTTCCCTTTCATCTTTTGTCGTGCCATTCGTTACGGCTGTGCCATTTTCTTCAGCGTTGCCAACTTTAATTACGGGTTTTTTATTTCTATTACTCGCTTGCTCCTTTTTCTTCTGAGCGGCACGTTTCTTTGCGTCAGAAGGCATCGTAGGCACTTTAAAATGTTACGAATCTAATTATTATATCACACTTTAATATAGATCTGCTTAGTATCTAGAAAACGCTATATAATTAGCGAATATTAAAAAAAAAAAAAAACAGATTTAACTTTAATGCCACGACTGCTTATTATCTACTCGACAATAAATTTAAATGTTATGTGTTTAAAACAATGAAATATTAAGTAGCGATTCCTAGCAAATATCAAATTGGTCACTAGAACTACAATATTAGACTCACCTAAATTATTTATACAATTGTAAAATTTTGCAAAAGTCGACAGCGTCTACACGTGCACAGTTTTACATTAAAGTCAAGTCAGAATTAGGGATGCAACAATGTATTAAAATATCGCTATAATCGATATTATACGCATAGAAATATCGATATTTATAAGTATGACATATCGAACATCGATATTTACCTGGCTCTGATATTTATATCGATATTTACCTGGCTCCGATATTTATATCGATATTAAAAAGGTCTTGCAGCGTTAAATGAGATCTGATGTCGAGAAACCTTTATAGAAAGTCTATTTCATTGCAAAGTTTTCTATTAAACGAAACTTTACTCTAAAAGACGGATATTTTTACGACCTACACAAAACAGGGTTGCACTAATCTTATTTGAAAAATATGCACTGGAAATTTTATTTCTTTATTACAAGATGTGTAATAAAAAATAAAAATGTGAAAATCTCTATCAAATTTACATTTTCTTATACCTGATACTCTGTAATAATAAATAAGTAAGTGCAAACAACAAATTTTAAATAATTATAACGTTATATAGGGAGATACATGTTTGAGGACCGAAACTTGTTTTTACCGTCTTTTGAAAGAAAATAGTCTATGTATAGATAGATGTCTTATTCACTCTAGTGAGTCCCCTTGCCCACTAAAGACGCGCAAGACTTCCATTGTGCCCGGAGTAATGCCTGTCCGTGGAGGCTGTGGTGGAGGTGTGTTGTTTTATCAACGCAGCAAGTGTTATACAAACTTAGTGAATAAGTGCTGTACTTTTTGTTTTTTTTTTTTGTCCTTTTCTTGTCTTTACCAGTTTTAATATGTCGTTACCATTTATACTATTTAAGCTTCTATATTTATTTCAAATCCATACGTTCATATAACAAAAGTTTTCTTTGATAGCCTTGTTAGTTTTCTACCACCTATTATTTAACTTTATGATGTTTTATAGGTATATTCGTGTTTCACTCGTTTCTGACGTGTATTTACTACTTGTTACTAAATATTTCTCAAATGCATGAATATAATGAGTGCACTATGTTTTAATAGTTTCGTAAAATACATCTATTATCCATAATATAGTCCAAATAGCCTGTTATCTGAAAGTTTTTACGAAATTGCTAAGTATCCGTATTTCAGAGAAATACCCACATGTGAAATTTTTTTGACGCTTTTACTTTTCATGTACGGGAGGCATTGTAAAATAATTTTTTTACATCGATATATATCGATATTATCGGCTTAAAACGGTCGATATATTGAATATCGATATTTTCTAGCTTTCGATATTTATATCGATTTAAATATCGATATTAAATACTTAGTGCATCCCTAGTCAGAACGGGTCACAGATTAGATGTGACACATCGTTGTACCAAATATTAGTTCTTGTTGACGGCACGGCGCCAGTGTGCTGCTTAGCTGCTATTGGTCGTGGTCGGACCAATAGCAGCTCACCTATAGTGACATTCTACGTTTATCGACGTGATGTCTATCGATATCGACAATCGATATAATAGTGCAGTATAGTCGATTGTATTATTAGAATATTTATCTAAATATTTTTTTTTTAAATGAAAGCCAAATAATTATTAATGAGGTTTAATGCTTAATAAATATCACTAACATCAAATCAAGTACATGATTAGGTATATAATATTTTTTTGACAAAGTATCGTTTAAATTTTTTTATGAAAATATTTGCGGTTTTATGAAATATTCGTTTTTTACACAAGTAAATATTTTTTACAACATATTTTTTTGCTATTGATAATCTTTTGGAGTCACATAAACACATATCTTAATTACGTATTGTAGTATTTTTTTACATTTCATTCCTAAAATCTGTCTCTCTGGATGAAGTGAATTAAGATTCGTTTTATTCAGATAATATGTGTTCATATAACGTCATAAGACAATCATGACCAAATCTTCCAAATCAATCAAAAACGTGAGCAAAATGTCAATTATTAGACAGAGCATACATTTCATTGTTTTTAACAAACTGTTAAATTACACATAGGATGTAATTATTTCAGAATCTTTTTTTTCCAGTACAAATACATGTGGGTTACACAACATTCTACTTCACAGCATAGCAAATATTTCAAAAGATCAACTGGTGTATATTGTGATCTACAGCTTAAATTTTCTTGCTCACATTTCTGTTGTCATGATGGGGCATGTCTATGAACATCCATGTACTGAAATTGATTTCTTAAAATCACAAATATTTTTTTAACAATAGTTTCTAATAACAGATTAATATAATTGTTATGAAGAGTTGAGTTATTGGTTATATTATTATATCTCTAAAACAAAAAAAAAATCTAATTAATGTATTTTCTACAATGTTCTACTTGTATGTATGATATTAACAAAAACGAAACAACAAATTCACATTAAAAATATAATAAAAAAAAACCATTTGATTTCAGACCTTGAAAAGAAATGATGATCATGCAGTTATTTTTTAAATTAAAAATTATAAGTAGAGTTCGACATGATAATAAAATCACACTCAACATTTCTTAAACAAACTGAGCCATACATACCTTATCTACAAAAAAATTGGGGTAGGGCACAATTTTATAGATTTTTTATACAACATTATACAATGTTCACACATTGTTTCTTTTTTATTTTAGTACTATTATTGTTGGAAAAGTATTTGAGAAAAAAAGTTTAACAAACATACATGTATAGAATCCTTTTGAATTAGGTCCAAATATTTAAAGAAGTGATATTAGAACGCGACGTGAGCAATCATAGCATTGCTTCGCAATGCTATTATCTAACCTTTATAGGCAACTAATTACCTACCCTAAAAAAAGTGTTCATCAACAGTCGAGCAATGGATGACCCCCATAATAAAAAACGAGGAATGTGATGAAGAAAAAAATATGCGTCTCTGACTTCGCCACCACTCCGCGAGTGTGTACAGCCGGCGGCGTGAAATAGCAGCTCGGATATGGAACGGATAAAGTAATTAGACCAGCTGATTTCGATAATTCTTTCACTGTATCTACCCTATATTGAAAAATAGTGACCAAACACAAAAATCATCAAAATGGATTCAGAACTTTCAGAGATACCAACGGCCAAACATTTATGTACAGGGTCCCATTGAATTGAGTCCAAATATTTTCAGATCCAAATATTTTTTAGAAGTGATATTAGAACGCGACGCGAGATCATTGCATTGCGAAGCAATGCCATTGCCTAACTTTTGTAGGCCACTAATTATCTACCCTAAGAAAAATGTTCATCAACAGTCGAGCAATGGATGAACCCCATAATAAAAAACAAGACATATGAAGAGGAAAAAATTATGCGTCAGCGGAAATTATAGTTCCTGTAACGTAATTATCATGACGCATAGTTTTTTATTCCTCGGTTCCCTTATAATAAAATCTAAATTCACCATAGTATTTTTCCCAGTGTAATGGTACAATATTTTATGCTAGCCACTCAGAAGAGATGTAGAAAAAGATAGTTAGTCTCTCTTTTTTTACTCGCATTATTTTTTTAATCACCAGTTTACGTATGACCCATGGACATATTAGTTCCATGGTATGACCACGCTGATGTTATAGAGATGACATTCCAGTTATACGGAGTACTTATTAGTGCCATGCCGGAGAGTCCGTTTGTCCTTTTCTAACACTTGCCATTAGAAAAAAATATTTCATTTAGTAGGTCCATTATCGATTTTTATATATACGAATACTTGCCTAATATCTTTTTTCTGTTACTTCTGGTTTTTTATATGTCTTTGTATTTGGATGATAATAATATTTTTGAAAGTTCTAATGTTACATTTTACAAATTTATAAAAAAATTTAGTTATATTTAAAAAGGATGACTTAATTTATGGTTTTATACTGGCAACTAAAACGAGAATTTGGGGAATTTTGACGTGTGTATTGTCAAAGTTGAAGTTTTTGACGTCATATTACTAAGGTGACCATAATATTTTCTTAAGTTACTAGGAATCCTTTATGAAAATTGAAAAAAAAAAGATAATGGGTTCAAAATATCCTGTTTTTTTTTTGCAGTGCAAATTTAAATCACCATGTTAAAAACAAAAATATACTGAGATAGTAAAAAATATGTTTAAATTTATAGAATAGCATAGTACTGACACACAAAAATACCAATGGAGCATCAGACGGAAAATTTAAAATGTCTAACTACATGAATGCGAAAAGGAGTCAGCAGCAAAAATCAGTCCAGTGTAGTCAAATGTTTCAGCGTAAGATGATATAGAAACACATAGATAATAAAAATACAAAACAACATTCATTTTATAGATATATGATCCACCGTAAACAGGACGACGCTCCTTCGATCGATCGCGCCATGTAGTACGATTTGTTTCCCATTACGAAAGTGATTACGGTTGTTACATATATAGTATGCAATTCGTCTTATTATATTGATATCGTATGATGACGATGAATCAAAACGTTCACAGTCCCAATGTGACCTAAAACGTTATCACGTTAGCACTAGCATTAAAAAGTGTTACTTATGGTTTTATTAGTAAGCTAAAAATCAACTTGTCAATTGAAATTACTGAGTTTGTGAAAATTTCTGCTGCATTGGTTTTTTGGTTTTTGGGTGGTAAGTTTTTATATATTCTTCGTATTTCCATAAAAAAAATGGTTGTGGCAAATTTTAGTCGTTATTAGCAAACAGTTCAGTAGTAAATCCTACATTGTGGAATTTAAAGCAGTCCCCAGAAGAAAACCAAGAACAAGTTTTTGACAGGTTTTTAATAATAAAGTGCGATTTGCTAGTAATTTATAAAATAAAAGTTTTAACGTTATTACGGGAACTGTATTCCTCCTTAGTTAAATGCAAGATAAGTAATAAACCCATCTTCCATATAAATAAAATTATAGTGTCTGTCTGTTCCCGCTATAAGCTCCGAAACGGTTAATCCGATTTAAATGAAACTGCCAACATGAATAGGGCGTTGTCAGAAGTGACATAAGCAACTTTTTATCACGAAACTAGTTTTCCCACCTAGCCAATATTTCTTATCTTTGAGTCCCAAACTAGCGCTCAAGTGCAAGACATTTTGGCCCTAGAAATATTGCTTCGTAAGCTTGAGTATTTTAAATTAGTTTTTATCCGCCAGATCAATGGGTATTTTTCGGATGTTGGGTTTTTTTTTAAAGAAAAGGAGCTGGTAACCTGTGAAGTGTGACAAAATTTATGAGAAATATATTTTGAACATTGATTTTTAGAAAATTCCTTATCTTCTGTGCAGCATGTTTAGGCACATTGGGATCCTTTTAACGAGATATTTCTTAAGTGATGGGTCTGGGGACCCAGGCGTGCAAAAGTACGTAACTTGTGCTTGGCTTCATACTCATGTGGGACTTAATTACTTTGTAAACAGAGGCGGTGAACCATTTAATTAATAATCACAATCTAGGTACCTTTATTTCTGTGATCAAATGGGAGATGTGTATTCAAAGCGGTATTATGTATAATGGAAGCCTGTTGCTAATTTATTAAGGTGATTAAGGTCTTAAATTAAAATTAAATCTTTGAAGCTTTTATTTTTAAGAGTTCTGACTGGTTCACAATTCATTTAGGAGCTGATAATCCTCCGCTGACGGATCATATTTTAATACGGGTTGCCGCTTTTACGCTTTTAGTGACTAACTTTCTGGAACTATGTTTTGTAAAATAAAAAAAAGTTTCCTAATAATAATGAAAGATAGGGTAGATACTATATACAAAGACTTATGACGAACCAAAATCATAAGTTTAATCATAGTTATTGATTTCTGATTCTTTTCTGTATTACACACTTGACTTGACTTGATGCACTTTTTGATTAATTTTTGTTTTTGGTATGGCTACGAAACCACGTGATTCGACACGCAATTGTTGTTCTTCGGCAGTTTAAGGTGTAGGCAATTTGATTTGAATTTAAATTTTTTTTTACCTTTTTTTTTCTTTAATCTTTAAAAATCTTTCTTTACCTGCCATTTTTTTCATCACACACATCCACTATTTAGAAATTTTTCATCTTTCCTCGTCTACTCGTTCTTTTTAAGTAAACTTGTTATTATAGAGTACTAGCAACAATAGTCAAGATGAGAGAATAAAAAAAAAATTTTTTTTCACCCTAGAAGAAAAAATACAAAGGGACTTCGACCATCTATTTAATCTCCTCGTTTTGCAAAGCCGAGTGCACTGTCCTGAACCTAGTATTTTGTCCATGAGAACAAGCGATAAACAAACGAATTAATTTCGAAAAAATCAAAACTTATAAAAAATGCTAACCCAAGAATGTCAAGAATATTGTTCGGTGGCTGTGGCAGGCTGCGTCAAGCAGTGGCAAGAATGGCAATCATATGCCAATGGGCAACAATGGCATTGAATGGCAGCCACAGAGTATATTTTGTACATGGGACTATTATGTACTACGTACAACTGGAAGGAGCTCTCTCTAACATTAGCGTGGTCATACGTAAACTGGTGATTAAAAAAAAAAGTGCGAAAGGGAAGTAACCGGGTGTCTAACTATCTCTTTCTACACCACTTCTGTGTGGCTAGCATAAAATATACCACTACACTGGGAAAAGTACTATAGTGAATTTAGATTTTATTATGAGGGAACCGAGGAATAAAAAACTATGCGTCATGATAATTACGATACAGGATTTATAATTTCCGCTGATGCATTATGTTTTCCTCTTCATATTTCTCGTTTTTTATTATGGGGGTCATCCATTGCTCGACTGTTGAACATTTTTCTTATGGTAGGTAATTAGTAGCCTACAAAAGTTAGGTAATGGCATTGCTTCGCAATGCATGATCTCACGTCGCGTTCTAATATCACTTCTTCTGAAAGTTCTGAATCCATTTTGATGATTTTTGTATTTGGTCACTATTTTTCAACATAGGGTAGATACAGTGGAAGAATTATCGAAATCAGCTGGTCTAATACGCCACTATGGCCGTTCCATATCCGAGCTGCTATTTCACGTCGCTGGTTGTACACTGTCGCCGAGCGGAGGTGAAGTCAGAGACGCATATTTTTTCCACTTCACATTTCTCGTTTTTATTATGGGGGTCATCCATTGCTCGACTATTGATGAACACTTTTTTTTAGGGTAGGTAATTCACTAATTAGGCCACTGCGAAGCAATGCCATGATTGCTCACATCGCGTTCTAATATCACTTTTTAAAATATTTTGACTTAATTTAATAGGACTTTATACACGTTTGGCCGTTAATATTTCTGAAAGTTCTGAATCGATTTTGATAATTTTTGTGTTTAGTCACTATGTTATTAACTTAGGGTAGATACTGTGAAAGAATTATCGAAATCAGTTCTTTTAATTTAAAGCTGTAGCAAATAAAAAAAGTCGATTCTTTGTTTTTGCGGAGTTTTTACTAAACAACTTTATTTCTGTTTTCTTTTGCAGTTTTATTTCTATCTATTTTCTTTTCTTTTTAAACATTGTTTAGGTACCGTAATTTAGCTTTATTTGGGTATCCGTTAACGCAAAGTTATAGTAGCCCTTGACTAAGCAAGAATTAATAATAAATGAAAAAGAAACGTACCTAAAAAGCATCAACGCAGGATGACAAGCTATTAGCAAAATATTAATATAACACAGGTCTACAAAATTTTTTTTTCGAATTTTGATTTGATAATATCATCTACTGTTAATGTTTTTTAGTGTGTTGAAACCGAAAATGAGGTCAATTTTTCTCTATAACGTAGGTACAGATTTTGTTCAATCTCGAGTAATTACAGAAATTATTACAATAAAAGATAACAAAATCGGCTGGTAACTTTGATTTATTTTCATCTTGTTCACAATATCAAATACATAAATACATATTACATACATATTATATATTACATAAATACATAGTACATATTTCCGCCTGTCAGAATAAACGATGACTCATACTTAATCATTATTTTTATAAAAACTTTTTGTAACAATGAATATGTTTATTAGATCGTTTTCGTGTAGGAGTCTAATAAATTTGCCTATATTTCCAATATTTATGATGATAGACAAAAGACAGTGAGGGCAAAAAAATCAAAAGCTTTCGGAGCATTGTAAGATACTAAATTTTCTAAAATCGGTTCGTAACTTTATCGGAAAATCGAAAACGGTGAAAAAGTCGAAATTTCCCTATTTTTCGGACAAAAAGTTGATTGTTTCAAAAACGGAAGAATTAATATCGAAAAAATAAAAAACCTTCCGAGACTGGTAGATTGTCTACAAGTTTGAAAAATAAAATTTTAAAAACGGTCGAAAGCCTTGACTTGAGCATGTGCCTTTTTCATTTAATGATTATCAGATTAGCTACCCTAGAAAGTAAGATTCGGCCTTATTTCAAGAAGTTATAAAGGTAGACGAAAACACTAGCGTCAAAAAATGCAAGAGCTTGCGTGGCTAAGTATGGTAGCACATCGAAAATTGGTCCATAACTTTCTTTGAAAATTTTTTATCGTACAATTTTGTTCAATTTCCTCCGATAATTGCGAGAAGAGCGAAATCTGTAGATTTTTTTCTAGGAAACTTATTTTTTTAGACCTAAATTATTAACATATATATTTATAGAAATAGATAGTAATACACTATTTTACACTCTATTTTTTGTGACTTCTGGTTTTTAATATATCTTGGTATGCGGATGATAATAGTATTTTTAAAGCTTGTTATGGTATATTTCATATTTGTTAAAATTTTTATTAATATTTAAAACGGAAGTCTTAATTTATGGTTTTATGCTGGCAACTGAAACGATAATTTGGGGAATTTTGACATTTGTCAAAGTTGAAGTTTTTGACGTCATAATACTAAGGTGTCCATAATGTTTAGATTAGTTAATAATAATACTTTGGTAGTTGCCTTTTGCCCTCTTTTGCCTATGATGTGGCCGAAATAATAGGTTGCCAGATATTTCAATGAATATGAAAGATGGATACCTATGTATTGTTTTAAAGAGAAACGTTTTTCGTTAAAGTACGAAAATAATTTAGTTATAATATCTGACGTCATTCTAGTTACAGATCTGACACCATACGGGTAATGAATTTGACGTCATAAATGCATTTGTGAGACTTGTGTGTGTGATTTCGATGGGGTATTGAATCTGTCCGTATCTCTGGTGCCAATCGAAAGGAAGGAGGCCATCATATTAATATTTGAGATCCTTAGGTCTCGCACCAGCGTTGAATTTTGAGACATTCGGCCCTAGAAATAATGTTTCGGAACCTAGAGTCTTTTAAATCCATTTTTATCCGCCGAATGATTGGGAATTTTCGAGATTGTTGGATTTTTTCGAGAAAGAAAGGAGCTTGGTTGCCTTGACGAACTTATGTTTTCAAGTTCCCACGTGCGCTAAAGGCGGTGAAGTGGGACAATATATATTTCAAATATATATATCTACAGAATCCTTGACCTTTTTAATAACCTGTTTAGGCTCATTGGGATCGTTTCAACGGATATTTTCTGAGTGATAGTTCTGAGGGCTTCGGCGTGCAAAAGTACCTACGCAACTTGTCGCGCTTGGATCTTTACTTCTGTGGGATTTAACTATTTTGTAAATAAAGGCGGTCAGCCATCCAATTATGAATCACATTCTAGGTAGCTTTATTTCTGTAATCAATAGGAGATTTGTTTTCAAAAGGGTATTATACATAAAGGGAGCATGCAGCTAATTTACTAAAGTGATTGAGATATCGATATTTGAAGCTTTGATTTTTAGAGTTACTAACTGATTTACAATTTATTTTGGAGGTGAGAAGCCTCCGTTGATTGATCATATTTTCTGCGGGTGCCCGCTTTTAGTGACTAGCTCTCTTGAACTTCTGTTCGCTTGCTTCTACTTTTCTATCGAGGTGGATAGGAGTCGGGCTACTGCCGTTTATTTTATTTTTTGTAAATTTGATGATTTAACAGTATTTCGTACAAATCCAACCAGTATTTTTGATGCTATCGCAAGTTGTACTACGCGGTGGCAACGCGAGACCTCATTTTCAATGCTTACATTCGTGTTTTATGATCCCTTATAAATATTAAAATTATTTGTTAATAATGAATGTAAATTGATTCCCATCATTCATGTATGTTTTTTTACTCCATAATTATACTGATGTATGTTTGTAGCATTTTAATTTGAAATCTGCTAAACCAATTTTGACAAATGTTCGAATTAAAGGTTTTAATTTACTAAATTACGAATAGGTTATTGACACGGACATACAGAAATCTTTATACTCATGTAAAAAAAGTTAACTTCAGTGTCACGGGTTAAGATAGGCTTAGAGAGTTGTGTTCGATGTTAGTCGAAAATTAAAAAGTTCCTGTTATGGTCTTATTTATCCTACGTAACTTTGTCACCCTAATCAGAATGAGACAATATGGCACCCACTAACGTCCTTGTTACTTTTATCTTTTTAATTCGTTTTCAAGGTCAAATTTCTAGGACCTCGAAATTTCTTCGTAGAGCTCATTCCAGTTGTACGTCCAACCAAAATCCAACAATCTCGAAAATACCCAATCATTCGGCGGATAAAAATGGATTTAAAAGACTCTAGGTTCCGAAACATTATTTCTAGGGCCGAATGTCTCAAAATTCAACGCTGGTGCGAGACCTAAGGATCTCAAATATTAATATGATGGCCTCCTTCCTTTCGATTGGCACCAGAGATACGGACAGATTCAATACCTCATCGACATCACACACACAAGTCTCACAAATGCATTTAGGACGTCAAATTCATTACCCGTATGGTGTCAGATCTGTAACTAGAATGACGTCAGATATTATAACTAAATTATTTTCGTACTTTAACGAAAAACGTTTCTCTTTAAAACAATACATAGGTATCCATCTTTCATATTCATTGAAATATCTGGCAACCTATTATTTCGGCCACATCATAGGCAAAAGAGGGCAAAAGGCAACTACCAAAGTATTATTATTAACTAATCTAAACATTATGGACACCTTAGTATTATGACGTCAAAAACTTCAACTTTGACAAATGTCAAAATTCCCCAAATTATCGTTTCAGTTGCCAGCATAAAACCATAAATTAAGACTTTCGTTTTAAATATTAATAAAAATTTTAACAAATATGAAATATACCATAACAAGCTTTAAAAATACTATTATCATCCGCATACCAAGATATATTAAAAACCAGAAGTCACAAAAAATAGAGTGTAAAATAGTGTATTACTATCTATTTCTATAAATATATATTAATAATTTAGGTCTAAAAAAATAAGTTTCCTAGAAAAAAATCTACAGATTTCGCTCTTCTCGCAATCATCGGAGGAAATTGAACAAAATTGTACGATAAAAAATTTTCAAAGAAAGTTATGGACCAATTTTCGATGTGCTACCATACTTAGCCACGCAAGCTCTTGCATTTTTTGACGCTAGTGTTTTCGTCTACCTTTATAACTTCTTGAAATAAGGCCGAATCTTACTTTCTAGGGTAGCTAATCTGATAATCATTAAATGAAAAAGGCACATGCTCAAGTCAAGGTTTTCGACCGTTTTTAAAATTTTATTTTTCAAACTTGTAGACAATCTACCAGTCTCGGAAGGTTTTTTATTTTTTCGATATTAATTCTTCCGTTTTTGAAACAATCAACTTTTTGTCCGAAAAATAGGGAAATTTCGACTTTTTCACCGTTTTCGATTTTCCGATAAAGTTACGAACCGATTTTAGAAAATTTAGTATCGTACAATGCTCCGAAAGCTTTTGATTTTTTTGCCCTCACTGTCTTTTGTCTATCATCATAAATATTGGAAATATAGGCAAATTTATTAGACTCCTACACGAAAACGATCTAATAAACATATTCATTGTTACAAAAAGTTTTTATAAAAATAATGATTAAGTATGAGTCATCGTTTATTCTGACAGGCGGAAATATGTACTATGTATTTATGTAATATATAATATGTATGTAATATGTATTTATGTATTTGATATTGTGAACAAGATGAAAATAAATCAAAGTTACCAGCCGATTTTGTTATCTTTTATTGTAATAATTACTGTACTTACTCGAGATTGAACAAAATCTGTACCTACGTTATGGAGAAAAATTGACCTCATTTTCGGTTTCAACACACTAAAAAACATTAACAGTAGATGATATTATCAAATCAAAATTCGAAAAAAAAATTTTGTAGACCTGTGTTATATTAATATTTTGCTAATAGCTTGTCATCCTGCGTTGATGCTTTTTAGGTACGTTTCTTTTTCATTTATTATTAATTCTTGCTTAGTCAAGGGCTACTATAACTTTGCGTTAACGGATACCCAAATAAAGCTAAATTACGGTACCTAAATAATGTTTAAAAAGAAAAGAAAATAGATAGAAATAAAACTGCAAAAGAAAACAGAAATAAAGTTGTTTAGTAAAAACTCCGCAAAAACAAAGAATCGACTTTTTTGATTTGCTACAGCTTTAAATTAAAAGAACTGATTTCGATAATTCTTTCACAGTATCTACCCTAAGTTATAACATAGTGACTAAACACAAAAATTATGAAAATCGATTCAGAACTTTCAGAAATATTAACGGCCAAACGTGTATAAAGTCCTATTGAATTAAGTCAAAATATTTTAAAAAGTGATATTAGAACGCGATGTGAGCAATCATGGCATTGCTTCGCAATGCTATTATGTAACCTTTATAGGCAGTGGTTTAATTAGTGAATTACCTACCCTAAAAAAAGTGTTCATCAATAGTCGAGCAATGGATGACCCCCATAATAAAAACGAGAAATGTGAAGTGGAAAAAATATGCGTCTCTGACTTCACCTCCGCTCGGCGACTGTGTACAACCACCGACGTGAAATAGCAGCTCGGATATGGAACGGCCATAGTGGTGTATTAGACCAGCTGATTTCGATAATTCTTCCACTGTATCTACCCTATGTTGAAAAATAGTGACCAAATACAAAAATCATCAAAATGGATTCAGAACTTTCAGAAGAAGTGATATTAGAACGCGACGTGAGATCATGCATTGCGAAGCAATGCCATTACCTAACTTTTGTAGGCTACTAATTACCTACCATAAGAAAAATGTTCAACAGTCGAGCAATGGATGACCCCCATAATAAAAAACGAGAAATATGAAGAGGAAAACATAATGCATCAGCGGAAATTATAGATCCTGTATCGTAATTATCATGACGCATAGTTTTTTATTCTTCGGTTCCCTCATAACAAAATCTAAATTCACCATAGTACTTTTCCCAGTGTAGTGGTATATTTTATGCTAGCCACACAGAAGTGGTGTAGAAAGAGATAGTTAGGCACCCGGTCACTTCCCTTTCGCACTTTTTTGTTTTAATCACCAGTTTACGTATGACCACACTAATGTTAGAGAGAGCTCCTTCCAGTTGTACGTAGTACATAATAGTTCCCATGGTAGCAACATGTAGCAATGAGTAGTACTGAGGTAGCACCATAGACATATATATACTAGCGTAGGAGACCAACTGACATCTAAACATCGCATGACCGAAACGGAAATGAGTATGTGTGCAAAATTCACATGTGGTTGAGCCAGTTTTAGTGATGTGCATGGGTGTTTTTTATATTATCGATAGCACGTAGTACTTTCATGATAATGTGTCGTTGAAATTACTGCGATATCATAAGTCGAAATCGGCAATCCTATTTATTATTTTGAATCTGCTATACTACATAATTTTTGTTTTGAGTTACTTTTCCTAACTTTTAGTTTTTTAAAATGACAAATCATCAATCAGTCAATTCAAATGCCATTTCCTTTACTCCAATAAATATTTTTTTTTGTTAACAGTTGATAATAAAAAATTTGCAGAAGTAAAGAAAGCATTAACATCATTATGGAAATGTTAATATTTAGTTGAATACAAGCCAAGTAATAAATAAAACAATATAAATAAACGATTTTTATTTTTAATTACAATACGTCACGTTGCAACGCATAACAACAAAATTTTAACTCTTTGTAAACAAAAAAATGAGAATGTACAAAACAAAAACATTTACAATAGAGAAGTTCATGATGTTCAAAATATACAATTTAACTCGATAGAATTGAAAGATAAACCAAAACTAATAAAACAGTGAAAGTTTTTTTTAAATTCGTCAATAAATGACTGAGAAATAAATTATTGATATTTATTAATTTGACGACCGCTTAGCCTAGTGGGTAGCGACCCTGCCTACGAAGCTGGAGGTCCCGGGTTCGAATCCCAGGTCGGGTCAGTATTTATATGATGAATATCGATACTGGTACCGGGTCTTGGTTGTTATATGTATGTGATGTCTTCGCTTGGTACGCAAAACACAAGCTAATGCTTAGTTTGGGGCCACGACGTTGTAATGTGCACGTTATTATTATTATTATGTATTTTCGTGCGGTTTGACTGGTGGATTCTTACTGCCCATGACGTCACATTGTCTACTCGATTGAGTGTCGCGTCATCTCACTGCACCACAAATTATGCCTTGGATGCCTTGGACTAGTCTATAATATCTTTTGTTTCTTTGTGTAATAGGTAATTAAGTTTTATTTGAATATAAAGGAACAAGTTTTTGTAAAAGACAAAGTGATAATTTACCTAAAATTGATATTTTCACTGTGATGGACTTTTCTTCAAATCCATTTTATATTAGTGCTGAAATAAAAGTTTAGGCTCTAAAGTTGAAGGTCCTGGTGATATATCCCGGTAAACGTACGCTGACACCGATCGCTTGGTCTTCAGATTGACCTGTATAGAAATTACAGTTGGCATAAATGCTCTGACTTTAGATATTAAGTATTATTAGTATATTACTTAATATACTTAGTAAGCACATATGAAAAAAAAAAGAAACCCCTAACGGCACAAATTCAGTAGGTATAGATCCATTCTTCAAAAGTCGTCGGTGATTTAGTTAGACAAAACAGTTATCCGTAAAATGTCTACTGCAAACCAAAGAATGTTTTCGAGGAGTCCCACCTGTTCTATTTAACATTTTTTTCCATTGTTCTATGCTAACCGTGTTTACAGGAAACCTGGATATTATGAAATAGTCATCATTATCAGGAAGCATTTTTTAACACCGCAGTTTCTTGGAGGAAAATGAGGTTAAACTATTGTATACAGTAGTTTTGTCATTCAAAGTTAAATTATTTACGACGTTCATAATCAGAGAACAGATAGAACGTCAGACTTTAAATCATAAATAAATAACGATTAAAATTAAATAGAGCATCAGATTTTAAATCTTAAATAAATAACGATTAAAATTAATTGTGTATATATCTTATATTTTCATTTGAAAAAGTCTTGTATTTACATATATACCCTATGTGTAGTATATATGTATAGATGTCATACTTTCCTTTACAATGTGCTGCCAGGCTAAATAAACCTCACAATATGTTTAAAAACAGTTAACGACATCATTCCAGTGGAACAGGTGCAATTAGATAATATCAAATTTACAAAATATTTATATTTGAAAATATCGACATATCGATACATTTTGTGCAATCCCTATGCTTCATTGTTTGAATGTAATTTTACACAATATTTTTGTATCGTACACATAATTGTTTAAAATAACAAATTATTTACAAAATAAAGTATTTACCGTATACTACTGATGTACAACCAAGTAAATTTAGGATTGCTTTTTATAAAAATAAGCATTAAGATAACAGTATGTTATTGGCAGTACTTACCGGTGAAATGTCTCTTTATTTGGATTATTAACATATGTTACAGTGCAATTTAAAACTGAACACTACACCATTTTTATCACAAGAATTAATTTTTGTAGAATTCAAAACGATTAAAACACAAAATAGAAAACAAAGCTGGACCTTATTTTGACAAGTGAGTAAAGAAGACTAAATGTGTTCAAAGAGGTTTTATGTCAGATTTTCTTGCATTTCTTTCTCGCATGTAGGATTTCCGCAAAGAGCTGGATGTCATTCGCACACTGTGTTCCTCTCTTACGCTAGTATATATACCTTTATGGGTAGCACTATGAGTATAGAATAGATTAAAACTATGTACGTACAATCACAGAGTAGAGTACTTTGTAGTTATTAGTTTTCGTACAATGAGTTGTGTTTCATTAAGTGTATAACGTATTGAGTATTGGTGCCATTTATTAATTATTAACTAATTATTTTTACTTTGATTTTTAATGAAACATGAAACTTTCAACGCAATGGTGTGTTGTACATTAGAAGAATGACTCATATATAATATACCTCATTAAATTGGGTTTTTAGTTCACTCATAATAAATAACTTCTTTGTAGTAATTTTACTTGATACTACTTACATGAATAAGCACTCATGGATACGCCACCGACACCAAAACCTCGGAGTGTTACCACAACGAGTGATTCTCCTAAGAAACCTATCCCTCTCCCGCGGACTAAAGTTCCTGTCGTTAACAGTGAGAGCAAAATAACAGCATCAGAAATATTCCGTACTATTAGTACGGCTTCGAAACAAATGACCGAAGATGTAGCATCTAAAGTACAAAGTTCAGCTAAATCTGCCAACGAAAAAATAGAAAAATCATTCCAGGATGGCTCCAGGTTTGCTAAAAACACATTAGAAAAAACACTAACAACTTCAAGGGCGATGAGAGATTCTGTCACAAAATCTGTGATAGAGGGGACCAGAACAGCTGGCTTGAAGATGCGCAAAGCAAAGAAATCCGATGAATTAATTACTGAGCCACAAAGATGTGTCTCGATGCCAGCAGCAGATGTGAGCCTCTTTGATAATATACAGTTTCACTCTCCTCTCTTAGAACAGAAAAGATTTAATACTGAAACTTCAGAAAATTTTCATGATACTCTCAATATTCCATCTCTTAAATTAAATTCCACTAATTATGATGATCTGTCTTTATTTTCAAGCAATTCAGATTCTTGTACTGATGTTGTGAGTAACTTTTCTCGAGATAGTAACGATTTTGATACTAGCATTTCAAATTTAACATTACAAGATATTCAGACAACATATGACTTGCCACAACCCATTTCAAGGACAAGCAGTGCAGTTGATGTACCTACAAATTCACCAGAAGTGCCAAAGAGGAGGAAGAAACAGAGAGATGATATAGCGTTGCTACACCAAAACATATTGTATGAAAACTGGGATTTAAAAACTACTGATAATGCTGTCTCCGTTGAACGACCAAGCAGGAGTACCATATATGAATTTGATCCATTAAAACAGAGCAATACAAAATTTGAAGGAATAAGTAATGAGCTCTTACTATTAGAGTCTTTCCTCATTGGAGATACATATGGCACGATAATAGCTGCTGACAACAATGACAGCTCTGAGGAGTATGGAGAAACTGACTATTTTAATCCCCCAACACCACCAGAAAGAACAGATAGTTTGTTTCCTGCTGAACAAGATACCACTAATATGACCAATGTTGGCAAGGACAGTAACTCCAATTGGTTTTTAAATGACAACAAATCACCTGCAAAAACCTCTGGGGATGATAACTACAAATCAAACAAAGTCATGCAAAGATTTTCCAATATGCTTAAATTAGATGTATTGAACAAGCCAAATAAACAGAATATTGTAAAGAAAGAAGTTGTTGAAAGAGCTCCAATAAACCAGTTACCAAGTTCATATTACAGTGGTATATTAACTCGCATAATTTCTGGGGGAATGGAAGATCTGTTCAAAAATTCACAATCACGATACTGTTTCTTATCAGATCATAAGCTAATGTGTTATTTGGATCCAACCAACAACATACTAAAAGAAGCTTACACACTCGAGAGTATTTACTCTATACAAATTGTTCTGCCTTTGTCCACAAGGTGAATTTGATTTTTGAATGGAAGTCTATATGAATAAAAATTAAATATGTTTTACCAAATTGAAATACCTATCATATTTATTTCAGTACAACACCCAATTCATTCTGCTTTGAATTGGCTGTTAACAGTGGAGTTTTAAAGAGTTCCCATCGTAAATTGTTATTTAGCTGCAACAGTGCTTCAGAAAGAAGGAACTGGGCCCAAAAAATTGTCGAACACCTTACATATAGTTTGCCCACGAAATATAGTACAGAATACACGAGGTGTGGTTGGTGCTATCTTAAGGTAATTTATTTTTCTATTACTAATATATTACAAGTTAGTTTGGCTAATTTATGGTGGCTTAGGAGTTTGAGAGCTCATAATTAAGCCATACCCAGAATTTTATTGTTCCTGATTATATACCTACATACAGTATCTCTATAACAGTGGTGAAAGGTGACCCAAATAAACAGAAACCGGCTGCGATGATCTCTGTGATAGACACCCTGTTTTTGATATTGCTGTGGTCTATTTTAATATTCATATACTAACAATCTCTAAACATTAGAATAACCCATTACAGGAGGTGTTCATTGCTTAGATAGTTATGGGTGGCTTCCCTTTATATAGATTACTAGCTTTCTGTCCATGGCTCCGCTCTCGTGGACTACACAATTGTACCGGGATTGCTATAATTTTTTGCATAGATATAGTTTATAAGCTGAAGAGTGATATAAGCCACTTTTTATTCCAGAAGAAGGGGTTCCGGTACAATGAGCGCGGCTTGTCATTATTGCATTTCATAGAAATTTATTTATTAAGAAAAAATAATCAGTGAAAGAATTTTATTGATATTTACAAAAATTCCGCAGATACAAATTTTTAAAGTAAATCGTAGTATGAGGTCACTCAGTTACATTACTATGTGCTAACGTGGATCATTTGTATGTAGCGGCATCGAGTGACGTTACAAGTAGGTCGTAAAAACACAAATTTTGATTTGTTATATCTCCAGTTATAATCGGTATTTTGTCGAAATTCAAAAAGTCAGTTTGTTATAATACTCTAGCATGTAAAATAGCATGTCATACATAATTTTGATGAAGAGGACGCACTCATTTTGTAGTCCACACGAGTAGAACCACAGCCGAAAAGCTAGTAAAAATGTATAAACTATTATTCTATAATATTACAAACTACTATTCTATTGGTTCTAGCTTACAAAAAATAAAATATGTAGATAACTAATACACTAAGCGTAGGGCTGTTTGTTTGCTCACACTGTGGCTTTTCTTTTAGTTTTGATAGATAAATAGATAGCCTTTAGTGCTGGATGAAATATGTTACATTAATATATTATTGCAGCAATTAAATACCTAATACATTACATTTATTATTAAAATTATGATTGATTAGAAATTTAAAATGATTATAATATAAAATTTAATTAATACATATCCAATTTTCTTCCTCATCCGCTTGTCTGTCGACAAAGGCCTACTCCATTGCCTTCCATTGTTCTCTATCTTGTGTTATCCTTCTCCAAGTTGCACCTGCAACCTCCCTCAAATCGTCCTCCCATCTCTTTATTTGTCTTCCCTGCTTTCTTTTTCCGTCTCTTGGATACCAATATGTTATTTCTTTGGTCCATTTCTCAGTTTTATCCCTCATCATATGACCTGTCCATCTCCATTTTAGACTATGAATGAATTTTCTTACATCCTTTAGTTCTGTCCTTTTTCTTATTGATTTTAGACTATGCCTGTCTTTTCTCTTTACATTGATCATACTCCTTTCTATTCCATGTTGGCAGACTTCAAGCTTTTTGGTGTTTTTCTTTGACAGTGCCCATGTTTGGCAGCCGTAGCTCATGCATGGCAGAATACAAGTGTTAAATATTTTCCTCTTTGCTGTTATTGGGAAGTCCCTATTTTTCATTATTTCCTTAAAAGACCAGTAACGTTTCCAGGAGTTAACAACTCTTTGTTCAATTTCTTTAGACATTTGACTGTTTGGTGAAATTATTTGTCCCAAATAGGTAGGTGTATTCATCTATGTAATCTAGTTTTAGCATGTTTATAACAATTGTAAGTTCTAAATGATAGATCCAATTCGAATAATTTAATGAGAAATTTACATGTCGGTACATAACCTAGATTATGAAACTATTTAGTTCGATAAGTATTCATATCATGATACAAATGTCATCATCTTTTGATTCTAGCCATGTGTTTTGATTTACTAATTTGAACAAAAAATGGATAGGGTGACTTAACTATGATAGTTAGACATATAGACTCGCAGATTTTTGGTGGGTAACGATGAGTACTATAAACATATAAGTTATACATAATTTTATGTATAATCAATAGTTTTCGTGACACATGCCAAATAATGCCTTTTATAAGCAAATTTTTGTTACCTCAGGTTACATTATTGTAATTTTCATAGGGATTTCTAATTTTGCATAAATTTGTATAAATACATTTATTTAGTATTTGTATTATGTATTAATTTGCATCCATAATCAAAATCGCGACCACTCCTCACATAATTTCCAAAAGTACCGAGCTTAAAATTTTGGAATAAAAATGCGAGTCATAGGGTCACATTCAGAGTTTACAAGAAAACTTAAACCAAGTCTTTAAACTCCCGCGTGAAACAGAAAATATTTGTGAAAAGAAAAAGGCAGCCTACTTATTCTAAGGAATCAGTCTCAACTTCTAACCTAAATTCGGTTCAGATTTATAAAAATGTAGGAGGTAAAGTGATGATTTATTGTATAGAACATTCGCCACGTAAGTACGACTCGCATTTGACTGGTTTTATTAGAAAATTTCAGATTTGTATAAAAATTTCTGCTGTATCTTGAAATGTCTTTTTAGCGGTCCTGGTAGAAATATGTAGTTAACGCGAGTGAAACTGCGGGCGGAAAGCTGGAGTTTTACTCCATGAGGTCATTCACCTCTTCATATAAAGTGCTTCTCATATATTCTGGCCATTTAAGATAAATGAGCAATTATCAGTTCTCTTTGTGTCAATGCATAATTATTTATATATACTCGTAAACAACAATATAGAGGAGAATCATAAGTTATCATATTTTGAACTAATGTTGGATTAATAAAATATATTTTATTACTCATTTGATGGTATTTGATTGACATTATAAATTTATTTCCGGAACATTGTAGCGTACAAACTATTAAAGTGTGATTCTAAAAATGTCGATTTGTTTGGCCTTATTTCTGAGTTCACTGAATGTAAATATCTATTGAATTATTTACTTTGAACACAAAATACTGTACTCGTCTCAAACTAGAATATGAATTCTTAAAGTATAGCCTAGTTAATTAAAATTAGAAAATAGTAGCAATTCGTGTGGTTTTGTCTGCACCGTTTGTTAGTATGGATTACCTATTTATATATAATTGTAGTGTTTGCCTGTCAGTCTGTTTGAGCTAATCACCAAAACGGATAAACTGATTTTCATGAAACTTCATAAACATGAATAGGATCAGCATAGGCTATTATCTGTCTGTCTGTTTCCCTATCTGTACGGGCTATTCTCCAAAAGTCTGTTTACCTATCTGTACGGGCTAATCTCCAAAACGGCTAAATCAATTTTCATTAAACTTCACAGACACGTAAAAGTCACTGTCAGGAAAGACATAGGCTACCCTTGTATGGCTGTTCAGGCTTATTTCTAAAATGGCTAAACCGATTTTATTGAAAGTTCGAAAAGGAGGTTGTCAGGACTGACATAGGCTACTTTTAGTGTGTCTTTCTGCCTGTTTGTTGTTCGGGCTGATCTCCGAAACCACTGAACCGATTTTAATGAAATTTTGCAGACATGCATAAGCTACATTTTTTCTGTCCCTCTCAAGCATTTTTATCATTTATATATTTTTTTAATTCTTATATGCTTTAGACATAAGTTGCTGTTTTATATTATTTTTGAATTTATTTATTGACAAGTCTATTATATTGCTTAGAAGTTTATTGAAATCTTAAACAATTAGAGTCAAGCAATAGATACTGTGAGTTTACGTTGATTTCTAGTATTAACAATGTGTATGTCACTATTATTTTTAAATTTGGTATTATTTTTATAATCATATTTATGTCCATAAATATATTAATAATGCATTGTCATTATATTCATGTCAAGCCCATTTTATATATAGCATGAATGCCCCTGTCCTGTAGAGCAATAATAAAATAAATAATAAATACGCTGTCATTATGTCTGTCAATTGATGAATTTTTGTACTTGTGAACTAAGTTTATTTGATAACCCTATTGTAGTTCGGTGTCTAACGTAATACCTAGAAAAACTATAGTATCAACCATTTTCAATTCCTCATTCCCAATATCTATGCTTGTTTTGGTTTGTTTTACTTTAGGTGGAATGACTGTAATACATTTAATACCTAATAAGCTTTTACACTAAACCAATTTACTACTTTTAATATAGCATTATTTACATCATCAGAATGCACTTTATGCCGTTTAATTGTAAATAAAAGTGTGTTTTCATCTGCAAACAATCCTATATTATGGTTGTACTTTGCATATCAGGCAGGCTCATCTCTTATTAACATTGACAGACATTTAACATGTCTAAAGGGGTGAAATGACAATGTTATGTTGTTAGTTAACTATCAAGTTAGTGTATTTTACATGTTGAGCAGATATTTGGAACCTGAGCTACCACTTAATTTTTTCATCGCTTCTTCTTTTCTCTTGGCCATGCACCCTAGTCATTTAGGGTTGGCTGATTTTTTTATCACCTGTCAAATTTTAATATTATATAATCTTTGGTGAAAATAGTGAAATATGTCTTTGCTACACCTGGGCATCTTTCACATACATTGTATTCATGTTTAATTTAGTAACCACACTGTATCGATAATGGAATGGTAGTGAAATAATTTAAAAAAATTAATTAATAATAACAGTTATTAATGTTTAAGATGTCCTGTTAGACAGAGAGGGCAATATCGCACGGCGTACTTAGTTGTGACGTCAGGCTATTTGAAATAATGTTAAATTTTGTTTTGTCAGAATGAGACAGAGATAAAATTTTAATAGCATTAAGTTTAATTTTCTTCAACCGAATATAATTTTGTTTATGAAATTTATCATAAAAAGTCTATTTTTATATTTTCTTGATCAATATAATATTTTCAATATTAGTCACATACTCTATTGTTTTAGGGAAAATATTATAATGTTGAACATTTTACCTACAAATATTTATTTATAGATTCTTAAGATAATACTTAACGCCTTGAAGAAAATTTAGCGTGTAATGAAAAAATCACCCTGTACATCTGCTTTTTTTAACTGGTTCATATAAATCGAAATGCAGGTTATTTCTCAGAGTTTTCTATAAAGGTACTAGTTTCTTTAAAACGAATTTACCGTTTTACTTATTCGGACACAGACAGACTGAAGAGAGTTATGATGCAGTTTTCAAAAAGTACTTACAAGAAATTGTTATAGCCGGATCAAACATTAGGTCATCAATTAGGCTATTAGTGATTTCGATCAGTCACAATTCGTATGAGTAATTGGGCAATGAGTTTCTAATTTATAACAAATTTTCGACAGGAAGGAGTAAGCGGCGAATGGTTGGGCGCTTGGATCATGCTAATAAGGCGTGTATTGGTATATTACACAACCACTGACCCTACGATCAGGAATGTTGATCTACGTAAAACAAGATGTGTCGGTAAGTGTGTTATATTATAAAAAAATTTATCAACATCAATTTGGTTTTCACATCTATCCACATCGTGTTCCACCATTTTTCGTATATAATGGAACCATATAAATATGCATATAATTGTTGCTCGGAGTGTCGGAGCCTTTTTCATCATTTTTAACCCCCGACGAAAAGAAGGGGGGTTATAAGTTTGACGTGTATGTGTATCTGTGTATCTGCCCGTGGCATCGTAGCTCCCAAACGGATAAACGGATTTGGTTGTGGATTTTTTTATATAAAAGGTGAATTAGTCGGGAGTGTTTTTAGCTATGTTTGATGAAAATCAGTACAAGATGGCCGCCGCCACAAAATGGCGGACATCATATTTTTTCACTACTCCGTCAATATGGGTATCAAATAAAAGGGCTTGACTAGTAGAATACTATAGACTACGACAAATTTCAAATCCATGATCGCCGCCAGCACAAAATGGCGAATCACATTTTTTCATTACTTCATCAATATGGGTATCAAATGAAAGGACTCGATTAGTAGAATACTATACACTATGACAAATTTCAAATCCAAGATGGCCGCCAGCACAAAATGGCGAATTACATTTTTTTCACTACTCCATCAATATGGGTATCAAATAAAAGGCCTTGACTAGTAGAATACTTACACTATGACAAATTTCAAATCCAAGATAGGCGCCACTAGAAAATGGGGAATTACATTTTTTTTCACAAGTCCCTCAATATGGGTAGCAAATGAAAGGGCTTGACTAGTAGCATAATGTTCACTACATTGAAAGAGAATGAGGAATATTAACTAACGAAATGAAAACTAAAAACTTGAATATATTTTTTTGTCTGATCATGTATGAATTAGTTTAACTAAATAAAAGTTTAAAAATTTTGAAATAAAAATTAAATTAAATATTTTAAAAACCCCCAACACAAAAAAAACTAACCTTTAAAAAGTGTGAAATAATACAAGTTTGTTCATTGCCTAACTATTTTTGATCCTTAAAAGCGTCGGGTACCGCTAAGTAAACTTAAAATATCTAATAATTAGGTAGCGGTCCCAGACGCCTTTAAGAATCAAAAATCATTAGGCAATGAACAAACTTGTATTATTTCATACTTTTTAAAGGTTAGTTTTTATTTTGCCGGGGGTTTAAAATTTTTTAATTTAATTTTTAAACTTAAGATTTTAATGACATAAGAATAATATTTAAACTTCAACACATGAATCTTAAATTATTATTAGATTTTATAAAATTTTTAATTTCATAATTCACTATAAAAATATTATTGAACAACTAGAAATCTGGTTTACCATGGTAGCAAGAAAACGTCTAAGCCAAATGGCAAAAAGGAACTCTTATAGTTTCGCCATGTCCGTCCGTCCGTCCGTCTGTCTGTCTGTCTGTCTTTGGGTTTTCTCGGAAACTATTGGCAATATATAGATGGAATTTGGAAAGTAGATGCAATCTATGAACCGCTACACAACGACACGTAGTCAAATTAAAATTTTTTTTTGGGATAGGTCGCCCTACACGTAACTGAAGTATGAAAAAAATTTTCATCGTATATTAACGCGAGAGGTCCAAACGATAGGTCTTAAAAATAGTGTGCGTCAGGATGGCGGTACAAAGTGGTGCAATGTTACCGTTTAGGATTGTGATTATGCTGTAGATTTAGTTCCTAATTTGTACTAGTTAGTACCTTTCATCAAAAAATTTGTACCTGCCTACTTTCATAAATATTTGAGATTCAAAGTGTACCGCCATTCTGACGTCAGGATGGCGGTACATTTTCTAAATTAGGTACTTCTATTATTTAAAATTACATTTAGAATTATCTGATATTTAGTACCTAATTTGCACCTAAACATATATAAAATCCACATATCCAAGTCAAACTGTTAAGTAGTATTCGTCAATATATAAACTTTACGGCCATTATGACGTCAAGATGGATGGTACATTATCAAACTTTGGCCAGATTAGGCGCTCTTATTATTTAAAATTATATTCAAAGTTATGAGATATTTAGTACCTATTTAGTACTAAAACATATATAAAATCCACATACCCATGTCAAACCGTTTAGTAGTATTCGTCAATACAAAATTTGTACCGCCATCCTGACGCCTATGAAATTTTCAAACTTAACAAGAAATACGTAAAAGAGTACAAATGTTAATAAACAGGGATTTAGTACCTAATTCGTACCTAACAAAAATACATATCTTGAGTAAGTATACAGTACTTGTATAAATATATAGACGAATAAACGGTAAGTTAGACCAAGAGCCCATATACAAAATTTGTCCAGATACGCTCGACATTAATAATTTGTTCGGTGTCTAAAAGGGTAGGCAGATGCTTTAGATTTCTAGTTCATTGCTTAAGAAAGGCTTCTCGCGAGATGCTCTCTCGATGTGAGCTCTTAAACGATTACGGCGCTATCATGCATTTTAATCTTGTTATGTTTTGAATTATAGTCTCACTTGGGTTAGGACTAAGTTTGTATAGAGCCAAAACTTCGAAATTTTTATAAACATCCTAGTTATAGAAATTTCCAATATTTATTAGTACGAATATTTCTGTGTATTACCATACGTTTATTTCCAATTTTTGTATAGAGCCAAAACTTCGAAATATATGTAAACATCCTATTTACAGAAATATTTGAAATTTCTATAACTAGGATGTTTATAGAAATTTCGAAGTTTTGGCTCTATATAAATCTAGTTTTAACACATATGAGACTATAATTCCAAACAAAAAGACAAAACTGCGTAATAACATCGTAATCGTTTAAGAGCGTTTGTATGGACTTACACGCGGGAAGCTCCATCTTAATAAAAGATTGTATAGATCACTTAGAAGATATAATTTTATGATATTCTTACCAATGCGGGATCCGACACCAGGATGCTACGAGTCCTAAGCAGATTACACAAAAATATAAGTAGGTACTATACGTGCCGCCTGTCTAAAAGGCTGATTGAAGTTGGCTACGCGCGAAGTCGGGCAGGTACAATCGAACGTGTCAATTAAATAAAACGAATATAATATTTAATTATTTGAACTTCAGAAATCGTTTAACTTAAGCATATATCGTCAATCTTAACTGTTCATAATAAGTCTAATAAATAGAAATACAACCTATTTCAAAAAATTTAAGATAAATTAACTAGTAAAGTACAACAACTTTTTCTCCATATATTTATATTGTATATTTTTATTGCTTTTTTTATTTTTATTCTCGTCGCCATTCAGTTTTATTTATTATTAATGAAATAAATCAATTAAGACATTTGTATTAGAGTTTTATTTCACTATTCGTAATTCTGACAATGTCATAATATACAGTATGGATGCCATCATTTGTTTGTCCCAAATTTAGCGTGTTGTACTGATTGTTTTCTTGATTCTTAGACAAGTGCAAGAAAAAATGTCATACATGAAAAAAGTAATTAATTCCCAGTCTCGTCAACCATTCACAGCGCACGCGTAACTTATCGTAAACTGTGTAACTACTAGATATGCCGGGTCCGGGCGCGCGCGCCCAGCCGGCGACTGCTTACATGTTTATTTGTGAATAATATGCATTAGACTTAGCAAAAATCCTCGGTTTTGTAAATACCAGGAACGATTGATGATTCATTCATAATGGTGTTACCACGAAGTCACAATAATCCATAGAACACGCTTTTAACACAGGTTTAATTCACAGTTACCATACCAACGTCGTCGTTCGTATTAACTTTTCGGATACTATTTCTAATTTGTTTGATATGATGAAAACCTTCAATCAAAAAAAAGTATTTAATGGAATAAATGTTTAAGTTTTAATTACACGATCATGATATTTAGTTACTCGCCTAATTAGCCTCGTGCACTCTTCTCAATAATTCACCTTCACTATTTTATTCACGAAATGTTTGAAAGTACATTAAGAATGAATACGACAAACTGCAAACAGCAGATGTTGAAACCTTTGCAATGTCATGACTCACGTGGTCACTGTCACGGTCACTGTGAGACTAATGACGCAACATAACATAGGTACGGCAAGCCATGCCGCGCTCCGCTTCACCCCGCGCCGCCGCCGCCACCCGCCGTAGTCGCTGCGACTGTCGGTGAATTTCAAACGAATTTCAAGGCTGTTTTCGGCTTTCGGCGTGTGCCTCAGTGTAACCCGGCGGTCATAGTGCAATTAGGGTTGCGTATTTGTTTGTAAACCAAGTAGTATTAAAAATTAATTTCCTCGAAAACGGCTACAAATAAAAATATACAGTTTCTTCGGCGAAATTGTTATTGAATACCAGCAGATTTTTAACACAACGGGACTCTGGACGATTAGTATCTAAACTGTATATAATTTTATTCAATAGCCTGTATTCAATGGCCTGCATTCAATGTATGTCTAACACAATTTAACAAAACAACAATATAATGAACGACAATAATAAGTTCACAAATACAACGGTAAGAGAATATAATTAATAATAACTGACGCGGCGTGGGTTAAAATTACGAAAGTGGGATAGAAACTGATCTGTACACAGCAGTGCGGAGTCTGCGCGGGGTGCGAGGGACGCCACCTGCGGCCGTACTCTCGGCCATAGTTCTAGCGACCGGATTTTTACTTCGGAACGTATTCGGCGCTACTTCGGTGTCGTGTTAAAAATCAGAGTAAGGCCACTGCCCTCGCGGCCGACCCGTCTCACCGCGCCAATTGTCGTCACCGCCCATTGCACATATTTTTGGTATTTGCGCAGGTATCTGGTGCTAACTTGTGAGCCTTTTAGATTGGTGGCGCGAACATCATAGTGTGTCAGTAAAGCCCGAACAACAGCAAGAAACGTACAAATATAAAATAATACTTATTTATTATTTGAAAGAATTTGTAGAGAACCAATTTATTATCATTCACATATTGTATTTTAATAATAATCAATATGTTATGAGAAAAAAATATATTACTTATAGTAAACCTTGTTTAAACAAACTTCCGTATATACTTCCGAGTACAATCATATATGTGAGATATTAACTGAAATAGTTTGTCTATTGTATGTGAAATTCTAAAATATAATCATTTAAACCTATTGCATAAATTGGCGTTAAATTCCTGTTTATTGGTAAAAGACAAGTTTTGCACCTACCAATTACTATAACATAACTATATTTCGCCTAATTAATTTTATTACAGTCTCTCAAGAGGCGGACGAATATGCAAAATCTTTTTGTCCAGCTGATGGTAGTCCAAACCTGCTCCTTGATTGCCCTCATGCGACTTTGTATTTAAGGTTCCCACATGAAAAAGAACTTAAGGTACGTCCGTTTTTTTAAATTCATTGTTAATTCGGTATGTAAAGTAGAAAATAGATTGGGCCGATTCCAAAACTGTTACGAGATAAATGGTTTCTTAGCAATATTTTGCAATTAAAAGCTCTTTAAACAGTAAAATGGTAATTATAAAAAAAAATATTATTTGATCTTGGTTTGACCCCTGTTTCACATTTATATTATGACAGTTTGTGGGTAAGGTATTAGTATCCAAGTAATAAGGAAAAAAAAATTGTCTATTGCACGAAATAATATGAATAGGTATTATTTAAAATAATTTGTAGTAAACGTAAACAATAATATCGCAGTCTATCATCTTCACGCATGAATCCATGCGTCAAACGTCAGATTGTGTTTTATCCTTGAATATCCTTAGGCAAAGAAAAACCTATACAGCCTACCCACTTTGAATATTATGAAAAATTATTAAATAACAATTTCTTGCCGCAAGGCAAAAATATTGAAATTAGTTTCTTAAAATAGTTTGATCTATCGGAAAAAAAATAGCTTTACATATCGAATTTGCTAGCGGGTTTTCTTTTCATTCGACGTATTTCGACTTATCTCTCTTGATGTGAAATAAATCTGCTGCACTCACGATACCCGTCTATTCCCCAATATTTCTATTTATCCGTTTATTAACTTCATTGGAATTTCACTACTTATTTCAAACAATGCGCTCTTTGACCAACTTCCCCTAAACGATTTTTTTTACAATAAATATATGTAACAGACCATGGTACAGTACCTGGCGATAAATATTGCACATCGGCAATAACCACATTTGCGAATACAAACGAATGCCAATATCCATGTCCATCAATCATTAGATTTATCGTTTATCAGAATTTGAATTCAGAACTAAATACTTTATTGTTGTTTTGTTTTGATTCCCGCGTGAACTACATAGAGCTTTAAAACGACTTCCTTTTTAAATAATATTTACTCCTTTTTAACATGTATAGTATACCAACGACATTAAAAAAATGAAAACAAAATAAAATACACCTTCAACCGACTTCTGGAAATGAGGAGATTCTTATTTTCGACAATTAGGTATGCAACTAAAATTAATATTTATTTGGCGACTGTTGAAGTTTGCCGAGAGACATTAAGAAAATAAAAGCACTGTAATGTAATTGTATTTGTGTTTTATCCTTTGAGCGAAGCGTAGGTATTTATTTTGTAAATATATGTTATGTTATTATTTATACCTAGTAGTATGTTTATAGTGTAAATAAAATAATGAATTTCTGTTTTCAGGTCGCGGGAAAAATAAAGGTTTATATTATGTTTTAAACAGAAAAACTGTCAATTCCTTCCATTTCACCATCTGTGCTCTCATTAAGGTCAATATCACTGTCACTATCAGCCGTATTTATCAATAGTCTATCAATTTAATCGTCTGAACAGTGTTGAATTTTTCGATATTCATTCACACATTTTATTTCATAATCGCAAACCTTTTTCCACTCTTCAGCCCCGATCATGTTTACTTTTTCAGTCAATAATTTTTTTATTGAAGTTAAATTCATATCCACGTTTCTAGCGGCTACATACATAGCCTTTCAGTTGAGAACATATTTTTTCAATGGGATTAAAATTCCGATGGAATGGTGGCAATCGCAACACAGTATGCCCATGTTCGGCAAGTATCTTGTCCGCGGAAAATTCTGTAAACCTCTCCTTGTGCTGACATATAATAGCGTATATCTGGGGTCTCGTCAATTTTAGATCGACTGGAATTTCGTGTCTTTGTAACCAGTTGATCATTTCCTGTTTAATGGTGTTGGAATTGTAGGGTCTTTCAACATATTTATTGTGATAGGGTGCGTTGTCGACAATCATAACAGAATCACTGGGTACATTTGGGATTAATCGATTAACCAGCCATTTCTCGTACTTATCGTTATTCATTTCTTTGCGATAATCGCCGGTAGTGTCCATAGATTTATACGTTAAAAAGGCTCCAGGTACGAAGCCTTTTACGTTTCCTTCATGAACTATTATCATACATTGACCTTTTGAAATTGGCTTTTTTACTTTTTATTCCTTATTACTCCAAGTTCTGCCTTTAGTGTGGGATGTATGTATGTAGGACTCATCCATATAGATTATATTTTTTCCTTTTTCACGAAATTTGCGTATTTCATCTAGGTATTCAATTCGTTTGAGTTGTACATCGTAGCTTTCCATAAGAACTTTTCGAATATCTTTCGTTTTAGTGAACTGAAATTCCATCTCATGTAGTATTTTTCTCAATGTCTTTTCAGACCCATTATAATTAATAGCCTCAGATAATTTAGCTTTAAATGTTTTAACAGTCGGCAGTTTCTTAAAACGCGAGTAAAAATCGTACACTATTTTTTTGGTCTCCATTTTTTCGGGGAGCTGAACTTAATTGCACTGGAATGTGTTTCAGTACTTCATTTAATATATTGCTCAAAGTTCTTCTTGAAATTCCAGTGGCATTTGCAACTCTCTCTTGAACCTTCTTAAAATAATTACTTACATTGTCATCCTCATTTTTTAAAAATCTGTCGGCTACAATATATTTATAATCATTGTAGATAATTTCGCGTGAGTGGCCTCGTAAAGGTTTCCCTTCTTCTCCTATAGATGCCATCGTACAACTTAAAAGGATTTATAGTTTGGGGTTTTAGCCACATATATATTTAACTGGATGCGATCACATTTAAACCACGATTAACAAACGTCATATAGGTAGTGTGCTATTAGAGATAACGCTCTAAGAAGCCGAAACTAGCCAATTCTCTCATTTCAAAGGCCGATGTGCAATATTTACTGCCAGTAAAATTTACAGGCAGTAAAAGTAAAAACAGTACAGTGCAGTACCCACTGTACTTCAATAAAAAAGGTAATTTAACCACTAAGAAGGTAAAACAGTTGACATTTTGACTGGAAAATACATATGAAATGATTCAACGTTATTGTAAAATCAACCCTCAGTAAAAGATTATACACACGTGTAATAAACGCGAACAAAGCCGCGTGCAGCCGCTAGTAAATTCATTAAATAATGTTTTTACTTTTTACAGGGTTGGCGATTCATGTTGAAGTTAGCAGCACATAACAATGGCACCTTTATCCATCATCAGCAATTAACAAAAGAAGATGTACCTACCATTGTAGATAAATGCATTAGTTTTATTTATGCATATGGTAAGAAGCTCTATTCATTACTTTAGACATGGTTGTACATTTTTAGTTGGACAACCCTAAAAACTGTTACTTAACTGAGCAACGTGACAGTGTATTCATCATCATCATCATCATCAGCCCATTTTTACCCCACTGCAGGGGTTTAGGCCTCCCCCAGGGTGAGGAGGGGGGCTTGGAGCTTAAGTCCACCACGCTGCTCCACTGCGGGTTGGGAACTGTAACGACCGCCATCTATTGACAGCGTCCGGGACCGACTGCTTAACGTGCCCTCCGAAGCACGGTGTCAGTGATATTGTGTACTTAAGTCAGAAAAACTCATTGGTACATTGGTAAATGTCGTGATAGCCCAGAGCGCAACGAACCTGTCTGAAATTTACAAGGCCCCATAGGGCCATGGTTCGAATCCGGGCGTGTACCAATGAGACAGTGTATTATGTTCATTTAAATTTATGGATCATACGAGGTGACGAACTTGGTCCATTTTTAATATAGACCACTTTTAAAATATAATTTGGAATATACCTTGAATTTTAAACTCATTTCCTTACTACTTCCTGATTCTGTAGTATTTATGTAGTTAAATATTTTTTTTCTGGAAGTTTTGATCTACAAAATGACGAATGCGTCTGCAAGCAAAGGCTTGAAAATGAGAACTGAATAAAACACATAAATTTTTATTACACACAAGCGACCCGCCCCGGCTTCGCACGGGTAGCAGAGCATATAAGCCGTAGTGTTTTTTCTGTCGTAGTGTCATATCAGCTTGTTGCGTCGAACATATGGATTAGATTTAATTAGATTTATATGTAATGTAATTTCATCCTACTTGAAGTATTTTTAAAGTATTTTATTTCCAATTTTATAAATATTTGAAAAAGTAAATAATATATACATAAAAACACACTGAAATATTTCTTTGTATATAACATTGATAACTTCTGTCTAATGTAATAACACGTGTCTTATCGGTATGGGGACGACGACGACGCCGCGATCTCGTCTACACTCATCGTGATTACGTGCCGAAAGTGTAACTAAACCATAATTAAACAACAATTCAAAAATGCCGTCGTGCGTTTTAAAAACGTGTAAAACCGAGTCAACTTCGAAGAAAAAAGGTAGTGGCGTAACGTATCGGTAAGTAAGCAAACCATAAACTAAAATCAATCAAAACAAATTTTTGTCTTTTGCCGCCATTTCTATATGAAAATCATAGATTATGTAAAGTGAACCATACAGTTTAGATACGTATGTATAAAATGTTGAGGAACTATATGACTTAGGCGTAACTGATTATTTTATTTGTTTCTTTATTATGCAACCTATGCCATCTGTCTGTCTGTCACAGTGTATTTTTCAGTCAGAGAATTACCAAACTAATTTTTTTTAAGGGTGAGTAAAGTTTATATCACATTGCAACGATCATATATAATGATTTTCATTGCACTTCGTTCGTTTCTATACCGATAAGGCAAAGTGAAATAAAGTGTCGGGTGTAATTAGTGCAAGCGCATGTTCTAGTACTATATTCAGTATTAATTAAAATAGACATTGTAATTAAAATCATCAGTTTTGCCTCTCTCACTTTATGTTACTACGTACCCTTACACTACCCAATTCAATAGGCAGAATATAAACAAAGTTTCGCATGTCGCCTCTGTGACGACGACTGCGTATACCTATGACTCATTAGTACGGCTCATTTATCGGCTGTTGTACACGTATGCACTGTTCACGCCGTTTGTTACATAGTAATGTTATTTCTATGTTTCTATGCACCGCACCCGGGCGCTTGTCGCGCGATAGTTTTTATTTCGTGTTAATTCCTAAGATATTAATTTAATTTTTATGGTGTAAAGAACAATAATAATCTGCATAAAATCCTAAAGGTGAATAACGTATTTAATTTGATAAGGATTAATACTGTATCCGTATAAATTGCTTTCCAATCATCTCATCATATGACACCATTTTTCAAACATAAAAATAGATATGGTAAGCTATCCATAAAAAATAGACATATGCCATCGCGGACTTTTCTTTAGTCCTATAAAAGAGAAACAATTCCTCCATACATAATTTTGTTATATCTCAAAGGGCTTAGGCAGCGTTTTCGATTAAAGCTCGCAGTTGGCTAGAGTTTTTCTGACGTCTTCAACAATATTCGTCATATTTCAACTAATTTCCACAAAACGTTAATAAATTATACACATAAATCTTCCTCTTAAATCACTCCGTTATTTGGTGTCAACTATATGCCAATCCGTTTAGTAGTTTTTGAGATTATCGCATTCAGACAGACAAACGCGGCGGGGGACTTTATTTTATAATATGTAGTGAAGTTATAATTAAATTAAAAAAACATTGCAATCAGCTTAGGCGAAATTAATGTTATTACTACAATTTACCAGCAGCTGTCTTGGCAACTACCAATATACCCTGTAAATAAAAAACCATTGGATTGAAAGTTTAATAATATGAACGATAAGATATTTTTGCCAGTATTTTTTCAAGTTGGATTTGCTTCAACCCGCAGACAGGCTGTCTTAAGTCATAGTTTCATGAAAAGTAAAGCATACCCACCCCAGAAAGTCTACCAAGATTTTTTTTATTATTAAGTCTAGTATCATATCCTTCTAATAGGTATTAAGTAAAGCAATTTCAAAATGTATAACGCTACGGTAACGTGAACTACAATTTGTAGTAAAACCGCGATAAATTCATACGCAAGTCTTCGCTGGACCAAGTGCTGCCGGGTTGTAGTTAGGTAGTTAAGCAGTCAGCCGCCATGAGCTTTCCCCTTCACCCGACTGGCACTCTGGATGCCACCACACATTGCCACCGCTGCGTAGCACGCTTGCGGTAGGCACTGCGTTGCGATTTTGCTTCACATGCCCTGTGTATCGCAACCAACTGTACCAATTTTAATGCATTTAACGTCAAAGATGTCGAATCTTCATTCCTATTTTACCCCTTTGAGTGTTAAATGTCTATAAATGCTAAACGCGAGTTACTTAGTTATTAGCTATGAAATCTAATCACGACTTATTTAGTAACTAAAAGCCCAAATACAAGTCATGCATTTAATTTCGGAAATGACGGATTCGGCGTTGATAAATGAATTATATATATATAATCATATATGTCTATAACCATTGAGTATGCTTTAACAAACATTTCGTTTATAAGTTAATAACATATTACAGTTTTTTACCAATTTTTAATCTACTTACCTACATATATGTAGATATAACTCTATATTTCTGAACGTCCAAAATTTCACATGCGTATATGAATTTGGTAAATAATAAATATTATATAAGTACGACTCGGACGCGAGTGAGCCCGTCCAGATTTTACTGCAGAAAATGTATCTGCACGTTTGTTGACTTGCTTGTCTGTTGCACTGCTATATCGCTGAACCAATCTTGATGAAATTTAGTATCGATATTATAGCTTGTATTCTGAAGACGAACATAGACGAAACTACTGGTAACTTGACACAGAAGTACATACGGTATGTAATATGCTAAAGTGGTTTGTCTATTTCTTACGTTTTCATGGCTAAAATACTAAATTGGTTTCGAAGATATTTGTCAATGAAGTAACTTTAAGCAAGCTAAAGGGCGTCATCATAATTATGAAGACAAGATGCTAATTATTCCTAGTATTAAACCTAGTATGACTTTTGTACAAATACGTCGACGATAAAAAATAATACCGAAAGCAAAACCGTGTATTCCGAAATTACCACAATGACATTCATTAAGCAACAGGTCATAACCGCACATATATAACCTACTTCGTATGAAGCAATTGACTTGTTTACACTAACTTCCTGCGAATGCTTTCGTGTTTGAAATTAATTTGTTTTGCTGTGCCTTTCGAATTTCAAACTGCAATGGATTAAGTATTGTTGATTACACGGCTATTTTCATTGTATGTGGCAATCGGTTTTCAGAGTTCCGTTTCCAAAATATATCAATGGGAACCCTGTTACTAAGTCTGCGCTGTCCGTCCATCCGTCCGTCATAGGGATGTATCGTCCGAACCGTAATAGGTAGACACTTGAAAATTTTGCAAAGTGTGTATAACAATAAATAATGAAATAAAATAGATAAAGTTATAAGTTAAAGGGGGTCCCCATACAAGAAACGTGTTTTTTTTTTAATATTTTGTACGGTGGTACGGAACCCTTCGTGTGCGAGTCCGACTTGCACTTGGCCGGTTTTTAATAAATTTATTTATTTTATTAATAATTTAAGGAAATAAATAATTAATATTAGCCATTGCTGTTGAGCGAATGCGAAGTAGTGTCCGGGTAATGTAATTAAAAAAGAATATTTATAAACAATTTAAATGTTTAAAGATTGTGTCTGTAAATTATTATATTGTGAAGTAGGTACTGTTTGTGCGTCATTTGAGAAAAGTTCAACGAAATAGAATACCTCCGCTGAATAGCTTTATATCTGATAGATTTGGATATAAATCAGCGGTGGGCATGAATAGCTAATTTTAAAATTTTAAAGGCGATTTTGATGCGTGTTTTGGCATTGGTGAAAATTTACTACTTATTAATTACTCCCAAGTTAACGCAAGTTAACAATAAGAAACAAATTAAAAATGCATATTGTTGAACCGTCTAACAAAAAGTAATTTAGGACAATACGAACCGCAACATAATTATAGAATTTATGAATATAAGACATATTCATAAATTCTATAATTATCTTGCTAATTGTTAACCATTGCGGTTAAAATATTTACATCCAATTTTGATAACGTCATATAAGTGAATGAGACGTTTAGCGTTTATGTCAGTGATGTAATATTTAGAATGAGGACATTCAATCTATTAGGTCGGGGAACAAGGCTTTTCGCATGTAGTTCGTATATACTTTTAAGAAAATCTCTTTGGCTGTACTAGTTGTATCTGGCTGTTTTTGATACCATTAAAAAGGTTACATTTCAAAAAAACGAAACAATTTAGTAAAATATTGTTTCCCGTCGGTTTTCATTTGTTTTTTTTTTCTGTCAAAATGAATGAATTTAATGAAGAATTTCGATACATTTTAAAATTTTATTATAAAAAAGGAAAAAATGCAACACATGCGCGGATATTTTTTTGTGACGTTTATGGCCCTATTGCGGTGTCAGTAAGAGTAGCACAAAGTGGGCTTAAACGTTTTCAATCCGGGAATTTTGATGTCAAAGATGCACTTGGTTGTGGTCGCCATGTCACGGCTAAAATGAACGCCATTTTTGAAAAAGTAGAGCAAGACCGGCATATCAGTAGTCACGACATAGCTGAAGACCTGGAAATTGACCACAAAACAGTTTTGACAAATTTGAATAAAGCTGGGTATACAAAAAGGTCGATATTTGAGTGCCACGTGAGCTCACTGAAAGAAACCTAATGAACCGTGTACTTATTTACGATTCTTTATTAAGACGTAATGAAACCGAACCGTTTTTGAAGAGATTGATAACTGGTGATGAAAAGTGGATCAAGTACGATAAAAATGTGTGAAAAAGGTCGTGGTCAAAGGTCGTTCAGGCTTCACAGACTGTGGCAAAACCCGGGCTAACTCGCAATAAGGTCATGCTGTGTATGGTGAGATTGTAAGGGTATTGTTCATTATGAGCTTTTACCGCCTGGTAGGCTCATCGATTCGGATCTCTACTGCAAACAACTGATGAGATTAAAGCAAGAAATGGAGAGAAAGCGGCCGGAATTAATCAATAGAAAGGGCGCGATCTTTCATCACGATAACGATAGACCTCACACATGTTTAGTCACTCAGAAAAAATTAAGAGAGTTTGTCATAGCCCTGATCTTGCACCTTTGGATTTCCACCTGTTTCGGCCTCTTCAGAATTCTTTAGACAGTATCAAGTTAACGTTAAGAGAGGACTGCCAAAACTACTTGTCGCGTTTTATTGATCAGAAGACCCAAAATTTCTACAGCAACGGGATCATATCACTACCTACAAAATAGCAGACAGTCATCGAACAAAATGGCACATATATATTGTAATTGAATGTAAATAAATTTGGAAAAAAACTTCTTGAGTTCTTGATTAGTGCAATTACATTTTATAATTTAGATACATTAAACAAATATTTGTTATAATTTCCAAACAAAAATCTTGTACTTAAGAGCGGACCGAACGTCTTGGAAAACTGTGATAAGGATGTTCGATATATTTCCATAGATTTTACCAATTTTGAAACAATATACTGACATGGGGACATGTCAGTATATTGTTTTATTGACAAGATGTCGATTGAATTAATTTGAAAAATGGGGAAACGCTATACGCCATAGCACCCTTTTTGTCTGTTTGTGCCGGTTACTTGCAATCGCGTTTTCGTTTCAATAACAAAACAGCTGTTGTCAATATTATTTGTTATTATCAAAAAAATTTGCATTGTAGACGTTTTGTTATATTAAACAATGCGACGAGAAATTACGCGTTTTAGTCGTTAAAAATGCAAAATTTCGGGTGTCATTTTTTTTTGGTTTTGATTTTCAAAAAAGTGCTACGGCACAGATGTAATGTTTTGTACTCAACTACGATAATCCATATGAGATATCAATTGAATCGATTTAGCCAATTCCAAATGAATCCACGACTACGGTTGTATGAAAATTTCCACGTACGGGATGTTCTTAAAAATTTTCTAAGAATAAGAACACGATCAACGTATTCATGACATAGTCACATCTATTATGTGATGTGACTATGTCATGAAAACATAGTCATATCGACTCACTTGTCTAATAGCTGCAAGATTCCTGGAAAATTATTTATGTTCAACATGTAACTTTTTACAGGCAGCCTTTCCGAAGGTATATACCGTCGAGCGGGTAGTAGTTCAGTATTATCTGAACTATTAGCTCGTTTTAGACGGGACGCTTGGTCGGTACAATTAAGTCCAGCAACCCATTCCGAACACGATGTAGCAGGTGTGTTGAAGAGGTTTTTCAGAGATCTACCAGATCCGCTGATACCTCAAGACTACCATTACAGACTGATTGAAGCTTTAAGTGAGTATAAAAATGCTATTCAAAGTAATTCATATTGCTAGTAACGTATCCAAATATTTCAAAACTAGTTTCTTTGTAAACGGCTTACAAGATTCGTATGGACAGCGCCTCTAGCGGTTCTGAGGAGAATTGATATTCACATACAAATCTTTTGCGAGTCGCTAGCGAGTGTCGACCCGTTGTACCAATTCAGACTCATATTATGGTATTCGTGCAATATGCCACGCGATTCGGGATAAACCACGTTTCTATCGAAAAATGTCAATGTTTACTAATAGGCCTTGGTTCTTTAGTTATAAATGTAAAACAAACATAGTAATTAAGAATATGTATCAGAAGTTGGCTATTCAGTCGTAGATTTTTCAACAACTAAGTCGGGGGTTCGTGACTAAAGATAATCACAACTTTGAAAAATATGTTTTTTTTTACAGGGGATAAGTACTTACAAAGCTTATTCACAAGCTGCAATCAGGCAGCTAGACATGGGTGTGAGCATTATTGTGCCATGGCCACTCTTACGCAAGAGTTCTTGGACTATTACATGTAGAGACATCCCATTCTAGTTTTAAAATTATACAGATAATAAAGTTACATAATAAATGAATACAAAACTTCAAAAACAGTATTATTTTCACGTTAATCGCACGATTTGCGTGATGTAGTTTTTAATGCCAATAAATATTAACTCATATTTCTTACACCCAAAAGTTTTGATGTATATTTGAACTACGTTTCGTTAATTGTATCATACAAACTCCAAGCTCATCTGTTTTATTACTATGTAACTTCTCTGACTCCTCCCCTTTTTCCCCATACTAGTTTCCCAACCCTAGTCAATTGGGTTGCAAAACATCTCTCTCTTCACAGGGAAAACAAAATTTTAATGGCCAAAATCATTTATTTTTTTTTTGTAATAATTTCAATGAGATAATGTGAACTTTTTCATATAGAAATAAATGAGGAAAAAGCCAGGCATGCGGAATACAGGAATCTTATGGCAAGCATGCCTCTAGTGCCGCGGAACACAATACGAAAGTTATTCGCCCATTTATATTTTTTACAAACTATGGAAGAAGCGAACAAAATGACCGCTGAGAATTTAGCTTCCGTTTGGGCGCCTACAATAATGCCAGCGGCTATGGTAAGAATACAATTTCTGTTTTTTATAATTGAAATATAATAATAAGCCTTTATTTTCTGCTGCTTACAAAACATTAAAAAAATACCAAAAAACAAAAAAGAATTTATTATTACTACTTATATTTACTACATTACGTGCTAGGTATCTTTTACACTGCTATCTGTTCTTCCACAGCAGTCGCCTCAGCGGCGTAGGCGTCCCCTTAATCCCTCCATATTTTCCTATCCCTCGCCTTCCTCATCCATGCAGGCCCGCATCGTTGGTTGAAAATGTCCCTCCATCTTTTTTCCGGTCTTCCCCGCTGTCGTTTCTCATTTAATGGTATCCATTCTGTTGCTCATTTTGACCATCTCGTATTTTCTAGTCTGCATATATTCCCCGCCCATCTCCATTCAAGTTGTCTTATTCTTTTGTTTAGGTCGATTGTCTTAGTTTTCCTTCTTATCGTTGTATTCCTGACTTTGTCCGACAATTTTATCCCTGACATACTCCTCTCTATTTTCCGCTGGCAAATAGCAAGCTTCTCTTCGTCCTCTTTTCTTAATGCCCATGTCTGGCATCCATACCTGAGACTAGGTATTATGGCTATGTCGAAAACTTTTTTCTTAACCGTTATGTTAATCTCCTTATTTTTCAAAATTTCTTTCAAGCTCCAGTACTTTTTCCAACCTAAAGCTACTCTTCTTTGAACCTCTTTTTCTGTTGCGTTTTCAAATGATACTAACTGTCCCAGATATATATAATTTTGAACAAATTCTATTGCTCTACCATCTATCGTTACGTTACCAACTTGTCCATTTGTCATTATTTTGGTCTTAGATGGGTTAATCGCCAATCCTACTTTTCTACTCTCACTAGTTAGTTCTCTTACCATCCCCTCCAATTCGTCCGCACTCCTTGCAAATATCACTATGTCGTCCGCGAAATGTAGATGGTTAAGTAACTTACCATCAACTTTTACGCCTTTATTTTCCCATCTGAGTCTTCTGAATACAGATTCGAGGACAGCGGAGAAAATTTTTCGGGACAGCGGGTCTCCTTGTCTAACACCTCTTTGTACTGGGAACTCCAACCATTCGCTTTCTAGTCGTACTCTTGAGTAGCACTGTGAGTAGATGTTTCTAATCAGGTTTACATACTTCTTATCAATACCTTGTTGTATGAGTGCGTTCCAAATTGATTCGTGGTTAAGCGAGTCGAAAGCTTTTTTATAGTCTATGAAGCATAAATATAGAGTGATTCCGTATTCTTTTGTTTTCTCTATTACCTGAGTAATGACCTGGATGTGATCAACTGTTGAGTATCCTTTACGAAAGCCTGCTTGATCCCGCGGCTGGTGTTCGTCCAGTGTGTTACTTTGTGTAGAATGATTTTCGAAAATATTTTGTATATGTTTGTCATGATATTCACTGGTCTGTAGTTCCCTAGGTCGGAGCGGTCGCCTTTCTTAAAGAGGAGAGTTATTGTTGATTTGGACCATTGCTGTGGTGTTGTTTCTTTCTGTAAAATATTATTGAAGAGGAGTTGTTAAGGTCTTTGTAGCGGTAAGCAAAGTGTTTTCAGTATTTCGTTTGCAATATGGTCGCTTCCTGTAGCTTTATCATTCTTCTGTGTTTTTATTGCGGATTCTATTTCTGAAATTAGTATATAAGGTGTATTCCAGGCGTAATTAGTTAGAATGACATCATTGTAACTTAGTTTTGTTGTTTGTTGATTTTCCGAATAGAGTTCCTTATAAAAACTTGTTGCCTCTTTTACTATATCTGGACGTTCAATAAGTACTCTACTTCGTGAATTTTTTAGGTTTGTTGTCCAATGTATCTTCTCGCTGAGTTTTTTATAAGCTTTCTGTAGAGCTCCTGTTTTGGTTATGAGCTGTTCGAAGGTTTTTTGTCTTTTTTTCATATGTTTTAGGTTTCTATTTATTGTTTTACTTAGTTGTGTAATTTTACTTTGTATATCTTTTGTTCTCTTTTGAGCGTATAGGATTCTTCTGTCTTCCAATAGTTCTCTTGTCTCTTGTTCTATGAAGTCTTGCGTTTTCCCTTCTTTTTTTGGTAGTTGTTTTAGATATAGTTGAAGTTCCTTTTCCAAATTGTTGTACTCACTGAAACTCACTCACTGAAATCTTCAGGAAAATTTAAATATACTTACACATAAATACTTGCATTCGGAGGCTCTTTTATTACACCCTCGAAGATACGCGGTTTAAGACACGGCTCGACACGGTATAATTCAGTGCTGCGCATTACGGCACTTAAGTATTGCCTGCATAGATTTTGTATGGTCCGCCCCAGGTATATTGCCACATGTTTGTAAAGACATAGCCTTCCCATACACATGTAAGAACGGCGCACAGTCTATGGGAACGCTATCGGACGAAAGGTACGTACCGTATCGTTCCCCACCGATTCTGCGAAATACTACCTTTACAGATGGTAAAAAACATGTATAATACGACAGCTTATTTGTGTGTACTATACGCGCCACCAAAGTAAAAGGCTCTCAAGTTAGCACCCGATACTTGCGCCACCGACATATATGTACCTAGGTACTAGACTGTAAGTACCACAGAATGAAACAGCGCATGAAACTTAGTCCCATTGCGGTGCGGGGACTAAAGTCAAAATAGTCGCTTGTAGACCTTGTGTCAGTTTAGTCAATTGAAATTAATTTGTATCTTGCACGTATCTTGTAAAATTATCTAAAGAAATTGCCGTGCTATGCTTTCAAACAGTGCACAAACAATATCTAGAACTCCAAAAAGGCAGATGGAATTACTTATCACACGTAAGCGTATAATATTTTATTAATTTCGTTTTTAATAATTTAATTTTTGACAATTACAATTTGACAGTTGCACATAAATAGAATTATTTTGTAAGCACAACGATAATAGTCTTTTCATTTCTTTTCAATCTATTACATAACTGTACACTTTCTCATCACCTTCCTCTTCCGCAATTTTGTTCAACAAATTTTGAAAGATCAGGGACCAGAGCCGCATTCGAAACAATTTATTATAAAAATAAATGAGGATATGAAATATTGTTTTGAAGTAGTTATCTTCTTTAGGTACGTTGAGGGTGAAATTTTCCATGAAAATTTAGTGTTATGAAAGAGGTTGCAATCTAAACAACCTTCGGCAATGCAGTATATAACTCAAATGTTTCAACATTTGAAAACACAATATCTACGAAGTGGGAACGTAATAAGAGCATTGGGAGTTAGCCACGAAAGCTAAAGGTAAAAAATGGAATAGTAGAAAATGGCAAGAATGGATATGGTAGAAATGGCAGAATATGATGGCAATGATAGAAAAAAGAATTTCATTCTTTATTCGGGATTTTTTTCATAAAGAGCGGGATAACTGCACGTTGATTGGCGACCGGCAGTACTCAATCACAACAAAAATAATATAAAATTCTTTTGAAGTTTTGAGATTACATACTTACTGAACTTATTAGTTTATTAATCATACTTTGGGGTCGTATTTATGCAAGTAAAGCACGGATGAAATGAAATTGCAATTCCTTAATGCTTATTTTGTTTGTCCTACTAAACAAGCAAACGGATCTGTAATGTTTTTATTACGTAAGTCCGTTTTTTTACACGTGTAAATGATATTCAAGGCGGCAACTTTTTTCAAATAAATAAAACCCAGATACTTCTTTTTTGGGGTCTGTGTTATTATGGGGTATATATTAGAAATCTACCTAAAAATATTTATAATACCAGAGTCAAAAACGAACTCATAAGAAAATGTGTACTACAATGGTGACACACTCTGTAATTTGGGTATATTGGGTGTTTACCCCACATATACACCCACATTCCGTTTCGTTTACAGAATTATTGCCTTCACAAACAATTTAATTTACGTGAAAGTTTTTTTTTAAATTTATTTGGCTTCTATTTTTTACAGTGATAAGTTAATTAAACTAAGTGATTTTTAATCAATTTTTTGTATATGACTTATTCGTATACATTTCAAAAAAACCGAGGTTCATTTTGACCATCATTGTTTACATCGTTAATTTATCTTAATTTTTTTTGTTTTATGTTGTGTTTCTGTTTATTAGACTTATTATGAGCAGTTAAGATGGACGATATATGTTTATTAAGTTAAAGGATTTCTGAAGTTCAAAATGTTATATTTGTTTTATTTAATTGATACGTTCGACTGTACCTGCGCGACTTAGTGCGTAGCCAACTTCAAGCGGCCTTTTAGATAGGTGGCGCGTATAGTAGGTGACGTGAAACGAAAATGAAATCATCTGAAATAATTAAAACATTAATTGTGGCCGGAAAATTTAGTTGCGAAGTAAATTAAAACGTCTAAAAAGCCTATCATAAATCGCTTTCAGTCTGTGAAAAACACTTTTCTGCACTCGGTCTAATGCTGCTCGAAATATAAAATTAATTGAATGACATATTTCACTTTATAATAATTTTAATTACTATATTTTGAGTTTTACAATATAATATTTTCTAGACTACGGATGCTTTACACACGGCTTGGTCCAGTAAAGAAGTAATCGTGGTGAGGGACTTTATCTTGCATTATGAGTTGATATGGGAGCCTTCAGAATCGGAGAAACGACGTGAGGCTGCTGTACGTCGTATTTTGGAAAGGGTGTCGAGTAACAGTGCGGCGGTGACGCCCCGTGCCGCTGGAGATTTAAAGGCCTGGGTTCATGTACACGACCGAAGGAACTGTTATCAAGTCGCTGTTAGTAGTACATTATATTATTATATCCTTTATACGCTATGTACTTTTAATAATTAACTGACCGGTTGGCAGAGTGGTTAGAGACCCTAACTGCGGAGCCAACGGTCGCGGGTTCGATTCCCGCCCGGGACAAATATTTGTGTGCACGAACATGTCTATTTGTTCCGTGTCTGGATGTAAAAGTATCTATATATGTATACATTATAAAAAAAAAATTGTGAGCCATCACGGGACGCTTGACAGATGTGAAACATCAAGTTTGTACAAGCAATATGCATAAAAAACAAGATTACGACAGGAACTGATTATGGTATAATGAAAAATTAAATATTACGATCTTTTACAGAAAATGGTGACTATTTATTTAATAAACATTTTCATTTAATACAAAAATTAAAAATTCAAGAACTTATTTCAATTTGCGACTACTCAATTCTTTCGATCTGTGACTTCAGTAATAGTTATAGACAGTCTATTTCACGACGGCGCGCCCCACTATAGCTCCGCGTAAGGTGCGCGGGGTAAGAGGGGCATATGCTAACATTTAGTTACTGGTTAATCGGTATAATGGGTACAATCGGTCAGTTGATTTGAAGTTAGTGCAAATTAATGAAATAAAACAAAACGTAATTTTTAATAATTTATTTAATAAAAAATACTTAAATTAAAAAAAGGAACTTAGGCATTGATTACCTACACTAAAGACATAAGGTTCTTTTTCCTCTAAATATAATAGCGTGGCGATGCGTCGCCACGGCATGCGACGCCACTCGCCACGCCAATAATTTGTTTTATACCCTCGCCAATAGATATTTCACGTCAAAATATTGAAGTATGTATATCAGTTGTCTAGTACCCCATAATACGAGCATTATACTTGTTTACTTTGGGACTAGATGGCACTGTGTGAAATGGCCCAAATATTATTATTATTATTATGGATAAGATGATACAGTACCCAATAATATTAAGAAAAAAATTCGCCATGATTGTATATCCAAATATCTACTAGCTTTCGCTTGCGATCATATACAACTTCCCTACAATTATGTTTCATTGTTCCCACAGCTTTACCACTTTATACTCTTTAAATTCTATCCCGACTGCTATTGTATCTCACATTTAAAGTTATGTTCGTTGTTAATATATAATCTTGATTAATTTTATATTCCATGGGAGAATAAACAGTGACCTGTTACTTTCCGTCCCTTCAACCATGTCCGTGAAATCATCCAGTGCGGTTGACTGGCTGGCGATACCATTGTAAAAAATTTGAATAATTCACCAAAATACTTTGAGAAATCTTGGAAACGTCCAAATCATCGAAAATCCAGCATACGCTAGGCTGTTATGGACGTGAAGTGTGTCTGTTTGAAATCTATTTAAAAATAAAATGTTACATATTAAAATGTCATTTGTATATTCTCAGTTAACACCAAACAAAACGAGTGCCGACTTGTGTATTGAATTGGCGGAGAAAGCAGGCAAGGATTCTCATTTATTAATGGTAGAAGAGGTGATATGTGGCGAATCACTGAGACGTGTCGTTCATATAAGTGAAATTCTTTTGGATGTTGTTTTGAGATGGAGCTATTGGGACGAAGAAGACAGAAAAGACAATTATCTATTAATCAAAGAGAATGATTTACTGTACAAAATGGTGGAAATGAAGAATACTGTATCTGTGATGTGTGGTGAACTGAAATTCGCCAATGAAACAACTAAAACTTTTAAACAGCACGTTTTCGAAATAGATAATTCAAAATTGTATTATTTTAAAGAAAAACAGGTGGGTAAATGTTATCTTTTCACTGATATTCTATATCCCTATTTTATAACACTAGCTATTTTCCGCGGCTTCCCCTGTGTGGACGAGTATTTGTACTATTGTGCACAAGATTTTACAAACTCAGTTATACATATATACCAATCATATTTTGGTTTTCATATTAAGCGGTGCCCAAAATGTGAAAAATTATTTGATTTGCACTTTATATGCATACTCGGAAAACATTGGAAATGTACTATCCGGTATATAGGGATGTACGATTATGATGAATCACTATTTTAAAGCGAAATACACTGGTAGTTAAAAAGAGAAAGTTAAAGATGCCGTTTTCTACACAGTACATTACAGGCTACACAGTGGAACCGGGACCGTTATAATTTTTTGAGTAGATATAGTTTGTAAGCTGAAAAGTGACAGGCTATTTTTCATCTCGGGAAAAAGAGGTCCTGGTACAACTGTGTAGTCCGTGCTAGCGGAGCCGCGCGCGGAATGCTGGTGTAACATATTTCTGGGAGAAATGTCTTATCAAACCTTTGAAATAAGTAATGAGACCCCCTCTTTTTATTAGGACGTCTCTTACCTTGTCTCCCGTTTTTGATGTTTCAAACTACCCGTTTGCCAAGCGTCATCAAAACCAGTTCAATAAGTTAGATTTGAAATCTTGTCACATTCCTTGTTTTTCTCCGAGTTTCTAGTTACCTCTCTACCAAATTTTAGTCTGAAGTATGGTAACATGTGACAAAAATTTGTTAATTCCTGAGATTGCTTTGAACGAACCAGCAAATAAACTTATGCAGATTATGCATCAGTATAATAATACAAAGTCGCCCCACCGCATCTGTCTGTCTGACGCGATGAACTCAAAAACTACCAATTGGACTTTCATACGGTTGTCAATAATAAACGGAGTGATTCAAGAGAAAGGTTTATGTGTATAATTTAATGTTTTTGTGTAAATTGGTTGAAATATAACTATGATTCTTGTAGATGTCGGAAAAAATTAAGCCGTCTGGGAGTTTTCATCGAAAACGCTGCCTAATACCCTTGAAACATAACTAAACAATGTATGGAGGAATCGTTCCTCTCTTATAAGCACAAAGATAAGTCTGCGTTGGCCTATGTCGTTCTTTTAAAGACAGCTTACAATACATACTTTAATGTTTAAAAAAATGTTCAAATATAATATAGTAATTGGAAAGCTATTTACGATAGGATACGATATCAACCTTTATCCAATTAAATACATTAGTTGTCTTAAGCATGCACATTAAATTGCCTTTTACACTATACAATTTAAATTAATATCTTAGGAGTTATCGCAAAACAAAAACTTTCGCGAGGAAATCAATTCAAGGAATTCCACACCGACGTGACACGCATGATGTAATTAGGCAGAAGATATCAATTTTGTATATGAAGAAATATTTTAGTTTGGGTTTATGCATATATTTTTTTCTTATTCCATTAAATTGAATATTTTCAGGATTGGGAATAAAATAAGTGCGTTAAAAATACTCTATGTGGGATAAACATATGTCACATTTGAATCTAATTGAATATAATCTACTTCCTCGGCGCAATAAGCTGATACTCCACTACGACAAAAAAAAACGTAGCCTCATATTATGCTCTGCTATCCGAGCGAAGCCGGGGCGGGGCGCTAGTTTTTAATAATATTGTTTACCATAGACTATTATTTTTTCAGAGCACTCAACGTGCAGAAGAATGGAACATAAAAGATATACTTTGGTACATTGGTCATGAACCGAAAAGAAATCCACATGCACGTTGGACAGTTACGTTCATTTCTAGGAATAACAAAACGAAAAGGTAAAATATTAATGTGGTACACCATGGTCCTAAATTATTCCTAAAACTAGACCGAATGATTTAATTAAACAACGGTATAACGGCTCAAATGAAAGATGAAATCACGCCAATTTCTTTACAAAGCACCTTTCTAAACACAAAATTCCTGAGAATTGACTTTGACTCTTTTTCAGGAAAGTCAATGAAATTCGTTCTTCCACTTTTTCTCATTGTTTTAACTTTAATTTGTAATTTAAAGGAACCATACTTTAAACTACAAACTCACGAGATCTACTGTGTCCCCATTCTTTGACCATCCGGCTTTCTGATTTTAAATACTATTTTTATACAGTGCATAATTTCGCAGATTAGGGCTATCCATGTTTTGAGTTTGGGAGTTCCCAATTTCAAAAGCAAGTCAGCTGTTGCGTCATTATTCCAAAAGACGTGCCATATCATCAGCCCATAAGAGTTTTGGAGCTCAATTCACCACGCTACTCCAGTGCGGATTGATGGATTTTCACAACTGCCATCTATTGATGGCAACCGGGACCGACGGCTTAACGTGTTGTCCGAGGCACAGAGTCAGTGATACTTATGTACATAAGTTAGAAAAAAATCGTTGGGACACGCCCTGGAATTCGAACCATGACTTTCTAAACAAGATGTAGGCTTGCTGCCCTTCGGCTATCACGACATACTACAAAAAAGACGTGCTACGACATTATTGCCTTCTCATCATCACGACTTGCAATATTAGCTTGGTAGTCTAGTGAGCTGTAAACCAATGAGTTTATCATTCTCATGTACCGCAGGTCCTTGCTACTCGTAGTCGCAAAGTAACCAGAGAAGTAACATGGTGGTGTTTAGAAGCCCAACCAACGACAGTCGGCGATCAGTACCGTGCGATGGGCCCAAAGCATGGCTACGCCAACACGACATCATCATCATCGTCAGCCCGTGTGTCTCCACTGTAGGCTGTAGACTGTAGGCTTCTCCCAAGGCTCGCCATCACACACGGTCCTCCGCCTTCCGCATCCAATTACCCCCGGTATGGTGGTTCAGGTCATCAGTTCACCTGGCCGGGAGGCGTCCAACGCTTCGTTTCCCAATACGTGGCCTCCATTCTAGAACCCGTCTACCCCATCGGTTGTCAGTTCTACGGCAAATGTGACCGGCCCATTGCTACTTCAGCTTGCTAATCACTTCAAATTCCGAGTATGGCCCGCTCCATAGCGCGCTGAGCGACTTAAATTTTGTGGACCAGTCCTGCCGTGAGAGTCCATGTTTCGGCACCGTATGTCATTGTAGGCAGGACGCATTGGTTGAAGACCTTGGTCTTCAGACATTGTGGTAGTGGCGACGAGAACAGACGTTATATTATCTATATCGGTTTAGCAGTTCAAAAGATATGACAAGTGAAATGAAGCACAATAGAAAATTTGACCATGATCGACGAGGTTTAATTAAGTTTATATCTCTACATTTTCAGCTACAAACTTAAATCACAATCAATCACACGATAAAGAGTATCAACCAACCAACCGTGAAGTGTTCCGAAAATTGTTTCAATTATTATGTAGTAAAATGATATGCGTGTAGTTGGGCGCGACGGAGCTTCCCGAAAGCAGCCTAACCCAGCTGAATTCTTCGGTCGGCCTCTTTGTTGAAGTTGTGTTGTGCAACACGACATGTGAAGTTTAAATTTTCAAATGATTGTGGTGGAATCTTCATAGCGCCGCCCGCACCGTAATACCTACCACAAAATCATATTCTAGCTACCTGTGGGGGCTTAAAAAAAAGCCGTGTTGGTTTTGAAAGCTGTAACTGCTACTGGTAACATATGATCAAAAAACCATAAACAATAGGTTTTCGCTGTTGCAATGAAATTAAATATAAAAAATATATTTATAAAAACATTAAGTATTTGTTAATTAAATCAATGCGTCTTTTCGTTTTTAAAAACTCGTCAATGATTTCATTATAAAATAAACCTGACCCAGACCTGAAATATTGCGTAAATATGTGTGGATTCGTTTGTAAAAATCATTGTTTATAAAAGCTAATTGGTTTATAAAGCAAGAAATACCTACTACCTACGTTCTGTATTATTTAAATTACCTAGTTATCTTGTTACTGTGCAATAACTGCGAAATACATTTCTTTCAGTCCATTGAAATCCTCCAAAATTTCCATTTCGGTATTTTACACTTTTACTTCACCTAGTTCACAGTTACTTTAATACACCTATAAAAAATAAAACACAACAAATCACAATGAATGCATATGAAAACAATAACAAAAACAATAATAATAAATAAATAATGAAAACAATAATATCTAATTACATCAACAATGATGTAATTAGATACATTACATGAATCTTTCTCGGTTGATAATACTTGCGAACTTCACTTACTAACGCCTGGCTTATAAGGCGTATGAAATTTTGATACATATCAATGTAATACGACAGAAACGTGAGTGGGATAGATGCCAATCATCACTACGTGTAAGAAAAAGACAAACATAAAAGACATCTAATTCTGGCTTACGCATGAAACTTCGTCGGGTCGGTCGGACGAACTCAGTCGAGGTCATTCGGTCACGTGTCGATTCATGTCGTGATAGGCGCGTATAATAGCGTGACGTTTGAAACTACAAGCTCGCGAGAAATTAGAATACTCTCACTTCTTCTCACTCTCATTTCTGTGTTTTACTTTATTGTTGTTGGAAAATTTTAGACATGCATGGCTTTTTGGCTTTCCAGGAAAACCCGCGCCTGTCGGCAATGACTGTGTTGTCGGTTTTTGTGAACAAATCAAATGTATTTAGGATTGCTTACGTCAAAACGTACCAATACCAAATCATTTTCATGGGACGAACTCGAAACTTCAGACGAACGGTTGGGCACACAAATTTTTGCAACAGTGTAATTGTGATCGCTATTTCATAAGAATAGTTTATATTGGTAGCTATCTAATCTTGGATCTAACACTATTAGATAATTATTTTTTTGGGTCGTGTAAAGAAATTGTTTTAAAAACTACTACCGTTCAGTGGGGGAATTAGAGACTTAAGTTCTAAATATTATTTTAAATATTCACCATAACTCGATACAAAAGACGTTACGAAATTAATTCCACCTAAGAATTAATTTGTGCATGGGGCTGTGAAAATGGGTCTCAATTCACAAGTGAACTTATTAAATAGGTACAATTACATTTTAGGTTTTCTTTGGCATTCATTTTTGTTAGGTATGTAATTTGAAATCTATGGTCTACCTTTTTTTTTTAATTGGCATTACGTAGATGACGTATTTGCTACAGACAAGGAAACGGGAAACGTTAATCAAATATTATTGCAATATACTAAAAGAATATTTACTTTCAGTTAAATTTGTTATCATCAATAATTTGAGTAGTTTCCTTCAACTACCGTGTTTTATTTCCGTCCTGTATGTATATACACGGAGAAATTGAGAACCTACTCCTTTTTTTCGTGGGTTAAAAATATATTTGAGGAAAAATAGAGAATATTCTTGGTATTCACACATCACACGATTTTTAAATATGTTTCAATATGTTCCTAATGTTAATATGTAATTTCTCTGTAAGGGTCACATTGGATTTATACTGAAATCATTATATTTTTCAGAAATAAAGATCGCCCTTGGTTTGGCAGTACCATAGCCGGTTCGTTGGATGATCAAGTTTCTTGGATGACAGCTTTGACTTTCTCCGAGCACAGTGAAATATTACCAACGCCTAGACTTATTATCACCTAAATCTACACTGTCCATAAAAAACAGCTCAATTCTGTATATGGCACATACATGCATTTATCTTTTGCTACGAATTAAGAGTGAAAATGATTTACATGCAATATTTTATTAATCAACATTTAACTTTGACTAGAGTTTTTATTACAACTCTTAAAAATATATGACGTTCTTATGTTATGATGATGGGCATTGCGATTTGCTCAAACAGTTACCTACGATTCTTTTCCAGCTGGACCTTGAGCACGTAATGCAAAATGGCCTTGGACGAAATTTTTTCAGGTAATTGATTAATAAAATATCCCTGTGACTGACAGTCAACTCAACTGGTTGCTTATGAATTGCATTATCTTAAACTAAATAAATTGGATTTACGCCGAATTATTATTTTCTTGGTGATGTCTTAAACGCTAATCAAATTCAGCTACTTTATTGTTTTTTTGTATCATAACAGCATCTTTGAACGAGGGTTGCTGATTACACCAACAGAATATTTGGTCAGTTTTTATGGTTTTCATTAACGTGCAACTAGTACTTTCTGTGTCAATTTTCAGCCACTTTCCTTATGGTTTTTTTTCACAATAAAGCACCTTTTAACAAGGGTTGCTGAATGACGCAACCGAATATTTGGTCAGCTTTTATGTTTACATTAATGTAGAACTAGTACTTTATGTATCAAATTCAGCTACTTATGGTACTTTTTTGGTCACAATAAAGCACATTTGAACAAGGATTGCTGAATAACGCAACTGAATATTTGGTCAGTGTTTATGTTATTCAATAACCTGCAACTAGCACTAAATTCTGTATGTAATTCAGCCATTTTGGTTATCGTGTTTTTTTTTTTGTCACGATAACTAGTTTTTCAAGCGCCATATACAGTTAACGCAACCACTCTGCGCAGGCAGACTGACATATTTGGCATCAGAGAGTTGCCCTCTATCACGTCCATCCAGACTAGGCCACTTTGGATATTGTTACCAGAACTGTCTTGACCTCCTAGATTATATGTTAGGAGCGGGTTCGTTGCGCTTAGGTTATCACAACAACATTAATTTTTTTGGCGTTAATCGAATTTTAAGTATGTACACAAAAACATCTTATGTTCCGTAATATCTTTGAAAAAAAATTACTGAATTATCATTGGCCTGTAAGTATGTATTAGAACCAAAAAGACAAGTAAATGTTTGTAATCAAATTTTAATTATTTGCCGCCTCCGAGTTATTATTAAGTCTATGAATCATGCTAAGACAACGTGGCTCGCGAAACAGTAGCAAAGAAAGCGTATAAGCGATCCGAGCGCTCCCTATTTTCCCCCCGCCGCATTGTCGTTTATGATATTTTTCTGAGGCCCGCCTGACGCGACTGACGACGGGTCGTGTAAATGTATAGCAAGCGGCACAAATTTAGAATTCCGGCTTTTGCACGCGCAGTGGGCTATTTAGGTTTCTTTTTGTCTGTAGATAGTGATATGTAATGGGAAGAACTATTGCGTTCTCGCTATTAGTTCGTCATGACCTCACTTCTTATCGACTAATGAACCAGAAGATAACCCACTGCGCGTGTGAAAGCCAGCATTTTTAACTTGTACCGCTTATTGTTAGCGACGTTACCACATGTCTAATGCTCTACATCTATTTTAAAATGATTCCGTTTTAAATAGTTTAAAGATTTTTTATGACTTACAAATTATAAACAACCATTTTGAATATAAGTTTCTTATTACTACTAGAAGCGCTTGCTGAAGTTAACGTAAAATATAAAAACGGTATGTATTTGGTCACAAATGTACACTTCTCTAATTCTCTATGCAGTTGCTAAAAGTATATCTAATTTTAAATAAAATATCACACTTTGGAAACCAAAACGTTTAATGTATTCATACATTGAATTTAAGATATATATTTTGTTAATGTAATCTTGATATATCAAATATGGTATTTATTATTTGATTTTAATTGCTTCAGTGAAATACTATGTATTGTATGTTACGTAAAAATGTAAAATATAGTAGTGTAGTAGAAGTGTAAAAAATTACGATATAACCATAAATATTATCGATGCATTCAAATGTGCCTTTTGTATAACAAAGTCGCCATTTCGCAATGTTTTGCAAAGAAATTGTAACTTTTCAAGAGAGAAAATATATTATTATTACTATATTGAATAGTACAATAACCGCATTATATATTCTTAATTTTTATTGTAGCCAGTAAGACTAAATATATTTATTTGAAACTAATGAACAGTTAAGGGTCGTATAGGATCACGTGACCTTCTCCATATCTGTCAAACGAGTTTTATTCTGCCTTATGTATATAAATACGGCTCATCAAAATGTGCAGTAAGGGAGATAAGAAAAATTATTTAGTTTTTCTTAGTGTTTCTATTAGTACATTGAAATTTATCATGAAATAATTATATTTATTCAAGTCACTTTAAAATATTCAAAATGTTATGAATCGATCCACCGATTAGCCGAGTGGTTAAAGACCCTATAACTGCGGAGCTAAGGGTCGCTGGTTCGATTTCCGCCCGGGACAAAATTTGTGTGCATGAACATGTATTTGTTCCATGTCTGGGTGTTAAAGTATCTATATATACATATATATATTTAAGTATAATACAAAGAATATTTAAGTATCAGTTGTCTAGTACCCCATAATACAAGCATAATATTTGCTTACTTTGGGACTAGATAGCTTTGTGCGGGATGTCCCAGATATTGTATTATTGTTATTATGAATATATACCATCACCGTATGTCCTAAGACTACTTATTTGCATACTTGATTACATCCTTGAATACTGAACTTGCTGTACACGTTTGTCAATATACGACTCTTAATTGGAATTCATTGGTACCATGCCATTACATTTCAGTGTGTTTCGATATTTCCATAAAAATGAAATAATACTTATTTACAAATGCTTTGATTTGAAATTATCTTTAGTAGCAAAAAAAATGGGCACATGCAATGCAAATAAATAAATTAATATATATATATATATATATATATATATAAATTTTAAGTTTTAATTTTAGTCAATCCTATCAATAAGCGAATGAATTTTGAAATGATTTCCCGTGCATACCAAAGGGATTAGAAAATTTAAGTCTGAGTTGGTGCTAAATTAACTATTGGATGATGTGTTGTTGTAAATGTTCGAGGTAAATTGAATTTTTCATACAATAACCTCAATATGATAATCATAATAATCCAACATAACTTTTTAATTTTTTTTTTTTTTGCATATAAGTCTGCCTTGCCTTATCATTTTCTGCATACCTTGCCCATATATAGCAATGTTATTTAAAGACATTTTATTACATTTCATCTAACAATAAAGAAATGTAATGATAATTAACTGTATTGAACAAATGTAACTCTTGGACTACTTTATTATTATTTTTTTAAATTCTCACTTTTTTTAATGATACCAATCATACTGTTTTATTTTTTAAAACTATATATTTGCTCTTATAGCATAAAATGTAACAATTGCATAATAATTTTTATTTTGGATAATATTGTATCAATCAATTATTATCAATGACTTGGAATCTATGTTCCACGTCATTAATAGATTTTTATTGATTTAAGAAATAATCTATATACTCTGCGAAATATTTTCAAAGCGCTTTAATTATTTGCAAAATAAGTACACATTACCAATATATTGAATTATAATTATAACAAATATTGCCAACATGTATAGATAGGCTATGTAATGTTGAAAACTTATCGCATTCTTTGTGTAGTTTTAAATGTCAAAAAAACTTTTAAATTGTATTTTATGACTAAGTTTAGTGACCAGTATATTTTAAATTTATAGATTCATTATTTACAAAATGTGATTATGGCCTATACAAATTTATCTTTATTGTAATCAATTAATATATAAATTTTTTTATACACTGTATTTTATGAAAGAAATGTAATAAATGCTTGCAAATAAATCTTCTAGCATTTTGAGCAACTTTAATTTCGCTATGATTACAACATATAATATATTTTTACCCAAATGTGGAGGGTGATTTCTTTCGACTGTACCTATTGTGTATATGTCTATTTCTGTGGTACGGTTTATAACCGAAAAGCCTTAATTAATTTTAACATACAAGGTCTCATTAGATATGTCTTACTCGTGGGAGTGACATTGGGTAGAGGTATTTAAATATGGCCCCGGCGAATTAAAAAGAGAAGGGCATTATTTTTTTGTTATTAAACAATATGGGTATTCATTATTATTAAGAACTAGTAAATAGCCAATTCAAAATATATCTTATATATAAAAATGAAATGAATCTTGTTAATGTCTCGCTAAAACTCAAAAACAGCTGGACCGGTTTGGCTAATTTTGGGTTTTGAAATATTTCAGGAAGTCCAAGGAAGGTGAAGGTGAGAAAATGTGAAGAAATTGCAAAGAAAAACAATATAGTAAACAACTTCATTTTCCCATACAAACTGTTCGTACCTGTCAAACAGAGTGAATTCAAAAATCAATTTCTTTACTCTTTAATAGGCTATCTTGGAAACAGCCCTATTGATTTATATGAAATTTTGTGTTTAGATAGTTAACATTCCAAAACAGGTTTTTAAATAGGTTTTATGGTTATTAAGCACCCGGGGACGCTGCAGTAAATGTGTATCTTTGAAACGACTGGACTGATTTTGATTCGGTTTTTTGCATTACGTGAGTATCACCTGCGAATATATAATAAGTCGTGCAATTATGGGCCACCAGGGGGCATTGCAATAGATACGTATCTTCAAAACGGCTGGGACGATCTTGACGCGATTTTTACATAGATATCACCTAAGAGCAGGTGCTAAGGATTGCGGATATGAGCCACTAGGAAGCGCTGCAATGAATACATTTCTCAAAAACGGCTGCGAGGGTCTCTACGTGGTTTTTGCATTATAAACACCTAAGAGCATGTTCTTAGATAAAAGTTTGCGGTCATGAGTCGCCACGAGGAATTGCGATAGCAAGTTTTTATAAAACAGTTCTGAGGATCTTGATGCGGGTTTTTCGTATTACATAGATATCATCTAATAGCAGATTATTAAATAAGGTTTGCGGCTATGAACAACTAGGGGGGCGTTGCAAGAAATACGTTTCTCTAAACTGCTGGGAGGATTCTGCGTTTTAAACATCACCTAAGAGTAGATTCTTGGGTAAGGCTTGCGGTCATGGGGGCACTGCAATATATATGTTTGTATAAAACTGCTGGGAGGATTTTGACGTGGTTTTTTGCTGTACATAGATATCACGTAAAAGCAAGTTCTTAGATAAGGATTGTAGTTATGGGCTACCAGGCGGGGAGGCGCTATAATACATTATATGTTTTAAACTATTCTGAAGCTCGCCGGGTCTTATCTATAAATATCTAAATATCTTTATTCCGTAATTATGTAAAATGATCTTGAAATTCGTCACAATAGTGAATAATTTATTACTTTGTAGGAATGCGCATTTATGCTGACATCTCGTGGAACTTTCTGGAGAATGCTGAAACTTAAGGACACCGTTTTAATATTTTCTGTCTAAATGTTTTTTATCGTAGATTTTTAGAAAATATTTATTTTATTTATTTTTTAAGTTTCTTTTATTCTAAACCATGAGGCCTGTGCCAAACGATATGAGCTGTAGTTGTATTGGATGAATGAGAATTACGAGAATGCAGATTCCACACACGTAATTCACTAGTTAATATCAGAACCCGATACTGATAATAATCCGATCTATTTTTCCATTAGTGTTAAATTCAGTCCCAGCAACACAAATTAATGTATGAATAACAAACAAACTTTAGCTCTATTATATTAGTGTGGATCATGCACTGTGAGAATTTATTGAACCCTGACTGTAAATATAGATGTAGCTATGTGAAATATCGATTTGCCGGTGCTAGCTTGTACCAGCTAAACCACCCCACGCGATCCGAAGTTTTAACAACGACAACGTAGCATGTACCCAAATTACCTAAACATTAATAAAGAACATTTCCTTCATGCTTTAATTTGCTTTACTTTCTCGTTCTTTTAATAAACCTTTAAAACAGTCCCGTAATATCACGCAGTTGTTTTTCGTCTCTGCTGTCGGCAGACATTTTTATCTGGTTACTGTGTATCATTAATTTACTTGTAATGCAATAGTACCTATTTGTCATATTTTTTAACGTTCGCGTTTCTTTAAGTAATTAACAGTTTGGGTTGTTTACTAGATATAGGTTGTTATATCGCGTGTAGATGCCTAATTAGATTTTATTGGTTTCTAACTTAATTGGTATAGACTCGCTTTAAAAGTAATCATCGTTACTTTGTATAGTTAATAAAAGTTTTTATGTTCAGTTTATTACATAAAATAAAGCAGCAAATTTACTTTACAACAAAAGTTTGCTAAAAAGAAAAAAAATGGATGACGTAGTTAAACCGTCTGTACAGTTGACGGAGGAAGATATAAGTAGGGTAAGTGGCGTTAAGAGTTGTTTTGCATTCTCATTTCTATTTAATAGGTACCATGGCAACTTAGCGTGTAAGTATGTGACTTTAGAAACTCTAAGTTATGACTAAACTTGTATCAGGATAGGATCTAATATTGACAATCGTACTACTTTATCTGAATTACCTACAAACAGCTGATAGAGAAGTTTTCTGTGTTTTTGAAGTAAAACTTCTTTTGGCAAGGCAATTTTAATTTAATTACGTCACGTTTCACACACTTCACGCTCTGACGTCATACATTTCCTCTGTCGTCATGCATGAATATCACAAACCTTTGATTATAAAAATGTATAACAAATACTCAGGGAGCCCGTAGCCGATTACATTTACGATATGATTGGAGAGCTCGCCGCTGGTTATAATAATAATATTAATAATAATAATAATGTCTACATCACAACAACACTTGGCCCCAAATTAAGCATTAGCTTGAGTTTTGGTTACCAAGCGAAGAAAACATATACATGTAACAACCAAGACTCAGTAGATACCAGTATCAATATTCATCATATAAATACTGACCCGACCTAGGATTCGAACCCGAAACCTTCAGCTTCGTAGGCAGGGTCGCTACCCACTAGGCTAAGTGGTCGTCAAATATAATATTATTTATTATGACCCACAGAACTTTCATTTCTTACGCGTGTACACGCTGATGCATGGACCAGTTTTTCTAATATCAAAAGGCAACCTGAGAAAAATATTCTTTAAATTGGACTAAGTTGGCCTACCGACAAAAAATATATAGGAGTAGAAAATGACACCTCAGCATAATTTGCAATTCCTGTCGTTTACCTAATCTTAATATTACCTAACTGGCTCACCACTCAGCATTGATTTTCAGGTTTCCCTATTCCTATTTCTATCCTATCCCTTATCTATAATATCTAACATGCATACAACAATAATTACATTATTATATAAATTTACGAAAAGAAAAAAAAAATTTAATACCCACATACATACTATTCAACAATACCTATATCATATACTCAAGCAGTCTCATATCACCATACCAATAATAGATTGCCTGCTGCCGAGTGAGTGGCCTCTTTTTGTTATGAGTGGGCTCTTTTTATCATCATCATCATCAGCCCATTTTTATCCTACTGCAGGGGCTTAGGTCTCCCCCAGGGTGAGGAGGGGGGCTTGGAGCTTAAGTCCACCACGCTGCTCCACTGCGGGTTGGGAACTGTAACGACCGCCATCTATTGACAGCGTCCGGGACCGACTGCTTAACGTGCCCTCCGAAGCACGGTGTCAGTGATATTGTGTACTTAAGTCTGAAAAACTCATTGGTACACGCCCGGATTCGAACCATGGCCCTATGGGGCCTTATGAATTTGAAACAGGTTCGTTGCGCTTTGGGCTATCACGACACCTTTTTCACACGGGCTCTTTTTATAATGAGTTATAATAATAATAAAGATTGGTTGGTTAACAAAAAAGATTTATACTTAAATTTGAACGAAACCTGACTCATTGCGTATCGGAGTGGTGGAAGTAGGTCATTCCAGATCTTTGACGCCCGATACGAAAACCCTCCCGTAAACCCGGACGTGTAATGTCGCGATACCTTCATTAACCTATTTAATCTGGGTAGTTTATGCCAGGCGAACTTCTCATACATATATTCTGGACATTTACTATAAACAATTCTGTGTACAAGGCTTGCTATATGTAAGTTTCTACGAGATGACATTTTCAAAATTCCATTTTCTTCAAGATATGGTGTTATATGGGAACGTTTTGGTATATTGTAGCAAAACCTAGCACAAGCATTCTGCACCTTTTGTATAGATTTTTCAGTTTTTTTGGTCAATCTGGGCCCATACACCACATCACAATAATTGAAAATAGACAGCACCAGAGCTTCTACAGGGGATAAAATACTCACGAATGCGATATAACACTTAAAGCCTACAGTAGGCATTTCTTATTGCTCTATTTCTACATGTTCCACATAGCGTAGTAGGCAGTCCAGGTGCAATCCGCGATTTTTTGCTAATATAACTGTTGGGATTCGTTCATTATTGATTTCTATTATAGGGATTTGTTTATATACTTTTTGACATTGCTGCTTAGTTCCCAATACCATTAGTTTTGATTTAGTGGGATTCAAAGTTAGAGTGTTCCCTCTGGCCCATTCGTATACTTCAAAAAGATCTAGATTTAATAAAATCTCCGCCTGTCGTACATTACTCGGTTAAAATGAATGATACATTTGAGTGTCATTAGCCTATAGATGTACCTTTGAATTGTGAATAACGTTCGGCAGATCGGATGTGAACAAAGCGAATAAAACCGGACTAAGTACTGAACCCTGCGGCACTCCTCGAGTTACATCCCTTATTTCTGACTTCATTCGATTACCTGATACATTTTCTACCTCAACATATTGCTTTCAATCCGATAGAAACGAACTAAACCAAGCAAGCATATTATCCGTAGCTCCGTAATAAGACAATTTGGCTAATAAAAGTTCTGTATTTATGGAGTCAAATGCTCTGGAGAAATCAAGCATAACCATAAACGTGCTGCGTCCTTTACCTGAAGCTTCTATGTGTGCCAATGCTGTAGCCGTCCCACGACCAGTTCTAAAACCTGATTGACAAGTGGATACACTTTTTTGTTTTTCGATCAATCCCACCAGCTGCTCACACACTACCTTTTCAAGGATTTTAGACAACACTGGCAGTACGCTGATAAGGCGCAAGTCTTTTAAAGTTTCTATTTTTTTTTTGTACTGTGATAACTTTTGCTAATTTTAGAGCATTTGGTACCATTCCGGACAGGATCGAAGTATTTATAATCACTGACAATATTGGTAATGTAACGGACAGTGTCATTCGTAACATTTCGATTGAAATAGAGTCGTGTCCCTGTGCACTACTCTTAATACTATTTATAATTCTAACTATTTTTTCCTCTGAATACGATCTCAGTTTAAATGTATTTGAGCCAAATTTATTACTTTTAAAATACTTTACAATATCATCACAAACTTGCGGATTTCCGTGGAATATCTAGAAAGTGATCGTTCATAGCATCAGGATCGTTTAACCTCAATGGTATATCTGCTGTACACGCACCGTACAGTTTTAATGGAGCGTTTCATCGTGCGTTTTAATGGAGCATGCTCACTAAACAATTCTATAATATAAGTATTAAATATGTTCAACATTTCAGTAACGTTATCAGCGTCATATACATTTTCGTATGGTATACTGGCCATGTGTTGGTAGAATAAAGTGTGATCAATATTACTTTTTTTTTAGTATAGTGAGGGCCGAATCTGCTTACAGACATCTGCGCGCCCGACCTACCGCGCAGATAGTGCCGGGTTGGGACTTCTACACAGAAGGTGTAGCCCGACCGGCTAAACGACTCCTCAACCTATACTCCGGAGAGTGTATAGGATTTGACATGAACGACGACCGGACGCATTGAGGATGCTTCGGTACGTTGCTGCCTTTGATGGGCGGTGCCTTAGGGGCGCCGCCTCATCGGCGTATGATTAATCTAGAGATGAGGGTCGACACGTGTAGATCTCTCGGCAGGGGAGGGCAGTTCGAGCTGGACGGCCCGACTGTGAATAAACAAGGCTCAGATGCCATTCGAGCAGATTTATTAGGTTAACTAGGGTGATATCGGGTGGTAGGTACTGCTCTCCTACGTCAGACTGAAGGTCTGATCTGTCTAGGGCCCTGAGAATCTCTAGCTCGGTGGTGAAATCGTCAGGTGGATCTGTAAGTACATTCCGTGGGCGTCTGAGAAAGTGATAGGCGGGCGGGGGCTCGTAAGAGGCCGCTGCCGAAAGTAATGGGTTGGGGTGTGCGACCGCAGCGGTGAAGAAACGCTCTGACGCGTCCTTCATGTATTTGGAGATGGTTGGTAAGTCGAAATCGCTGTGAAGCAGACTGTTTCGAACGTACCATGGGGCAATATTACTTAAATTGCGAATGTTATTATACCGTGGTAGTTGCCTTTCTTTCATTATGTTAAACTTCGTTCCAACGATGGCGTGATCGCTCAGTTGAGGGTTGTGGTAAACTGACACATTGTTACAATGGTCATGCATATCCGTAAGGACGAGGTCAATTAACGTGGCTGAAGAATTTGTTACTCTGGTCGTTTCAGAGACTATTTGCTTCATATTCATTTGTTCCATATAGTTTAATAAATCTGCGTTTTTCTTGCATGGCTACGTTACGTTAAAATCTGTGAATAAAATTGTATGATCACAATAATTGAATGCGCTTAATGTACCTACCTATGTGTGTAGGGTATATAAGAGTATATGTAGCCTAAACGGCTAGACGGATATTATCACATGTGGTATCGTTAAATTCGTCTTAATAGACTTGGACCAATGGTCACTAAAATAAAAAGGAATAACATTCTAGAATAATATATAATATAATATAATAATATAATAATTATTATTATTATGTGGAAAGTCCCATGTATTATTATTATTATAATAATAATTTCCCAGATATTTATGAAAATTCATCTGACGTTGTAATTGTCCCTGTGACGTCATCTGCGGGTGGTTGAGCTTATTGCGCTGAAACCAAAGCTAAAACTAAATAAAAAAATATTGTTAATTAATCTAAGCAATGCGTATGTGGGTATGTCACTACATCAAAAGAAATTGTAATCTTCATGAATCAATAAAATATTATGACTATGAGAGTCTAATGAATGGGTTTGTACTTCCTATGAAAGTTGACATCTTTTCATCGTCACCATCATCAGCCCGTGTCTCTCCACTGCAGGATATAGGCCTCTCCCAAGGCTCACCACAACACACGGTCCTCCGCCTTTCGCATCCAACTACCCCCGGTATGGTGTGTCATCTGTCCACCTGTCCGAGGGGCGTCCAACGCTTCGCTTTCCGGTACGTGGCCTCTACTCAAGAACTCGTCTACCCCAGCGGTTATTAGTTCTACGGCAAATGTGATGGGCCCATTGCCACTTGAGCTTGCTGATTGCTTCGGCTATGTCGACAGCTTTGGTTCTTTGACGGATTTCTGTGTTTCTGATTTTATCCTTCAAATAAACACCGAGCATAGCCCGCTCCATAGCACGCTGAGCGACTTTAAATTTGTGAATCAGTACTGCCGTGCGAGCAGGCCCGGCGAGAGCCAGATCGGGCCCCGGGTGTAAAACACTGAGGGGCCCCACCCCTTTTTACTTTGATAAAATTTACAGATTTCGCGCTTCTCGCAACCATCGGAAAACATTGAGAATAAATATCAAAAATAAAAACTTAAAACATATTTTTGTGAAACAATCTTATAAAATTTTTCGAAAAAATAATTGACCAATTTTCAAAAATTTGGTATCATACGATGCCCCGCAAGCTCCTGCATCTTTTGACACTACTGCCATTCGTCTACGTATATAACTTTCTGAAATATAGCCGAATCTTATTCTCCAGCGCAACTGATCTGATAATCAATCAATGAAAAGGGCACCTGCCCAGCCCACAGTTTTCGACCGATTCCACAATTTTTTTTTTCCAAACGGTACACAATCTTTTTCTCAGAAGCTTTTTTCATTTTTTCTATATTGACTTTCGTTTTTTAAATAATCAAGTTTTTGTTCGAAAACTCGGGAAATTTCATATTTTTTTTCAGCTGTTTTGATTCTTTGAAAAAAGTTACAGACTGATTTTAGAAAATTATCATACAATGCCTAGAAGCCTGTGCATCTTTTGACACCACTGTCTTTCGTTTACCATCATAAACTTAGTATATAGCCGTATTATACTCACGAAAACGATTTGATAAACATTTTCAATGTTAAAATAATCAATTATTTAATCACTACATCGAAAATAGTTATTTATTAGAATGCATTTATGTAATAGTAGCAATAATATTATATGGAATCTAAGAGTAAATGAAGAATTCTAGAGAAAAACGTAACAAGACTAAAAAATTGGAGATGCAAAATAAACTTTAGTGTCGTGTGAGATATAAAATGTTGCGCCTTACAGCAAGAAAACGGTCTTGGTGTTTTTAGTAAAGTCATCATTCTTATAATAAGTACCTACCGTTCGCAAGACACTTTTTCTTGAAACTTATACACTCTTTAACCCAATGGGGTTAAGTTGATATTATAAGAAAAATATACATTGCAATTTATTTAAATACAGAATAAGGTCACTCAATTGATTAATTAAGGTCTTTTATATCACTACATAAATATTATATTTGTTATAAAACAAAGTCTCCCGCCGTGTCTGTCTGTATGGACGCGATAAACTCAAAAACTACGTAACGGATTTTCATACGGTAGTCACCAATGGACGTAATTATTCAAGTGGAAGGTTTATGGGTATAATTCATTAATGTTTTATATACAGTGGTCGAATCCCAGATACGGGCATGTACCAATAAATCTGATTTAAGTAGGTACATAATTATCATTGACTCCGTGCCTCGGAGAACACGTCAAGCCATTGGTCCTGGTTAAAAGCATGATTCCAAGCACGCTCCCCCCAAGGGGAGGTCTAAGCCCCTGCAGTGGGGCTTAATGGGCTGATAAGATGATTCATGGCGTACCTAACTCTCAAACGTTAGGTCTGCCATGAACGCCATCTATTGAAAGTAATCCGAAGTCCATCGAAAATCCATATCCATTCAATCCGAATCCATAGAAAATTACCAATTTCGAAGATTCTTATTTTTCGGCTGTTCCTTTGGATTTTTCTAAATTTTCTTTTTTTTATAAGTCACCTCAGTATCGCAAAAGTTTATCGAGAAGTGATTGAGGCCATGCTGCTGATGCCCGGGTTGATGCTGATAAAACACGAATTTTTCTGTCAATTACAAGGTGTTCAGAATATTTGCGGGGTCTAGCTGGTAGCTCTGGTCTCATAGAGTCTGTCACTGGTAAGAGTGGTAAGGCCAGATGAGGCCGCGGTCGTGATGTACTACAAGCTTCATTGAACGGTTATTTAAAACAATTAATTAAAGCTTAGACGCTTGCCGGGCCCTCTTTACTTAGCCCGGGCCCCGGGGGTACTACCTCCCTTGCACCCCCCCCTATCGCCGGCCCTGTGTGCGAGTTCATGTTTCGGCAACGTACGTCATTGTAGGTAAGACACATTGGTTGAAGACCTTGATCTTCAGACATTGTGGTAGTGGCGACGAGAACAGATGACGAGCACCCCGAAAACCAGCGCAGCTGAATTCTTCGGTCGGCCTCTTTATTGAAGTTGTCTTTGCCTAACTGGACAGTCTGTTCTAAATAGACATAGTCTTGCACAACTTCAAGGGTCGCACCCTCTACGGTTACCGGTCTCGGGAGAATTTGTCCAAGAGTTCATCCCGAGTTCCACTATGATGACTAAGTCGTCAGCAAAACGAAGAAGTTGACATCTGTCTGACTATATTACTTATTAAAAGAAGAGAAGATTGTCGTGTTCTCATCCGCGCTTCTCCGACTAGCAGAATGTTATAGTGAAACAAAAAAGCTAAATCGTAGATAAAATAAATTTAATAAACTTTACACAAAAACTATTTACATTATAAAAAACAAATCCAAAAGATGACTTGTGTACCGAGTACGCCCCCGCTACCCATATGATAGTCGAACAGAAATTAATGTGTTACTTTCATTTTTATACCTCAAATTGGTATATTTATGTTTTGCTATTAAAGACAGATCTCAAACATGCCATGTGATACATTTCTGAAAAGTAGAATAACCAAAAAAGTTTTTGACATAGGTTGAACAAATAAAAGAATTATAAAAAAACTAGTTTCAGATGTAATGTATATATGCACTTAGGATTTGTGTTAAAACCATAACTAAAGTGTCCGAGTGGAAAAAGGTCACTTGCGATCCATCAAATATTTCTGACTACAGTTTCTCATGCTTATGATTTCATGAAAGCAATTTCTAGAATAATTCCTAATTCTATTAAAATTCTAGTAACCGCCTTAACGCGCACCCGTTAATTGATTGTAGCTTTTTCATATTATAATTTGGTAAACATTAATGAAAACTAGGTGTTAATAACTACAGTATCAAGTAGCGATCTGCAGTTTATTGCTATTTATATGTACCCCTACGGGAAACAGATGTGGGTTCAAGTATCTATAAAAACTAAGACATATATTTCTACGCTACAGATATTACACAATTGAGAATATTTGGCAAATATTTTATACACTAAAACGAATTCGAAGTTTATATGACTAGAGCATTCGCTGACATAAATTACTTACATTACACGCTAGGGCATTGGTTTATTTGATCATAAAAGCATAAATAACATAGTCAGTCTTTTAGTTAATAAACAAAACTATACACTAGTTATTAAAATTATAATATATTAGTTTTCATTATTAAAATTTTATAATAAAAACTAATATACCCTATAAAAAAAAACTATACACGATCTACAAAAAAATCTATAAAAATACTAAACTTTTCATTCGGAGCTCCAAGCTGCCGTCCGCGTGGAAAATTACAATAGGTTAAAAGTACGGTCGATTGTATAGACTCGATATATACCTAATTTGTAGGCGCAAACTCATCAATCGCTCGTGCTCACTAAAGCATCAACACCTTTGTGCACGGCAGTGAAAAACTAAATCTTGTTACCTTAAAAAATTTAAAAAAAAGTGTAGTTATGTCGATTAAAATTAGTGATTTAAATGAACTAGAAAAAGCAGAAGCGAGAGAATTATTCGAAAATCAATTAAAATTCTGTTTTGCTCAATGCGAACCTATCGATGACGATGACGAGAATCTGGAGGTACTTACTTATTTCAATATTTAAGAATAATAACTATTATTCCAATTTGATGAGAATTTTATGTGAAATCTCCACTGAGTAGGTACGTTTTACCAACCCCTATCACAATGTCGAACAACTAATATATTTAAAAGAAATCGATATTGTATATTTTTAGCGTGTCTCATTGTACAAACATGAAAAATATTTCGTAATATGTTAACTCAATTTATCTGAATCGCATTTCACTTAGGAAAATTTGACTAAACAATGTCAATGATATGTATATTAGATATGCTAAAGTAGAACTCATAAATTTTATCGACCTATAGAAATACAAATTGCCTTCATTAAACCAAACGACGTAAACATTGGATTTATATGTTTCTTCATTTTCGTGGCGTAGCTTCAGTCAGAGAGTTTTTTTGATATAACTAACTTGACATGTGTCTTGATTGAACGCGAAAAAAATAATTGTGTAGCATGGCCGAAAAGAAGGTATTTTTTTTGTATTATTTATTATTGTCGTAAGCGGCGCGACCGCCCGTTTTATTCTATGTTTAGAATACTTTATTTATTTGCTTAGAATAATGTCAATTATAATTATGCCCCGCATTTATAGGATCAAACTTGCATGTTACAATTATCAAGTAAATTTATCGAAATAAAAAAAACTTTTTTTAGATTATATTTTAAATTATTTTATCTATTTAGCATATAGCTCCTAAAATATAACAGACATAGAAGAAATAAATAAACACGGATTCTCATTTCCGAGGCAAATCAAAGAAAATAAAAAAAAAATCGCAAATGCATTCATCACGTGACTTATATAAAACTAGCGACCCGTCCCGGTTGCGCACAGCAAAAGCAGAGCATAGCATTTATGCCGTAGTGTTTTTTTCTGCAGTGTCCTGTCAGCTTGTTGCGAACATGTGGATTGGATTTAATTAGATTCAAATGTAACATAAATTTATCCTACTCGGAGTATTTTTAATGTATTTCATTTTAAATTCTATAAATATTTGAAATAGGTTTGACACTTGACAGGTTTTTTCTTAATTTTGTGTTCATAAAAATAGCAACGTGACGATAGATATCCCAATGTTTAGTCACAATTTCGTCTATTTAAAAATTTCATCAAAATCGCTTTGGTGATTCTTGAGTTATATAATTATATAAGCGGTCAAACAAACAAACGGTGAAACAAAAAAAAAATGGTCATAATTACTGCTGATGGAGTAGGTAAAACACTCATCAAAAAAATCTTAACACCCCTGTTTTGAAAGTCTTGGTAGTGCCAGTTAATTGCGGATATTATAAGGTATTGTTTACATTGTACTTTGATGTATCAAATTAAAATTAAGTTAGCTAGCGTGTTTTCTTCAACAGGTAGGTTTTTACCCTTTTAAAAACTTCATATTTGAAAAGAAAATAAGTTGGAAAAATCTATACACTAAAATGTTTTTCCCAAAAGAGTTATCGATACACGTTATTACTAAGTCAAAGATAATTAAATACTACGCATTAAAAAGTTGCGAATAAGAGTGGAACGGGGTATCCCGCTGGTGCGCTGGTGCGGCGCCGCTGACTGCCGCTGACCGATGCAATCAATAAAAATAATGTTACTCTCAAAGAGTTAGCTGGCATGTCATCAACTGTCATTAGTGAAATTATTTTTATGAACATCAACGGCAATGGCTGACTTTATAATTCCACCATGTGACGTCACGCTACAAGAATTTTCAAATTAATATGACTACGTAAATACCGATCTAAAACTAAACAAAAAAATCAAATTAGTATTTTGAAATTGCCTATTCTTTCCAAAAAAAAAATAATAATTACGGACTTTAGTTCAAAATTTTTTGATTTTTGGTCAATTCAACAACTTTGTGGCGCCATATTTCAATATTTTAATATTAAAACACTATTGGTATTGTTTTCGTATAAAATAAAAACGTGGATTTCATTTCTGATTACAATCCATACTATGGATATTACATCCATACAAAAAATGTTTTTTTTTTGCAATTAAGTAAAAATCTGATCTTGCATTTTTTTTTAAATTTTGTATATTTTTTTAAAAACCTAAGATTCTGCATAGTACAAAAATTAATTCAGTCAGGTTATTTATTGTAGTTCTTAAAAATATATAATATGTACAAGTACTAGAAAAAAATTCGGGAAAGTGAAGCGGCGGATTGATATATTGACGGGCGATCGCGCGGGTACTGGAGTTCGGACGTGGGCGCCTAGGCGCAGTAACTTTTCCCGAATGTTTTAACGGACTTGACATCTTTTCGATGATTGTTACTGCGCTAGCAACTACGGTGAAGTACTGTAGTTTTTTTATAGCAACCCATGGTAACGGTGGTATCGAGATTACTGCTTTTTCTTTTTAGATAAAAGCGGTTCAATTTATTTTATGTCTTTGTGGCTACAATTACTATATGAAGTCAATTCATGTACGTATTTATTACGTTTTTTTAACCAGTTTTTGCACAATTTCTTCACTTTTTACAGCGCCGAATGATCGCGCTATCAGTAACGCCCAAAAAGTTCCTATATTATACATAGGCCGTCGAGAGTTTGCGTTCCTGACATATGAGGTTTATAGCTATAACATCAGGTTTGTTGTGAGTTGACATAATAATATAATTTTTAATTTAATTTTGTGTCATTCGTGCATGTTAACGATAATAATATTTGAAAAAGGGGAATGGTCCGACGGTACCTACGACTCACATCAACCATCCAATTAGTATCCGAATTACCTGTCAAGAACGCAAACTCGCGATGGCCGATATATAATTAATAGTATACTATATTGGTTTATGTGATATGTGATGGTTGGTGGTGGCTTCGCTGAGAATCTGCTCGCAGGCTGAGCTCCAGCGACAGGACGCCCGTTGCCGTCTAAATCAACGCAAGTAGACTTAGACGGCCCAAGTGGTGAGGAATCTCGAAATAGATTTTTTAACAACTCAGCTATTTGTTTAGGATCACTCTCACCATCAACACTTACAGGAACAGGCTTACCATTTAATTTATTTGTAGCTTTCCAAAATCTACTGAAATTATATTTTCGGAGTGATAAGCCGCAAGTATGTCCATCCCTATCCGATTCTGATTGTTAAGGCGCCATTTCAATCTACCCTTAAACCTCCTACAACTTTCACGTATTTCCCCATACACATTGCCGCTAATCGGTCTTCCCCCCAACTCCCACATCCTAAATTTAGCTTTGGCCTCCATATGTGCATCCCTAATATATTTATTCCACCCTGCTACACAGCGACGGCGGTGTCTCCCTACCGGGTTTCCACGACTCAGTGCAGCCGCTTTTGACAAAATGGTGACAACATTTGTGTACATTTGGTCTATGATAAACCGATGTGCCAGATCACTGCAGTACCCGTCACAGCAAACCGCAAGTTCTACTATTACAGTAATAATGATAGATATCCACCTGCTCTTGACTCCGCAATCCCGACAATATTTTATCACATGTTTCAGTATTACTGGTACATTCAATTTTTTTACTTTAACACATTCAGATCACATTGTATTTCAGTAGGAAACTGATCCGACCAATATACATTGTTATGTATTGTTACATTAACAGCTGTTGTTCAAGCACATCGAGTTAACAAAATATGATCGAACCATCTCCTAGTGCCATGTGCTTCACTAATGTAGGTGTAACTATCAGAGGTTAAACCCAACATGTCTATGTCTACACAGATTTTTTTATTGTCCTCGCAAAAGTTCAATAGTTCCTTACCGAGTCGTTCACCGGGATGCGCGTTATAATCCCCGAGCAGAAATACACTCTGTACATCGCTATTTTCGATAAATGCACAGATTTCTCCTAAACAATGAATAAACTCCGTTAAATTTTCACTTTCATCGACAGGCATGTAAACACTCATGATTATTATGCGTTGATCATTAATTTCCAACCGTGATTGCTGCCAATCGCGAACTTTCACACTTTATTATGGAAACTGATCGAAATACACCCCTTCGCCTTATAATGGCTACTCTTCCGAAAGGCCGCCCCCGGAGAATCCCCGCCGAAGTATCAACGGCCGATTTACCGGTGTACTCGAAGTCATCACTCATACAGCCCAGTAGATGTAAATCATGTGGCAACAGTCAAGTTTTCTGTAAAACAATAACATCCGCATTTTTAATGAGCGTTCTTATACATTCTGTCGAACGTTTCAGCGATTTACAATTAAAGGAAATTAAACTTATTGTGTCGATTTATCCATGTAAGATTATTTACATTTATTTAATTATACTTGGTTTATTCATTCTTATCGTCGCTCTGGAATTACTTTAAACCTAACGGAACGACGAAAAGAAATCCCATCCGGCCATAGTCCTGCATCCATAAAGATAAGAAATTTACTTCGTGGTACAAAAAATTTATACGCATCGTAATCAGACTTTCGTGTTGAGCTTCTGAGACACAACAATCACCTTTGTTTTTTACAGGATATAGGCAAAAATATCATTAGGCGAAGTATCAACCTTTTGCTTTTCAACCTTTTTCTTTGCACCTGTATCCATTTTTTACTTGGTTTTCCATTTTTCCAATCACCATCAATCGCAATTTCGGCAAACGAAATTTGTTCTCTCAGCGCAACGTGACTAGGAAATCGCGTTGCGATACGGAAATTGCTCGATCAGTCGGTGTGACTGAAAGCTGTTGTATCAACGCCGCTTACCTGCGATTTGATGTCGCCGACTAGTTGGTCCGATCGCCGCGAATTAACCGTCTCATCTACCCGCGTATTTTTAGATTGCTGTTCCGGTAAAGTATCGAAATGCGGATTTTCCTTTTCTGGCAATTTATACAACAATCCAATGGATCCACTGTTGCAGTGAAAGCTATCAGCCAATTTTGAGCCACCTCTATTCATGTTGACGAATTTTCGAGGTTCAAAATTATTCACAATAGTGGCTGTTTTCAGGTTTGTCACGTCATTTTTTAATATTTGCAATTCTTTCTGAGTGGCGCAGGTTTCTTTGATAAGCTGCTTCTGCATCACGAGAATATCCTTCAAGAGTTTCCTCACATCTACATGGTTAAAGCTGATTGGATGAAGTTTTTGAAGGTCCTTAGCCACAAATATAGGAATGTCTTCGGGATCAATTCTCTTGAGCAGCCCCAAGATATCCTCCAGGTTTCGTCGCATTTTCCCGTCTTTTTTGCGTATTATTTTTCGCTTATTTGTTTTTACAGAATCAAATAATATATCCTTTGCAACACTAATTTCTTCACTTGAAAATGGACTTGATACTATACGAGTAAGACTTTCTTCATCCATGACTTAATTTTTTTTTTGTATGAACGCCAGGATTTAAACTATGACCATAGTACAGTTATTACATTTCAACACTTTAGTAGTCATTGTGTTAATGAACCTTATATCTGGTGATTGCAAAAATGTGTGCGGGAATAGAAGCGATTGTGTGCGCGCTGGACTAAAATGTGTTTTGTGTAGACATTGCTGTGGTTCAACATGTAGCAACGTATCATATTATAATAAAAAATCTGATAACTTAGATAATTAAATTGTTAATAAAATTAAATAACAGTTTTTTCATTTAATTTTTTTGATTTTTAGGCAAACATTAGGTACATAAATGTCAAATTAATAACTAAATACAAACAGATTTGGAACTAGACATAAGTGTAATTTTCCAATGTGACTGACTGTGGAAAATAAATTCAATAGGCCCCCAGCTATATGGGTGAAACCAATAGACGGAGTGATTCAAGAGGATGGTTTACGTATATAATTTATTAATGTTGTGTGCAAATCAGTTGAAATATGACGATTATTGTGGAATTCAAATTCAAAAAGTTTTTATTCAACATAAGATGTTTACACACACTTAGAAACGACCGCTTAGCCTAGTGGGTAGCGACCCTGCCTAACAAGCTAGAGGTCCTGGGTTCAAATCCCAGGTCGGGTCAGTATTTATATGATGAATATCGATACTGGTACCGGGTCTTGGTTGTTATATGTATGTGGTGTCTCCGCTTGGTACCCAAAACACAAGCTAATGCTTAGTTTGGGGCCTAGACGTTGTTGTCATGTATACGTTATTACGTTATTACGTTATTATTATTACTTATTAAAAGTCAAAATAAATTGATTAGGTACCGGTTCAAAAACTAGAAGGAGAAGAACCGGCAAGAAACTCCTCCCTGTTAATTTTATTTAAATATATGTTTTTTCTTAATTGTTGTTTTTTTTTTTAAATTAAAATGCTTACAACTAGTAGGTATAATGATGTCCATGCGCACTTATCATTTAAATACTCGCTTATACAATAGTAAGCTTTTTTCATGAGTCGGACTTTAACTCGCTTTATAAGTTGATTAGAATTAAAGTCTAACATTTCTTTTGGAATTTTATTATAAAAACGGATACAATTTCCCATGAAAGAATTATTAACCTTTGAGAGCCTCAACCTGGGAATTGATAACATATGCTTATATTTTGTATTTAAGTCACGGCCATCACCCACCCTAGAGAAAGCATTTAAGTTTTTATGTACATAAATTATGTTTTCATAAATGTACTGACAAGGGACTGTCAAAATGTTACTTTCTCTAAAGTGAGCCTTCAGGCTATCTCTAGATTTTAATATACATATCGCTCGAATAGCCCTTTTCTGCAGAACAAATATTGTTTGAATGTCAGCGGCTTTTCCCCATAGCAGAATGCCATATGACATTATGCTATGAAAGTAGCTAAAATAAATAAAGCCTCGCTGTAGGCACATCAGTTAGTTTTCTTATTTGCCTAATTGCGAAACAGCAGAGCTCAGCCACCCTCATAACATGAAGACCCCATTGTAAATTTGCGTCAATAGTAATGCCCAAGAACACAGTTTCATTAACCAAACTTAATAAATCTCCACTAAGTCTCAAATTGACATCAACTTGTCTATCATTGGGCAATGTAAATTTTAAACATTTTTTTTTTGCATTTAATAAGAGGTTGTTAGCGTTGAACCAATTTAAGACCTGCAAAAGTGAAGAGTTTGAAAATCAAGCCAGCTGGGAGCTTTCATCCCTTTGAGATATAATAAAATAATGTATGAAGGCATTGTTTCTCTTTTATAGGACTAAAGAAAAGTCCGCGATGGCATAATGTCTATCTTTTATGAATAGCTCACTATACATATTTTTATGTTTAAAAATATTGTGTAATTTGATGAGGTAATTGGAAAGCAGTTTATACAAACACAGTATTAATCCTTATCAAATTAAATACGTTATTTACCTTCATCATTTCATGCAGATTATGATTGCCCTTTACACCATACAATTAAAATTAATATCTTAGGAATTATCTTGAAATAAAAACGATCGCGCTATAATTTAAGGTCGGGTGTAGACCCCATACCAATGCGACACGTGCGGTTAGGCAGAAGTTATCAATGTTGTGTATATAAAGAAATATTTTAGTTTTTATGTATATATTCTTTACTTTTTCAAATATTTACAGAATTGGAAATAAAATATATTAAAAATATTTGCAAGTAGGATTCACTTATGTTACTTTTAAATGTAATTAGATCTAATCCATACGTTCGATGCAACAAGCTGATAGGACACTACGACAGAAATAAAACCTTTATGGAAATAACACTACTATATGCTCTGCCACCCGTGTGAAGCCGGGGAGGGTCGCTAGTCAATAATAATTCATTTGATAGTTTGTAAAACAAACCGCCAACAAAAAGTCGAAAAATTGTTCTTCAAAAATTTACTCAAAAAGTTTATATGAAATATATAGGTTATTTCAAAAACAAACACGACTTACAGCTTGGCAAAAATGAGTAGAAAACAATGGGGGCGCTATCATCGCAAATGTACCAACCCCAATAATATTACGATGGTATGTTTTTGATACTCGAGATTCTACAGTTTCGACCATTATATATATTACGGGAAAATTATAAAAATCGCTTCATATTGATAATATTATTATACGCTTATTTTTATTTCAACGTCTCATAAAACAATTCATCCTTTTTTATCATCTCATGTATAAATTATAATTTTAGAGTTCATATGTTTATTGCTTTTATTTCAATTTCGTGCTTATTCTATTATGTCTAACTACCATATAGTTGTAGTGGTTAACCTATTCAAGACATATTAACCATATTTGGTCTGATTGAAGGTCACGACCCATTTAATTAAGAGATAATTGATTGATAATAATTAATGACTAGTTAAAAGGTTAAAGAAAGACAGAACTGACTTGTAAATTTGAATACAAAATGTCAAACCACTTATAACATTTAATGTTTTCAATATAAGCATGAAATATCTACATTCATATCTTGATTTGAGGCCGCTAGAAAGTTATCAATCTAATTTTCGGGTTTCGATGTATCTTCACTGCTGTTATCATTTTGGAGATTTATTACGAGTCCATCAATGTCGTCATATAGATGAATTCTCCTCTCGTAATATCCTTTTTCTAGTCTCATTACATGTTTACATGAATTCTTCCAATCTTCCACGGAAATATCACGAAATACACGTTCAGCTGCTTCCTAAAAAGATACCCGAATCGGTAAATATATAAAGATGTATTTATACCAATATTCATAATAGCATACTTTTATGTGAACTGACCCCACATTAAATGAAGCGTTAAAATGAAAACGTTAAAATAATAAGTAATTTAACCAAGCAATTTAAAAAAAACGTTAGTACATAAATAACGTGAGATGTAAATATCAAGATTGTTTACGTCTTGCTATATTCATTCTGTCAAAAGTAACCAAGAGTGCAGTATCGATATCGATAATGCGAAGACTTATAATAACAACTTAAAAACAACAGACAAATTATGTAACTGAAAAAAAGTAAATTAAATAATTACTAACTCGTTATATCGGCAGTTCTTTGGTAAACATCATTGACTTCCGGTAAAACATGTCCCGCTTTACATTCCGCAAGACTTCTCTAGTAGAACTTCGGATTGTTTTGTTATTCATTTCGAGTAATGTCAGTGTAATTCAGAGAATATATTAATGCGTAAGTGATAATGTCGACTTCAGAACCTCCTCCGTTTTTTTTGGTCGGTTAAAAATGGAGAAAGAGAAACATGCTTTGGACTCATGCTTTGACCAATGTACAAAATATCATGCCGAATTAAAAATTGTGAACAGCTGACTCACGGACGACATTGCTTATTATAAGGGTATCATTATGAATTATGATTCAAAATTTACTCACGACCCTAAAAAGAAAAACAAAATTTCTTTCGCAGCCCAATAATAAAGTTGAAAAACTATAACACACACAAAGTCTTTACAGCTCAAGGTTCGTGTTAGAATCCTATAAATCGAATGACATTCCCACACGGAGCCATACAAAACTTTAGATCTTATCACACAACATGTGAACAACGCAAATATAAATACATTTATTCCTGTATTTTTGGGGTCCCATGTTAGTCTATTTCGTTCTCACGCACAATGAGACGTTTTTTTGTGCAGTTCGAGTTATTGTCTTCCTAGATTACTTGAGTAGCGAAAAAAAGGATTTTTTTATTACTCTCGCGGTAAAAGGAAGTGAATATATTGATTTCACAAATTATGTTCCACAAACTTAATATATAAATTACATAAAATATATAACATAACTTTATGTCAGTTTAAGTAATTTCATATTTATCTGTCAGAGAATTGAATCATAGAGTTCTCAACATGGATCTTGCTATGGTTGGAAAAGCGATAAATAATTTTGTAAGTGTTCACAATTTTTTGCAAAAATTTCTTATAATACTATGCCTATATTGCTGTTATTAAATAGAATCTAAGCCAGGTGACCATTCGCTGCTCAGAATTTATACTGCCAACAAATTAAAAACATTTTCAACACTTATCAGACTGAATAAAAATATATTTAAAAAAACTGTTACCTTAAATTCTTATACTTAATTGAATATTAATAATATTACAAAATCAAGCGCTTTGAAGTAGTTAATATGTTTATTTCATGCATGAAAACTAAAAAAATATTAATAAATCAATTACCAAATTTGATCAATTTTATTAAATTGAACTTTTGTCTAAATCCATAAAATAAATTAATTTCAGTCTAAAACTGACAATAAATCACATTGCACTGTTTTAGACCCATAACCATAGAGCAAATAAATTTGACAGCAGCGTTTGGTTTCCCGTAAGTATTTTACTAGTCTTTCTTAGTACCATGGAACTAATATGTATAGTACTTATTAGGTCCATGCTTAGTACCAAGTTTTGACAATATGATTGTTAATTATTTCTACCTTTATTCAATTAACGTACCTACGACGTATCCGTCAGTTTTCTGCTAAAGGCTATTGCTGGAATTGTATTACTTTTGAATTCATATTTGAAGCGTGACAAAATTATTAGAAATCCATCAGTAGTAGTTTCAGAAAAACTAAACGATAAACAAATAAAATGGACTTTGGGGGAAAATTATACAATTTAAAAAAAATCTCAAGTAGGTACGTCATAGTTCTTATCAAACGAAAGTGCTCGTGTTATGAGATATAGATATTAGGTCTTAACCTATGAAGTCGCCGTTCTTCAGTACTGGCCATTTCAAACAAAAAAAAAATGATTCGCTATGAATTCTAAATTTAAATTGATTTTGTGTTAAAAACATTACATTCTTTTTACAAAGTCAGCTTTTATTTATTGATTAGCGTTGTGTTTTCATTACATTTGAACATTTTCCGTCATAATGGACACTTTAAAAATTCGTGTAATTATGGAATATAAGTTCCGTCATGGCACTAATGCGGCACAAACGGCACGTAACATCAAAAACGTTTACGGAGAGAACTTAACAAACGAACGCACAACCCGTTATTGGTTTGCCTGATTCTGTTCTGGAAATTGTGACTTGAATAATGAACCTTGTGGTCGTCCGGACACTTTGGTCAACAATGATGAATTGAAGGCGATTCTGTAAGGTGCTGATTCTCAAACTACAGGTGAACTAGCAGCAACTTTCGATGTTAGCATCAAAATAATATTGGACCATTTGCGACAAATTGGCAAAGTAAAAAAGCTTAATAGATGGGTACGCGTCGAAACCTGCCTCATGTTGCTCAACAAGCACATAAATGAAGGAATTTTGAAGCAGATTGTTACCTGTGATGAAAAACGGATTCTGTTCGACAATTGGAAGCGCTCAGCAAGTAGGTAAGATCTTGGTTCAACACCAAAGCAATATGTTAAACGAAAAATAACCCCTAAAAATGTGATGGTCACTGTTTGGTGGTCTAGTGCCGGTGTGATTCATCGCAGCTTCTTACAAAATGGCATGAGCATTACTGCAGATGTGTACTGTGAAGAACTGAAGACAACGGTGGAGAAGCTTGCACGTCTACGACCAGCTTTGGTTAATCGGTCGTCTCCGCTGTTTCTTCACGACAACGCGCGACCCCATACTGCACAACAAACAGTCTCCAAGCTGCTAAAGTTGGGGTTGGAAGTTCTTCCTTATCCGCCATACTCACTAGACCTTGCACCTACCGACGATTACTTTTTTCAAAATTTTGACAAATTTTTCAATCAATCAATTCGTTCAACCTTCAGCCAGACGCATTGTCTGAAAGGGACAAGTCTCGATACACCTAAGGGAACGTAGATAAAGGACGGAGTGTAGGTTATAGTCTGGATAGTGAGTGACGGAAATGAGAGCCAGCCGGTATTCGTGCAACCTTTAGCCAAAAAAAAATCCAGGAGAGGTTATAGATATTATAGTGTGTTGACAAATAACAGTAGGGAACATAAGTTGTTTTGTCAGTTTCTTATTGTGAGCATTTTCGTTTCTTAATTCATTACTCGCTTTCTTCACTTGATGCAGGCTTTCTGTGTCTTTTTCCAGAAGTTCGTATATTGCGTCGGCAGTGATTTTCATTTCTGTTTTGTTTCGTGCCAGTGTGGCCCACTCTAGAGCCCACTCCTAGTGGTCTCGGTTATAATAGCCCGTATATCGTCTAAACATAATATTCTGAAGGCGCAATTAATATATCTACACCCCTTCCCCCCGCCCTAAACTATAGTGAATTGTTTTCCACGTATACGTTTTGGTTTTTCTTCTCTTGTTTCGTTGGCGGTTGGTTCTTCTTTCATTGTATTATTTAGGAGTGCTGACTTGTTCTTGTCAGAGTTTTAGTGTTCTTGAACGAATTCGGCTAGCTCTTTTCTATCCATTGATGTGGTTAAACGTTATTCCGAACAGTTCGATCATTTGTCGAACTCATAACTCAAGTATTAAGACGTTTTGGGAAAGAATCGCAGTAGATGTAGCCGGACCTTTTCCTGTATCTAATGATGGCAACAAATATTTCATGGTCGTGGTTGATTACTTTACGAGGTGGCCAGAGGTTTTCGCAATACCCAACCAGGAGGCAGTGACAGTGGCAACTAAACTGGTTGACGAAGTGTTTTGCAGATACGGACTGCCCTTGGAGATTCACTCGGACCAAGGTCGTAATTTTGAATCTCAGGTGTTCCAGGAGACGTGCCGTATCTTGGGTATAAACAAAACACGGACAACCCCATACCGCCCGCAATCAGACGGAATGGTCGAAAGATTTAACCGTACGCTGGAAACCCACCTCGCAAAATTAGTCGACGAACATCAAAAGGACTGGGACCGATATATTCCGTTGTTTATGCTCTCATATAGGACAGCGGAACATGAGAGCATAAAGGTCACGCCAGCATTTGCCAATTTTGGATGAGAACTAAGATTGCCGTTCGACCTGGTAACTGGCAGGCCGCCTGACGACCCGCGACCAATATCGGATTATGTGTCGGACCTAAAGGAAAGGATGCATGACATTCATGAGCAAGTCAGAGAGAATGGTCTTCTGGCAAGCGAGAGGATGAAGACTAGATACGACCGAAGCGCCACCGCTACTGGCATTGATGAGGGATCTCTTGTATGGTTGCATAACCCGAGGCGCAGGAAAGGTAAATCCCCCAAACTACAAAACCGTTGGGAAGGACCGTACAAGGTGATAACCAGGATCAACGATGTGACGTACCGTATACAACATGGTCTACGAGGAAAGCCTAAGATAGTGCACATCGATCGACTAGCCCCTTACCGAGGTTCGAACATTGCTCGGGACAAGCAAATCTAAGAAGGGGGTAGTGTGACGCCTATCTACTCTCACGACGACAGTTATCGAACTCACTAGAAAAAGCGTGACACCTATCTACAATAGTACGAAAACAGGTCATCGAATTTACGAGAAAAATTCCCACAGCCATTCAATAAAACCGAAAAGTCTAGACGAACAATTAAATTCCACAAATTTAATAAATTAAATTCCACAATATAGTCAGCATTAATTAAACACTATACCTATTTATTGTATTAGGTACCTTGGTGATGTAAATAATTTACTTCTATATAGAGTATTAAATAGAAATGCATAATTTTCCAATTGCAGCTCAGACCTTCTTGCAGAATGTTTTTAACTGGATTTACTTATGTCATTGTGTTTGGGGGGGCCCGGCCCCCACGGCCCCCCTGAATACACCACTGCGTGCGAAGCCGGGGCGGGTTGCTAGGTCTCAATATTTTACTTTAATACTTTACTGAGCAACAATTACAACAACAGCGAAAGATAATTTACACTTTAAAGGAAAACCCGTACTCTGCCCGTGCCTTTCGCTTCTATAAAAATATATCAAGATAACATTTCAAATCTATTTTAAATTCATAACTGGTTTGACATGGCACGGCGGACGTCTGAGCTGAAGTACATTCCTAAACAATATCCATTTACATTCTACGTGAATATAGTGGAGAGATTAATGGGCAAAAAAGGGCCTAACCTATTAAGGCTAGCCAATCACCACATATATTCTTTGAGTCAATCCAAGCACATCTAGTCCGAGCAACAGTAAAAAACCCGCCAACTGCGAATCGGACTCGCACACGAAGGGTTCCGTACCACCATGCAGTAAAAAAAGCGAGCGCGGCGTTAATCGAACTTAACTATTAATCGTTATTATTATGTAATTTAAGAATTATTGTATAAATATATTTCAGTTTTATTTCGTTTGTTATTTAGAAGGCGCTCGATCCTCTCTGGCTAATCCGAAAAGTAATAACATGAGTGCACTGTAAGCTAAAGACAATTTTTATTACATATTTTATTACAGTGAACTTTTGACTTTTAGTATCGCTTGTGAAGAGAAGAAGCTCTGCAAAGGAATGCAAATAATACGCTATCTATCATTTTCTATGGAATTTCACAAAAGTTTTACTTATAAAATAATTTAAAAAAACCGACTTCAAAAACATAAACTAAAAAGTTAAAAATAAAATTTTCACTTAAAAGAAAGGAGCATTAACAGGCGGCATTTATATCTTCACGTAATTTATTTATCGGTCTAAGATTTGAAAACATATTTATGTGTATTGATAAATCCCAACAAAACACTTTTTAGTTGTTAGAAGAATGTGCTCGGCATGCCTGTTGCGATTGAGTTCTTAGTTATTTTCAAGGCCACTACGGAATAACCGTCTGTAGGGAATTATGATTTTCGAAATTCACGATTTTCCTGATGTAACTAATACGAGCTCGCGTTTGACGAAATTTTGAGTCAGTTTGAAGTTTCAAACTTTGCGACATCCAAACGGAATGACATCGCGTGATCTTAGTTATTAAACTGACTGACAAGTACGGTGCCTCCCACCTTTGTCTAATGAATGTTGGCCCGCCCCTGTCACTTGTTCCTCAGTTTAATTTACATTTCGCTAACAGTTCGGCGTACAGTTGCGTCTCTTCTCTCCTCGGGCATAACCTAACATCCCCAAAAATATAACGATAAAAACTTTTCACATTCAGTTGGCAAAATTTCCCAAAGTTTCGCATAGTAAAATACAATAAAAACTTCACATGCTCACGCGAAAATGTATGCATTTGCATACTTCAAACATAGGTGTAGAAACTTGTCGAATGTGACAATATACGTAGAAGTCTGTGCCAGATTCTATCAGTTGATGCTTGAAGACCTTAAAAGACGGTGCGAAGTTTGAATACTATATGTGTCGGCTCTATAGCTAATTTTATATACGCACGGATTCTGAAAACGCGTATTTAAAATGTTCGTGCACGGGATGAAACCTGGAGAATCTGAAGAGTCCGAAGAAGAAGATGTTCTTGATATTCTACAGGTTCATTTAACCCAATAACCTAAGTTATTACCAAATCACGGTAACATGGGATGTTAAATAAAATAAAATCGTCTTCAAAATAATTTCACTACTATAAATTAAAGAATAATATCTTATAGCTGTCTGTTGCAATAAAAAAATATATAATAGGTATCGTAGGACCTATATGATTTTCGTAGGTACCTACATGCAGTCTATAGTTTATGAAGTCGATGGCAATTAAGTTATTCACTATATGGTGTTTTCTATATTTGTAATAATAATTGTTATATTTATCAATATCATGATTGTCCAATTTTTACTAACCGGTAAGCACTCATTTAAATATGGGTGGCACCGACTTCATTAACTATAGGCCGCTCGTTCTTACAAAAACATAATATAATAGATATGAGAAATAGGAAGCTCATTTTGATAATGTTTACTTTATAGCGGTGACATTTTTAAGGTGTTTTTATTTTTACATAATAATTTAATAATAAATATAAGAAAATAAAACACACCACATTTTTATTCATAAAATGCACACTTGTATAAATACTATACAGCGAAAATAATTATACTAACTTTTTCATCTTTTATGATACTTGCAGCGAAATGCCTTTTTGGCGGCCTTTTTCAATCATTCATAAGTACCTACTAGATTTTAACCCTTAATGGTAATTTTTTTATTCAGACAGAATAAATGCTAATATGCCCACTTCCTTTTTATTGTTGACTAGCGGCCCGTCCCGGCTTCGCACGGGTAGCGTTAGTTTCTCATGAGAATTACTTTTTTATCTCAGTCTTATCTCATTCCCGTTCTTCCTTTTCCGTTTTCGTTCCCGTCGCGAAAATACTTTATTCTTTCCGTTCTTGGTCCCGGTGTGGTTTGGTTTTGGTTTCCATTCTCATCAAGAATATTTTTTTTAACTCAGTCTTAACTCATTCCCGTTCTTCCCTTTTCCTTCCCGCGACACAAATGATTTATCGTCACAATTTCTGTCAGTCGTAACTCATTCCCATTCTTCTTTCGCGACGTACATATTTATATAATATAGCTGACCCGGCGGACTTCGTACCGCCTTATAGGACTCAGATATGTATTGTGGGCCCCTCCCCACCCCGGTAGCCGATAACCACAATCCTTATCTAAGAACTTGCTTTTACGTGATACCTATGTAAAGCGAAAAACCACGTCAAAATCTTCCCAACCGTTTTAGAGAAACATATCTATTGCAATGCCTCCTGGTGGCTCATAACCGTAAACCTTATCGAAGAACACGCTTTTAGATATCTATGTAACGCAAAAACCAGACCAGCACTACGTACAGACTCAGCCGTTTTGGAGAAACGTATTTATTGCAACGCCAACTGGTAGCTCATAGCCGCAAACCTTAGTTAAGAATCTGCTATTAGACGATAACTATGTACACAAAAAACCGCATCAAGATCCTCAGAGCTGTTTTATGAAAACTTGCTATCGCCTTTCCCCCTGGTGGCTCATGACCTCAAACTTTTATCTAAGAACATGCTCTTAGGTGATATGTTTATAATGTAAAAACCGCGTAGAGACCCGCCCAGCCATTTTAGAGAAATGTACTCATTGTAGCATCCCTAGAGGCTCATATCCGCAATCCTTATCTAAGCACCTGCTCTTAGGTGATATCTATGTAAAATAAAAAACTGCGTCCAGACCGTCCCAGCCGTTTTGAAGATACATATCTATTGCAGCTTCCCCTGGTGGCCCATAACTGCACAACTTATTTAATTATCAATTCGCAGGTGATACTCACGTAATGCAAAAAACCGAATCAAAATCAGTCCAGTCGTTTCGAAGATACATATTTACTGCAGCGCCCCTTAATGCTTAATAATCATAAAATCTATTTATAAACTTGTTTTGGAATGTTATCTTTCTAAATACAAAATTTCATATAAATCATTAGAGCCGTTTTCGAGATAGCCCATAAAAGAGTAAAGAAATTGATTTTTGAGTGCGCTCTGTTTGATAGGTACCAACAGTTTGTATGGAAAAATGAAGTTGTTGTTTTTACTATATTGTTGTTTTTCCTTGCATTTTAAACCTTTCTTGGACTTCCAGATATATTTCAAAACCAAAATTAGCCAAACCGGTCCAGCCGTTTTTGAGTTTTAGCGAGACATGTGCTTCATCACATTTTTATATATGAGATTTCAAATTGAAATTTCGAATTTGAATACAATAAATTTTTAGAATTGAATATTTTACAATATTTTATAGAATTTTATATACCTACAGCATGGAAATTTATAAGCTTACGTAATATTTTTTAAAAAGCGTGCTCTCTGATTGCCGAAAGATAATTTATTTAGAGATAATTATTAATTTAAATTAATTTCTAGTAAAAAAAGTAGTTATTGTGCAATTCGTACCGTTATCAATCGCCCACACAGCCGAATTCCGTTCTCATGGGCAATTGACAATTTCCGACACTTGTAAAGGCATTGAACTATTCTCGTATCATAAACGCGAAGTGCATTTGTTTGTCCTTTCATCACGTCGTCACGGTGCAATACAACGACATGATTATTTGTGTGGTTGAAGAGATAGAAATTAAAGAAAGCAAATTGTTTATTTTGCTTAAGAAATTGATCAAGACTCGAAATAAAGAAAAAAAACCCGTGCGTGTCAACTCCGACGCGCGATAGGAGTTTACTCGAATGATTCGATTTTAGTAATTTATATATCAGACAACTTACTAATTTCACTACGAAACGACGTTTTCTATATTTGTTGTTTACATTATATGGTTCATAATATACAGAAATTTCAAATTCCTACTTAGTTTAGAGATAGACCCCGTAAATCATTTTATTCCGATCCCCTCCACTTTCTACCCGCTGTCGGGCCTTTCACAGCTAGTACGCTTATACCTGCCCCCTCTTTCTTCGCTCCGCCGTTACCCCCGCCAAGACGCACTTAACGCTTCAACGCTCGCTTTCTCGATTTTACTCTCCATAAAATTTCGATACCGGGCCCCTTATATCGTTTCTTAAGGAGTAAACTCCAATAAACTCCAACAAGTCGTGATGGAATAGTAAACAGACTAGAACGCAAGAAGTAGGAAGAGGCACAGCCGTGGGAACGGCCAAATATAGTTATTAGAGACGTTACGTATGTAACTACATACATACACACGCTGCAGGAGTCATAAGCTTAATCAAAAAATCTTTTTTAACGTATCCATTACACGGACAATCAAACCGACGAAAAAAGAAACTGAAAAGGTGTAAAATAAGCTTTGTTAGTCTTATTAACTCAATTCTAATTTTATAAGTAACTGATTTTGAGTCAGCGACATATAAACAAACAAGCAAGTCGTTTCCGTACGTACACAACGATGGCAGCGGCATGCGCGGTTTAATGATTTAATGACTTTAGTTTAATCGACGACCGCTTAGCCTAGTGGGTAGCGACCCTGCCTACGAAGCTGGAGGTTCCGGGTTCGAACCCCAGGTCGGGTCAGTATTTATATGATGAATGTTGATACTGGTACCGGGTCTTGGTTGTTATATATATGTGGTGTCCTCGCTTGGTACCCAAAACACAAGCTAATGCCTAGTTTGGGACCTAGACGTTGTAGTGATGTATACGTTATTTTTATTTAGATAATTGTTTGTTTGGATCCGCCTCAAAATTAGTTACTTACATTAGTAAAAGAGCTTTGTTATTAAAAATAAAAAGTTTTATTTTTCGTTTTTCAGTTTCTTTTTCGTTGGTTTCAGACGTGGGCTTATTTTTTTGCAGTCATAATCTAACTAGGTCTAAAGTGCTCATCATGAGAAATGAAATAAACCCATAGACGAGGTAGCTGCGGTGAACCGTTGAAGAGTTTCCTTGGCTGTTTTCCGTTTCCATCATCAAATGAACTCCAGATGTCCATTATATTGTACTGCCATTAGAACTACATATGTATCCCAAGTTTCAAAAGAATCGGTTCACAGATGAAAATTCAGTAGATGAAAAATCAATCATCCCCTGTTTTTCTACTCTTAGGTGTGGAAGTTTACTTAAATTTTAATTGGACCTACTTCAAAAAATACCCTATCTAATTAAAAAGAATAATTCAAATAAGACTACTCTGTAAAAAGTTTTCCTATATTTCTACCCTTACGGGTAACTTTTTTTATTTAAGTGAGACCTACTTGGAGGTATAGCCTATCCAATAAAAAAAGAAGCATCTAAACCGGACTACACAGTAAAAAGTTATGCTCGATAATACATTAAAATATATATATATATATATATATATGCAGACTAATTGACAACCACACCCTTTTTTGCAGGTAAAAAATACGCGTTCTTCTTAATCGGTTACCATTTTCTGTTCTATTTACAAATATAATAATACAAAGGTCACTTGTAATTAAATATTATTGTTTCACAGAAAAGACGAGAAGAATGCGAGCGCAAGGCCAGGAGAGGGGAAATGGACCCCCGGCTGGAGTTCACATTTCAGTTGTTGATCGACGGCACCGGCCTCCCGCGACATATCATAATGGATCACGTTTTCGAAGGAAATATGGTAAATACTTTATTAATATTAAAATTTGTAAATAGTTCTGTAATTAATACAAGTTTCATTAAAATCGGATCAGCCGTTTTGGAGATTATAAACTTCCTTCAAAAATTGAGTTGTCAATTCCAAAAACATTTTTTTAAATCCGACTGATAGTTCCAAAGATTAGCGCGTTCAAACAAACATACTCTTCAGATTTATATACTGATATAGATGACTAGGTCGTACGAGATAAAATCTTTATTATTTTTAATAACATTATAATTTGGAGTCTCTTCGTGATATGAATCCGCCCATAATTAATGTCATAGAACAGCGTTAGATGACGTCAGACGAGATAGAGCACCGTTATAAGATTATCTGTATGACAATGCTAGACATAATTCGTAAAACCACTAGTAAAACACAGCAGATAATATTCAAGTAAAATATATTATTAATGCAAATAATCATTATAGACAGTGTACTTTAAAATCGCGTATTTATTGAAAATATATGCCCCGAATGCACGAATACAAAATTACTTATTTTGCCTTATAACATCGCAAGGCTTTAAAGCAATAGGACAGAAACTTAAACATAAATAGTTCAATGCATTTTATCAGAAAAAAAAGAGAAAAAACACAGTAAACTGTTCACAAATTCACCGTCACTTGAGCGAAACCCAGATTTTAACTTTCGTTGATAGTTCTATTCATTAAAAAGCTATGTCACATCGGACTATTGGTATACGTGTACCAATATATGTTGACAAAAGAAAAAAAATATTCATATCTCGATAATTCAGCTATCACATAAAATAGGATGTTTGATTGATTTTTTTATTTTACTTGACTGCATTACACTTTCAATATTTCACTTTCGAGTGGGCGACGACTAACCACATTAGAATTTGGTATTTGCTATGGAGTTTCCAATTTGTTCGACAAACTGTTTTCTTTTGATTTTTAATCCTTATACAGAGTATTTATTTTTTATATCAATGTTTCTGTATTTATGAATAGCCTTGTGAACTTTTCGAGTATCTACATTTTCATAACGATTCATAACGAACGACGATAACGTCATAGACTTCACGTTATTATCTATTGTCATATGAATGGTCGTCGTTGCACCTTTCGTACAAGCTCAAATAAAATTAATAATAAAATTTATTAGCAAGCAAGCAAAATTGTAACAAGAATACACCAATATTCAACACTGATAGTTTTCTATAATTACGAGTAGGTATGTAATGCAACAAAATAACATATAAATTTGAAATTCCTGTCTCCTAAACTAGGTGCTATAGGAGACAGTTCCTCCTCGAATATATGACTCAAATTAATTAATTGTTTACCTTCTCGTATCACAACAAATTAACTTTTTCTTTTTACATTTACGAAACAAATTTTTTGGAGAAACGTTATAGACATTAAAATCTTACTACGATTGTTATACACAATTAAAAACTCAAGATTTTTTACTGACTTATGTCAGTAAAAAAAATTTTTTTTTAAGTTCTTTTCAGTAGAAGTCTTAACAACTGGTCCAAACTATTGTCAACAGTTAGACGACATCAACCAGCTATTCTTGCCGCACATGAGGAACAAACTACTATGGTATTACCAGGATGTCGAGGAAGTCGAACCTAAACCGGTAGCAGAAACTTCGAAACCTAGGCAGCAAGGACAAGGAAAACAACCACAGCCTCAAGTGATGCTCAAGAAGAAACTATTCCTTTCAGATGGTTGGGACGTACGATTTACTGGTGTATGCATCTATATGTTCCGGATCAACGTTAGTAAGCAACTACCAGAAGAAGGCTTCCATAAAGATTTGTAATTACCTTTCTCTTATATCCTAGTATTCAATTATCAATTTCTAATTATTGTAATATTCAACCACAAAACACTTGCTTTTTGATATAAAAGATACATGAGAGTAAAAGAAACAAAATAATGAATTGAATTTTTACCTCCATATTATTTGAAAGTAAGAATTTTAATGTCTCATATCGAAAAACACTATTGATATACAGTATGTCATCATTTGTTTGTCCTAAAATCAGCAGGTTGTACAGAATGTTTTTTTGACCTTTAGACAACAGGTGCAAGAGAAATGTCATACATGAAAAACATGAAAAAAGTAATTAATTTCCAGTTTCGTCAACCCTGTACAGCGAACGCGTAACGTAACGCAAACCATGGAAACGTAAACACACGGCGGCTACCTACGTCATATCTATTACTACTTATGACGCGTCCACGCGCGCGCACACAAAATAATGTTCATTAAACTTACCAAAAATCCTCGGTTTTGTAAATCACACCATATGATGAATGATTCTTTCATAATTTTGTGTACCACGAAGTCACGATAATCCACAGAACACGCTTTTAACTTAGATTTAACTCACAGTTATCAACGTCGTCGTTCGTATTAACTTTTTGGATACCTAATTACTGTTCTGTAATTTATTTGACGTGGTGAATATTTACAATTAAAAAAGTATTTAATGGAATAAATGTTTAAATTTTCATGACACGATAATACAAATAATTTTTTTAATATGCCACGCGAAGTAACAAATGGCTCTTGGATTTTTTACCTACATGATGGACGTGATGTCCATTGCACTCCCGTCACTATTTTAAGACATTTTGATTATGCAATTAGACAGTATTACGAAATACTCAAATACGAGCAAATACGAGCATTCCACTTGTCTAGACGAATGGCATGTTGAGTAACCTTGCTGATTTGCAGTGGTGTATTCCATTTGATAGACTATTCCTTTGATTATCTCCCCGTGAAGCACTTGGCACAATTATAAACGATAAACTGCATTAAGAAAGAACACGATAAACTGCAAACAGCTGATGTTAAAAACACTCGAGGTCACCGACTCGAGGCACATGCTTTACTCGGTCACGGTCAAAATGCGACAAATTAATCTCCGCGCGCGCCACCCCGCGTATAGGCCACATGACACAGCCTCGCTGCTGACGGCAAATTTCAAACGATTTCCAGGCTGTTTCCGGTTGTGGCGGTGCCACACGTGTGCGCCGGGTCGTCGTGTAATTAGGGTTGCGTGTTTATTTGTAAACCAAGCAGTATGAGAAATTGATTTTCTCGAAAACGGCTACAAATAAAAATATAGTTTATTCGGCGAAATTGTTATTGAATACCAGCAGAATTTAAATAAAAAACGGGACTCTGGATGGTTGGAATCCAAACTGTATACGTATATACCGATCAATGTACAATTTGCTGTACTATAAAGACACAATGCCAGGAACGTTTTGGTACAAAGTGAAGACAATTTACTTTTACTACTGCATAAATAAAAAACTGTGGTAGTTCAAGTAAAAAATCATTATAATTTTATCCCTACTTGAAGTTTAAAAATAAGGTATATTTTTCATCGTCATTCATCGTCATCATATCCATTTTAATTACAGAATAAAAAAATGAACTATAGAAGACATGAAGTTATTCGGTAGAATATATAGCTGTAGTATATACTTATTAAGTACCTATGAACGAATAAAAATTTTGAAAAGTTATACCATGCCCTTCTTGAAATCATTACTACGTGTATCATGTCCTTAGGTTCTGTGGAATACTAAACGCAGGCCATGTAGGTTTAGTGACGGCTATAGAACGTATCATGGAGCATGTATATATGGGCGCCCTGGCCCATCCCAGTTTGGACGGTGATGAAGATGAGAGCAGATTCCCTATTGTCAAAAATCAACTGCTTCCTGGCTTAAGGTCATTTTGTAGTGCTCTAAAAGGTATGACTATGTATCGTCTAAATTAAGATATTTATAGTATAGACATTATAAATAAATAGCAATATATTCCGTATACAGTTAAATAAAACAATAATAACAAAATGAAACCTAACACATATCGCTAAAGTGTATTTATGCACTCAAATTCGTATAATAAACTCGAAACTTATGCGATTATTCCCAGTTGTCTTCTATAGCCCTGTTTCCGGGGTGACAATTGGGAATTCTCTTCCCAGTTGTCACTCGGGTGACAAATCTTCCCATCTTTCCCCTTTCGCATTGTGTCAGAGGGGACAACTGGGAACTTTTTCTAACAGCTGAGAATTTGGACTTAAGTCGTTAAAGAAGCAGATTTTAAACCAAAATCCGAGCCGCACCAGCAGCGGTTGGCATGTGTTCCACTTGCAATGCACTTGTAAGACACATGTGAAGTTTACATTGACGTAAGCCTCTTCCCTATATCTCCACCACGAATAGTCTTGAGTTACTATAACCAGCGGCACGTCAAAACCTTTTCCGTGTCACGGTCTACCTAAGTGGAAAGTCGTCTCACCCCACGACGTCCTAGTCGTGATAGTCACTTGAAAATCTTTGTTCTTCAATGGTTATCGGTTCTGAGTGCAATGCAGCTCGCCCATTGCCATTATATACTTGTTGATTCTTCTGTCTTGTAAATAAACCTCAAACACAGCTATTTTTTGAGCTGATGACGAAAGGACCACCATTCACTTATGTAAATTATCACTGACAATTCTGGCAAATCACACACTGTTCAAAGACTTTGACCATAAATCCTGGTTTTTAATTTTATAAGTACCTACCGATTATCGTAAACAAAAAAAAAATTTTTGCTCGTCATATCGGTATGAAGTCAATGTCTAATCATTGGATTAGAATTAATGCTAATTAATTTAAATTAATGTAGTTACAAAAGTAGAAAGGTGACTTCTATGGTTTTGTGAAGTGTTACTACTTTTTTAGACGTGTAATAAAATATCAAAGGAGCTGTAATGGACTTACATGTAATGGAGCTGTAATGTAATCACAAGGTATATTTAATTTCAGTTTGTGAAGAAGTATGTAATGATGTAAATCTTTTCGATGATGGAAAAATCTTGATGGCGTCTATTCGCGATCATAATGAACTTAAAGAAATGACAAAAAATCCTAGCACCATAACGACGTTGGAAGATAGGGTGAATGAGTGGATAAAAAAAGTTATGGAGGTAAATTTATTTTAGGGTAACGTATAGTATAACCACGTGGACTGAGTATAATTTAATAGAATTTACAGTATTCAATGTTATCGATAAGTTTGCGTGACATTTTATTATGAATAACTGCCGTCGTACTTTTGTCTAAAATAAAGTATCAGTAACACAACAAGAAGAATCCACGAGATAACCAAAGATAAATCTACAATTTGAAAATAATGTCCCTGATAAATCCAAAATTAATTCAGAAAATTACTATTTCATTTGCGATGTTTGTATTCCCAATGGTTGATCAAAGAATTGATTCAGCGTATATTTCTTCAAAACACATCAAAGACTGATTTTTCAATATACTCATAATGCAAAAATGTATTCCTCATTTCTATACTTTTAAGTAATAATAATTGTGTTTAGACGAAACAAATCGATGTATTACATAAAAACGTTAGAGTAAGTATTGTTTCTACTAAGTATGTGTCATACACGTATTTTGTGAATGTGATGATAAACAAACTATATATATTTGTTTATTGTCAAATTCACGTAGTAGGTAATTTTAATAAAATAGTTGTACGTACACACGAAAAGAATCGTAAAAGAAAAAAAGTATTATTATCTCTTTAGGTCAGAAGTGCGCCAACACGGTTAATAGTTACAATAATTTAGGTGATAGAAGGTCAACTACCGTGATTGCCTTTAGAGATTATTGTATTAATTAACGCTGGTGTTCCACCCACCATACAGGCTGTAGTACAGGCAATATTAACCATAAACAGGAATTATAGGTAAGGAAAAACAACCTTATTTTGAAAAATACCTCGTTTTTTCCTTTCAAATATCATAAGTTTTTTTTTTAGTTTATTAGGTCATAATGTATCATTTGCATCAAAATGCTTCGTTGCATAATTTTTTTTTCTCATAATGTAGATACTCAGCGAAAGTGAGCAGTTGCGACGCGAGGTGGACTCCAGCGGTCCTCAAGACGAACTTGAATACTGGAAAAGAAGAGGAGCTCAATTTTCGCAATTAGTTTCCTATTTACAGGTAAACTGTTCCCATAAAGTTATAACGAGTTATACTAGCAGGTACGATCATCGTTTACGGTCGTCGTATAAGTGATATACATATAAGCGGTCAAGGATACAAAGGGTTCCATACCTCCGCTTGTATGGATTGCCATTTTCCGACCATTTTATCTCAAAAAGTAGAATCTGAGTTAAAACTTTAAAAAGCATTAGTGCTCGTACTTGAGCATGTGGGTGTTATTTCTAGACGATATTAATCTGAAATACGTTTTCCGCTCTCATTTCATTTGTCGGACAACGAGAGATGTTATCAATAATTTTATTTATCAATGACAATTTTTTTTTAAATATTTCAGGATAACGAGGTTCAATTGACTTTGACCTGCCTTCAATTAGCAAATTCCAAAGTGATAAAATTGTGGAGAGAAACTGATCACAAAATCACTTTTTGTTACAATGAAGCTAAAGACAATGCAAAATTCATACAAGCCATGGAGAAATGTTGCCATTCGTTATACTTGGATGATCCCGTAAAAATAAAAGATTCAATTTTGAGCCTTTTACAAACGGTGCGATTAATTCATAGTGTATCTCAATTTTATAACACGTCGGAAAGGATATCATCACTAATGGTGAAGGTAAGGAAGGACCTTTCACATAATTATAGTAATAGAATCATTAAGAGTAAATAAATAGAAAAAAAGGCAATTAGTATCTGCTAATGCACTTTCGTTTAGATTTATATTATTTAAATGTTTGTAAAATATTTTTTGTATACTTATAAAGCTCACCAAGACACCAAGTTAGGTAGTGTGTAATTTTATTTTGGTCATCATCGTAATTTTGGTTTGACATATTAGAATGGTTACCGAGAAAAACAACTTTAAAGTCTAATTTTTTTTGCGTTTATCGTATTTTTTATAGAAACCATTAAAAACACTAATACAGAATTACAATATGAAAGTAACACATTTAATTTATTAAACTTTACTCGTCAAACAGGTGATAAGGTCAATGGCCGACTATTCTTTGAATTGAAATGTTAGAGGAATTTTTCGTTAAGTAATCATTAATTTAAATTGGCAGTTCACGGTACATCAGATGCCTGACATTGGGTTTATCCGTACCGTGATTTTTTTCCCTCGGTAACCGTTAGCTTGCGCCACCTGTTTATTAAATATTTTTGTTTAGTTCATACAGACACGGTGTATATTATTATTACGTATTATATAGTACATTACGGTGTTTCTAAGATAATGAATAGAAACGAATACCTACGGTCAAGATAGGTTGTAGGGCCATCATTTCAAAAATAATAGGTTACTAGCTTAGATTATGCTTCTGGCAATGAGAGTAGCAGGCAGAGTCAGTGGCGTATTCAGGGAGGGGGGACCAGGTCCCCCAGGGCCGGGCCCCCCTGAAAGACAGTGATATCAATTAAGTTCAAAACATTCGGTAAGAAGATCTACGTTGCAATTTTAAAATCATACATTTCTATTTAATACTCAGTAAAATAGTAAAATATTTACAACACCAAAGTACCTATTTTGATTTGTTCAAACATGGCATTTTTAGGGTTGCAAATCAAGTACGAGTCGGCCTCGTACGGAGAGGGTCACGTCTCTAGTGTGTTTTATAACCTTAATCAAATTTAGGTTAAAATGTGAATCCGACTCCTTCGTGTAAATAACCTACCATAGTAACCACTAGGCAAATTGAACTTATTAGTTCTCATTAAAATTAAGCAACACATTTTGTATCTATGCATTTTCTCTTCATGAATATTTCCCGTTTCCTGCGGGAATGAAAAGATTTTCGTTTAGATTTTTCTGTAAACTACGAGTGAGGCGACATGTTCTGAATTTTTTTATTTAATTTTAAAAGATATAGGAGGCAGTGGGAGATTATAATACATTTTCTTGAATATCTACTAAACTATGCATTTTAAAATTTTAATAAACATTCTAATTTTTTCAATCTATGTTTCATAATTGCACTCGCACACAATTACACGAGCACTTGCATTTGATATGAACCATGACACATTTGAGGTTTCTTTTTAATTATGTGTCTTGCCCCCAAAGTGATAATTTTATTCAATTATTATTATAATTTCGGTGATTAGGGGGGGGATAATCAATTTTCTTTAATATCTTTGAACCCTTAATATTAAAATTATAAATAAAATATGCTTGTACTTTTTATAATAAGCATTTTCATTTGACATGTCACCAGGAGCTCTTAAAAAGTTTAATTTTATATATTCTCTACTTTTCTTCCTCAAATGGAAATCTTTCATTTACGTCATACGTTCGTTATTGGGTCACCAAACTCAGGACTGTATCGAATTTCTATTTTTGCATCTAGTAGATTCGGAGAAAGGTGGCTGTGACATATGGACAGACAGACAGACGGATACCAGAATTACTCTATAAAAAGGGACCCCTATAGGATCACTTCGTTGTCCGCCTGTATGTCTTTTGGTCTGTCTAGACCCTTTTTCTCCGGAACGCGTGGAGGAGGTATCAAATTGAAATAAGTATCAAAAATACTTAGGCCTACAATCCTTTGGAGCTAGCTGTTTTTATGAATTAATTATAACGGATGTCTATATGAATTAACGAAAATTCCCGAGTTTCCGTATTAAGATAGTAGAACGTACCTTGCTTGTATATCATTAATATAGGCTTTTAAGGTCAATAAAAAATTTGCCCAAGCTTGAGTCCTGGATACGACACTGGGCAGAGTGGAGCGATGAACCACCAAAAAACCTTATTTTTTTCATACTTGGATTAATATAACTATTGCGGAAGGTTCTCTACAGATTTGTAAAACACCACAGTAATAATAACATATTTTTACTTTCAGATTACAAATCAAATGATCGAAACATGCAAACAGTATATAACATGTCGTTTCAAAGAGACAATATGGTCTCAAGATCGAGCAACAGTGCGTGATAAATTGATACATTGTATAAATTTAAACAAAACGTATCGAAATACTTATTTATTGGTTAAAAATCAACCATTTCTCCCTAATACCGAACAATTTAGCTTTTCAGAGAATTACGTTTTCGGTAAATTCGATACGTTTTGTAAACGGATCAATAAAATAATAGCCATGTTCGATTTAATGGACGATTATAATCAGTTATTCGAGAAACGTATGGAAGGTCTTCTGTTAGGAGAAGGTGAGTACGACAATCTTAAAAAATATTATAATTATATCTTGAACTAGCTTCCCGCCAGTGGCTCTGCTCGCGTGGACCGCACAGTTGTACCGGCACCCCTTTTTCCGGAACAAAAAGTAGCCTATGCTACTGTAGCCTACACTTCAGCTTATGAACTATATCTATGGAAAAAATTGTAACGGCCCCAGTGTACAAGTGTACAGTCCACGCGGGTGGAGCCGCGGGCGAAAAGCTATTTCGAAAATAAAATATAGCTCATGTCATTCGCTGATAATGTAGCTTTCTATAGGTGAATGGATTTTTAAAATCAATTAAGTAGTTTTCTATGACGCTGGGTTCTCTATGGGCAAAAACCAACAAACACGGCAAGTTATTTCTTAGTTTGTTTCGCTTCACTACACTTTACAGCATAATAAATCTGCAAATATCTCAACCTTCACTCTTATTAAATCTGTACATAATTTTTACACTGACAGTTTATTTAATCGAAACTTTGACAATTTTTTGTCAGCACGCACTCTGTCACTTTACTCAAACTCTCGACTTGACTCGACTGACGACTGTCAAGTGTGTCTTGTACTATATTGTGTGCACTTTGCTGAAAGTGGTGGGTTCAAACGTTTTAGCACTATCAGAAAACTCCAGTCAGATCAAATCCTGTGTCGCCTATCTTTCTCCGTGGTTTCTGAAACAAAACTAACGATGTAAAGTATTGATGATCAACGTCTTAGATGTCTTTGTTAAAACATTGAATTTATCTTTGTTGGTATAGATTTGGAAGAGGCAATGCATACGTTTGAAGAGGCAAAAAAGGCGGTTACAACTTGCCAATATGATTATTTAGATTACCGCAACAGTGAATTCGACAAAGACTTCCAAGCTTTTGAAGAGAAGACGAATTTGTTAAAAGAAAGCATCGGTAATACGATAGAAGAAAACTTCTCTAGTGTTTGGGAAACGCCTCAGGGTATAAAGTTTTTAACAAGATTCGAAAAAGTTAGTATTGTACATATAGAGTTATCAAAAGAGCGTCAAAGTAACGACGTACAAATTCTGTCTCACTAAGGTCAAATGGTTAAAAATGATGGTTAAGGGCCAATAAGTTATACTTAATTTAAGACGCTGATAACAGCCAGTGAGCTTATTCTAATTTAAATAAAATTGCGAAATCCATATAACTTCCAGACAAAAAAATATATGCCAATATTTATTGTATTTTCAAAAACTGAGCGGATTGTAAAACATAAGAAATTATAAAGTCACCCCTTAAAATACAGTTTCAGGAAATAAATTTTTTTGTTAAATGTTATACTATCTTGTTGAAATATGTTTATATATATTGTTAAAAAACATCGCAGATTTAAATATAATATAGAATATTATCGTTATTTGTAATATACCCATTTTTTAAAATGAATTCTAAAAACAGGAATCAATTTTATCAAAATGAATTCAACAGCGCGTCTAGAGGTGATTATTTGCTTTCAACACCTGTATCCAAATCAACAATGGTTAATGAGACGCGCTGCTAGCCAATTGCTCAAAGTCGTCAGCTATTGTCAACTTCTTAAGCAATAAAATCGTGAAATCGTAAATGCATAAGTACATCATAAAAAAAATATCTCTTTCAATATACATAGATTCGTTCTCACCGGTAAATTGTTATATGTACTTGTACTAAATATCAATGATTTTTATGCGCATACGCAGGACGGTTGAATCCGAGCTGGCCGAACATACCTACTAATTAATACCTACAACTAAGTTTTAAAGGAGTATCAACATATCTTTGAATTTTTTTAAATGATCTCCAGGTCAGTCAAAAAATTCAGATCACTAAATTGACTGAAAAGTACGACCGCGTATTGAAGTATTGTGAAAAGGAAGTTGATAAAATTATGAGAATGTTCAAAAAGCAGAAAGATGATCCACCTTTACCAAGAAATTACTCTCCTGTAGCAGGTACATTTAGTTTTTACTTTCATTTTTAAGTGACCAACCTATAAAAAGCTAGTTCACTTTCACATTTTCGTACTTATGCTTTCTTTTTATCTAGCATATTCTTCTTATTTCTATGTTATTTCATATTATCCGAAATCCCCATCGCATTCTTTGCTCGTCAAGAGTGTCACCTTTTACGTAGGCCATACTTTCTGGATTCCCATAAATAAGACCTGATATCTTACTTATGATACATTTATTATTTTTCAAAATATATGCCGCCATAATTGACACGTTTTTGCATTCGGTGGAACCATTGTAAAAAGTAGTTGGACCAATCTTCTTTAGAGACCTCTTCAATAGCTTCATGGAATGCACTCGCCGCCGATTCAGGGCTTGTAAAATGTGAGCCTTTAAGTTTATCTTTATTTTTCGGGAACAAAAAGAAGTCGCATGGTGCGAGGTCTCGACTGTATGGCGGATGCGTCATCAGTTTTACATTTGAACCCTTCAAATACGCTTCTATTGCCTTAGCGGTATGTGGGACGCGTTATTTATTTATTTATATATTGTTATAAAGTAAACATACAGGCTCTATAAATAGTTTGTAAACTTAAAATTTTACAAAATTAATTTTGCAAAGCCAATGATAAGTTCACGCAATTTAAATTTTTTATAACATGATATACTTAATTAATAAAAACCTTAACAAACAGAGAAAATGATAATAAATATATGTGTGTAGGGGTCAGTTTATGAGTGCGTGTGCGTATGTGTGTTGAGTACGCGTGTGAAATTGTTCTGTTAATGTTTCCAATTATAGTGTCGTATGCGAAGTCAGTTGATCTGATCTTGATAATGATTTTACAAATATGCCTCGATTGAGACAAAAAATGTCCAAATCGCTGAATTTGCTATCATTTTCGTTTACTATTCTATGTAACAGTGACGTGCGGTGACCTCTGTACCAAGGGAAGCCGGCCGCGTTAATCTAGGCCATTATACATACACCCGTTGTTCATATTGGGATGTTTTATGGTATTTGAAAATATTTAACACTTAAAATATAATTTCTTACCGTGATGAAAATGATTCCTTGCCTCCTATAGCTCATCTTCTTCGAAGACATGGTTGTCTTTGGTCCAGAAAAGACGTAGAGCGTCATTAGAAACAATTGATTCAGTAGCGGCTTTGAAAAAAGCCTTTTTTGACTATACATTGTAATGTATAGTAAATATAGCAGCATGGGCGACTATTGGAATGTGCTCAACAAATTTTGTAGTGTTTTAGTTGAAGAAACGTATATATTTTGTTTGACATACCTAACAGAGACATTTTTTAACTTACTCTCTATCTCTTTCGCCTATTTATATTCTAAAGCTATTCTTCTATCTTTTTGAACAAAATGTGATAGTACATTGACATAAAAATTTTCCTTACCTTCCAGTTTTAATAACAAGTGTTTTTCAATAGATATTAAAGCCAAATTGGACAACCTTTGTTCGCTCTGAGTATTTCTACAATAGGTATGTATGCGTTTTAATGCCGAAAAAGATCGTTCTGCGGACGCAACACTGAACGGCAGTGTCACAATTAATTTACACAATTGTAATGTTTGTTGGAAAGCATCTTTTAAAGTTGGCTGTTTAAGATGAAACAATAATTCATAGACATCTAATTGACGTAACGATTGCGATGAATATATGACTTTTAGCTCATTTTTTAAAGCGTTGTAATCAAACAATTTAGGGAATTGTCGATTTAAAAGATTGATTTTACTATCGGGAAATGTACCGTAACTATCGTATTTTGATTTGTTTACTAAATCCAAAAATTCTAATTGGTCGAATGAATTATATCGGTCATTAATTTGCATATTAATATTATCGATTATTTCACGAAAAAGTCTTTTAAAAGCGGTTTTAGTATCGATACCTTGTGTTTGACGGCGACGTTTACGCGGCGGTTCTAAGGATTTTGACAGTTCATCGTAAATCGAATCAAATTTATTTAACATTTCATTGCATAACCATGACCGAAATGATTTGATTTCCTTAATAGCAATTTCAATATCTACTTGTTTATTTTGAATGAGCGCAAACAAAATATCTGATCGTCCAAATATTTCTGAAAAAATATTCAACAAAAAACAAAATTCGAATTCGGTCAATTTTGTTAAAATATTTTCCGCGAGAAATAAACTGTCTTTATCCCAGTCTTGTGGATTTTCTAATATCGTGTCTAGAGTTTTAATTATATCCAGTTTGCAATTTAAAATTACGTTAACAATACGCGAATTATATTGCCAACGAGTTTCTGCTACTCCAGGCAAACGGCGTTCCGCGATGCACTTTAAAAGATACGATCTTTTGGTAGATTTATTAAAAAATCGAATCAAATTATTTAAGGCCCCGAAAAAAGTTTTACATTCCGGAATATTTTCAGTTGACCGCGATAAAACAAGATTTAGAATGTGAGCATAACATGGAACAAAGATTGCCATAGGGCATTTTTCTTGGACTCTAGTTTTAACACCAGTTACGGAACCAGTCATTACCGACGCGCCATCGTACGTTTGACCTATCAATTTTTGCATACAGTTATATTCTTCTGTATGATCTAAAACAACTTTGCTTAAAATTTCCGCGTCCCTACTTCTACTGACATCCTGAAACCCTACAAATCGTTCCTCTACACCAGTTTCAGTTAAATACCTGAAAACAACTGTAACTTGTTCGCGGTGACTATTATCTGGAGTTTCGTCGATCATTATTGAAATAAAATCGGTTTTAGAAATTTCACGTTTTATTTCATGTTTTATAACGGCCGCGACGCTTTCTATTAGATCATTTTGAATATGATTTGATAAGCCCGAAAAAATTCCGTTACGACTTTCTGAACATATATCAAAATGGGTCTCTAAAATAGAATCATAACTTTTTAAAAACAATAATGTTTCTACATAATTACCACGATTGTCTGAATACTGTTTTTCGTCATTACCACGGAAGGATAATTCTTGTTTACCTAAAAGCACAACGGTATCGATTAATCTTTTCATAATTTCGCGATTTCGTTTTACTTTTTGGTTATGTACAGAAAATGAATTTACAAGCGACGTTTCAGTTCTTATCGTACCAAATTCGTGCAAGTTAAGACAACTGCGGATATGTTTTTCAGTATGAATATGTTTTTTTGTGGAATTGGCAAGATTATTTATATCCGTAAACCCCGTTTTACTCCAAACATTGCATGAATTAGAAAATAATAAACATGGAAAACAATACAGTTTATTTAACTTGCAACTTCCGGTAAGCCAATTGTATTTATCGTACATTGATAAATGAAAATGCTTCGTAAAACCATCTTTCCTTTTATAATCTATCGGTAAATTTGGTTTAGCGCGCCCAATTTCTAAAATTCTTTGTTTTTGACTAAAAGATAATTTTGGAAATTCGGTTGCAGGATTTAATAAAAAATCCACTGAACAACATTCTATTGCTATAAGAGCCATATTTCGTTATTTACGTACCTACTTACCTACCTACTTACGTACCTACCTATCTAACTTAATAAAAAAGTTGTACTTACGAAGGAAAAATTTGTTTATTTGCAAAAATAAGATAACTATTTACAGATATTACGAACGCCACTCAAAATATGTACGTTAATTATCTAAAACTCACACACTTTATCACTAAATCAACCAGCAATCATTAATTAAAATAAATTTTCAAATATTTGCACATGTAAACGTTAGTCAACCAGCAACCAGTCCAGTAGCCGTTATGAATTGTTTAAGTTCGTTCTTAAATACATAACTGATATCTGGTTCACTCAATACCAATCAGTGAACGAACATATTTCAAAGAAAATTAGCCAAAATAACTCGGTTTAAGACGTGTTACTTGTAACGAATGAGCAGCTGTGTGCTATACGACAGCCAAATATATATTCTCAAATCACGGAGTGTGCTGCTTTTAATAAGATAGCGGTGTATGAAGGCGTCTTAATTTGGCCGCGTAACGTCGTCCTGTTTCAAATGGAGTTACCTATAAAGGTAAAAGGTACCTTATTACATTTGCAATAAAGTTCATATTAACTATGAATTATTGAAACTGATTTTAAATGTGATAATTGTAATTACACCGTCGCATCGGTTTACACACACACGTGTTTACGTACACAGAGCGCCGCACCACGCCGCGCGCTATGATTTGAATTATCAGTTTATTATTAATGTTTATGAATCACGTCAATTCAAAAGGTAACTCGAAAGGAATCGTGTTATTATGAGTGACCGCCACTGCTATGCAAGACTGAATTTTAGTGTAATTTGCGCGCGCCCCATCCGCAATTACCAGTGAACGTGTATTTCTGGTGCGAACACGTGACACTCGCAATCCTATCCGTTCAATTAGGTAAGAGCAGCCTAGAAAACCATTTACTGTATCGACCAGCAGCTTCATGTCAGTAATAAGCCGTCTATCTTCTAAGTCTATCTGTGTAGGCACGTCGTTCACCAAGACGAATTTAGGCGGCGCGTAAAACAGCGCTACACGGATTCCAGCTGCACAATGTGAGCAACGTAGGATGGGGGCCAGATTGGAGAAGCGTATTCCATCACAATTCGGACATAAGCAAAGTGTTTTCAAAGACGCTATGTTTTTAAAACATTTTGTGCTCCTATGAATAAATCCCAGCATTTTATAGGCTTTCTGTGTAATGTATTCAAAATAGCTTAGAGTCCATCATCACACCGAGATCTCACACTAGTTTGACTCTTGGAATGGAAATACCATTAAGGTTGTAGTCATTTGTAATAAACTTTAGTTTGCGAGTGAAAGTGATTGTCCGGCGTTTCTTGACATTTAGGTTAGACATTATCGTGGAGAAGGATGACTTTGCTCCGAGAACGCTTTTCCCGAACTTTTCCTACGACACTGGGCAAGCAAGTGTTGGCATACTACGTATAATTTGCAGTTACTGTTCTTTGGCCTTCAAGTGACACTTTTCTTGCCAACGGTTCGATTTTTCTTAACTTTCGAAGGTAAATCTTCAAAATGAAAGTCCCATTCTGCCGATTGACTTTTTCTTTCCGGTTCAAAGCAGTACACCCAGATTTATAGGCAGCCAATGATTGCCCTCCATTAAACTTTGCTGTCATTTTGGGACACCACTTTATAAGCAGTCGTTTCTGGCCTTCCGTCAAATCATGCGCTATCCATCGAATGTAAAGCTTCCGTACCTTCAGATGTATATGTAGATTTTTTTGCACTTGACTTATTTCAGTGCCTAATACAGTACAAATTTGCTGACATGTAATTTTTTCATCAGTCTCAACCAATTGACGTACGGTGCACGTAAAGGTCGATCAGCGACTGCGGTTACCGAATTTAATATTGATACCTTACCTCAGTTAATTGAGACTGATAAAAAAATTACATGTCAGCAAATTCATTCTGTTTTAGGCATTGAAATGAGATAATTACGTCGACGTCTAAAATCACTGCACCACGTATACACAGATCTATAAGATAAAGCTTTATTACAAAATGCTGATTGAAGTGTGGCAACTCTCTAACTGACTTAAGCCGCAGCGAAAATCATAAAAAATTATAGCGCGAAAATTTTCTCTAGTTAAGTTCATCGTAATTCCGACACACAATTTTCAAACCGACGCTACAATCAGAAAACAAAGGACCATCTCACAATTTAAAAATTAAAGTATTCATATTTTCAAATTTCATAAATGGCTTTCTATTATAAGTGGCCAGTTTCAGAAACTTTTAGTGTACCCCACGTATTTACCTACGGATCGGTAGTACTGACCTTCTGGCATAAAAATAGCAATGAGGAATCATCGAAAGTCAATATCGACGATGTTCAGTAACGATATCGATGTATAACGATGCTTTATCGTTCCATAGCACCAACTTTTTGCATTAATAATATCCTAATATATTAAATTAAAGATGATTGGTTAAATTTTTAACTTATAAAATTACTAAAGAGAAATCATAGTAAATATAATATTGTACGATATTTAGGTCGCATCAAATGGTGTCGCTGTCTAATGCACAATATCACCGAAACCGTTGAAAACGTTTCTGCACATCCGATCTTGAAAACTTTACCTCCGACCTCCGACATCATGCGTAAATACAACAACGTACGATCTATGATACAACATTATGAAGAAGACATGATTGCTATATGGATGAACCAAAATGTTAGTATATATGATATATACATATATTATTTTCATATTAACTAAATATCATATTTACATATAATATTTGAATAAAGTATCGGTATCCATTCGTGTGTGGTTCACTATAACAGTACAATCAATAGCCAGTATTTTTATAAGTTCTTATTATAAAACTTAAAAATTGTACGTGTTTATAAAACTTAAAACAAAAAATTTGATAGATTTGATATAAAACTAAACAAAAGTTTTGTTGGATTTTAAATAAAATTTGAGGGAGCACAATCATGGTTTACCAAATATTCCTGCATTGCTTTCAGCTATGGGATGTTGACGACAGTCTAAATAACACGCTCTTAAAAATTGAAGATTCCGGAAAAATTAAAGTCAACCTAGATCATACAATTAAGCTTTTGATCAGAGAATCTGATTGCCTAGTGAAAATGGGCGTGGATTTGCCAATAGTATGTCAATCATTGTATGCAAAGAGAAATTATTTCACGCTTGTAAATGATTCGTTAGAGGTAAGTAATTTTTATAGGCTTCATAGTTTCCCATGTAGACAAATTTTAAATAATATACAATTATTAGATTATTAAAACAAATGACATAACATAGCGACAGCATAGTTCCAATAGCAGTTTCCATTAAACATAAGTTCGATTCTCGAGTAATAGATGCTGTCGTTGGTTGATGTCGCTCTGCGTAGGGGCATTATCTATTCAGTTGCTATTAATTGTAGCTATACTTAAAAATTCAATTATTATCTGTTCGCTATTACGCAACGAAGACTTTTCATTGTTCGGGAAAAGAGAAGCCCATTTGGATATTGGGCGTAGAAAAAACCCGAAGTATTTTCTGATTTTAATATCGGAACATGACGACCCTGATTCTTAGCTAAATTTTTCTAATATTGAATGTTGTTGTAAAGTTTCTACTAGAAGATTTCCTGCGCACTGTGAGGAGAGTGAAGTTAGAGGTGCGTCCGCTATTTTTACCGCAAGTTGTGCGTTTGTCATCACTTTTACTGCCTGCCTTACGTTCTATAAATTGGACAAGCGAAGAATGGAATAGTTTTATGGAAAAAGCGAATGCCGCTATAAAATCCTTTGATGTATTAGTTACGAGAGTTCACGATATTTATAGTAACAGAATAATTTACGTTCTGAGCGGAATGCAAGAAGTGACACTCATTAGTCTGCCAGGTACGATGCATATTTGTTATGATAAAAACACATTGAAAAATATAATTTAAAATATTTATCATTATTTATCATTGCAGAGGAAATTCCGTGGTCCGTCGAGGTGTTCATTGAGAATATCGAGACCGGCTGTCGGTTAGTTAAATAGTTCATTCATTCAGTATATAAATTACGTTGCGAGTTATTATCTATGAATTCACTTACAATGAAAGTAACACGAAATAAATCGCTACTGTCAAAGCGTTCTATTTTTTTTTTTAAAGTTGCCCACTAAAGTTAGTCTTGTAATAAAGGCAAAGAATTATTCTATACTTCGCCTATCACAGCTCACGCCATCAAGATATTATGCAATGAAACTTTTCCGAATAACTTACATAATCTCTTCTTACCAACATAGGATTTTATTCGGAATTTCATCAGTATGGTTTAGTAGTCAGTAGTACTATGTTGAACACGAAGGAAATTCAATTACATAAACATTTAATTTGTTCCGTTGGACCAGCAGTCCATGACTGGCCAAAAGTATCCATTAGGTGACTATTGAAGAATTTAAGAAATATTACCTATAAATTCGTGTAGGTACTCGTCAAGGGATTGATAAATCGATTTCAATTATAGGTCTTGTGAGGTATCCATTTCTGATTTTAGAGATTTTTCACACTGTATGGTTTTTGAGTTATTATTGACGACTCGTTAACTAAGTAATTGTTAGCATAATTACATTTGAACCTTGTCTACTAGGCAGTATGAAAGTTATGAACAAATCTGAATTTTTTTGGGTAAGTCGAAAAATCTTTCAAAGATGTTATGTGTTCGTGTTTTGTCGCTTTTGGATTTACATTATTCCATTCTTTACGGAAAGGAAGCGTATACCGTTATAACATAAATATTGGGCCGGGGAAAAAGTTTTTTCGCATTTTATACGAAAACTCAAGACATTTTTTTTTCAAAGATCATTTACATTTAATTAGAATATATATGTGCCATTTTGTTCGATGACTGTCTGCTATTTTGTAGGTAGTGATATGATCCCGTTGCTGTAGAAATTTTGGGTCTTCTGATCAATAAAACGCGACGACAAGTAGTTTTGGCAGTCCTCTCTTAACGTTAACTTGATACTGTCTAAAGAATTCTGAAGAGGCCGAAACAGGTGGAAATCCAAAGGTGCAAGATCAGGGCTATGACAAACTCTTTTAATTTTTTCTGAGTGACTAAACATGTGTGAGGTCTATCGTTATCGTGATGAAAGATCGCCCCCTTTCTATTGATTAATTCCGGCCGCTTTCTCTCCATTTCTTACTTTGATCTCATTAGAGATTAAAATTGTTCGCAGGACACATCCGAATCGATGCCTGGCGGTAAAAGCTCTTAATAAACAATACCCTTCCAATCTCACTATCAGCATCACCTCATTGCGAGTTAGCCCGGGTTTTGCCACAGTCTGTGAAGCCTGCCGACCTTTTTCGCACGTTCTTATCGTATTTGATCCATTTTTCATCACCAGTGATCAATCTCTTCAAAAACGGTTCGGTTTCATTACGTCTTAATAAAAAATCGCTGAGTACACGTTCATTAGGTTTCTTTCAGTGAGTTCATGTAGCACCCAAATGTCTTTTCAGCGAGTTTTTTTGTATACCCAGCTTTTTTCAAATGGGTCAAAAACTGTTTGTTGGTCAATTCATAGATTGTCAGCTATGTCGTAATTGCTGATATGCTGATCATATTCCACTTTTTCAAAAATGGCTTCCATTTTAGCCGTGACAAGACGACAACAACAAGTAAAAAAATTTAAAATGTATCGCATTTCTTCATTAGATTCACTCATTTTGACAGAAGAAAAAAAATGAAAACCGGCGGAAAACAATATTTTACTAAATTGTTCCTTTTTGAAATGTAACCTTTTTAATATCAAAACCAGCCAGATACAACTAGTACAGTCAAAGAGATTTTGTTAAAAGTATATACAAACTATAGACGAAAAGACTTTTTCCCCGACCTAATACCTCTGTGTAGACAGATGGACATATTTCGAAATGCATTTATTTTACATTTTTATAAAAGAAATGCTTGCATTTCAGAAATGCATGCATTGAATTAAACAGAAAGAGCTTGATGGTAGAAGAGGCAGTAGAAGAGGTATTGGATTTAGTGAAAAAAGCTGCTCAACAAATAAAACCCACTGAAATCAATCCGGAATTTGATTTTCTCGTTGCTGATGGTAAGAAAAACTCTAAGTTAAAAATGAGTTTATTCAAATGGAGTTTAAAACGTTTGTGGTCGAAAGTATACTTTTTTCACTTACGTTCTTAGTCAGGTGTAATAATACCTACCTAATAATTGGAATTATATTTGGTAACTAGCTTTTCGCCCGCAGGCTTCGCTCGCGTGGACCACAGTTGTACTGGAACAGTTAAGGGAACGCGACGCTCCAGAACATTGTAACACTTTCTAGAACATTCTGAAACTGCCTAAGAAATCTCTATACCTAATTTCATAAAAATCAATTTAGTCATTTTAGCATGAAGAATAGCTATCCCACAAGTCGGTCCCAAAATCAGTCAGACGTTTTGGAGATTAACTGGAACAGACAGACAGACTAACAGACACTACGATTTTCTATATGTATATAAAAAAATTGCTTTTCACTCTTGACAACGCCCTCATTACATTTGCAAAATTTCTATAAAATCAGATCAGCCGTTTCGACGATTAGTCCTAACAAACAGACAGACTAGCACACAGACAAACAAACAAAAAGTATGTCACTACTCACACCCGTCTTTTCACGTCTGCGAAATTTCATTAAAATTAGTTTAAATGTTTTAGAGTTTAGCTCAAACACACAGAGAGACGGCCAGACAAACAAAAAGTATTGAATGTCACTCCTGACAATCTTTTAATCATATCTTTGAAAGTTTCATTAAAATAAGTTCAGCCCTTTCGGAGATCAGTTCGAACAAACAGAGGGACAGACAGATAGATAAACAAAAAGTATTGTATGTCATTCCTGATAATCTTTTTATCATATCTGTGAAGTTTCATTGAAATCGGTTCAGCCATTTCGGAGATTAGCTTGAATAGACGGACAGACAGACAGAGAGATAAAGAAATTTAGTCATGTGGTCACATAGATCTCGTCAAAACATCAAGTTTGAGTACGAAGATGATAGGTCTGCAATTGATGGTTTCGAAAATATAAACATTTAAAATGTGGTCACGTGGCCACATAGATCTCTTCAAACATCAAGTTTGAGTACCAACACGATGGGTCTGCGATTGATGGTTTCGAAAATATATGCTTTTAAAAAATTGGTCACGTGTTTTATTGAAATCGGTTCAGCCTTTTCGGAGATTAGGCGGAACAGACAGACAGACAGACAGACACTTCAATTTTATTAATATATAGATATAGATTATGTTACAGCACAAATAACGGCAAGTCACAAAAGAATATTCAATTTCACAAGAAAGTTTATTTTTGACAGTGAAAGCAAAATAAGTTTTGTCCTATATTGGAAATTGACTAATAGTACGTAGGATTTTAATTTATATTTTCATTAATTTAGATGATCAAGGCCCTAGTGGGAATGCATCGTCGATTAACGAATCAACTTCGAGCGGTCAGCAAGATTGGTCAGCCGTGTGGGAGTGTTTTGAAAATCCACATAAACTATTGTCTATGCCATCTGGAGGATTGTCCAAAGGAATGCAGGTATACTTCTGTTTATCACTGTTATAATCATTAATAACATTATGGTCTTTAGATAATTTTTATGAAATATACTCTTGTAGTAAAAAAACAGCTATGACGATACTTATCACTAAAATGAAAATCATTGAATTAAGTACATATCGAATAAATTATATGCTTTTAGGAAATGGTAAAAAATGCCGTTAATGAAATGAGAAGATATTACAGTAGAAAAGTAATTGACGTACTCATCAAAGTGACAAGAAAGACTTTAGATTTGATAATAAAACAATTTACTCCAGATATGGAAACAATGGGAAAATCAGAAAGTTAGTAAATTCTTAATTATTGTAACCGGTATTACACCTCAGCATGAATATAGAAGCGCTACCAGTAACTAAGTATCCTTTGACTTCATAAATTCTATCACTGAAATGACAAAATTTCCTGATTTAATTCCAAAGTCAAATTCCCACTCGAAACCGTTTTTACGCGGCAGGTGGTAATTCATTCCTCAAGCTGTGGTATCGCTGTACTTTACATCTCTCACCAATGTTTACTGGAAACCTAATAACTCCGAGAGATTACGATTGTTACCCAGTACGCTACAGGGTTCTATGATTTTATCATGAATTTCTTCCAATCAACTGTAAATTATTACTTACAAAACTAGAGGTTAAAGGAAATATCTGGGGTCGGCTTTCCAATGCTGCCTGATGAAAATTGTGTTTCTTAAAAATGATCAATTTGAAATCTGGCTAAGATTGTCCATCATTACAAAAAAATAGGTTAGTTTACGATTTGCTTGCTATAGTGCGAAAAGCGAAGCGAAGCGGAGCGACGAGCCACTAATAAGCATTATTTTTTTTTTAATTCCCTAAAAAATATTTATTGCATGAGGTTCCTATACCCCTCCCCCATAAGCCTGAATAAATGTTTTATATGTGGTACCCAAAACACAAGCTAATGTTGTTTGGGGCTTTGACGTTGTTGTGATGTACGTTGTACGTATGTTACATAAGAATTTGGTAAGAACCGCTTGTTTTGTCGTAATATGACCTAACAAGTCCAAAATCCTCGAATTCCGTCAATCATCTCCAAAATGGTACCTTCAAACAATCTGTTATAAAATAACAAAACCCCACTTTTTTATTTGCTCTAAACAGTTCCAAATGTAAAGAATGTCCCAGATATTAAAATATACATCGTTCCCACTTTTTATGACAATTCAGTTCATAAAAGTTCTGAGACGGATTTTTAAAATCCAGGTGCAGAAAAGAAGCCAATATTTTTACTCCACGCGGCATTAATGATTCCGAATGTCACAGTAAATCCTACACTAGAAGAGATACAAGATGTATTGATATTAGCCGGGAAACATATATCAGGATTATCAAAGGGTGTCGCACAATGGACGGGTGGAAAAGGAACTAAGGTATTTTGAGTAACAAGGCTAAATCAGAAAAACATATGTAAATAAAATACATTTAACGCACCGTGTCAATGCATGCCTTGCGCGTATAGCAGGTTTGATAAAGAACAAAATATTTTATAAAAATATATCTCATTCACGAATAAACCATAACAAAGACATGTGTTTGTGATTTCTGTTTGGTAGGATGACAGAAAAATATTTATCTATTTAAAAATATATTATTTTTTGAAAATATTGTAATAATCTAATCGAGGATTAGATGTAGGGATTAAATGTATCTAAAAAATTAATTTGAACAATCATTAATGTCGCATGATCTATAATGCATTTTTCTTGTTTTTCTCACTGTGGTGTTGAATGTTTTGTGTGTTGTGTTCCATCCTACGACCTTTGACTGTGGTGTTGTCTTCTGAACCTACCTGCTAATATGGCGATTTTACTTTAAAAATTCAATGCTACTTTTTACTTTTGTTTACATGGTACTTATTTGTTTACTGACGCTGACCACTTGATGTGCTTTATCGTTGTGATACTCGCTTGATTTCACGGCTTTATGTGCTTCGCGCATGTTCCCTTGCACTACTCCCAATATAGGTTAGCTGGAAGAAATTAGCAGGCCGTCATTCAAACCAGCTGGTAGACGTTGTTACGAAGCTCGATGAACAGGTTCAGGTCCCCACACCATTGGCAACGGCCCAGAAATCTATGAAAATGTTGGACGTAGCAAAGACGAGGAGAAAGAAACATTATAGGCTGGAATCCGAAGAAAAACCATGCTTCCCATTCCAACAGAAGAATTTTTACAATCACATCATGGAAAACAAAGAAACAATCAAAACATTGTCTCTATTGTCTACCTGTACGCTAAACATCAAAACTGTATGTAACTAAGTATTTAAATATTAATATTTCGTCTATTTTGATTGAAGAATAATAATTTATTTCCAATCGTTTATAGGAACTAAACACTTTAGTGAAACGGTGGCGTCCGTATCATTATTTGTGGAAGTGCGAAAAAACATTAAGGCAACTATTATCGTGGAATCTGAATGATTTTGAAATGGCCCTAAAGAAACATAGTGAACTAGACGGGCGATTAGCTACTGAACCGGATGTATTAATTATTGGCAATTGTCTCGCTGTGTCTACTGAGAAGCTGAAACTTGGTCTCTTAACAGAATTAAGGAGTAAGTACAAAATGTGCATCGAATTAAATAAATAAAAAATGGTTGCCAAGTGAGGAAGGTCTTTTCAAAAGGGGGTATTTGCAAATTTATGTTTTTTTTAAACTGAGTATGAGGTCTTTTTATCTGTGACAAATTACATCATTTAACACCTAGAACAAATGCAAAAAAGGATATTCTATTTGGAAAATTGGACTTAAAAAACGGTGTCCCGAACAAAACAGGATATTTCCACCAAAAAAATCACCGTAGTTCACGATTTAATTATTCATAACAAAAGAGGATATTTTACAAGCGTGTCAGTCACATATCAGGTAAACTTTTTCAAAAGGGATATTTGTTACACATAATTTTGGCTGTTTCTATTGTCATACTTTGAACATCATTTGCAATCAGTAAGTTCACATGTAAATATCCCCTTTTGAAAAGACCCTTCTCAAGTATAATCAGGCAAAAAACCCGACGGTGTAAAAAATTATTAACTGAAAATTGATAAACAAACTCTATAAGCTATAGTATATGAATGCAATATACTCTTAAATAACTAAATATAAATATGACTTTAATGTAATAAGGTATTGCAGACGGTCACAAACCAATTACCAAAATATGTTTGATGGTGGTTTTAAAATGAAAATCTATTTAAAGTAATTTATTAAGTTACATTAAATACATAAAATAATTTACATTAAATAATTTTATTAATTATTTAATTTTTGTTTGTCACCGACTGCAATGCCTTATCATTTTATTCATAACTAGCGACCGCCCGCAGCTTCGCTTGCGTAGACTACAAATTTCTGTTATAGGTACTATTAACGTTCGAGATGGTTTATACGTACTTTTTGCTGGAACCAATTTTGGTCACACCCATTCAAACTTTCAATCTTCATTCATCTTCCACCCTTTAAAAAACCGATACAATTTTTCATCTCCCGTTTCCCACTCTTAAAGTGTGGAAATCTAAAAACCCTGAAACACGTCATTATTTAAGTCCCTCCATTCCCATCCTTAAGTTTGAAATTTCTGAAAAAGCCTTTCTTAACTTAATGCTCACGTTATAAAATAAACTTATGTTCCAAATTTAAGCTTCCTAGACTTAGTACTTTCGGCTGTACGTTGCTAGATCAGTGAGGACAAACGACAGACAGATAGACAGACAGACAAACACAAAAAGTAGCTTATGACATTCTTGACAACCTTCTTTCACGTCTGCAAAGTTTCATTAAAATCTGTTCAGCCGTATTGGAAATTAGCTCGAAGCTATAAAATCTGTTTAGCCGTTTTGGAGATTAGCTCAATAGACAGATACACGTACAGACAGACAGACGGACAAAAAGCAACATTTGTTAGTATTTGTTAGTTTTAACGACCTTTTTTTCATATTCATTGATGTTTCATTTATATCGGTTTAGACATATGGACGTACAGACAGACATACAAAAAGTTCTGTATGTCACATATGGAAAGGGTGTAGTCAAAAGATTACATCCTGTTATATGTGTAAAGTTTCATCGAAATCGGTTAAGCCGTTTTGGCCGAAGCCGATTTGCTCGAATAGACAGATAGTTCGTTTTCTTGTATATAGCCTATAACTCTCCGCTAGAATCAGGCTATCAAAGGCAAGATTTTTTTTAAATCCGACTGGTAGTTTCAGAGATTAACACATTCAAACAAACAAACAAACGGACGAACGAACCAACCAACCAACCAACCAACCAACCAACAAACAAACAAACAAACAATCTATCTATCAATCAATCAATCAATAAAGCAATCAATCAATAAAGCAATCAATCAAACAATCAATCACGCAATCAATCAAACAATCAATCAATCACGCAATCAATCAATCAATCAATCAAATCAATCAATCTATCTATCAAACAAACAAACAAACTCTTCAGGTTTATAATATGTATTTCTATTATATAGATTGATAGATTATGAGATAAGAAAATAAGATATTACTAAAAACCGTATCAAAGTCTATTGGTTTGGAAGTAAAAAGTTAACGAACAGAGGCAGACAGCGAATTTATTTTCTCCCGCTATAGTTTTTAAATTTCAATAAAAACTCTTAAGATATTAATTTAAATTGTATGATGTAAAGGGCAATTATAATATGCATGAAATGCTTAAGACAACTAACGTATTTAATTTGATAAGGATTAATATCACGTTTAAAAAACATCTTCGCAAATAGTACATTATGTTGAACAAATTTGATTATCGTAAAAAAGGTTATAGTAAGTTAACCTTAAAAGATACACATATGCTGTCGCGGACTTTTGGTTAGAACTTTTAAAGGGGAACAATTCCGTAATACATTATTATTAGTTAACATCAACCGTTTATACAGCGCGCGCGACGAAAGCACTCAAAAGGAATAATTTTTCCCGTTTTTGCAACATTTTTCTTTGATGCTCCACTCCTATTGGTCGTAGCGTAATGTAGTATAGCCTATAGCCTTCCTCGATAAATGGACTATCCAACAAAAAAATAATTTTTCATTTCGAACCAGTAGTTCCTGAGATTTGCGCGTTCAAACAAACAAACAAACAAACAAACTCTTCAGCTTTATAATATTAGTATAGATTTTATTTCATTCTATACATACAGAATTTATAGAGTTTGTTTTTTTCTTTTCGGTTAGTGAAAGCTAAATAACCAAAGTAAAATTAAATAACTAAAGTCTTTTTACTCGGCTTAGGGCTACACAAACCTAATTATTTTCAAGATAAGTGAGCTAATATCCAAATTTAAGGGAGAACGATTGCCAACTAATTTTAAATTGTTAAAGATCCTAAATTGTAATTTGAAATAAAAAATTACTTCAGAAATGTAATGATAATTTTTGAAGCTTTTTTTATGATACTCCACTTGACATAGTTCAATGACTTTCATTTATTCTTAGTCACAATATGGCGTCTGGTTATCGCCATATCGACTATCAGTTTTTGTCATGTCTGTAGTGACAAGATTTAGAAAAATCGATTTTCATAAGAATCATCAAAATCTGCCCACACGTTTCATCTTTAGAGCGCTACAAAGAAACATATCTATATAGACTGAAAACACATTACTTCTCCTGTGCGTCGCGCCGTTGGTTAATAAGCATCTCATCTAAATAATAATAATAAATTTTAATACTTATTAAAATAACTATTTATAAGATACGTAAATATGTGAGTAGACACGTATTGAATTTCTAAGTAATAATGCATTACCTATTACTTTAAAATGTAGATGGCACACACAGAATAGGACAAGCAATGCGTAAGAAATATAAGCGAGAAATGGATTATGTGTACGCCATCATGAACGATTTAGAACGTAAATTAGAGAGGCCGATAAGGGATTTGGACGACGTTCGCACCGTTATGGAAACATTGAAGAAAATACGTGAGCAAGAAGTTGACATGGAACTAAAGATAGATCCAGTTGAGGTAAAGATTTTTGAATATTGCTGTTTTACTTCGTTGTAAAATAATTGAGAATATTACTCTAGATTTTGGTTCTTAAAACTAAAATCCTCACAACGACAAACGGAAAGTTACACAGTTTATTCTAGTTCTAAATTACGTCCAAAGCCTTAGCGTCGCATCAACACGTGATATTTTAGATTACAAATAATAAACTTCGTATTGGTATGTGACGTACCCATCATAAACATGATTATTCCATTAATTTGTAAATTGAAATTGTTCCTATACATTTTTCGTGCGGTGTATATATTAGCATAACAAAATATGATTATTGCATCACATTCAAATCAGTACAAGATCATTCCATTTTGTTAGATCAAAAGATAAAAGCACGAATTGACTAGATGCCCTCCTTTGCATTTACCATCTAACCACTCATACTCTAGCTAACTAGTGCAAGACGTTTACCGTCTAACCACTCATACTCTGGTGCATGATGGCGAGTTTCAGTCCGTGAGGTCCCCGTGTGCCGGTCTTCACCCCCGTGAAATTTCGTTTGTCATTTTCGATATAATGAAGTGACATTTATGACTTTATTAAATTAAAACCAAACGCTCGTGTCAAATTTTACTCTGTAATGGAATAATCACGATGTAAACGTCATTATTCCATTTATTAAATCAAAACCAAAAGAAATCTGCTGAGTTTATAAGCTAATTTAAAGTTTATATTCAAAGCTATGAAAACATATTTCTCATTTATAATTTTAAAAAGTGTAAAATTTATCCTATTTATGTTTGATAGATTTCCTTTGTTTTCCGAAAAACTGGTCAAATGGGATTAATCCCATTTTGAAACGCACCTCTTCAATTTTAATAGAAATTTTCTTGATCTAATGTTGAGTTATGATATAATTGCGAAAAATAATTTAATTATTATAATATGCCCCTCAGGAAGCTTTCAATGTAATAACTCGCTACGAGTTACCGGTAAGCCAAGAGGATATAGAACAAGTCGATAATTTAAGATACTCTTGGCAACAATTACAAGCGAAAGCTCTAGCATCACACGTGCAACTTTTAAAAATGCAGCCACAATTTGAAGAAGATCTTAAGAATAACTTGGATAAGTTCAGAGAGGACAACGCAGATTACGTTCATGAATACAGACATGCAGGACCGATGCAACCTGGTTTAAGTCCAAGGGAAGCGTCCGATAAGCTCATTTTATTCCAGGTTCGTATATGTTGAAAAAAATCATTATAATATTATTATCGTTCCTGCTTTTCCATCTCAAACATATACATACACTAGCGACCGCCCGCAGCTTCGCTTGCGTAGACTACAAATTCCTGTTATAAGTACTATTAACGTTCGAGATGGTTTATACGTACTTTTTTCTGGAACCAATTTTGGTCACACCCATTCAAACTTTCAATCTTCATTCCCCTTCCACCCTTTAAAAAACCGATACAATTTTTCATCTCCCGTTTCCCACTCTAAAAATGTGAAAATCTAAAAATCCTGAAACACGTCATTATTTAAGTCCCTCCATTCCCATCCTTAAGTTTGAAATTTCTAAAAAAGCCTTTCTTAACTTTATAATGCTCAAGTTATAAAATAAACTAATGTTCCAAATTTAAGCTTCCTAGAGTTAGTACTTTCGGCTGTACGTCAGACAGATAGACAGACAGACAAACACAAAAAGTAGCTTATGACACTCTTGACAACCTTCTTTCACATCTGCAAAGTTTCATTAAAATCTGTTCAACCGTATTGGAAATTAGCTCGAATAGATAAAATTGAATTGAGTAGACGTACAGACAAACAGACGGACAAAAAGTAGCTAATGTCAAATATCTTGACAACCTTCTTTCCCGTCTGCACAGTTTCCTTAAAATCTGTTTAGCCGTTTTGGAGATTAGCTCAAATAGACAGATACACGTACAGACAGACAGACAGATGGACAAAAAGCAACATTTGTTAGTTTTAACGATCTTCTTTTCATATTCATTGATGTTTCATTTAAATAGGTTTAGACATATGGACGTACAGATAGACATACAAAAAGTTCTGTATGTCACATATGGAAAGGGTGTAGTCAAAAGATTACATTCTGTAATATGCGTAAAGTTTCATCAAAATCGGTTAAGCCGTTTTGGCCGAAGCCGATTTGCTCGAATAGACAGACAGTTCGTTTTCATGTATATAGCCTATAACTCTCCGCTAGAATCAGGCTATCAAAGGCAAAAAGAATTTTTCAAATCCGACTGGTAGTTTCAGAGATTAACAAATTCAAACAAACAAACGAATGAACGAACGAACCAACCAACCAACAAACAAACAAACAAACAAACAAACAATCAATCAATCAATCAATCATCAAATCAATCAGTGCGCGCGACGGAAGCTCTCAAAAGGAATATTTTTTCCCGTTTTTGCACCATTTTTCATTGATGCTCCACTCCTATTGGTCGTAGCGTGATGTAGTATAGCCTATAGCCTTCCCCGATAAATGGACTATCCAACACAAAAATAATTTTTCAATTTGAACCAGTAGTTCTTGAGATTTGCGCGTTTAAACAACTAAACGAACGAACGAACAAACGAACGAACAAACCAACCCACCAACCAACCAACCAACCAACAAACAAACAAACAAACAAACAAACAAACAAACAATCAATCAATCAATCAATCAATTAATCAACCAATCTATCAAACAAACAAACAAACAAACGATCAATCAATGAATCAATCAATCAAACAATCAATCAATCAATCTATCAAACAAACAAACAAACAAACAAACAAACAAACAATCAATCAATCAATCAAACAATCAATCTATCTATCTATCAAACAAACAAACAAACAAACTCTTCAGCTTTATAATAAGTATTTCTATTACATAGATTAATAGATTATAAGATAATAAGAAAATAAGATATTACTAAAAACCGTATCAAAGTCTATTAGTTTGGAAGTAAATAAAAAGACGAACAGAGGCAGACAGCGAATTAATTTTCTCCCGCTATAGTTTTTAAATTTCAATAAAAACTGTTAAGATATTAATTTAAATTGTATGACGTAAAGGGCAATTATAATATGCATGAAATGCTTAAGACAACTAATGTATTTAATTTGATAAGGATTAATATCACGCTTAAAAAACATCTTCGCAAATAGTATATTATGTTGAACAAATTTGATTGTCATAAAAAAGGTTATAGTAAGTTACCCTTAAGAGATACACATATGCTGTCGTAGACTTTTGGTTAGAACTTTTAAAGGGTTACAATTCCGTAATACATGATTTTTGCTTAACATCAACCGTTTACGCAGCGCGCGCGACGGAAGCTCTCAAAAGGAATAATTTTTCCCGTTTTTGCAACATTTTCAATTGATGCTCCACTCCTATTGGTCGCAGCGTGATGTAGTATAGCCTATAGCCTTCCTCGATAAATGGACTATTCAACAAAAAAATAATTTTTCAATTCGAACCAGTAGTTCCTGAGATTTGCGCGTTCAAACAAACAAACAAACAAACAAACTCTTCAGCTTTATAATATTAGTATAGATAACAGTATGACTTTGTAGTAACTGTTTCTCTCTAGTTTTCATTTTCTCTCTAATACACGCAGTATTGTTATTCAGGGACCATATTTCTATAAAGGTGGTATACACACTAAAAAATGAAATAAAATAATTATGAAGTAAAATCGGAATTTAGATATTGTGAAACATTTCAGTTAATTTTTAATATGGTATTATAGTGAGTCGATATGCTATCATTTGTGTATCAATGTGGTTCTTCGTTGAAAATAGAGCTAGTACAAGAGAAAGAAACTTTGTTTCGAATATGTTTCTCTCGGAAATTCAACTGCAAATAAATTTAAAAAAAAATAATATGGGAATCTATCATCAATTTCATAAAATGCCGTCTTACTCTTTATACGACATCCTAAAAGTAATCACAAGCTAATGATATACTAATTTTATTAAGAGATATACGGATTAATTTTATTACTTTGTAGAACCGATTCGATGGCATGTGGCGAAAACTGCAAACTTATCAAAACGGCGAGGAACTATTTGGACTTCCCCACACGGAATACCCGGAGTTAGCGCAAATTAGAAAAGAGCTCAATTTGCTCCAGAAGCTGTACAAATTGTATAATGACGTCATAGACCGCGTCAGCAGCTACTATGACATCCCTTGGGGTGAAGTCAATATTGAAGAGATCAACAATGAACTTATGGAGTTTCAGAACAGATGCAGGAAACTGCCGAAAGGGTAAGTAATTAGCATCGATTGGAAAAAAGTTTTCTCTATCGTAAATCTCTACTGCAGTGTAGTATTTGTGAAATTCATACTGGTACTATGTTGGGTACTACAAGCAACAATTTAATAACTGTGCAATATTGTCGCGGTACATTCACATAGAAATTTTTTTTTATTTTTACTACAGTCTCAAAGAATGGCCAGCGTTCTTCGCTTTAAAGAAGACGATAGACGATTTCAATGATATGTGCCCATTATTAGAATTGATGGCGAACAAAGCAATGAAACCGCGACATTGGCAGCGCATTATGGAAGTTACTAAATATAATTTCGAGCTTGACAACGAAGATTTCTGCCTTAAGAACATACTCGAAGCGCCATTATTACCAAACAAAGAAGATATTGAGGTATATCCAAGCTATATATGCAAGCCATTTCCAGATATATAGTACATTATTGGCACATTTTCACTTTCTCGCGTCTCTTATCAGTTGCTTAGCCACCTACTAATAGTCTAATAAATGAGAGCTCAGAAATATAAACAATGTATTAAGCTATCGCTAAAAAGTTATCAACGTTATTAAAAGTTATTAGTTACTTAAAAAGTTGCACTTATATAATTTATGTCATTTTATCAAAAATTTTCATTGTATGTACATGAAACTATGAATGCCTGGACGTAGCATCGCGAACATTAACTATCGATGGACCCCTAGTAAGTCAGCTTGCTATATAGGTACGCAAGCGTCAAATTGAACACACTCATACTATACTAAGACTATTGACCCACAGTACGTTGCGAAGTTCCGCTCACACATATCCGGCAGTCATTTCAGTGCTTCATTGGTTGTTCAGTGACAGGGAGTCTAGAGTTTTTATTATGGTGTATATAATATATTGAATGTAATGTGTGTAGCATATTACACAGAGGCGTAGTATATTACAAAACTAGTTTTATTTTTCGCAGAGACATCTCGTTTTCGCTCCCCAATGCGCCTTTAAATGCCTTAACATACAAAAACGATTTTAATGCTATATTTCATTTAAACAAATATTCCAGGATATATGTATATCGGCCATGAAAGAAAAGGACATAGAAGCTAAATTACGTCAAGTTACAAACGAATGGTCGATCCATGAACTAACTTTCCAAACTTTTAATAATCGAGGAGAGTTGTTACTGAGAGGTGACACCACGGCTGAGACTATCGGACAACTAGAAGACAGCCTCATGATATTAGGGTCTTTATTATCTAATCGGTGAGTTAAAATGTTGTAGTTATAAAATAATCTGATTACAAGGTACTCGTTCAGACAGTCGCTCGTCGTCTGATCTCGATCCTAAGCTCCATCACATGCACTATAGTAGTTGTAGTATTTTTCATTTTAAGAATCAAGAAATTTACCGAAACGGTGCTGAGTAGCGTATATAACGTCTTATAATTAATATTTATAACATGTTAGTTTAATTCTGTGACCTGCGAGGTTTTACCTTATTTTGGATGCCTTTTGATTGTGCCTACGATTAAGTAATAATGCTAACACAGAGAAGACACTTAAGCACGTCACGTGTTTTATGTACCTAGAGCTGTTCTCACTAGAGTGGGTTATTTAGTAGGATTGTGGCGCGCTCGTGCGCCAATGATTTGTGTGACTTTTTCTCTGGAATTTTGTTAAATGTCAAATCAAATCAAATATATCTTTATTTCGTAGTTATGCAACATAATCTTGAAATATGTCACAAGAGTGAATGTAGTACTTTGCTTTGTAGAAGAACGTCACCACAAAGGAGCATTCAAAATGTGTTGGTTCCTCTCAGAAGAATACACAAGAAACTAACGGACACTCTTTTTAACAAAATTACAAAAAAAAATTTGACAATAAGTGTTAAAGATTAATATTATTGAAACAAACTGAAAGGCGAGCAGCTTACACCTATGGATTTTATCATCTAAGTAGTTTGATACTTTATAATAAGATTTGCATAAAGTTTTCGTTTTACTATAGTTTTAAACTTGTTATGGAGTAGATCTTGAATGTCAACTGGAATCTTATTCTAAAAGTGTATACATTGCCCTTTAAAAGATGTTGTGATTTTATTGAAGCGGCTGACATGATTAGCAACTTTATCTTTGTTCCTTGTATTGGAATTATGCTCATCACAATTTTTTTTTTTTAATAATACAATATGTTTTTGACGTACATTATACTTTCAAACATATACTGAGACGGCAATATCATTATTTTAATTTCATGTAATAATATTCTCATAATATATATTTATCGAAATTTCAATAAGGTATAAAGTTATTTGAAATCGAGGAAATCACGTCATCTGCAAAAATAATGTTCTCCTTACTCGTGACATCTTGCGATCAAGTGATCGATTTTTAAACGCGATTATTTCGACATTGTTTAGTCATTGGCCTATCGTGTTGGTACACTGACTTCACGTTTTAGCAAGATCTATGTCTATTATAAGATAAATGTGATCATTGATAAAATCGATTAACCGGTATAAGCTCTAGGAACTAATATACTTCAACGCATTGCGCGAAATATTTTACCTTCCATTCATACGTGCATATAAATACATACATACGCACGCACGCGTGAAAGACATTACTCTTATTTTGACTTCACAGTAGTTGAGTAAAACGGCGCCCTAATTTTCTTGGAATCATGAAAAACAACCTTCCGAACAGCTGAATGAATTCATATTACACTTAAAGAAAAAAAACCCGAGTGCATAAACGTTATAAACTGACAAGGTAAAAAAAGCTTTATAATCTATACGGATGTTCGATTGAACGTAGTCCATACTTATAGTAGAGCATGTAGAGCTTCCCGAACTAAACCAAAAGTTTCAAGTGAGCAGATAGCGCAAACTAACGGCTACCGAGAAAAACATGTTTAAAGTTGAACTACGTTTAACCCAACACTGGGTGTAATGTGTATAAAACACAAAATATAGATTATAAATAAGGCTTAAAAAAAATTAAAGTAATACTTACCCATTATTTACCACAGTGTGTAATATGCACATCGTGTTGATTATAGCGAGCTTGTTTTTCTCTTTTCAGTTTTTACGTAGTCGGGTTTTTAATTTTTTTAATATACTATTGTTTCTTTTCTTCAAATTGAAAAGTTAAAGTACTCCAGTACTTTTACGCGGCATAGGGATAGATGAACCTACCACTTCAAAGATATGTAATTAATATCATAATGGTCGACCCAGTGCTAACGTTAAACGTAGGTACTTTTTTGTATTTGATATCAAAATTGTAGCATAATATATGTATACAGAGTGAGCCAAATAGACATACATACACCCACCCACAAAACATAAAGCTCAGCATTTGTCTAAAAAGGCAGAAAATTCACATGCCACTGTGAATACTATTTGGAGATTCTTCTTCGAATACGGAAACACAATTTTACACAGCTTAAGATCAGACTATCGTATATAGTTATTTTATACCATTATTGAACATTTTGCAGATGGATCATCTTTTTCGTTGTCTTTATGGAAACAGTTATAATTTTTTTTTGACGTGACAATGTCTTATAATTCGATGGAGCCGGCTGCACTCACGAAAAAACATGACTCATGCGGCGTTACCTCGCTCTGAGGCGTTCCATTTAAGGCTTGAAGTACAAGCGAGAGCGCGGAACGAGCGACAAACAGGCACAATCGGCCTCCGCGTTCGGCAGCGTTCGACATCTATCTCTCTCCTACTTGAGTGAGCGATGCGTCCGCGTGGACAGCTGCTATACAATAATACATTTACATTACATAAGAAAAGTGAATGTGGTGTCAATTGTTTATAGCAACGAACGTTAAATATCACACATGTTTAAAAGTTGTACATAAAAGTTGTAAAACAATTGCTCAACACACATTCATACTTGTAAAAACTATGTACCTACATAGTAAAAAAAAAATTGACATTATTGTATTTATGCGTACAAATAAATGTAACTTGATCAATTCAATTGTGATTTACCTCCTTCTCTATATCCATACAAAATATCTATCAAACAAATAAAATTAAAATTTTCTTTTGAAAAATGCGACCATTCCATCAGTATTTTCTTATGACGTTGTCACGTTCAACTATCGTCAGTGAACCGACTTTACAAACAATCGATTTTTTTTTTCAGTTACAATGCGCCTTTCCGTAAGCAAATACAACAGTGGTTATACGACTTACAAAACACAAACGAAATTCTAGAAAGGTGGTTACTTGTGCAAAATATGTGGGTGTATTTAGAGGCGGTGTTCGTTGGAGGCGATATCGCTAAGCAACTTCCAAAAGAAGCTAAAAGATTTTCTAAAATAGACAAATCTTGGCAAAAAATAATGCAGAGAGCCCACGAAACGCCCGGCGTCGTATCTTGTTGCGTAGGAGATGATCTACTGAGGCAACTTTTACCACACTTGCAAGAACAACTGGAATTGTGTCAGAAATCTCTCAGCGGATACTTAGAGAAAAAACGAACAATGTTTCCAAGATTTTTCTTTGTGTCTGATCCAGCTTTATTGGAAATCTTGGGACAAGCTTCCGACTCGCATACTATACAAAATCACTTGCTTTCTATTTTCGATAATATCAGATACGTTAAATTTCACGACATCGGTATGTACTTGGTGCCGAATTATTATATATTATATTCTAACAATTCATATTCTTGCTTAATCAAATATATACAAAATAATTTTTGATTGAAACCGTGTTTGCCTTAAACAATATCAGTAGTAATAATTTAAAACAGTTTCTAATTATTACAGAATACAATAAAATGATAGCTATAGTGTCATCAGAAGGTGAAGAAATAAAATTGGAGAGGCCGGTCCGTGCCGAGGGTTCCGTAGAAACGTGGCTCACTTCGCTTTTACAGTCAGCACAAAGCAGTTTACATTCAATAATAAGAAATGCCGTTATCGTCATCAATGATCCTGGTTTTAACATATTAATGTTTCTCGATAAAATGCCGGCGCAGGTCAGTAATTTTACTCTTTAAATGATATTACTAGCGACCTGTCCCGGTTTCGCACGGGTAGAAGAGCATAGGTGCCTACCTTTTATTCTGTCGTGGTGTCGTATCAGCTTGTTGCAGCAAACATGTGGATTAGATTTATTTATATTTAAATCTTCATGCCACTTGCAATATTTTAAATGCACTTTATTTGCAATCCTGCATATATTTGTAAAAGTAAAGAATATAGTACATAAAAATAAACTTAAATACATATTTCTTTGTTGAAAACATTGATAACTTTTGCCTAATCAAATCAGTTGTATGGCATCACTGCGGAACAGCTATAATTTATTTTGTCGGGCGATAGTTTTAATTTTGCAATAACTAAAAGCTGCTGGGCTGATGAAAGCGCCCAGTCAGATTGATTTTTTCCCATGTATTCAACAGTCATCATATATTTCAACCAATTCACACAAAACATTAATGGATTATACACATAAACTCTTAAAAACTCTCTTGAATTACTTTGTTCATTGGTGAAAACTGTATGAAAATCCGTTCAGTAGTTTTTGAGTTTGTCGCGTTCAGGCAGACGGACTGACAGATGCAGCAGAGGACTCTGTTTTATAATACGTAGTCATATTATTTACTAGGGATAAGTGGTAACCACACAGCATCAGAGCAGGTTAAAGTTGGCATGTAGGCGGTAACGCTGTTTCCTTCAATTATGCAATATGTTGCATACTTAAGACATATCCCTTAATTTAAACTCTACAATGCGACATCATATCATACCAAAGATGTAAGGGAAAAGGATGAACGATTTAACTGCTGCCTAAAATGATATGAATCTGAGACAAAACTATTTACGTATGCTTACCATTATTAGTCATATTTGTTTTGTAATTATTTTTGGGACACCTGTTACCTTCTCGATTCTCTGCGGTGGTAATTTAGTTGAATGCAGGTGTGCTCTAGTCGGATTACGTTTGGTTTTATGGCGACCAGGAATTTCTTAAGAAAGTCATTTTTGGTTCAGGTCGTTTCCTAGACACGTTCCCCTTCTCGTGGTCTATTTTCATTTTTAAATTGTTTTAATAACAAAAATACGACAAAAATATGTTTCTATTTCATCGATACATAGAACTATTTGTGTTTGTTCGTGCACCGAATTGAATGAACCATCAACCTATGAAAGATTTTTCGGAATTTTGATGTAAAGTACCTACTCTAACACTATACTCAACAGATCTCAGATTCAATATAAAGACCGTTACAACGCAAACATATTAGCAGGTAAATACGTGAGAAGACCACAAGTATAATTTTTATTTAAATCGAACTCGGTTGTGGCGGCCGCAAACTGTGCAACAGCCTTCGCGGTAGGTATTATTTTTATAACAGTACAGTAAAGACACACTATACCAGTTATGAATACTGCTCATGGTCTCTTCGCATATTTACTGTTCGCATATAACGGTTTATGCCAACAAACACAAATTTTGACTCGACTACACATTTTCAGATCGGTCTTTTGGGTATTCAAATAATATGGACAAGAGACGCTGAATTGGCGTTAATGCAAGCCCGTCAAGATAAAAAAATAATGATGGAGACAAACAACAAATTTTTAGAACTACTCAACACTCTAATCGACCAAACTACTAGAGATCTGCTAAAAATAGAGAGAATAAAGTTCGAGACACTTATCACTATACATGTCCACCAAAGAGATATTTTCGACATGCTCGTTAGTACAATAAATTGTTTTAAAAGTAGTTATACTTACTATGTATACAATTTAATTAAAATATTTGGAATTATTTACAGTGTCGCCTCAACATTAGGTCTGCGAATGATTTTGAATGGCTGAAACAATGTAGATTTTATTTCAAAGAGGATGCAGACAAAACATGGATCTCTGTAACCGACGTAACGTTCACCTATCAAAACGAATACCTTGGATGTACTGAAAGATTGGTTATCACTCCACTCACTGATAGGTACGCTTATATGTAATGCGCAAAGATATTTTCATAAAGGTATAATAGATTTTCTTTAAATTGTAGGCAAGCCGCATACCTTTTTATCAATTGCGGAGCCAAGGGTAGCGGGTTCAAATATTTGGGTCCGTGTCTAGGTGTAAAATATCTATATATGTATATATTATAAAGAGTTGTTAAGTCTGTATATCAGTTGTCTGGCACCCATAATACAAGCTTTGCTCAGTTTGGGTATAAAAAAGAGAGAATACAAATTTTGTTTTTGTTTTACGAAAAATATGGGTGTCAAATGAAAGCTAGTAAATAGCTTATTCCAAATATTAATTATACCTATTACACTTATATGTATGTTACCAGTTTGACATACAAAAAAGTGTGTTTAACGCAAAAACAATACTTTATATCTTTGTTGAGCTGTACCTAAAACTAAAGTAAATGCATGCCAATTAATAAAAATAAAAAGTTTGGAATAATCTTAGTTATTTAAAAAAAATCGGCCAAATGCGCGTCGGACTTGCGCACCGAGGGTTCCATACAATCTTGTAGGTATATAAGTAAAAGTAAGTTTGATTTTATTACAGCTTAAAGGTATTATAGATCTGAATATTTGGTATGAATTTCAATTTAATACCTCTATTCGTTCATGAGGAAAGGGGTAGTAAGTTTAAAATTATTAAAAATATTTTTATTATATGATGTACCTACCTAAAAATTTATGCTTTTCGCAATTTTTCCTTTATCTGTGCTATAAAACGTTGCTTCTTCGTACCAAATTTCAAGAGTTTGAGTTTGCGGGAAGTAGGTTTTGATTCCCTTGCAAAGAATCACGACCAATATCGAGCCACTATAGCGTCTTTACTATTTATACTCCATAAAACCTTCCTTAAGTTAATAAGAAACGTAATTTTTTTTTAAGTTATTAGGAACAGGGATTAAAAAGATAATTTTAAAAAGTTTCTTCATTTCTCATCACTATACGCGTCACCAAAGTAAAAGTCTCTCAAGTTAGCACCAGATACATGCACAAACACCAAAAATATGGGCGAGGGGCGGTGAGGGCGGTGAGACGGGTCGGCCGCGAGAGCTGTGGGCCCTACTCTGACTTTTCACGACACCGAAGTAGCGCTGAACACGTTCCGTTTCAAAAATCCGGTCGCTAGGACTATGGACGCGTGCACAGATTTTTGAAATAACGCGTATTCGACGCTAACTCGGCGCTGCGTTAAATTTACCAGAGTACGGCCCCAGGTCGCATCTCTCGCACCCCGCGCTGTCTATGTACCGTAGCGTACATCAGTCGCTATCAGACTCGTAATTTAAATCCGCGCCGCATCTGTTATTATTAATTATATTCTGTTTTGTGAATTTATTATTGTCGTTAATTAGTATTGTTAATTGTTTTGTTACATTGTGTTAGATATACTTGAAAACAGACCATTGTAAAAAACTATATATATGACATTGTCAGAATTACAAACCTCAAGAACTACTGGTTCGAATTGAAATTGTTTTATTGTGTTGGATAGTTCATTTATTGAGAAAGGCTATAGGCTATTATTATATCAGCTACGACCAATAGGAGGGGAGCACCAACGAAAAATGTTGCAAAAACGGGAAAAAAATATTCTTTTTGATAGCTTCCGTTGCGTGTGCTGCGTAAACGGTTGATGTTAAGCAAAAATCATGTATGACGGGATTGTTCCCCTTTGAAAGTTCTAACCAAAAGTCCGCGACAGCATATGTGTATCTTTTAAGGTTGGTTTACTATAACCTTTTTTATGGCAATCAAATTTATTCTAACATAAACGCACTATTTGCGAAGGTGTTTCTTAAACATGATATGAATCCTTATCAAATTAAATACATTAGTTTCGTAGAAATGGAGCTAGGACACTAGGAGTGGTATAGTAGGAAAGGGGAGGGGAAGGAGAACGCGATGGGGAACGTTTCCGTAGTCCACCCGGGCGAGTTAGTGATTACTGGACTATTCTTAAGTAGGTACTGAATCGTGATGACTTTTATGATTAAATAAATAGACAATTTTTTTGTAAACTAGTCCACTTTTATTTCAAAAACCCTTTTCGTTTTTAATAATACATTCTTTTGCGGGAATTTCATTCTTTATTCGGGATTTTATTTCATAAGGAGCGGGATAATTGCACGTTGGTTGGCGACCGGCAGCACTCAATCACAACAAAAATTAAATTCTTTTGAAGTTTTGAGGTTATACATGTAGGTATACTTACTGAACTTATTTCTTTATTTATCATAGTAGTATTATGTAGTATTTATGCAAATAAAACACGGATGAAATGAAACTGCAATTCCTTATTGCTTATTTTGATTGTCCTACTATACAAGCAAACGGAGCGGTAAAGTTTTTATTACGTAAGTCTATTTTTTTGCACGTGTAAATGTTATTCAAGGCGGCAAACTTTCTTAAAGTAAATAAAACTCAGATAAAGATCTATCAGAAAAGTAATGTGACTGGACGTACCTGCAATTTGCTAGACAATATGAACCAAATGTATTTAGTAATAAAGTTTTTTTACGGTATTTTCGTTGTAATTTATGACTTTTTCTTATTAAAATTATTTCATTGGATAACTTTGGGCCAACCTGCGCGTCCCATGTTAACCGATTCTTATTACTTTTCTGATACATCTGTACTTCTTTTTTTGGGGTCTGTGTTTATTTATTTTTATTCTAAATAGGTTACCGCTTGCAATGGCATTATAGTCGCGTAGCCAGAAAAAAATTACTTACGATAATTTCAAGGATCTTCGTTTTTGGTGAGTGGACAGATAAAGTGCATTGTGAGCTATTGTCAAAAAGTTAGAAGTTTTAGGGCTGTGCTAAGGGTGTGGCTAGGTATTTCTTAATATTTTGTGTAACACGCTGTATATAGAATTAAAATTTGAAATTTTGATTGGGTCATAATGAGAACTAACTTAACCTCACGCTGTAAAATTTTTAAAAAGATATCATAAGGGATATTACGAAAAATTAAAAAAAAAAATAACAGTCTGGTCGTTGGACATTAAATTTCATAAAAAAAGTTTTGATAACTCTAAAGCTGTTCGTTTTTTGATGAGTGGATAGGTAAAGTGCAAGGTGAGCTAATGTCAAAAAGTAAGAAGTTTTAGGGCTGTGCTAAGGGTGTAACTAGGCATTTCTTAATATTTAGTGTAACACACTGTATATAGAATTAAAATTTGAAATTTTCATTGGTTCTTAATTAGAACTATCTTAACCTAATATTGTAAAATTTTTAGAAAGATAACAAGGGATACTACGAAAATTTTAAAAAATAAGCCTGGTCGTGGGACATTAACTTTCGTAAAAAAGTTTTGATAATTCTAAAGCTGTTAATTTTTGATGAGAGGATAGACAAAGTGCATTGTGAGCTAATGTCAAAAAGTTAGATGTCTTAGGGCTGTGCTAAGGGTGTGACTAAGTATTTCTTAATATTTCGTGTAACACACTGTATTTAGAATGAAAATTTGAAATTTTGATTGGTTCTTAATTAGAACTGACTTAACCTTACGTTGTAAATTTTTTAGAAAAATAACAGATGTTAAACTACGAAAATTAAAAAATAATAAAACAAATTTCTTAAAAAAAGTTTATTCTTATCCAATTATATTTTAAGTCTTTCGATGGTTATTCAAATCTGTTGGATAAAGTTTAGAAAGTCAAGTGGTGTGCTTCTACTGTAATTTCATTTTTCTTTCGTAACATACACAATAATGAATTCGCTCTCATGTGTTCTTATCTTTGATTATCACACAAAAAATTAGAAACATACATACTGTGGATTTTGTATAAATTTCGCAAACATGCGAATGATGCGCGGGGCGCAGGCTGGTATGCAAAATACCCTGCCGATAAAAGAATTAGTGTATATCAAAGCAAAATCCTAGACACTAAAGAGACCGTACTAGAGGCTGCTGAAACTGATAATAATAACTGGAGCCAAAGAGCCAGATAATAATATTATTTGCCTTACGTCCAGTACAGTCACGCGCAAGAGTGCCTTTAAATTATAACATAAAAGACTAAGTACCGACCTACTTATGCCGATTATGTATTTTATTATGACAGTAGATAGGTGCACATTAGACTAGCAAATCTACCACCATAGTATCGGGTAATTATTACGTATTGACAATATTTCTTATGCACTTTTTTTGTATAATTGATATTAACGTTTTATTACATTTATTCATGTATCAACATAAGTTATAGAAAATTATTTGCGGTATACGTCGGCCGATGGCTGCGTTTACATAGATATGACATAATTCGCTATGATAGCTGTTTGATACACATGGTGGATGACTATAATTTTGTATTTTATTTTAACAAAAAACATGAAACTATCGCTTTTAATGTAAAATTGAAAATAATTTTTAAAGACTTTTAAATATATTTTAAAATTTAAAACAATAATTTAATTCGTTCTTTGTTTTTGTCATCATTGTCATCAAGCCTATTTAAGTGACTGTAAGGTGTTTATAAACGCTAATGAAATTAATTTATGAAATTCCACATATTTTGCGTTCCAACATACACCATGTTTCCATTTCAGGCTAAAGATTTTTTATTGAGTCTAAACAAAATTTAATTCAATAAACTCAATAAACTTATTAGGCAATCATATTTTGCATTTTTCAAAAAGCCAGCAGAAGGAGAATAAATATAAGATTTATAAACTCAAGAACGTATTTCCTCTAAATTATTTGTGCTGACATTATCACTATACCATCATTTTCCTTCTGAGGCTCATACAAACTATTGTTAATAATTTGAACAAAATTTGACAGAACAGAAGAACAGAAAAAATTCTATTGATGTATGTATGATAAAATGTAGGTATGATAAAATGATGTCATATCTTTGTATATTATCGATCTCTGATAATTTTATCGTTACTGAATCTGAAAAAGAGAAATTCAATTCTGGTGTCGCTTGGATCAATTTTATTGCTCGATTACATTCAATTATTCTTTTGTTCGATATCAAATCGTATCCCAAGACAGCCGTGGCTGGCCTATATTCTGGCACATTGTTAAATTGTTAGACAGATTGTCTTGTCTGTCATCTGTCATCCACAAAATTATCTTCGTTCATTGTTTCATTAAAAACGTCGCACGAATTAATTGCGTATTGCAGTAGAAGCACACGATTTGAGTTTTTAAACTTTATCCAAGTGATTTGAATATCCATCGAAAGACTTGAAATACAATTGGATAAGATTAAAGTTTTTTCTTAAAAAAATGGTTTTATTAATTTTTAAATTTTCGTAGTATAACATATGTCATCTTTCTAAAAAAATTTACAACGTGAGTTTAAGATATTTCGAATTAAGAACCAATCAAAATTTCAAATTTTAATTCTATATACAGTGTGTTACACGAAATATTAAGAAATACCTACCGACATCCTTAGCACAGCCCTAAAACTGCTAACTTTTTGACAATAGCTCACAATGCATTTTATCTATCCACTCAGTAAAAACGAACAGCTTTAGAATTATCAACACTTTTAAATGAAAATTAATGTCCCACGACCAGAATTATTTGTTAAATTTTCGTAGTATCCCTTACGTTATCTTTCTAAAAATTTTACAATGTGAGGTTAAGATAGTTCTAATTAAGAACCAATCAAAAAAATTCAAATTTTAATTCTATATACAGTGTGTTACACGAAATATTAATAAATACCTAGCCACACCCTTAGCACAGCCCTAAAACTTCTAACTTTTTGACAATAGTTTTTGAACTTTTTCCAAATAATCTTTTGCCATCTTGTAGAGCTCGCCAAGCTGCGTTTTTTGACACCACGTTCATTTCGATATCTCGAAAACTCTTCGTGCAATCTGCCTGTCTCACAAAACTCCCAAATGACCCCCTATACTCCAACGAAATGAAAGTCATTTCCAATGACAAAACAATTTTAGTCTCAATCGATCCCCCGTCTAATTACCCCGAGCCGTTTTTTTATTTTTTTCTTATTCGGCTCTAGTTCTCGAGATATCGGGTTCCCAAAATGAAAATCGGGGAAAAAAAATTGCGATTTTTCTCGTTTTTTGCCGATATTTTTTTTGTTTTTGAACTTTTTCCAAATAATTTTTTGCCATCTTGTAGAGCTCGCTAAGCTGCGTCTTTTGACACCACGTTCATTTCGATATCTCGAAAACTCTTCGTGCAATCTGCCTGTCTCACAAAATTCCCAAATGACCCCTTATACTCCAACGAAATGAAAGTCGTTTCCAATGACAAAATGAGTATACATCACACGTGCCTAGAAATCTAAACATTTTTAACATAAGGTATTATTGAAATGATACATTTGCCTCTAGACTATCGACCATACTATACACAGTACAAAAAATGGTCTTGACAGACAGACAGACGGGCAACAAAGGATCTTATAAGGGTTCCAAATTTTCCTTTTGAGGTTCGGGATCATAAAAACAAAAACTCGACTTCAAAACCACTTAACTGAAAAGAAAAACTAATTACCTGTAAAATTGAAGGTCCCTTTTACCTTTACTCTTTGGATACGAAATCCTAATAAGTCCAAAAAATATTGACCTATTTTATAAATCGAATGCTAAATGAATCCCAATTTGGTGATTAAAAATATTCATTATTGCAGATGCTACATAACTTTGGCGCAAGCTTTAGCTATGAGTATGGGAGGTGCCCCTTGTGGACCAGCAGGAACGGGCAAGACGGAAACCGTCAAAGACATGGGCAAAACACTTGCCAAATACGTTGTCGTTTTCAACTGCTCTGACCAAATGGACTATAGGTACGTATATTCATCAATATCTCCCGATGTCCCCGTACAGTTAAATACATACAGCGTAATGAATTTTTCTGTTCAAAACATTAGTATACATCACGCGTGCTTAGAAATCTAAACATTATTAATATTAGGTACTTTTTAAACTATACATTCGCCGCTAGACTATCGGGCTTACTGTACAAAGTACAAAAAATTAAATTAATAATTTTAAAAACCCTTAAAAAGGCGTCTGGGACCGCTAAGTAAACAAAGGTTCGAAAGTGTTCGTTCAGTAGCTTGGTTGAAGCCAACCGACGAAGCTCAGGACTAGCGACAACAGAATCGTCTCCTCAAAACCAGAGATTCTCGCTGAGATTGAGACTTTTTATAAAAAACTCTATGCCATACATGCACCTCCCCCCGCAGACCCCGATGACAGTGATCGGAGAGCTCCGCTCACCCGACACTACACAGATGACATCCCCGACGCGACGTCAGCCTGGGCGAGGTAAGATTAGCTCTCAGGCAGCTAAAAAATGGCAAAGCACCCGGCGCCGATGGCATCACAACAGAGCTTCTGAAAGCAGGCGAGACACCAGTCCTGAAAGAATTTCAGAAGCTATTCAACTCTGTCATACACAGTGGTGTTGCGCCGAGTGCTTGGAGTGAGAGTATGGTCATCCTATTCTTCAAAAAAGGAGACAAAACGCTTCTCAAGAATTATAGACCGATCTCACTCCTCAGCCACGTGTACAAGCTGTTTTCGAGAGTCATAACGAATCGCCTCGCCCAAAGATTTGACGAATTTCAGCCCCCTGAGCAGGCCGGGTTTTGAAAAGGCTACAGCACCGTGTACCACATGCATACGCTGAGGCAGATTATACAGAAAACAGAAGAGAATAATCAACCTCTGGGCCTAGCCTTTGTGGACTACGAGAAACCCTTCGACTCCATCGAGACTTGGGCTGTTCTGGAATCCTTGCAGCGATGCCGAATCGACACTGTCATTACATTGAGGTGTTGAGGTGTCTATACGAAACCACGACAATGACTGTCTGGGTCCAGGACCAGCGAACAAAACCTATCAAATTGCGAAGAGGAGTACGACAGGGGGATGTTATATCCCCGAAACTGTTCACCAACGCATTGGAAAAGGTTTTCAAGACGCTGGAAACATTGTGGCATTAATGTCAACGGCGAATACATCTCTCACCTTCGTTTTGCTGACGGCATAGTCATCATGGCAGAGTCGCTGGAAGAGCTCAGCGGAATGGTTAACGGCCTCAATGTCGCCTCTCGGCGGGTGGGGCTCGGGATGAACTTGGACAAGACGAAAGTCAAGTTCAACGAACATATTCTCCCGAGACCAGTAACCGTAGAGGGTGCGGTGCAAGACTATGTCTATTTAGGACAGACTGTCCAATTAGGCAAACACAACTTCAACAAAGAGGCCGACCAAAGAATTCACCTGGGCTGGGTTGCTTTCGGGAAGCTTCGTCATCTGTTCTCGTCGCCATTACCACAATGTCTAAAGACCAAGGTCTTCAACCAATGCGTCCTACCTACAATGACGTACGGTGCCGAAACATGGACTCTCACGGCAGGACTGATCCACAAATTTAAAGTCGCTCAGCGTGCTATGGAGCGGGCTATGCTCGGTGTTTCTTTGATGGATAAAATCAGAAACACTGAAATCCGTCAAAGAACTAAAGTTGTCGACATAGCCGAAGCGATCAGCAAGCTGAAGTGGCAATGGGCCGGTCACATTTGCCGTAGAACTGATAACCGATGGGGTAGACGAGTTCTCGAATGGAAGCCACGTACCAGAAAGCGAAGCGTTGGACGCCCCCTGGCCAGGTGGACAGATGACCTGAAGCACCATACCGGGGGTAGATGGATGCGAAAGGCGGAGGACCGTGTGTGGTGGCGAGCCTTGGGAGAGGCCTATATCCTGCAGTGGAGAGACATGGGCTGATGATGATGATGATGTAATGGAATCTTAGAAGTCGATTTTCATTTACTTCCACTGAAGCTATCGGGCTTTGGAATTTGGAAGACTTATGTAACTTCGATGACAATTAATTAAAATTATAAACATGACCTGATGCTGCAGCCAGGGTTGTCTCCTCATGAGGACATTCCTAAATGGTTAATAGCACGAACACGAAATTTTGTGTATACATTGGATTTTGATCGGCAACCATGATTTTTACCACGAAATGATGCTGAAGCCAAGATTGTCTCCTCATGAGGATACTCCTCAAAGGAACTACTCAGTGGTTAGTAGCACGGATATGAAACTTTGTATGTGACTTCATCGTTTTATAAGTAATGTGAGTTACACCTGTAAGTTCGTAAATTTTGATGAAACGTAGTTTAAAAAATATTAAGACTAAAAATGAAAAAATAAATTATAGTTCAAAAAAAACCTAAAAAGAAACATCCCTTAAATAGCTTATTTTCCGCTTTTTAGTTCAATTTGCTATTGTTTTTTTTTAACTATAATTTATTCGATTACGTCGACTTTGAACCTTAAATTTTCATTCCTTCAAAGCTGAAAAAAGGTTTTGACATACAGACGAACAGAGAGGCAAAAAATAGAACTGGATGTTTAATAAAATATTTATAGAAAAAATTATTATTTTAGAGGTCTAGGTCGAATCTACAAAGGTTTGGCTCAATCCGGCTCCTGGGGTTGTTTTGACGAATTTAATCGAATTGAGCTACCAGTTTTGTCAGTAGCCGCTCAGCAGGTGGCAGTGGTATTGTCGGCTAAAAAGGAGAAGAAAAGGACGTTTATATTTACCGATGGAGACATTTCTGAAATGTGCCCCGAATTCGGAATATTTATTACTATGGTTAGTAATACCTTTTAAAAACTACAGCCACGACACTATAAAACGTATACTTCGTGTTATTACCATGTAAAACAGCTTCTGCTGCTTCGCAATCGCGTCTAGCAGTACATATCCGTGCATTATCCGTGGGATTGACATTTACTATGATACTGAACTTTTTTCATAAACCTTGTATTAGATTACGAATCAATTGGGGCCTTGCTCGTTTACTGCAGGTACATAATTTACTGCCAATAATACAATTAATAAAGAAAACCATCATTGTCTTTGCACAAAACGAGCGTCATAAATACAAAAAGAAATTTTAACAACCATCCAAAAAAAATCTAGATGTTGGGTATCACCAATAGAATGAAAATGAGTGGAATGAGTGTCGCTTCACTCACTTCAATTGACTTGCGATGGTACTTCTACTATTTTATGTCCAGGTAGTACCGTAAGAAAAAATTCGTGAATAATATGAGTTTGATTAGAGTTAATATACACCCCTCCTGTTATATTACATTTTACTCGCAAAGCGTTTACTTTGATAATGGAAACAGATATATCTGATAAATAATCAACGTTTGGATCTAAAATTTTAGGAGAATACCTTAACAAATGTACCAAAGAATCGTTATGGATAAAATCAACTTTTTTACTACTTCTCACTTTACATCGCAATTGGTTTTCATCAGGCTTTATCGATATGAAAATAGTAAATTTATCTAACGCTTCAGATAAGTACTTTTCAAAGTTTTCGATTTCGTAACTACCTGGGGGAATTCCAATAACTCTGTCATCGATATAGAATTTGTTATTTCTTTCATCAATATAGGGAATGGAATTAACAGTCATGAATTCTACTAAACCAAGCACATCGTTCTTTGATGATAATTCAATAAGGGGAAAATATTGTGCTTCTAAAATGGAACCAACACCGCTTAGCGGCAATGATCATGATTCACTCATGACTGAATGTACAATAGGTTGTTCTTTTATTATTTTGATATATACATAAGTTAAATTATCACTAAGAAATTTTAGACTCAAATGTCCACAATTTAATGTATTGAAACTTTGATATTTTTTATAATTGTATTTTACATTTTGTACTTTTAAATATGTTAATAAATTTTATGGAGGTGGTAAATTTTCACAACTATCAAAATAAAAAACACGATTGTTTTTTTTCTTTCTTATAAGCTACCCAGTGAGTTCCAGGCCCATCTTTATTATCTAGGTTTATTATAGCAGATTCATATGTCCAAGGAGGTGAGTTAGGTAAATAATTTCTTATAAAAACACCCCTGAATTTAGGAATATTTAAAATTCTAGCATATTTTGTTAAATCAATATTTCTAAGAGCTCGGTGTGGAGTGTTAATAGTTTTTTAACTGACTACGATATAATTGTCGGCACCGAGTCATGGCTTAATGACGATGTACAGGATAATAAGTTGATTGCTGCAAACTATGTGATGTATAGAAGAGATCGCTGCTCCACCTCTCAATTTAATAAAATCTGCGGAAGCGTGTTTATTGCAGTGTCCATATTACTATTTTGCAAGAGGATTGACATTTTAATAGTAATATAGGGGATATATGGGTCTCTGTGAAGCGGAGTGTAACTGATATGGATAACTTGTTGATTTGTGCATTATATCTACCCCCACCGGTAAATGTCTCCGTATTGCATTTGATTTTGGATAACGCTTTAATTTTACTATCTCATATTGTGAACGTAATGAATTTGAGAGATTTCAATTTGGGTTTTGTAGGATGGAACGATAATAAGCAAGGCCAAACTCCCTATGTCCTTGTAACTACGAATCTACTTTGGGATATCGTAGGAGTGGATTGAATTATACCTAATCAATAGAATTTAACGCGTGGTAGCGCACGGGTACAGATTCTATAATCTATACTAAATAATTTAAAATCATGCATTCATGGAAAGAAACGCTGGGGTACTCCAGCGTTCACTTCTTCCTTTTTTTAGTTGTTATTAATGACATCACCGAAAATATTAAATATAGTAAATGTTCAATTTTTGCCTATGACTTAAAATTATACATGTCAATAAAGACCCAGGACGTCAATCTACTTCAAGAGGACATTAACTCTATTTATACTTGTTGCAATACAAACAAAATGAAACTTAGGGTAATGAAATGCCATCACATTAAATTCACCCGAAAAATAAAAACATTTTTCTCCGATTATGTAATTGATAATGTGATATTAGATAAGCGTAACGTGGTTCGTGACCAGGGGTCGTCCTAGACGCTAACTAATCTACTTTTTGTGAACCACATTGATAGCATTTTGTCGAGTACCTGGAGAATGCTTGGATTCATAAAGTGCTCATGCAACGATATGAAGGACCCATCACTATACTTACTTTTTATAATGCTCTCGTGCGTAGCCTTCTTGAGTACGCAGCTCCAATCTGGAGCCCTTTCTACAACACCCATATTGCTAAGATTGAACACATCCAACACAACGTCTCGCGATATTTAGCTCATAAGGATCGTAAATGTCCATATCGCGCAAGTTATTCCGAGAGAGCATCTTATTTTAATATGTGTACCCTAGAAAATCGTCACAAAATTTGCGATTTAACAACTCTACACAAAATCGTCCACGGTGAAATATCGATTGAACTGCTCCAAAACATTAACCTCACCTTCCGCGAAACGTTACCCGTTAACTAAATCCTTTTCACTCAATTCTTATAGGACCAACTCGGGAAAACATTCTCCCCTAAATAGGATTCTCGACACAAATAACAAACTATGTGATTCATCCGGTGATATCGACATTTTCCAAAGTAAGTAGCTTACAAGATTTTAGAATCATACGTAATCATCTCATAGGGATTTGACTGCGCTGTCTCCGTTGGTCATTTCTGTAATTTTGTAGTTTTTCTGCTAGATACTTTGTCTATTATTTATAATTACCTTGTTTATATTTGATTGTATGAATCAAATTTAGATTAGATGAAAAATCTGTCTCATTGTTTTAGATGATTGTTTTTGTTTTATTTTTAAGCTATTGCATAGCTTCTATCGCGGGCCTTTGAGCGCGGGGACCGAATCGAAAAATTCCGTAACGAAAAAAACCTCACGCTCATAATCAGTGCAAGAAAATAGGAGTGCATAAATCGTTAAGAGTGATTACGTCACTTCATGCACGTCGACCGAACTACCTCTAATTTATACGATCCTGGTACTTACTGCGCTTATAATACCACTACGCACGGAATCGCGCCATTGTCGCGCTGGACCACAGACAAAATTGTCTGTGACTGGGACCCACATAATTTATTAACGTCAAATAATATACTTTTTGTGTATAAAGTGTTTTGAATATGAATAAACAAAGTGCATTTATTATTAATGAAGAAAGTCACGAAAAAAGAGTGAAAGAAAATGAGTGAGTAATTTATATACATACATTTTATTATTATCACAAATGCAGTATTAATTTTGAATTGAAAATATAATACTGCTATAAAAATAACCTAAATTTTTGATATTAAAATGAGCGATATTAAAAGTAGCCCTCTTTTATACACACAAACACACACACGCGTATAGTTTAAATTCTCAATTTAGATTCTCAATATATATATAAATAAATAAATTCATTCTTTATTATGTATATAACAGAAACCATCAAACATACATAGATAATGCACATGAATGCCGCGCAGAGAAAGTATATATGATATTATATCTAAATAAATGTACATCGCGCGAAATTCGATAATCACTTCTTAATATCGTTATTTTTTTTTAAATGAATAATTTTGTTTTGGTTTGTCATTACACTATTTATACCTAATTATTTATACCTAGATATTTTCGTTTTATAGAGAAGAAAAGCGTAAAGAGCTAAAAAGAAAAAAAAGACGTGTGGCACTCGAGGACTGCCGCGGTAAAGCTATTGCATAGCATTTTGTATCAACTTATGCAATTATAATTATTTATGTATGTTATTTATGCAGTATTTTTTTTTCTTTGTTTTTGAAGTAAAACTTCTTTAGGCACGACTAGGAGTAACTCAGATTTAAAACTGCATAAATAAAATAAATAAATAATTATAATTGCATAAGTTGATACAAAATGTATGCAATAGCTTTACCGCGGCAGTCCTCGAGTGCCACACGTCTTTTTTAATTTGTTGTGTTTAGTCTTGAATACTTGAGTAAGTTAAATTATCATTGTTGGGTACACCTGTAAAGGTTTATAGCCTGGTTTGTTAATGTTGTTGTAATATTTTTTTATATCTATAATTATGAACCGATGGTGTAACTTCAATAAATAAATAGACCTCATTACGTAAATAAAAAAAATATAGGGTAAATATTCATAATCAATAATACTCACCCCCAGAATTTTTAAGAAACTGTGGATACCTCTACGTACATGCCTACAGTATTAAGTATGGTTTATTGCTGTGCTGATTCTTAACGCAGGTGTTTAGACTCGCAGACGCTCGCGATTCGCCGCGGTTCGCTTCAATGACCCAGTGAGCCAGTGACATATAGCATATTGGAGCATAAGCTCGCCCTTAGCAGCCTCGCGAATCGCAACGAGGCAACTACTCGGTACACGTAACTTCATGTAAATAGCTACGGACGATCGATCTCAGCGTCAACCGTCAGCGGAGCACTAAATTCAGCCTAAACGTAACCTGGTCCGTGAGGATATTCCTGTCAATTTGATGGATAATTGATGTCCGGGTCAAGTTTGCTATAAAAATAAAATTTAATCAGTGTTTAGACACACATTGGGCTCGCCATTTACATCAACTCAGAACAATAAAAATAAGTAACCTTTGAATAGTGCGAAGTGGTGCGAACATGATGTAACTTCAAATACGTTACCAAATACCTACGTGGCGGGATGAGATAGAGCGCGCGGCGCGCGTGAATGGCGACTAGACATGTTGATTGTTTTAGAATAGGTTTGTGTAGTCATAATTTAAATATTTTCCCATTGAACAATACTAAAAGGAGACAAGACGGCCATCGGTTTTTTAGCAATGATCACAAAATTAAAATTTGAATGGTTGTTAAAATTTCACCTTGTATTGTTTTCGTTGCCGCCGTTACACCACTCTCGCTATTATTTTTTAGCATAATTGCTTGTTTAAATCCTTCTGAAATATTTCAGAATCCAGGTTATGCTGGCCGTAAAGAACTGCCTGAAAATTTAAAGATACAGTTCAGAACTGTTGCGATGATGGTACCGGATCGACAAATCATCATACGAGTGAAACTCGCATCGTGTGGTTTTCTTGAAAATATCACGTTAGCACGCAAATTCTACACATTATATAAATTATGCGAAGAACAACTTACGAAACAGGTAAATGGAACTAGTTCCTGTCCTCTATTGGTACTTAGTTTTGTTGAAAATTAGATGCCTAGATTTGGTGCTACATCAGGTTTAAATGTTTTCTAGTTTCTTCACTACCACGCCTGCTCCGGGCCCAGTTTTCGACTTATCTTTAATTTCTAATCCAAGATTCCGCTTTCATCTAATCACTAAAAAGTAGCGACACGTTGGTAACTTTAGATGTTATCGAGAAATCTATGTTATCAAGAGCGTTCGGAGCAACGAATACAGGCAGATATACAAAGACAGATATAATATTTTCATTTATTTACAGGTACCAGCTTACACATTTGTGCCTCGACAACTAAAATGATATTCCAGGTCATCGTAGAACTTTCTAGAAAATTTAAAACAACATTTTAAAAATATGGTAAACCCAAAACCATTTCGGTAATTAGGTCTCTTAAGTAATATCTTCTTATATTCATCAAAAAAATTATTGATTGCGTATATTTCGTCAAAAGTTTCGATGGCCTTCATTTCACTTCTTTTGTGATAGATCAACTTTATGTTAACTTTGATTGTACAAAAAAGTTTGAACTTTATGCATATAATAGTCTACAATAGTTATAAGAATTGACCATAAAATTTAATTCCAATTAGAATTCTAACACTTACAAATTTACATTTTAACTACAGGTATAGGTACTTGCCGTTGAAAATTGTTCATTCCTACGTGCGTAGTGCGATAGAGGCGATTATCTGCGCTGTCTGTTGGTTCTGTGGTTGGTTCAATAGACGTTCATCTAAGTAAAATGCAGTAGGTACCTAGATGACAAAATGACAATCGACAGTGCGGAATCACCTTACCTAGTTTAATATCGGTTGTCCAAATATTAATAGGCTATTATTCAGAAAACTTTATTATAAATTTTATTTTTAAATTAACAACTACTTTTCATTGATGTATTGACCGTCGTCATCCATAACTTGCTGCCAACGATTTGCCAGTGTGAGAATCCCGCGCTCGTAGAAGGCTTTCGGTTTTTCGTCAAAAAAGTTTGTCAGGTCACATTTTAGTTGGTGTTCGTCAACAATTTTTTTTTTCTTGTAAGTGATTAGATAAAGCCCTGAATAGGTGGTGATTGGTTGGCGCAATGTCTGGCGAATAAGAGGGATGTGCAATAATGGTCCACCCAAGTTCCTGTATTTTCTCACGAGTTTTCTTGCAAATGTGTGCTCTGGCATTGTCATGCAAAAAGTAAATTCTATCCTATTTTCCTTTCAGATTTTTAGATACTTGGTTAAGCTGGTCACAGTAGATATCCGTAGTAACTAGTATTAGGTGGCAAAAGTTCCCAGTTTATTATTCCCCTAATTCCCCACCAGACGCACAGCATAACCTTTTTTTGGTGACTGTCTTGTTTCGGTGTTGGTACTGCCTTCTGACCGACGCTAAGCCACTGACGCTTGCGGGTATGATTTACATGGAAGACCCATTTCTCGTCGCCGGTAATAAGATTGCGCAACCACTCGAAATTCCTGGGCGATGTCAAGTTTTGCATGCATATGTCGACTCGCTGTTCTTGTTGAGAAGGAGTTAAGTCGTGCGGCACCCACATTCCATATTTCCAGGTTTTATTAAGTTTGTGGAGTTAATTATCTATTGTCCCATTAGAGCATTGAAGACGTTCTGCCAGTTCACGTACCGTAGATCTTGGTTCATCTTCAATTTTTTTTTTTTAGAACGTCGATATCAATTGCTGGTGATCTTCTAGGGTGGGGCTCGTCGTCGAGGTTAAAGTTACCCTCACGAAACTTCTGGAACCATCGTTTTGCTGGTTCGTAACAGAGGATATTCTCTCCCATCGTACTACAAATATTTTGCACGGCTTCTGTCGCTTTGTGACCCAGACGAAACTCATGAAGTAAAAGTAGTCTGAGTTCTCTTCGATAAATGTCCATTTTTGTCGATCGTTCGAATCGTATCAAAATTATTATTCGAATGTTGAGGTCGCGCGAGTCTGCTCTTCTGATATAGCCGAACTATGGACGTTTCCAGAACCCTCTTACGATTCCGTGAAATTGTAAATTGGATGGCGGGTTTATATATGGACAACCATAGTTTCATGACACGGTAAAAATCATACCAGAAACTACACGGCCATCAAGGCAGATTCTGTATCATGGATATCTAGTGCAGCGCCCCTCGGTTGCCTATAACTGTAAAATATAGCCTATTAGAACCAAAAGGAAATTTTAAAACAAGTTTCTTTTAATATATTAATAGTTTTTAATTAAATCCCAACAAATATACACACACAGGTACAAAAAATTCTTATAATAGTATTGATGGAATACTGCTTACCTATTATTTGCTTAATAATTAATAAAATAACATGACCAATATTTGCTATTATGTACATTAGTAGAGGTAGGCAGGCACCTCTGTCACATTTTCTAACTCACTGGTATATACGATATTTTTTGCTGTTACCATTACATAGATAATTATATCAAAATAAAAATCATCAATGAACATCACATCAAATACCCAAGCTATCATTTTAAAAATCATTTATTCTAAGGCATTGTTCTACAGCAAAAATTTAACTTATAAACTAGACTTTTCACTTTAAACATTTGTTGATTTTTTTATTAAGATGTACAGTTTTTAATCTTTTAAATGAAAGTTTACCTAAGTATCATCTATTAAAATTGTTTCATCTATTTGGGAGCCACGATGCCTCAGACAAACATACAAATATTAATGTAGCTGAAAACCGTCTTGATTAAACTAGCTTTCAATTGAAAAAACCGCATTGAAATCGGTTCATCAACTTGGGAGTTATGATGCCGCAGGAAGACAAACAAATAAATACAGCTATAAGAACCATCCCAATCAGAGCTACTGGCAATTAAAGAAATTATGTAAATTGCTTTATCCCTTTAGAAGCTACGGTGCCGCAGACAGACACACATGCAGACATAAGCCTCAAACTCATAACGCCCCTCTTTTTCGAGGGTGTAAAGAACTATTCAAAAATACGTACATTTGTACTTCCAGGTACACTACGATTTTGGACTTCGCAATATATTGTCGGTTCTGAGAACTTTGGGAGCGGTGAAACGAGTGAATTCTAAGGACAACGAAAGTACAATTGTGATGAGAGTATTACGAGATATGAACCTTTCGAAACTGATAGATGAAGATGAACCTTTGTTCATTTCACTAGTTGCCGACCTGTTTCCCAATCAAGCTCTTGAGAAAACTACATATCCAGAACTGGAACAAGCTGTGCAAAAGCAAGTAGAACAAACAGGGCTCATATATCATTTACCTTGGGTGTTAAAAATTATACAGGTACTATGAATTTAAAGCATCTAAAACAATTCCCTGACCGAAATTACCATTTGTCTGTTTATTTACTTAGAACTCAAAATTAACATTACAAATTTGATGGTACTCTACATGAAATTTATACATTTTAGTTATATGAAACTCAAAGAGTTCGTCACGGCATTATGACTCTTGGGCCGCCTGGTGCAGGAAAAACCACGTGTATACACACTCTTATGAATGCTCTTTCTGAAACTGAAAATCCACATAGGTAAATTATGTAAATTGTAACCTTACCTTAGTTACCTGTCTTAAAATAATTCTATAAAATTTTATTGACCGATTTCAAATTATAAATGAATTGAAAAAAATATTATTTACTTAATACAGAGAAATGAGGATGAATCCTAAAGCGATAACAGCTGCGCAAATGTTTGGGAGGCTCGATGTAGCAACAAACGATTGGACAGATGGTATATTTTCTGCTCTTTGGAGAAAGACATTGAAAATTAAAACAGGCGAATACATATGGTTAGTTTTAGACGGACCTGTTGACAGTATTTGGATAGAGAATCTGAATTCTGTACTGGACGACAATAAAACCTTGACTTTGGCTAATGGTGACCGCCTCACGATGTCACCTACGTCAAAAATTATATTTGAGCCAGAAAACATCGACAATGCGTCACCAGCCACAGTTTCTAGAAATGGAATGGTTTATATGAGTTCATCTGGATTAGAATGGGATCCAGGTCTGTTGATTTATTATAATTTTCTACAATTAATTTTATTATAAAAATGCTGGAAGTCAGTCAAGATCATTCATTGCATTGCATATTACTTCATGCAAGTTTATAGAATACTCTTCAAAAAAATTATATCATAGCCTCCCAAACTAGAGCTATATTTTTATGCTATATTTAAGTAAAGACTTATTTCTTCCAGTTGTCCGCGCGTGGCTCAAAAGCAGATCACGGCGCGAAATCGAAGTATTCAGCCCATTATTTGAACAAACTTTCCCCTTAATTTATACATTTTGTACCCAAAATGTTAATTTTACTATCCAAGTCCTTCAAAGCAACATTATACTACAAATGCTTAGTATACTAGAAGGTTTAGTGCCCCCTCAAATAGAAGAAACAGAAGATCCTTCCGCAAGTAAATCTGTCAACGGAGATGTAGATGATGATGATGAAAAAGAAAAAGGAGAGGAAATAATACTTTTTACACACGAGCATTTACACAAAATTTACGTATTCACATTGGCTTGGGGTTTCGGATCGTATTTTGAAACTCAAGATAGGATTCGGTACGATGCTTATTTAAAAGATAATTTTAAAGAAACACTAGATTTCCCTAAACATCCAAACAATAAACCATCAATAGTATTTGATTTTTATGTGAAATTTCCTGGAAAATGGGAGCTGTGGGATGATTTAGTGGTAAATTATCAATACCCTGATACACAATCTCCCGATTATGCGAGTATTCTGGTACCAATAGTGGACAATGTACGAGTGAATTATTTAATAAATTGTATTGCCAAACAAGGTAAGGCAGTACTTCTTCTGGGTGAACAAGGTTCTGCAAAAACAGTGATGATGAAAGCCTATATGAAAAATGCAAATCCAGATCATTTTATGGGTCGTTCTTTTAATTTCTCATCGGCCACGAGTCCATATCAGTTTCAGAAAACTATCGAAAGTTACGTTGAAAAAAGAAGTGGCATGACCTTTGGGCCGCCAGGAGGAAAAAAGATGTTGATTTTTATAGATGATATTAATTTGCCACAAATCAATGAGTGGGGTGACCAAGTCACCAACGAAATAGTGAGACAAACAATGAGCATGGGAGGTTTTTACAGTTTAGAAAAACCTGGTGATTTTACTACTGTGGTGGATATACAGTTCTTAGGCGCGATGGGACAACCTGGTATGATTTTTTTAATAATATGATAAGTACTTCGAATAAGATTGTATCATTTAGGAATTGTTTCAACATCTTTGTGCTTTGTTTTTCCTTTCAGGGGGTGGAAGAAATGACATTCCAGCAAGATTAAAAAGACAATTCGCTATATTTAACTGTCCTTTACCAAATAACGATTCCATTGACAAAATATTCAAAGTTATCGGTGAGGGACATTATAATGCTAAAAGAGGTTTTACAGTAGAAGTTAGAACTTTAATAAAAAAAGTGATACCACTTACTAGAGAACTTTGGCAGCGGACCAGATTAAAACTACTCCCAACGCCTGCAAAGTTCCATTACGTATTTTCGTTGCGCGACTTATCCAGAGTTTGGCAAGGTATGGTGGGAACCTTACCAACTGTAATTGAATCAGAAAAATGTTTAATGTTACTTTGGAAGCATGAATGTACTAGAGTGTTTTCTGATCGATTCACTCTTGAAACAGATAAAGAATGGTTTAATAAAGCGTTATTTAGTATCGCAGATGAGTTGTTGGGTGTTGACTATAAAAAAATGATGGAAAGTGAACCAGTTTTTGTAGATTTCATGAGGTTAGTTATATGCCGCATTTTTTTAAAATATGTAGTTCTAAAACTTTTCTAACGAACTAATAACGAAATGCGAATAACACATTTTTTTTTATTTTAGAGACGCTCCTGAGCCTACTGGAGAAGAAGGTGAAGATGCAGATATGGAATTGCCTAAAGTATATGAACCTGTATTTGATTATCATGAATTACGAGAACGATTAGAAATGTTCTTATCTCAGTTCAATGAAATGGTTCGAGGTTCAGGAATGGATTTAGTTTTTTTTCCAGATGCCATGCTTCACTTAGTAAAAATATCTAGAGTAATCAGACATCCGAGGGGCAATGTAATGCTGGTTGGGGTTGGTGGATCAGGAAAACAATCATTAACTAAACTATCAACTTTTATTGCTGGATACAGATCTTTTCAAATTGCTCTAACGAGATCTTATAATGTTGGGAACTTTTTAGAGGACTTGAAACTTTTGTATAGGTCATGTGGTGTACAAGGCAAAGGAACAACATTTATATTCACAGATCTAGATATAAAAGAAGAAGGATTTTTAGAATATCTAAATAATATATTATCTTCTGGTGTAATATCGAACTTGTTCACAAAAGATGAACAACAGGAGATAATTTCGGAATTAACGCCGATTATGAAAAGAGAAAATCAAAAAAGGACCTTAACTAATGAATTAGTAATGGAATATTTTTTAAATAGAACATGTCAAAATTTACATGTCGTATTGTGTTTTTCTCCGGTACGTAAATTGAAAACAATATCTTAAAATATATATTTAAAAAAATTAACTTATGTATTGTTTTGTTACAGGTTAGCGAAGCTTTTCGGAACAGGGCATTAAGATTTCCTGCGCTTATATCTGGATGTACTATAGATTGGTTTCAACCTTGGCCTAAAGATGCCCTCGTGTCAGTTGCCGATCATTTTTTAGCAGAATTTGAAATAGAATGCACAAAAAAGGTGAAAAAAGAATTAGTCACTGTGCTCGGTACGATTCAAGATGTTGTTTCTCAAGTTTCAGCAGAATACTTCCAACGGTTTCGGAGATCGTCCCACGTGACTCCAAAATCGTATTTGAATTTTATCGGAGGGTACAAAACCATATATCAATTGAAACAGAAAGAATTAGGTGATGGCGCTTTACGCATGGATACGGGCTTGGAAAAACTACGCGAGGCATCAATTTCCGTGGAAGTCTTAAAAAAGGATCTGGCTGTTATGGAACAAGAATTAGCTTTAGCTTCAGAAAAAGCAGGTCGTGTTCTAACAGAAGTGACTGAAAGGGCCATGCAGGCCGAAATAGTCAAAAATCAAGTGCAACATGTAAAGGAAAAAGCTGAAATTCTTGTGGCTTATATTGCAGAGGAAAAAGAAAAGGCAGAAATGAAATTAGAAGCAGCAAAACCGGCACTTGAGGAAGCAGAAGCGGCTCTAAACACTATTAAACCCGCGCACATTGCCACAGTGAGAAAATTAGGGCGTCCCCCACATCTCATAATGCGTATTATGGACTGTGTTTTAATATTATTTCAAAGAAGATTACATCCAATAATTCCAGACACTGCTGCACCTTGTCCAAAACCGTCTTGGTCGGAATCGCTAAAGGTATTTTTTGATAACCCATAATTTATTTATTTATTATTTCATATCAAGTAACAAGGACTTATATTACAACCTAAATATTAGTAACATAACATGTCAAAATTAAAACAAATTACAAATCGCAAATCAACATCAAATTGAAAAAATTAACTAAGTCATACACAAGATGTTAATACTATATCTACCCTACATAATGTATGCAATTAATAACTATACTGCCGTCGCAATCTTATCGATCCTACGCCGTTTCGCGATTGACAGTCCATAGTGAGTTCACATAATTATCGGAAATCGTTACATTTCGGTTTTATTTCTTAAAGTGGTATCGACTTTTGTATACCATTCGCTAAACGAAACAACTCTAAGTACATACATACATAAAGTCTCACTTATATTTCCTTGTGGGGTAGGCAAAGCGCCTAGGGTTTATAAAGCCACTCGGAGCCACCGTTGACAGTGTTTGGAGAGGTATACGATGATTTTGGCTTAGTTTGCAGTGATTTTTTTCCATTAAAAATTGAATACCAGTTACCACAAAATAACTAAACAACTCTATTAACCATGTTACACTGTTAATATTGGATGAAAACTATTTTAACTATTTTTTCATGGAAAAATTACAACTTGATAGAACATAAACCGAAACGCTTGTGAGTTGGTCACGTTTATGGACTTGTGGATAGCTAAGCCACTCGCTCCTTTCGCTTTCCGCTTCCTGTTCGTCATTGGCTCGTACAGTGACTGAATTCACTCTCTGGTCAGAGTCCAGTTCATAAGTCCAGTTGCGAGCACGACAAGTACAATTATGATGTACAAATGGACGAGTTTCAGTGAAGATAGAAGATAATGATAAAAAAATGCTTCCGTTTAGTTAGGAGGTATTTGTATTTTCGGTTAATGGCAGTTCTAGTTAAAATAACTCCCAACGAATTTCACCGAAACGTGCTTGGACTCTATTTCAATAGAATTAAAAAACTTAATCTCACTAGAAATGTTAGTTAGAAGGTATTGGCACTTAACCAGCAATATATCATTTATGTACATGAAATAAATAATTTATTAAATAAAATATTTTTATTATTCATTTGTTTTATTTGTTAAAGTTAAAAAAAGTACTCCTAAATTATTAATATCAGAATCGTAATCTGTACTGTTTTTATCGGTACTTTCGTCAACATAAATGATAATATTTTTGAATTTTTGATAATATAAATGAATTTGAATCCTAGTAATTTTAAATCAACGATTTCGGATTATTTTGACTATTTATTTTCGATTTCCTGTTTTCCATGGTAATCGTCTTTTTACTATTGAATTCTAAATGACACTTAGAAATGATCTTATCATTACGTACAACATTAATTATTTTTATTTTAGTTAAACTAATTTTGTGCAAGAATTACATTTGTGGGTTTTTTGTAAGTTTTATTAATAATTTATTGATCCAATTTTAAAAATATTCCTAAAATAAATGTCACCATGTGAAATACAAGTAATATAAATTATTTATTTTAATCACAGTGGATGCCATTACAAAGCCATATTAATAAAAAATCATGAACTGTCATAGGATCGATAAGATCGCGGACTCTATTACGGGCGCGTAACTATATCTAAAGTTTGTGTCGTGATAGTCCGAACGCAGCGAACCTGTTTGAAATCTATAAGGCCATGTGGCCATGGTTTGAATCCGGGCGTGTGTGTACCGATGAGTTTTTCTGACTTAAGTACATGAACTATCACTGACTCCGTGCCTCGGAGAGTACGTAAAGCAGTGGGTCCCGGTTGCTGTCAATAGATATCGGTCGTTACAATCTGCCAACCCGCATTAGAGCAGCGGGTGGATTTCAGCTCCAAGCCCACTCATCTTTAGGGGAGGCCTAAGCCCTTGTAGTGAGGTATAAAAAGAGCTAATGGAATGGAATATTTAAAGTCAAAGAAAAATTTTTCCTTCGAAGCATTTTTTGCCTTTCGATCGCAAATCGGGAGGGCTTTTATACTAATAAGTTTCAAGTTCATGAGCATTTTTCACAAAAAAATATTTATTTTTAGATGATGGCAAGTACCACGTTTTTATTACAACTTCAAAATTATCCAAAAGACATTATTAACAATGAAATGGTGGAACACTTATTTCCTTATTTTGAAATGGAAGATTATAATATGGATACAGCTAAAAGAGTTTGTGGTGATGTAGCTGGATTACTATCTTGGACAAAAGCAATGGCATTTTTCCATAGTGTTAATAAAGAAGTTTTACCTCTCAAAGCTAATCTTTTACTTCAAGAAGCTAGATTAAAAGTAAGTGATTTTTTTTCTCGAAGAACTTTTATTATTGTTTTTTTAACAAAAAAATATTTTTTTGTAGGTTGCTATGGAAGATTTAGCATCTGCGGAACGTCAGTTAGAAGAAAGAGAGATGTCATTGAGAGAAGTTAAAGAACAATATGAATCAGCCGTTTCTGAAAAGCAACAATTAACTGACGCAGCAAATGTTTGCTTAAGAAAAATGACCGCCGCTACTGCTTTAATTAACGGTCTTGGTGGAGAGAAAATTAGATGGACACAACAAAGTAAAGATTTCAAAGAACAGCTGGGTCGGTTAGTTGGTGATGTAGTATTAGCCACAGGATTTCTTTCATATTGTGGACCTTACAACCAAGAGTTCAGAAATAATTTGCTTAATACTTGGATGGAAATATTGAAAAACAAAGAAATACCTGTGACAGATAGTTTAAATATTACTAACATGTTAGTCGAAAATGCCACTATATCGGAATGGACTTTACAAGGTCTACCCAACGACGACCTCTCCGTTCAAAATGCTCTTATTGTCACGAAATCAAGTTCTTATCCTTTACTCGTGGATCCTCAAAGTCAAGGTAAAAATTGGATCAAAAATAAAGAGGGTTCTAATGAACTACAAATTACGTCTCTCAACCATAAGTACTTTAGAACACATTTGGAAGACAGTCTTTCCCTGGGTAGACCACTTTTAATAGAAGATGTGGGGGTTGAGCTAGATCCAGTTATAGACAATGTGTTGGAAAAGAATTTTATTAAATCAGGGTCAATTGAAAAAGTTATTGTTGGTGATAAAGAATGCGATGTAATGCCTGGTTTTATGCTTTACATCACCACGAAATTACCTAATCCCGCATATTCACCGGAAATAAGTGCGAAAACTTCTATCATTGATTTCACTGTGACAATGCGAGGACTAGAAGACCAACTGCTCGGTAGAGTTATATTGATGGAAAAGTCCGATCTAGAAGAAGAAAGGGTAGCTTTATTTGAATCTGTAATGAAAAACCAAAGAAGTATGAAAGAATTGGAAAGTAATCTTTTGTGTCGTTTAACATCCTCTGAGGGGTCTCTTGTAGATGATGAAGCTTTAATACAAGTTTTGCAAATAACGAAAACAACGGCTGAAGAGGTTAACGAGAAACTTAAAATTGCTGAAGTAACTGAAAAGAAAATTATAAAAGCTCGCGAAGAATTCAGAGCAGTTGCAGCTAGAGGTTCAATACTTTACTTTTTAATCGTTGAAATGAGCAATGTGAATCTTATGTACCAGAATTCTCTTAAACAGTTTTTAAATATATTCGATAACTCTATAACAAAATCGACAAAAAGTAATATCACAGAGGAAAGAATTAACATAATATTAAAACATTTAACACACGAAGTATGGGTATTCACACTGAGAAGTTTATACGAAAGGCATAAAGCTTTGTTTACCCTAATGCTCGCTATGAAAATAGATTGTCAGAAAGGTCTGATTTCCCATAATGAATTTATGGCATTCGTAAAAGGTGGAGCCTCTCTTGACTTAAACGCAGTAACACCGAAGCCGTTCAAATGGATCTTAGACATCACATGGCTGAACTTAGTTGAAATAAGTAAATTAGAAACGTTTGCTGATGTTCTGAGTAGGGTTGGTATCATTTAGTTATTCAAAATAACCAACAATACTGTAAACATCCAATTATAAACGTATCAATTGTTTTAGATATCATCTAATGAGAAGGAATGGAGAGTATGGTACGAGAAGGCAAAGCCAGAAGAAGAAAATATACCTAGTGGATATCAAGAAAGTTTGGATGTCTTTAGAAAATTACTTTTGATTCGTTCTTGGAGTCCTGATCGCACATTGTCACAAGCTAGAAAATATATAGTCGGTTAGCAAAAGAATCATAAACGTACTAAAATTTTAAAGTATGGTGATAGTAAAATAAAATAAAATAAAATAGTCTAAAATAAAATAAAATAGTCATGTTGATGGCGAACTGGCTTCTTGTTTAGTAGGTTGTGGTTCGAATCCTAGGAACGGACACGTACTAATAAGTTTTTTTCTGACTTGTGTACACATCAAAAAAGTCTAAGCAACACATACAGATTTCAATTTTACAATGTGTTTTCGCATTAAATCCTTAGTATTTTCTTATTTATATTATTTTTTAATGCATTTTTGATATTAAACAACGATTGTTTAAAAATAAAATAAATAAAAAAATCGAGTATAATTAGTTCTTTTTCACAAATTCAAAAGCGAATGAATTTGTTCGAATTTTATAGCGTTTCCTTTGCTCATTAAAATTTAGTATTCTGTATCACTTTTATGATTTAAACAATAATTTGACAATCGTTTTGAACAAATTTGGATTTTAAGACATTTTTTACGTCATGGAGCGACGTCATTTGAACGCAGATGAAATACAAAGAGCAGAGCAGATGAAATACAGGTATCTCGGTATTTTGATGTCAACAGAAGCGTTATTTGCCGTCTTCATCAGCGTTACACTAACACGGGAGATCCTGCTGAGCAGCACCCAGGTCGAGGAAGATGTACAACCACACGGCAAGATCGATACATACAACTGACTGCAAGACGCCAGTCGATGTTAACCGTCCGAGAAATAGGTTTAAGGCTACAAAATTCAAGTGGTTTTGTTCTTAGCTGCCAAACTGTGCGAAATCGACTGCATGAGTATGGCCTACGAGCACGCCGGCCAATTAGGTGCCCACCGACACGTCACGGGAATCGCGCTCGTCGAAATGAATGGTGTAGGGAACACATTACATGGACCCGGGAACAATGAGATAAAATTTTATTTTGCGATGAGTCTCGATTTGGGTTCAAGCCTGATACTAGAAGGGTAAGAGTGTACCGTCGTCCTGGAAATACTGAAAGACTTAGGTGCGTTCAGGAAGTGCATCCATACAACGGCTGAACAGTTATGGTATGGGCGGGTATTATGAAGAACAGACGAAATGAGCTCGTTTTTGTAAATGGTAACATGAACACTGTAAAATACGTTGAGGATGTTCTAAGGCCTTATGTCCATCCATTCGCACAAACGCTTGATTTCACGTTGATGCAAGACAATGCGCCTTCGCATACAGCTTTGCACACACGGGAGTACTTGGCAAGGGAGAACATCCTGGTATTGCCTTGGCCTGCACAATCGCCAGACCTCAACCCCATTGAGCATGCATGGGACATGCTCCAGAGACGTGTTTTAAAGGACTTGGATGGAGTGACAACAACCCACCAACTGATGGACTTACTGGCAATTGCCGCAGGATAACATTAAAAGTCTCATCGATTCCATGAATAATCGGTGCCAGCAAGTTTTCCTTAACAGAGGAGGCCACACTTTGTATTAATTTATGTAATTTTTGTACAACCATTTAATTTTAGTTTAAGTTCAGTTGATTAGGCACCTTACTTTGTACTACGTACATACAGTACTTACTCGTAATTATTGTTAATTAAGATTATTAAAAAATAAATATTATAAAATATTTAAAAAAAACACAAGCAAATGCTTAGTTTGGGGCCTAGACGTTGTTGTGTTGTATATGTTATTATTATTATTATTAAATATAAAAAAAATTGTTGTTTAATATAAAAAAATCATAAAAAAATAATATAAATAAGATAATACTAAGGATTTAAAGCGAAAACAAATTGTAAAATTGAAATTTGTATGTGTTCCTTAGACTTTTTTGATATGTGTAATTATCACTGACTCTGTGCCTTTATCCTCACTGGAGTATAGTGGTAGATTAAGCTCCAAACACTCTTATACCGAGGAAAGGCCTAATCACTAAGCATGGAAATGATTGCTACTTTTAATTCATTTTCATTTGATGAAATGACTAATTTTTTTCACAGCGATTTCACCTGCGAAATTGTACAGACAGTGATTTTTAAACTTCACGAGCTTTTAACGCTCGTAATATACTATCAATCGATCAATCAATATCAATCACTCAATCAATATCAATCAATCATATCAATATTACAAAATATACCATTTGCTATTAAAAATTAAATTTGAAATATGAGTTATATACTTATGACCAAATAACGGCCAATTTTTTCAATTTTGACAACAGATTCGTGATCGTAGTCTTTTAATCATTTCCATATACATTTATAGATTCTCTTGGACCTGAATATGGTGAAGGGTGTATATTAAATTTAGAAGTGACATGGGAAGAATCAGAACCTAGAACTCCGTTAATATGCATATTATCAATTGGTTCTGATCCGTCAGCACAAATAGCAAGTTTAGCAAAAACAAAAGAAATTAGTAAGTTACAAATAGTACAAGTTCAGTATATCTAAATAGTTTTGCACGTGTTTTGTATTTATAAAACTGTATGTATTACAGATATAAAGGCAGTATCAATGGGACAAGGACAGGAAATAGTTGCAAGGAAAATGATTTCAGACTCGATGAATGAAGGTGGATGGGTTTTATTACAAAATATACATTTATCTCTTCCTTTCTGTGTCGAGGCAATGGACGCGTTGATAGAGACAGAACATATACAAGAAACTTTTCGACTTTGGCTAACAACCGAAGTTCACACAGAGTTCCCTATCGGGTTATTGCAAATGGCGATAAAATTTACTAACGAACCCCCACAAGGCATAAGAGCGAGTATGAAACGAACGTACCAGAATATTACTCAAGATTCTTTGGACTATTCTGCTTTACCTCAGTGGCCGCCGCTATTGTACGCTGTCGCGTTCTTACATACCATCGTACAAGAGCGACGGAAATTCGGTCCTTTAGGTTGGAACGTGCCCTATGAGTTCAATCAAGCTGATTACGCCGCCAGCGTCCAATTTATTCAAAATCATTTAGATGAAATCGATCCGAAAAAAGGTATTTCGTGGCCTACTATATGCTACATGTTAGGAGAAGTGCAATACGGCGGTCGGGTTACAGATGATTTTGACAAGCGATTGTTAACGACTTTCACGAATGTGTGGTTCTGTGATGTGTTACTGCGCCCTGGTTTTGAATTTTATAAAGGATACAAAGTTCCTCAGACTCGGAATCTTCAAGGTTACGTCGATTATATTAACCAGTTACCTTTGACTGACACGCCTGAAGTATTCGGCTTACACAGCAACGCGGACATTACTTATCAAATTAATAGCGCTAAAGATATATTGGACACCATTCTAAGCGTGCAGCCTAAAGAAGGAGGCAGCCAAGGAGGAGAAACAAGAGAAGGTATTGTTTATCGCTTAGCCGAAGATATGTTGGAAAAATTACCCAAGCAATATGTTAGTTTCGAAGTAAGAGAAGCTTTACATAAAATGGGCGCTTTTCTTCCAATGAATATATTTTTACGGTAAATTTGGTTTGACTATTTTTTTCTTCTTTATTGATAGCTATGTATAGTTGTATGTATAATTGACACCTAAAATGTCTAATTTTAGGCAAGAGATAGATCGTATTCAACGTGTTAATAAGACAGTACTTTCAACATTATGCGACCTCAAACTCGCAATCGATGGAACAATCGTGATGAGTCAAGGGTTGCGAGAGTCATTGGACGCTATGTATGATGCACGCATACCACAACAATGGTTGAAAGTAAGATTTGTATAGCTGTATACTTCAGCCACATACAACATCCCACTGTAAGAACGTTATTTAAAGTTAAAGAATCGATTGCCCAATCACATTTTATGATTTTGATTTTTAAAGATGAATTCTATCATGACTGGTTAATAGGTAGGTACTCATTATTAACACTCACAGAACACAGGCGAGTGGTGAAATAGGACACCCACTTTATTCATGGAGTATTTTTGCAACTCTCCATAAGTGTAGTAAAGTAAACCCAAGTATCTACAAGATATTTATGTAAAATAGCATAATCTTGTTTAGCCCAGTAAAATAAGTTGAAATAGAGGTTGAACCTCAGAATTAAAGTTATAAAGCCGGATATTGACACAAACTTTTGTTTTGACGTTCTGAGGATTTGGTACACGTCTCATAAAATTTCGTAACTGCAAGTCAAAGTATTTGTGTTCATGGCCGAGAGTCACGAAAATCGGTTTTTGCAAATAGTTGTTTTCGAAAATTTTGAATTATGCAAATAGCCAACTGAAGAAAATTTATATTCCATTTTTTTAATTGTCTATACTCATAAAGAAATTAAAATTGGATCAGCTACATATGTGAAAAGCCGACGCACTTTCTATTCATTTCCGCGAGGTTGTTTGCTTTGTTTCATTGATCTACCATTTTTAACAGGATGCGAACTCGCCTAAGTAAAGGCGAAACGGAACCGTCCGTACTGTGCCGTAATGTAGCACATTATAGTTTGTGACCTTATACATACCTTTTTTTACTTTAATCATGAAAATTGTGCTCTATTCGTAACACTTATGACATATATTCGCATTATTAAATTCTAATATAAGACCTTTTAGAATTCACTTCTTCGGACAGAATTATTTTTCTTTCACGAAGCATGGAAACTGAGCTCTATTCATAACGCTTATGACATATATTCGTTGAGAAGAATTCTTATATAAGACGTTTAAGAATGGACTTCTTCGGAGCAGCGCCGCGGCCACCGCACGTGGGGCGCATCCTTACGAATACTTATTACGGGTTGGACGTGTCACACTGTTTACGAGAATGGGACGAGAATGAAATCGTGATAATGTTCAAATTAAATTAAAAACTAATTGAATAACCGTCCGCAGGCATAAACTAATGTTAAATTAAAATCTTTACTTACCTAAAATACGACATTCAGCTCTTTTTTGCGTCTTTAACGAGTAGTTTTAAAAATTTTTACGACACAAGTCGGCATCCCGCACGTTTATTCGGCGCTAAGCTATCACACTGACTATAAGCCGGTTGGTAAACGTAATGCGTTTTGGATGACTTTCTGCGCGGACACTTTAGAACGCGGACAGCCCACCTAGTTATATTGGTACATCGATGATTTGTTGCAATACAGTCAAAAGTTAAATCTTTTTATTTCGGATTGTTTACTGCCTGAACTAACCGACACCACAGTTGCAGGTTCATACGTTTAGTTCTTTTTTTTTTTGTAAAATTGCATTTAATTGCATTTAATGACGAATATGTTGTAAAAAATAAAGCAAATTAAAAAAAAAACAGGTTTATTTAAGTTTTTTTATTATTCAATAGGGTGTATCTAACTGTTAACGCCGTTTGTATGGTTTGCAAATACACATTTCTCATAGATTTAAATATGAAATTTAGGATTTATTTATTTAAGGGCGTTTGACGTCTTAAGCTTTTAAAATATATATTTCACTAGCGACCGCCCGCAGCTTCGCTTGCGTAGACTACACATTCCTGTTTCAGGTAGCATTAACTTTCGAAATGGTTTATACATACTTTTTGCTGAAACTTATATTGGGTACACCTATTCAAACTTTCAATCTGCATTCTCCCCACTCCTTTAGGAAAACCGATACTCGCATACTTTTCACCTCCCGTTTCCCACCCTTAAAATGTGGAAATCCAAAAACCCTGAAAGACATCATTATTTATTTATGTTAAAATTTTTATGTTTCTAACTTTAAAGAACAAAGACTCATACAAAGCCCTTTAGTCCCTCCCTCCTTAGATTTGAAATTTCCAAATATTCCTGTCATAAAAAATTGATACGTTATAAAATAAACCACTGTTCCAAATTTCGGCTTCCTAGACTTGGTAGTTTCGGCTTTATCTACGTTGATAGATCAGTGAGGACAAACGACAGACAGACACAAAAAGTAGCTGATGTCACTCTTGACAACCTTCTTTCACGTCTGCAAAGTTTCATTAAAATCTGTTGAGCCGTTTTGAAGATTAGCTTGAATAGACACATAGACGTACAAACAAACAGACGGACAAAAAGTTGCATATGTCACTTTCGACCACCTCCTTTTCATACCCGTGAAATTTCATTAAAGTCGGTTAAACCGTTTTGGAGATTAGCTCGAATAGACAGATGGACGTACATACAGACATACAAAAAGTAGTGTATGTCACTTTTGACCACTTCTTTTCCATATCTGTGAAGTTTCATCAAAATCTGTTTACCCGTTTTGGAGATTTGCTCAAATGGACAGACAGACAGATAGTATTATTTTATACATATAGCCTATAGCCTTCCTCAATAAATAGACTATCCAACACAAAAAGATTTTTTCAATTCGAACGAGTAGTTCCTGAGATTTGCGCGTTCAAACAAACAAACAAACAAACAAACAAACAAACAAACAAACAAACAAACTCTTCAGCTTTATAATATTAGTATAGATATTTGAATAGCTATTACTTCTGAGATTTAAACACCGATGATTATTTTATTTTTATTTTATTCGGTTTTTTTTTTAAATAAAAGCTTATTTTTAAAAAGATTTTTTGCTAAATGTGGTAAATTGTGCAGTGTGATAAATTTTACGAAACTTTTGTTCTGTTCCGTACTACTCGTATTTAACTTGGTGTAGCTAGAAAATACACGGCTTATGTCTATCACATTACTATAAGTTTGCATTGAAAACACTTAATTTTGATCAATATAGCAAATTTTTTGTTTAGCACCAATTTTCTTGAAAACACCTAAAATGACATAAAAACGTTAAAGTTGAAAATTTTTAAATTTACTTTTATTTTGAGTTTTTATTCGACATTGAACTGTAGGACACTATAAATAACTAGAAATTTAATTATGAATTCCACGCAAAATAATTTATCAAACCCTAAAAGTTCGTTTATTTACCTAATGATTTATCTTGCTTTGGCTTTGGTTGTGAATAACAAAATAGATAAATACAAACTTATATTTTATATATTATTATATATGTATAATGGTATGACTTATAACGCAAGCTAATATATGCTAAGCTAACTAATGTGTCTACAAATTTCAGGTATCATGGGAATCAGCAACACTAGGTTTTTGGTACACAGAACTACTGGAACGTGATAATCAGTATAGAAATTGGCTGAAAACTGGACGTCCTACCGCCTTTTGGATGACAGGTTTCTTCAATCCTCAAGGATTTTTAACCGCCATGAGACAGGTATCGACTAATAGTTCATTTATATGGATTTTAATAGTACAGACGCCAAAAATTGCACCGTGCTGAAATTTATTATCTACACAGAAGTAAAAGGAGTTTCTTAACAAGCGGGAAAAAAATTTAGTAAAATAATTAAACCAAAACATTAATTTTTTGGTTTAAAAGATGTTACTTGAATTGTTTGTTCCTTTAAGGACAGATTCCGTGTAGGATTCCTTTTAAGACGGATTTTGTACAGACAAGAAAAAAGGTTTCGATTGTGCAGTTTTGTTTCCTTATATTCAAATGACAAATGATAATGTAAAAAGATGCATGATGTATTTCAAATCAAATAATCAGTATCGTAAATAAACCAAAGAGTGGGTACCCTTTACTATACGGAGTGTGAGTAGAATAGTTGTATCAAAGATAGAAAGAAGGGGGTAATTTTCCTGTTTTGACTAGGTTCTTAATTATATTCTATCAATGAAATACTCGGCAATTACCAACCAACGTGCTATGAATACGAGTAGGTAGTTAAATTATGATTAGCATGAGCATGGTCCCAGGTCAGCAGAAATTGAAACGAGTTTTCCATATTTTTATAATAATAATAGCGATTAGCTTATATGTAAACCTCTTATTCGTAAACACGTATTCAGGGGACGATGGTTAAAAACGTTTTTGTTCGTAACGGAACAAATCGAAACCTTTTCTCTTGTCTGTACAAAATCCGTCTTAAAGTGAATCTGTTCTAAACAGAATCTGTCCTTAAGGGGCCTTTTCGAGAATCGAGGGTCGGGATTTTAAGAGAATTATATAGAAAACGATGTTCCACGACCTTGAAAAAAAATCACACAGCTAGCCAATAGGTCCCTAGTTGTAAATAATTGTAAAAAAATCTTACGTGAATATCGTATCTGTATATTTTGTGTTTACTCTTTCAAAATGCAGCTCTTTGTTTCTTAAAATATGGCTATTTACATTTCCTTGGTAGGTACTTCCTGCATATGTTTTCAATATTTTTTGTAAATCCGTTTTTTGGTCTTATTTTGTTAATTGCCCATTATCTCTTACAAATAAAATATTAACCACGTAATCCGGTGGTAGGTGTAGCTGTAGCGAGGGCGCGTAGTTTCACTGTGATACATAGAACAAGAATGTGGGCTAATACGGAGCGAGCTGCCCTGCCGGCCCACTGGCGTACGATAGAGAAGGCAGATAGGTTAAACTATGGCCAAACTCTAATGCAAACGGAATAATAAGACTTCAAAACTGCTTATAAATAAAGACGCAAGCGACAATTGTTATATATTTTATTACGAATAAAATAAATGTTATATAGACGAAAATAAAAAGCCAAATTTTTTTAAACGTTTAAGATGAATGTGTTTCATTAAGGGTCTTTTGGTGATTTTTTTTCTATCGAGCGAAATTGATCGTATCTCGTTTTCCAAATAGCCAATGGATAAACAAAGATGCATATTTCTTCATAATATTTTTTTTATCGCTATTATATAAAGATTTTCCTTATAACTTAGATTGAAATTTGTTAAAAACGGCCTGAACAATGAAACACATCGCCTTAAAGTATTATGTGGTAACAAACATAAAGACCGGATTCTCGTTTTATAAAATTAATTGTAAAAACTTGTAACTACAAGAAAATCACCCCAATATGAGTAGTCTTGTTAAAGTAGTTTTAAGGTGAGAATGTGTTCCTGACAATGGCATTTTAATCAAGTATTGTAAAGACAGACTGAAATTTTTTATTTAATTCTTTTATTATGTACCTATTATTTATTGAGGGTTTAATCGATGGGCGATCATATCAGCCCTATCATAAAAGATCATATCAGCCCTATCTTTATATATATATATATTTTCTGTCCGTGTGTAGATATGTCACTGAACTCGTCCTAAATGACTGGAGTGATTTCTAGCAGAAGTGATAAACAGATTGTTACGGTGGTGTTGATGTTAACAGCGACTATAATATTGAATGAACAATTTGATAGTAATTAAATTATTATTCACCAACCCACGCTGAAGTAGTAGCAGACATGGTGTACATTACTATTTTACTGATACTAACTCATTTAATCGATATTGGTATAGATCGAATAAATTTATATTTTCATAATTTAAATTATAAGCAAAATGCGCATTATCACTAGCTACTACAAGGTCAGAATTTATGTTCTTTTCTCAGAAATACTATAGTTAGGTAGATATAAATTATTTAATAAAAGTAGATTTAAAGAGATTTGGGCTAACTTGTTCTTTTCACGTATGCATTCAAAAAATATAGAAATGGTGTTGATTTCATATATATGTAACCCATTTAAGCAATATAAAGGTGCAGTACCCGTGGGCCCATCGATTTGTCCTACTGGTGTGGGACAATGACATATGGCACCTACATACTAAAATGTTTAATATTTTAAATTACAGGAAGTAACCCGAGGCCATAAAGGATGGGCGTTAGATTCTGTCGTACTCCAAAATTTAATTACAAAATTTAACAAAGAAGATGTCCACGAAGGTCCAGCTGAAGGTGTTTATGTTCATGGACTGTTTTTGGAAGGTATGTAGGATTTTTTTAAATATTTTGTACCACATAGGATTCGGATTGAAGTAATCCAAGTGACCAGAAAAATAAAGTTACAGTATGGCGATAACGCATCTGCATAGAAGTAGTAATCCTACATTTATGCATATCTTATAACGGCGCGTGAAACAACCACATCCCAAATGGACAGACGACTTAAGAGGACCATCGGGAGTCAGCTGGATGCTAAAGCCCCAGGATCATTCAAGATGGGGTTCAAGGGGGTCAAGAGGCATAATATGTAACAGTGGACGTAGACAGGTTGAGATGATGAGGACAACTTTCTCCGACATGTTCTTATCTATAATTTTAAGATGTTGCAATATTACGTTGCTGATGAAAATGAGATAAATGATAACACTAAACAAAAAAAAACGGCTAAGGGCGAATCGGATTTGCACATGAAAGGTTCCGTACCATCATACAATATTTAAAAAAAAAATTTCTTGTATGGTCCCCCATTAATTGATAACTTTATTTTATTTTTATTATAGGGTTTTATAGAGACTATAGTAGTACAGACTCCATGAACATTTCAAGTGAAAGCAATGATCTCACAACCACCAATCACCAAAAACGACGAAAAATACACGTTTTTTGTATGATGATCCGTTTTAATTTGTAACTTTATTTTATTTCTATTATTTGTTATAGCGACCATAGTAACACACCCTCTGTGAAAATTTCAAGTGTCTACCTATTACAGTTCAGACGATACAACTGTGACAAGCGGACGGATGGACAGTGGAGGCTTAGTAATAGGGTTCCCGTGGGTACCCTTTGGGTATGGAAACCTAAAATGATCAGACACGACGCGAACCGCATATTCTAGAATTTGAGCTGCATCAAGAGAAGCACTATATATTTTAACTTAATATAAAATTACTTAAAACATATTATTTTTTGAATATCAAATGTTATATCTAGAAAATGCAAATACAGTCTTTCATTTATACAGTAAGGTAATCTACGTTTGAGGATACAAATAAAAATATTTATTACAATAATTTATTATTCGTTTATAATACATATATGACAATATTTTCTTTAATTTTATTACAGGTGCATCATTGGACAGGAAGACTGCAAAGTTAATTGAATCCAAGCCTAAAGTGCTTTATGAGCAGATGCCTGTTATATACATATTTGCAATAAATACAACTGCAGGCAAAGATCCCAGATTATACGAGTGTCCCATATATCGAAAACCTCAACGAACAGATGCTAAATATGTTGGTTCAATTGATTTTGAAACTGATAGCAGTCCAAGACACTGGACATTACGTGGAGTAGCCCTTCTGTGTGATATAAAGTAAACACATCCCTATAAGTATTTATTTATATTCTTCAGTGTATGAATCATTAGGTTGAAAAATAGTTAAAATTCAATGAAGATAACAAATATAATTTTGTTAAAACAATAAACGTTATGATTCTAAAATCTCCTGTTTAATTCAAAATAAAACTACCACGCTCTGCCTTCCTTTCACAAACTGTACTAGTATATCTATTTTTAATATCAATGGGTAACTTAAAATTATGAACTATTCATAGCTATTTACATATATTTAAAACTATTATCAAGATACATGTCTTTAAAAAGTAAATATTATTTTTACTATGATATATCATGATGAATGACTTCACAGCTACAAAGATAACTGTGTTGAACAAAAGTTTTAGACAATGCTTGCATAATGCATAATCAGTTTTAAAATTTTAAAAGTTCATCATTATAATCGGACCTCATTCATTACAATTTACCTATACTACACGTACAATTGTAACATAATGTTACTTGTCTTAACAAACTTAAGTAACATATTACTATAATTATATTAAATATTTAAACTAATAAGTAGATCACATAGACTAGATAGGGAAATATTTATTTTTATAATGTTTTTTTTTACTAATCTTGCACCATTACTGCTTACTCAAGGTTGTAGTCGGTACAACTATTTTTACTACACCGTAGTATCACAAACCCATCATGTATTGTTGGTCATCAATAAAAATTGTATTTTCTAAAGTTATTGCATAAGTTTTACTTATTTCTATATTATTTTTTGAGAAAAAAGGCCAATAAGCAGTTTCTATAGACGAACCATAGACAATTTCGTACCATGTGGAATTCATTGTCTAAAGTGTCGGTAAGTAAATATAATTCTTACGCGTAACGCGCACTACAGCGGACGCGTCTAGAATTACGTCTGGCCGGCGACGGCCATTGTTCTTACAGTTCTTGTGATACAACGCCCACGTGGCCGTCGCGGCCAATGGCCGGCAGAGGCCAACTCTTGAAGTGCGGGCCGCCCGCGGTCAGGCGGGCGCGGCGGCCAGATTTACTATAGGTTTTAATAGCACAACGCGCCCTGTGGCCGCTCGCTCCGTTTATTAGCCGGATACGCCGCGTCCCCCGTTTAGAAAACCAGATAGCACTCTCGCGTTTAACGACAACGATTTGAGGTTTGAGTCAGTACGGTTTGAGCACTCATAAAGTTAACACGTTTCGTTCGTTCACAATAGTTCCCTGTCACATGCAGTTTCAGTGGTTGTAAACTTTTGGTAATTCTTATTGATTTAAATAATTAACAATTTATAATATCAACTTCCACGTGTAGCAGTTATAATAACTACACACAAAAAAAGAAAAAAAAAGGGAAATCCATGATGAAGAAATGCAGCAAATGCGCTTTAGATTTTAATGATGGTGTGCAATGTAGTACGTGCAAAAAGTACTACGATTTTCTCTGTGCTGGGGTTACTGAATCAGGATTCCGAAAACTTGGTGCTGAAAGGCGGGCAACCTGGAAATGTGCCAACTGTAAGACACCCATGCGTCCCGGCGTTCCTGTGTCTCTTGAAGACATTCTTAACGAAATCTTGGAATTAAAGCAGCAACTTTTGGTTTTACCGAAATTGACTAATGATATTGATTGTATCAGGAATGACGTAAAGGAGCTCTCTTCATCTTGTGAGTTTAACCATGCTCAACTAGTTGAGTGTGCAAACAGAATTTCCGTGGTTGAGCAAAAGGTCAAACAAATTGATGTTCTTGAAAAAAACTTCCTGAAGACAACTAATATTTTGCAAAAAATACAACTTGACCTAGAAGCTAAAGATCAATGGGCGCGTTTTAATAACATTGAAATCAAGGGTGTGCCATTTAAGGCAGATGAGAATTTATTTTCCATCGTTGATTCCATATGTAATAACGTTGGATACATGGTTCCTAAAACTCAGTTTAACTATATGGCCAGAGTGCCCACGTTCAACGAAAAGGAGAAATCAATTGTCGTCAGTTTTGTAAATCGTTATGTCAAAGAAGAGTTTATTGCAGCTGCTCGTGCCAAAAAGATCCTAACAGCTGATGACCTGGGCTTCAAGGGCAACTCCTACCGTGTGTTCGTCAATGACCACCTAACCCCTGAACGCAAGAAGTTATTATCTAAAACTAAAAGTGCGCTAAAAGACAAAGGATATCAGTATATTTGGGTGAAGTATTGTAAAATACACATAAGAAAAAACGATACTTCTAAAGTTAGCATTATCAACTCTGAGTCTGATTTAAACAAAATTATTTAATATGTCGTACATCAAATTTTATTTCAACTTATTTTAAGTACCAAAAGCTTGTCTTTACTAATATGTGTATGTTAACATTTTGCACTTATAATTGTAATTTTAATTTACTCCCGTGTATAACTTTAAAAATGTTTGTAACCTCTTCCCTCATTAGCGTTTCGCTGCCTAGTAACAGCCTACCCGCGCGCGTCTCGTTCGCCCTGCCGCTTATCTGTAATCTGCCTATCTCTTTTCTTATCATGTCGCATACAATAGTAACTAAATATTTTTCTCGCATATGCAATACACTCCACAGGTGTCTGCCTATATATTTATATTATAAACTATTCTACCCTCATTTAACTATAAATACATATCATGTTTTTATTATGATGCTAAAGACTGTATTTTTTCTCAATGGATAGTAAATACCTTAATATCTATTATCAGAATGTGAGGGGATTACGTTCTAAAACTTTTGAATTTCAGCGTAATGTACGATTGGCAAGTTATGATATCATTATGATAACGGAAACTTGGCTTTTGGAAGGAATCCATAACAGCGAACTGTTCGACAGTCGGTACACGACCTGGCGGCGTGATCGTGATTACTGCACCACAGACCAGACTCGCGGAGGCGGCGTACTCATTGCGACTAGCAAACACTTGTCGGTTACCCCACAACCGTCGTTTCATTCCAGCGCTGAGGATCTCTGGCTGACGATTACTCTCAATAGCACTGAAAAACTTGAGTCGCAAATTAAAATACACATTTGTGTATTATACTTATGCAATCAAAACCTAGGCAATTCGTTTTCACAACAGTTATCTAATTTTTTATCCAAGCTCAATACACACGTCTTAAATAATATAAACGATAAATTTTTGATTATAGGTGACTTTAACCTAAGTAAAATTCATTGGCAGTTGCAAAACAATATATATCTACCTTTGAATATGACTTCAAGTGACTCGTGCGTGTTAATTGATGAGATGAATACGTGCAACTTAATGCAATTTAATGGCGTGTCCAACAGGTACGGCCGGTTTCTTGATTTAGTATTTTGTAACGATATAGTTTCCGTTTCTGAATGTCAGGATCCACTTGTTCCGATTGACCCAAATCACAACGCATTGGTCGTTAATGTTCAGTTTGCACATGTGAGTTACCTAAAACCGGCGTTATATACTAAGTATTTATACAACAAGTGTGACTATCAATTGATTAATATTGAAATTTCTAAGCATGATTGGGTAATCGAACTAGACCAGCGCAGTAGGTCATTCTTAGATGCGATTGATTATTTCTATAGTGTTGTCGAGAAAATTATAGATGCCCATATCCCTTCCATTAACTGCTCTAACAAAGTGAACTATCCTAGATGGTACTCTGCTGCACTCATTAATTGCATAAAAGAAAAAAACAAGTTTCATACTAAACACAAAAAATATGGTAATCGTGCCGACTGGGTAACATTTAAATGCCTTCGTGACAGAGTGAAACGACTTGAGCAATCCTGCTTCGACCGATATATTTTAAAAGTTGAAGGCTCAATCGAAAAGTGCCCAAAATATTTTTGGACGTTTATAAAAGATAGAGCTAAAGGTAATACCATACCTAACAGTCTTACGTATGGTGATGCTCACGTTAACACTGGTCCTGACATTTGTAATGCCTTTTCTTCTTACTTCCATTCAACGTTTAATGATCCGTCTAGCTCTCAACGCAAATCTTTTAATCCAACTTCCTCCCCTTTATCTGTTTCCGATATTCACACTATCCACGTTTCTATAGATAACGTTCGTAACCTGATCAAGGCTCTCGATCCATTTAAATCAGCCGGTCCAGACCGGATACCAGCCCATTTTCTTATTAATACTGCAGATTCGATTTCTGTCCCCATCTCACTCCTTTTTCAACGCTCGCTGCGCGAAGGTATAGTTCCACCCATATGGAAATCTGCGTTTGTAACTCCAGTGCATAAAAAAGGTTCTGCAACTGATATACTCAATTATAGACCTATCTCTAAGTTGTGTATAATAGCTAAAGTTTTTGAGAGACTGATTTATAACCAACTTTATCCAGCAATTTCCAATTCGTTCAGCCCTACCCAACACGGTTTTCTCAAAGGAAGATCAACTACCTCTAATCTCATTCTTCTCAATGATTTTATTACAGAAGTTATGGATGCTAATGGTCAAGTTGACGTAATATACACAGATTACAGCAAATGTTTCGATAGAATTGACCACAAGCTGCTGTTATTGAAATTAATGAATATTGGTGTCAGAGGCGATCTATTGAGATGGTTTACATCATATATAGATAGGAGATCGCAAGCCGTAGTGGTAAATAATTATATGTCTAGCTGGGTTGACGTACCCAGTGGTGTTCCGCAAGGGTCCTTGCTAGGCCCACTCTTATTTACCATTTTCATCAGTGACATTGACAGCTGCTTTAACTACTCTCGTGTTTTGTGTTTTGCAGATGACATGAAAATATTTGGCAAAATTTCGTCATCTTTAGATGCTTCCAATCTCCAATTAGACTTGTGTAGCTTAGAGCAATACTGCTCAGCAAATAATTTAGATTTAAATCCTTCTAAATGTTCTGTTGTCACTTTCACACGTAAGCATAGCATGATTACCACTACATACTTTTTAAAAGACTTGCCACTCCAACGTCTCACATCGATCAGGGATCTTGGTGTCCATCACGATCAGAAGATGATATTTGATGTTCATATCAATAGTATTGTGGCAAGAGCTTCACGAGCTCTTGGGTTTCTAATGCGCAACTCGTCTTGTTTCAAAAGTGCAAAAACTTTAAAAATACTTTATTGCACTTTCGTTCGCAGCATTTTAGAGTATGCCTCACAGATCTGGAGTCCTCGATATTTTATTTACATTTCTCGTATCGAAAACATACAAAAGAAGTTTATCAAATTTTTATGTCGTAAACTAGCTATCCCCTATAATAGTGAACTTTACCTCCAGTTATGTAAACAACATCATCTGCTGCCACTGCAAAGGCGACGTGATATTGCAGACATTGTCTTTTTACAGAAAATTGTCTTGGGTTTAATCGATTGTCCCGATCTCTTAGCTAATGTAAAGTTAAATGTTCCCTCTAGATTCCTTAGACATTCCCCAACTTTATTTACACCTATCGTATCGAGTAATTATAGGCAGAATACATATCTGTGGCGAGCTTGCAATAATTTTAATAACATCTCCAAAACAGTCGATATTGACATATTTGATGGCAGGGTGGGTTGGACGCGGCGCGAATTATCACGGAGTTTCTTCGAATAAGTTTTTCTTTTTTTTTTTTTTCTTCTTCTTCTTATTTATGTATACATGTGTAATTTTTTATCAGTTAAACTATAATTTTATAAACTAAGTGACCACGTACGTGTTTAAAATTTGTTCACTCCATCGATCTACTAATTTAATTCTATTTGTGAGGATCTGTAATTGGCTTTTTGTTTTTATTTGTAAATCTAGTATATAATAGTTTGCTGTTGATCTTCCTACAAAAAAAAATAAATAAAATAAATAAATAAATAAATAAACAACGAGAAAGCTGACTGTTTGGTAGATAGTCTTGATTCGCAATGTTCAACTAGCACACTTCCGTGCGACCCCATTCACGTAGCCCACGTCGAAAAATACGTGCGCAACCGCGCGGCCCGTCCACCCTCAACGGATCTACCACTTATCACTTGCGAGGAAATTAGCAAACACATCAAGAAGCTTAAAAACAGAAAAGCTCCGGGTCTTAATGGCATCAATAACAAAGCATTCGGTTCCACTAGTCGCCCTTCTGACAGCCATTTTCAACATTTATTTTAAAAACTGCTACTTCCCACCGATCTGGAAGGAAGCCGGCGTAATCAGCATCCCTGAACCAGGCAAACCACGAGACCTTCCCGCTAGCTATAGACCCATTAGCCTCCTCTCAAGGCTTTGGGCAAACTATACGAAAAAGTCTTAAAGACTCGTCTCTACGATCATTTAATTAGAAAGGGACTTTTAATCGACGAGCAATTTGGTTTTTGTCCCCGGCACTCTTGCCCTCAACAGGCACTCCGCCTAGTTGAATACATAGCTTCCGGTTTCAAACGAAAAGATAAAACCGTAGCAGTATTTTTCGATGTAGCCAAAGCTTTTGATAAAGTTTGGCATGCAGGCCTAATTTATAAGGTGCATAAACTTGAGGTCCCAGATAGATTAGTTTTCATTATTCAAGACTATCTGACCGACCGACATATCGTTTATAAACATGAAAAGTTCTTATCAGCGCGTCAAATGCTAAAAGTAAAAACAGGAGTCCCGCAAGGCCCCACGCTCAGCCCGATACTGTACTCAGCGTACACGAACGATATTCCGTTGCCGTGCTACGGAGTCCAATTAGCACTGTTCGCCGATGACACAGTGTTTTATCTACGTACGCGCACTAATGGGCGTATCGCCTCTCGGTTACAATCCTCTATAGACGAACTTACGCGGTGGTTTCGCCTATGGAGGATTGAATTAAACCCGGACAAATCCGCGGCCGTTTGCTTTCGTCATGCAAAAGCAAAAGACCCCTCACTCTTCTACGAAATATAGCCACTTTAAAAATGTCCGCTACCAACATTCCGTGGCCACATAATTATAAATATTCAGGTATTACACTTAACAAGCATCTGCACTTTCGCGATCATGTCAAGCGTGTTTGCAAAACAGCGAAATTTTACTTAGCCCGCCTTTCTAGTATGATAGATAGCCGCAGGTAGTTATCGATGCGCAACAAGCGCACACTTTACGTGATGGTCATCATACCGGTCATAACTTATGCGTGCCCGGTCTTTGCTTACGCCAAAACAACGGTACTTATGCTGCTACGAATCACACAGAACAGATACTGTAGGAGAGCCGTCGGTGCTCCATGTTACGTTCGAAATAGACCGCTTCACAGCGATTTCGACATACCAACATTATCCAAATACATGAAGGATGCGTCAGAGCGCTTCTTCTCCGCCACGGTCGCGCACCTCAGCCCTCTACTCTCGGCAGTGGTCTCTTACAAACCCTGCTCGCCAACTACTTTCTCAGACGTTCACAGAATGTACTTACAGATCCACCTAATCACCCGAAATCACCTAGTTAACGTAATAAATCTGCTCGAGTGGCCTTTGAGCCTTTGTTTACTTACAGTCGGCCCGTCCAACTCGAACTGCCCTCCCTTACCGAGGGATCGACCCGTGTCGGACCTCAACTTTTACATTAGTCATACACCGAACGAGGCGGCGCCCTTAAAGTACAGCTTGTCAAAGGCAACAACGCATCGAAGCACCCTCAATGCTTCCGCTCGTCGTTCATGTGAAACCCTATACACTCTACGGAGTATAGGTTGAGGAGTCGTTTAGCCGGTCGGGCTGCACCATCTGTGTAGAATTCCCAAACCTACTACCTGCGCGGGAGGTCGGGTGCACAGGTATCTGTATGCAGAGTTGCGTTGCGCACGTCACAGCGTAACATTCTCTATTGTTGCGTTATCGCTAAAGAAATAAATAAAAGACATCTGATACATAGATTTATTAAAAACAAAGTGAAAGTGTGTTGTTTGATAAAATTTAATAAGCAGTTTCTTTGATTAAAGGTTAAATACTGATATTTTAAATAAACGTCGGGTTTTTTTTTATCAAATATAAATATACCCGCGAGATAATATATATTATATTTAAAAATAATTAAAATGCCACAACTAAAGTGCTCAGTATGTGGTAAATTTTGCTCGTCTCGCGCTGAAGTAATCAGATGCGGCAAATGCGAGGCTCACTATCATCAGGGCTGCGTGGGGATGGGGGGTGTGGGTGTGATGCCGAAGGGCTGGTGCTGTCCCGATTGCAAACGAAGTACTCCCCGGGACAATCGGCCGGACACACTGGTGAAGGGAAATGATCAGCCTAAAGCCATCACGGAGTCCGGTGCTGTCGCAGACGTGGCCGGTTTCGGGATCGAGCTGCGGCGATTCATGAGCGAACTGTCTGCGGTGAGGGGCGAGTTGCAGGACTTCCGCTTGGAATTCACCGAGCTGAGAAAGGTGCTGGCAGCTGTTGATGAGCGCATCGCCGGTGTGGAGCGACGTATAAATAATATCGAGCAAAGATTCTCGGAGGGGGCTGTCTCGGCTGGTACGAAGTTGCTAGAGGACGCAATCTCTGACTTACAGGAACAGCTGAACGAACGAGATCAGGACCTGCTGGCGAACGACGTCCAGCTGTCTAACTTGCCGGAGGCGCCAACTGAGAACGTGACACAGTTGGTAACCGAAGTCGCTGTAAAACTCGGTGTACAGCTCGATGAACGCGATGTGGTGAGTGCGGTGCGGATGGGCGCGCGGCGCGAAGGCGATAAGCCCCGGCCGGTCGTTGTGCGGCTGACGCGGCGCTCTACGCGTGACGAGTTGCTGCGCGCGGCCCGAGTGCGTCGGGGCGCCACCACCGCCGGCATGAGCGTCGCCACGGAGCCGCGCCGTTTCTACGTTAACGAACGGCTCACTCGTTTAAATAGGCAGCTGTTTGGTAAGGCCCGCGAGCGCGCCCGAGAGCAGGGCTGGAAGTTTGTGTGGACACGTGACGGCCGGGTCCAGGTGCGGCAGGCGGAGGGTGCGCGTGTCCATAGAATACGTTCAGAAGGCGACCTGAGCCGTGTTTTTCAAGCTGCTGCAGTTTGATGGAAAACCTATAAAAGAAATTGCTATATTTGATACCGTTTTATGTCTAGTGTTCTTTGTGTTTAATTTATCTTTATGTCAATATGTGTCGTCGTTTTTCCTTGTTATTGAGTTCTTCTTGCGATTGTTTATTATTGTAGCCGTCACCACAAGCAATACACGTAAGCGCCGCGGCTTTTCGTTCACAGTGATCTACTGCAAATTATTGAGAATATTTGTTATTTATTTTATTTATTTATTGGTTTATAATATAAATTTATATAATATATCTGTAAGATATTATTATTGTATGTTTGTTATCCAATGTTCTCTTTTTGAAAATGTATGGTTATTGTTATTGTTATTATTATATGTACTTATGTATGGGTACTTACCTACATCATCCTCTACATAATGAGCCGATTGAAGCGATTCAAAGTTGGATTATTTAACGCCGGTTCATTGAATACTGGACATGACGAACTGGTGGCCGCAATGTTAACACTTGATACTGACATTGTTGCTATTAACGAGACGTGGTTGCGAGGTGGGGATGAACAATGCGCACCTTCGGTGCCCGGGTATCGACTGAGACACATCCCGAGGCCGCGAGCCCTGCGCGCGCGCGGGGGCGGCGTGGGATTTTACCTGCGGCGGGAGCTGCGCGCTCGGGTCCTCCCGCACCCCTCCGCCGACACCGTCGAGCAAATGTGGCTGCGAATGACGGTTAACAAAACCAAATTGATAATTGGGACCGCGTATCGGCCGCCATGGCTCGATGTAAATGTCTTTTTTGGTGCGTTGACTGAGACAGTGACTTCTTTTACTAGTTATGATAGACTTATACTACTAGGTGATTTTAATGTGAACTTTATAGACACGGACACGCATTATAGATTTTTGAAAGAGTTCTTGACATCGGTCGGTCTGAAACAACTGATTGACAAACCTACCCACTTCACAGATCATAGCCAGACAACAATAGACTTAGTATGCATCGACAAGAAAGCGCGGGTACACACTATTGATGTACGACATATACCTGACCTGGGCAGACATGCTTTTATAACAGTGGACATAGACCTGAAAAGACAAAAACCTTCTCCTAGACGGATCACCTATCGTCCACTGAAGAACATCAATGTTACAGAGTTTGACAAAGACTTGCGTGAAATGGACTGGGGGCAGATTTGGAAACTTGACAATGTTGGCGACATGTTGAGACAGTTTAATGAAAACATCATTGAACTGTTTGACAAGCATGCGCCTGAAAAGACTGTGGTAGTAAAGGATGGTCCCAAACCCTGGCTGACCAGTAATGTGCTATATATGATGCAGCTACGTAATGAAGCTCATGAACGCTACAAACAGACGAATGACGTTGCTCATAGACAGTACTACAAGGACTTAAAGCACTTAGTTATCGAGGCGATAATTCTAGAAAAGAGGGCCTTCTTTAAACGCCACATTAACAACCCTGACACCGACTCGAAGACACTTTGGAGGAATCTGAAGCGCCATGTTCTTCCGAATAAACACAACGAGGCGTTACCGGCACACTTTACTGACCCTGACGATATTAATAGACACTTTTTGGAGATACCTGGTAACTCAAGTGTGACAATCTCTGATTTGACATTCTTTGAATTTCAAAGACACGGACCAGCGACATTTAGTCTCAGTAACGTTTCACCAGAACAGGTTGCAAAAATTGTTATGAACATTCGAACTAGGGCAAAGGGCATGGATGGCATAGATATTGACATGTTAATTTTGACTATGCCGACTACTCTTTCGACTTTGACTATGATTGTTAATAAGAGCATAGACACTAAAACTTTTCCAACTGACTGGAAGATTGCTAAGGTCACGCCATTGGCTAAAATACCTAACCCTACACAAATGTCCCATCTTCGCCCAGTCAGTATCCTTCCATGTGCGTCGAAGATAGTAGAAAGGGTAGTGTGTGATCAGCTAGCGAGATATCTGGAGAAAAATAGGATGCTTCCGGAACGCCAGTCAGGCTTCCGCAAGGGTCGATCGACCGCGACTGCATTGCTCGACGTAGTTGACGATATTTTGCACTCCCGTGACTCTGGTAAAAGCACTCTTTTAGTACTCCTGGATTTCTCCAGAGCTTTCGACTGCTTGAGCATTCCCTTGCTATTGTCTAAGTTATCGTATTACGGATTTGATAGTGCGACGGTTCAGTGGTTTGACAGCTACCTCTCTGGCCGTTCGCAGATTGTTGGGCTAAGTGGAGCGGACGGAGGAACCCGGCTGTCCTGCCTATATCCAGTAACAAGAGGAGTTCCGCAGGGTTCTATTCTCGGGCCTCTGCTTTTTGTTTTGTATAGTGCGGACATTGTAAACAATATAAAAAGCAGTAGCTACCATCTCTACGCCGATGATTTGCAGCTGTATGCCCCCATTTCGCCTAATGGCATAGCAGACAGCGTTCGCTGTATTAACGCAGACTTGCGGCGAGTTGCAGACTGGGCTGGGAGGAGCTGTCTCGTATTGAACCCAAGTAAGTCCAAGTATATGGTACTTGGTACTGGGTCTCAGATCCGTGGTGCATTGGAGGCTCTCGCGACTGAGAGTATAGTTATCGGGGACGAACACGTAGAGAGAGTGGATGAAGCCAAAAACCTAGGTTTACTCATAGATGGTGAGCTACGCTTTGAGAAGCACATTCTTGAAGCTATTAGCAATTGCTTTTATCGTCTCAAAATTCTTTATAATGTGCGTGATTACCTTAGTGTTGATTTGCGTATCCACCTATGTGAATCGCTCATATTATCGAGGTTAAACTATTGTGATGTTGTCTATGGTGGCTGTATTCTCGGTCGCACGCAGAGATTGATACAACGAGTTCAGAACGCATGCGCTCGTTATTGTTTCCACATCCCTCCTCGATCGCATGTCACTCCATACCTGGATGGGGCAAGCCTGCTGAACATGCGGGCGCGCAGACAACTGCACTTCGCGACCCTGCTATTCGATATTGTGCGTACGGAGAGCCCTTACTACCTATATGAAAAACTAATATGGTCAAAGCGTGGGTTCCGTGACAGAGCTATCCTACCTGCGCATCGGACTGCGGCGTTTCGGGGGAGTTTTAAATTCGCGGCGTCCAAGTGCTGGAATGATCTTCCTCCTCCCATCCGCAATGCGGCTGGCAGATTCACCTTTAAACGCAACTATAAGAAGCACTTGTTAAAGTTGCAAAAACCTTCATTTTGAGTCATGTGTATATATGTGTGTATGTGTGTGTATGTATGTATATATATGTGTATGTGTGTGTATATATATATATATGTGTGTATGTGTGTGTATATATATGTGTATATGTATTCTCTTCCTCAACTATGCTCCTCTTCATGTGGGTAAATGTGTATTTTCTACGCGGATGAATTTAATTGCATTTTGTTTTATTGAATAATATGTAAATAGTATAATTGACTTTTATTATGATTTGGGTATTAGTATTTAAGCTAGAACGTCTTTATTTGTATAGTACTTATTTGACTAATTGTTTAATATTTGTAACTTTACCTACTTGTTTTTGTTTGTTTATTTTGTTTTTGTATCTCTTGAAGATTGTATATAATTTGTGTAGCTCATGTCATTAGTTTAATACTGTATTAAAATTGTACGGACGGGTTGCTGTGCTTGTGGTGTGTGCGGCGGACTCACGTAGGGGCTGACTGAAAATCAGTGTTGTGGGCGTGGTCATCCACTCCTACAGCGTGTGCTGAGTCAGCTCCTATCATGGTTGCGGAGAACTTCTATTTGTGTTTTGTCATTTGTATTGTCTGTTGTGTATTATGTATCCGTGGCCGTGATTAAATGTGTTTCTTTCTTTCTTTCTTTCAGATTCGGCCCTCACTAAATAATAATTTAAAAAAAAAACTGTGGCCAGCCACGCGCAAGAAAGAGTGGTTATTAATACGGAGTGTTGATTGTACAATAAAACTCAAGGTAGCTGGTTCACTATATATTTGCTTGGTTCACTGTTGAGTTTGGAATACGAATGCCATGATGAATAAATAATGAATAACGTGGCAATAGTTCCTATCTATATACAAATTTAAGTTCTTAGCCTAGTGCGTTGTCAATGTGACAAATTTTCCACCAATCAGAGCGCTCCGTGGCGGGCTCTGGTCGCGACCCAGGCGAGAGGCGCTAGCCGCTCGGTGCGAGGTGCGCAAGCGTTTCTCACGGGGCGGGGCTCGTTCTCGCAGCCGATCCGCTGTCCGTAACACGGAGAGTTTTATTAACGTAATTAAAAATAAACCAGCTTTATGTAATTTATCTTCTGACGACTATGCCAATAGAAATTAAAAAAATTAATTGTGGAAAGAAGTTGTTAACATTTTCGGAGGTCTGGACTGTGTAAAACTACAAAAGAAAAAACTATTTATGTGAGTATTATTTTATTACATTTTTATATGCTGTTATATTGCCAACTGACTTCTCCTTCGTTCATGAAATATTGTGATAAAAAATCTCTAGTGGTTGATGCTATCGTGTGTTGCCGAATTCCTACATTGTCACTAAAATTTGGTTATTCATATAGTGTTTCTTAAAATTAGAATCCATCTCAATCTCGAACATAGTTGTGTAGTATACAACAAGCTTTACTATGTCGATGGCAAAATCTATGTCAACGTTCATCGCTCTGTGAAATATTCTTCATTTGTTTGCCAATATTCCGAATGAACATTCTATAAATCTTCGTGCATGGCATTGACGATAACTGAATATTCTTTTCCGTGTATCTAATCGTCTGCCAGCACAGGGGCACTTACTTCTATGTGATTGTGAAAATGCATCATCACCAACAAAAAAAACGGTATAGACGTTTCATTTATGTTTGAAATTGGTTTATCTTCAGGAATATCCATTATTAGATACAATTTTCTTATATACAATTGATTCATCAAATATACTTGAATCGGCACATTGCCCATTTGCACCAATGTCAACAGTAACAAGTTTGTAATCGGCATCATAAATCGCCATTAGAGAAATATTTCTTGTAATTGTAATATAAAGATGTAGAGTTAGGCGGTTTCACCACACGTACATGTTTACCATCAACTGCACCTAAGCAGTTTGGCATATTATTATTCGCTCTTAACTGAAATGTTTTAGCTATTTGTAGCCAATTTTCTTTTGTCGGTGTAGGTAAACATTTATCTTTTAATACTGCCAAATCGATACCCAAACTTCGACTATTTCTCTCAAAGTTGTTATACCTGGTCGAAATGCATGATGGAGATCAATAAACGTATTTCCAGAAGCTAAATACCTGCAACTTAGTTTATAAGTTATTTAGTGTTAATTTTACAGGTATATCCTTACAAAAAATTGTAAGAACATCAAAGATAGCTACTCCAGAAACAGACGACGTGTGAGTGTTATAAAAAGCGGTTCTGCTGCCATTAGGAAGAGTTCTTATGCATATTATAATCAACTGACTTTTTTACCGGCAAACACACCTCCTGCAAACACTCAATCAAATATTCCACAAGAAGACTCAGACATTACTAATACAAGTACAAGTAAGCAGGTCCATATAGTGGCAGCAGGTCTCACTCGAAAAAAAGAAAACCGCTGGATGAGGTGGAGACACAGCAGATTAATGTTTTAAAAGAATCCACCGACCAACGGCAGAAACGGGACGAGGAATTTCTACAGGATGAAGACAGAGTTTTCTGTTTATCTTTATTTATTTATGAAAAACCTACAGCTAAAACAGAAAGAATTACTTAAATATATTACATTACATGAATAGCCAATTACAAGTTTTTCCGGAATTAAGACCACCTAAATTAAAGCTAAACCTAATTTAATATTTTTTTTTCTTATTGCACAATGCAATCATTATAAGCATAAATACACATACCAGACATAAGTAAATAAAACATAAGCATCATATACATACATATACAAATACATACATACACATGCATACCACATACATGCATACATACATATACACAAACAATATATACATATACATACACAAACATTTACAATACATGACTACTAGGAGTTGATGCATCAAATAGATAAATCACAAAATTAAATAGATACAAAAAACAATGCATACAAAAATGAATAGTTAAAGTAGTCAAACTTGAACAATCAGATGCGCAACACTATAACACAGAAGGACGCGCCATTAGCATTGCATTTTTAAGATCGGTCTTATAGGTTTGTTTTGTCTTTTGAAAGGGATCTAAATATGGAAATAGTTTATTATAATAATTACAAATACGGTTTAATGTTGAATTACCGGCGTATAAAGTTTTGGTGTGAAGTACATAGTATAGATGGGTGTGGCGAGTACGTCGAAGGGAATATTGTAAATTAATCCAACAACCACTGATGGACAATTGACGCTAGCATTGCACAGGTCATATATGAAAAGCCTGTCCATGAAATGTCGTCTCTGATCGAGGCAAAAAATTTTATAATAATGACAGGCACACTCATATCCATTAAAATATTTTTTCGTTCTATAATTAAAATGTTTTATGAACAGGCTTTGGATTTTTTCCAGTTTGTTTCTGTGTATAATGTAATTAGGTGACCAAACAGGACTGGGATATTCTAATATACTTGTACATATGCATAATAAAGTGTCTTAAGGCATGAAATGTCGGTAAAGGGTTCAGATACACGTAGAACAAACCCCAAATTTTTGTATGCTTTGTTGGTAATGGTGTCAATATGATCGGTCATAGTTACTTTTGAGTCTAAAATTACACCTAAGTCACGTACTGTGGTGCTTGTACTAATTGGGGTTCCACGTAAAGTGTCCACATATGTAGTGGGTTTCATTTTACGGGTAAAAGTTATCTAAGTACATTTATTTATATTTATGTTGATGCGGTTTTTAACGTAATAAAGACATCCAGGTCATCTTGTAATTTTTTACAATCTGATATGTTATGGATGCGCATATAAATTTTTTTGTTATCTGCATACATCAAATGCCTAGAGTTTACAAAGCAATTGTTAATATCAAAAAGATATGCAATATATAACAAGGACCCAAGATGTGAACCTGACGTACACCGGAGGGCATATTACCAAAGTTTGAACGATGACTACCGACTACAACTGCCTGACTCCTATTTGAAACGTAGGAAGTAATCCATCTGTGAAGATCGTCATTAATACCGATAAATTTTAGCTTGGATAGAATTATACAATGGTCTACTTTATCGAAAGCTTTCTCAAAATCTGTAAAAATCGTATCTACTTAAATACATTAGTCCATTGATTCATATAGGTAATTTGTGAATAGTATTAAGTTGGTCACTATTGAACGACCCTTTAAAAAACCATGTTGGCTATTACTAACGGAACAGGATATAATGGGGTGCAATGTATTATTAATAAGTTTCTCAAATAATTTACTTAAGATATTTAATTTAGATATTGATCTGTAGTTATTGATCATGTCTTTACGGCCTTTCTTATGTATAGGGGTGATCAATGTTTCCTTCCAAATAATAAGAAATACACCTAACTCAATCGACTTATTATAAAGGATTGTGAGTGGAATGGCTAGTTCGCTAGCACATTTTTTTAAATATATTGGGGGTATGCCATCACTACCCATACCTCTACTAGTATCTAATGATATTGAAGCTTTTTCAATTTGACTAATGGAAAATTTTACTGAATTTAAGTAATGGTAGTGATTAATTTCAGCATGCGTAAAAGAATAATCTGGATATGATAGATCTGGTTCATTAATGTTATTATGAAAAAATGAATTGAATTCATAGCAGATTGATTGACCATTTAAATAGGTATCACTATGGAGCATAATTCGTGGGCGGCCACTATTATGTTATTTATTTTTAATATAAGACCACAATGCTTTAGGATTTTTCCTAATGCAATTAGACATGAATTGTATGTGTATTGTATAGCATTCTTTTTGTATGGACTTTTGTCTTTTACGTAGTAAATTAAATTGATCATAATCACATTGATTTATAAACTTTTTCCAACGTTTGTGGGCCGTGGATCTTTCTTTTATTATGTTTATTAATGTGGTCGACTATAACAGGATGGAAAATTATTCTTTTTCAATTCAATACTTCAATTCAATACTGCTGCATCAAGAGACGCATCGTTAAGAAATTGAATCCAATTAATGTCTGATAATTTCTTTTTTATGTTATCATAATCTCCTTTATAAAATTTATGTACAATTCTTGGAGGGACTTTCATATGTTGCAATAAAATTTATAGTGCATCAAATTTAAGAAGAGGATGGAAAGAATCTTGAGGTTTTAATGGATTAGTGCTCCTGTTTACTTGTAATTGAAAGTTACAAAAAATTAGATACAATATATTGCCACGTGTATTTGTGAATAAATAATTTTGCGATAAACCAAGAAAATAAAGTGTACCAATAAAATTCTCACTACACTGTTGAATATCTACGGAACCACGTTTCAAATACAAAGAGCCAGAGAAGTCCACTGGACATTGGGTAGATTAAAGTCACCAGCCAATAGAATATAATCTATGGACAGCGAGATGTAATATCGGAAATGATATTTAACACATCATCAATTCTAGCTGCTTGCAGAGAAGACAGGTATGTAAGTATTATATGAAGGTTGGTTGCGGTTCCGCCGTTACCCAGACGCATTCGGCACCACCACGCGACCACCCACCACAAAATCTGGTACCCAGTGAGCGTTTACTAGCTATTAATACTCCACCGCCAATCTTCCTGTTACAATTTAGTATGTCACGATCGACACCGTCCCAAACCGACACAGGCTCCGAGGCTTTTCAAGTGGAGTTGAGAAACCGATTCAACGCGCTGGAAGCCACGGCGAATGTTGACGACATGGCGGACAACCTGATCAATGTTTTCAGAGAAGTGAGCAGCAAACATTTTAGATCGAGGTGCAAAGGCAAAGAGTCTCTCCAGCAAGACACTGTACCTCATGCAAGAGAGACGTGAGAAGTCGCTACGAGGAGTATAGTTAGACCTGGCTCTAAACAGGAAAATCAAGAAGCTGATACGACGGGACCTCCGCCTCTTCAATACAAAACGTATCGAAGAGGCAATCAAGCGGAACAAAGGTTCGAAAGTGTTCGTTCAGTAGCTTGGTAGAAGCCACCTGACGAAGCTCAGGACTAGCGACAACAAAATCATCTCCCTCAAAACCAGAGATTCTCGCTGAGATTAAGACTTTTTATAAAAAACTCTGTGCCGTAAATGCACCTCCCCCTGCAGCCCGCGACAACAGCGATCGGAAAGCTTCGCTGACCCGACACTATACAGATGACATTCCCGACGTCAGCCTGGGCGAGGTTAGATTAGCTCTCAGGCAGCTAAAAAATGGCAAAGCACCCGACAGAGTGCTTTGCCATTGGCTGCTGTTGGCATCACGACAGAGTTTCTGAAAGCAGGCGGGACACCAGTCCTGAAAGAGCTTCAGAAGCTATTCAACTCTGTCATACATAGTGGTACTGCACCGAGTGCTTGGAGTGAGAGTACGGTCATCCTATTCTTCAAAAAAGGAGACTAAACGCTCCTTAAGAATTACAGACCGATCTCACTCCTCAGACACGTGTACAAGCTGTTTTCGAGAGTCATCACAAATCGCCTTGTCCAAAGATTTGACGAATTTTAGCCCCCTGAGCAGGCCGGGTTTCGAAAAGGCTACAGCACCGTGGACCACATACATACGCTGAGGCAGATTATACAGAAAACAGAAGAGTATAATCAACCTCTTTGCCTACCGTTTGTGGACTACGAGAAACCCTTCGAATCCGTCGAGACTTGGGCTGTTCTGGAATCCTTGCAGCGATGCCGAATTGACTGTCGTTACATTGAGGTGTCTGTACGAAGCCGCGACAATGACTGTCCAGGTCCAAGACCAGCGAACGGAACATATCCAATTGCGAAGAGGAGTACAGCAGGGGGATGTTATATCCCCGAAACTGTTCACCAACGCTTTGGAAGATGTTTCCAAGACGTTGGACTGGAAATATTGTGGCATTAATGTCAACGGCGAATACATCTCCCACCTCCGTTTTGCTGACGACATAATCATTATGGCAGAGTCGCAGAAGGAGCTCAGCGGAATGGATAACGCGCCTTAATGTCGCCTCTCGGCGAGTGGGGCTCGGGATGAGCTTGGACAAGACGAAAGTCATGTTCAACGAACATGTTCCCCCGAGACCGGTAACCGTAGAGGGTGCGACCCTAGAAGTTGTGCAATACTGTCTATTTAGGACAGACTGTCCAATTAGGCAAACACAACTTCAACAAAGAGGCCGACCGAAGAATTCAGCTGAGCTGGGCTGCTTTCGGGAAGCTTCGTCATCTGTTCTCGTCGCCACTACCACAATGTCTGAAGACCAAGGTCTTCAACCAATGCGTCCTTCCTACAATGACATACGGTGCCGAAACATGGACTCTCACGGCAGGACTGATCCACAAATTCGAAGTCGCTCAGCGTGCTATGGAGCGGGCTATGCTCGGTGTTTCTTTGATGGATAAAATCAGAAACACTGAAATCCGTCAAAGAACTAAAGTTGTCGACATAGCCGAAGCGATCAGCAAGCTGAAGTGGCAATGGGCCGGTCATATTTGCCGTAGAACTGATAACCGATGGGGTAGACGAGTTCTCGAATGGAGGCCACGTACCGGAAAGCGAAGCGTTGGACGCCCCGGCCAGGTGGACAGATGACCTGAAGCACCATACCGGGGGTAGTTAGATGCGAAAGGCGGAGGACCGTGTGTGGTGGCGAGCCTTGGGAGAGGCCTATATCCTGCAGTGGAGAGACACGGGCTGATGATGATGATCAACACGTATAATGTCATATCTCGAATCACAGAGTTCGGCGTCTAAAATTCCATCGAGTAACCAACTTTCGGTAATAAAAATTATATCATAATTGTTCAAAAGAACAGCTTGGTAAAATTTATTGGTTTTTGTCCGAAGGCCGCAGATATTTTGATAATAAAAATTCAGAGCAGTAGCCATTTATAAAATAAAAACAAAATACTTAAAAACAAAACGGATTAATATAAGTACTACATTTGTCAGCCTAATAACGGATTCTTTGAGCCAAAATATATTTAATCGATGTAGATAATTTATTAATATACCGTAATATGGAAATATTTTTTATGAATCAATCAAAACAAACTCACACAATACATAACACATAATAAACATGTTTGTATAGTCGTCATAATAATAGTTATAATTATTATAAAATAATAATACGCCAGTGTGCAAATTATTACACAACGCATAACAACGATAAACCAAACTAAAAATAAATATATATATAATAATAAAATTTATAAAATATTCATTTCCATAAAAGCGTACGGTAACTGATCGTTCATATTTACCTAGTACATAAACTATATAACCTATACAACGAAATGGCGATAATGCAACCAAGAAATGCATCAGTAATAGGTACATCAAACGATAAATATATTTGCCCACTATTACACAAAATGTTTACGCAATTGCACGCTTTACTAACGCGTAATGGGATAGTCCCATAAAAAGTATGTAGCTGATAACTATTTTGAAATGACATGGTTTCATAATATGTAGTAAATCTTAAAAAACTATTGTATATATAAGCTACTACCATTTTATTTGAGTGAAAAAATATCAAAATAATAATGTTGTTTAAATTATTTTTTTCAAATCTGCCTCGTTGTTTATATTTATAACATGTGATTTTTCGTTTTTTCTTACAAAAATACGACAGTTTTTTATACATAAATAAGAATAAGATTTTGAAGTGGCCCGCTCACGACATTTCTTGTATAACAATTTATTATCCACCGTCAAATGCTCATTGATATATATACGTTTAGAATCCCCAGGAATATCTATGTCTCGTGAAGTGATGCTGCAAGTCTTACGTAGGCCCGACAAGATCGAATCCTAGGTTATTCTGTCCTCCGATGAAGTCGTTAGAGCTTTCGGGCTAACGACACGCGACCTTATTCTGCTTCAGGCGGTTGTTTAGTGGGCGCAACTCCTACATACCCCGCGCGCCTGACAGGTGCGCGGAAGCTGTAGAGTTTAATCCGCCTTCCCATCGCAAGGGTAAAACAAAAAACTTTAGCTTGACGACAAGAGGCCGGCCGGCAACAGGTTGCCGCGCCTGGACACGGTTTACATGTAATTTGTCCTCGACGAGTAAATTGACGCCGGCGTGTGACGCAATCTTGTTTATTAAAACAGTGCAGTTCTCACCGTTTATTTCAGGTATACCCACAGTTTTCAAATTAAACACGCGTTCTCTTTGTTGCATCAAGTGGCATTCATTCCGCACAATGATAAGTTGCTTTCTCAAATCGGAGATGAGTGATTCCGAAGTACTCGACAATTTATTGTTGTCCTTGATGAATTGCATTCGTTTATCAATGTCGTCCTGTCGGCTTGAAATAAATTGAATAGGGGATTTTAAATCTTGGGCGTCATTTGTAATTAATCGTTAGCGGTCATCAATATCTATGACGGATTTATCGACTTTTGTTAATTCCTGACGTAAAATATTTAAGTCGATTTTTATACCGTTGGTTGTGATGAACAGATCGTTCAATTTCTGGTCAATTACATCATTAATATTTTTATTAATTGAAGATATGCTAGTATCAAAATGTTGCTAAATCCGATAAATGTCAATAAATCAAGTTCTGGATGTTTACGTTTTCGTGATAAACGTGACACCGGTGTTTCCTCTTTGTTAATAACTAATAAACAATTTAATGTATGTATAAATTAATGAATTAAATGAATAAAACACGACACGTCTTCTTTGAATAATCTGTATTAATCACAGATTATATAGTACAGTATTAATGGAAGGGGGAGAGTGTTGCTATTACAAAAAATCGTCATGAATAAATTGAGTGTTGCTAACACTCTTCATATTCACACTGGCTGCTCAAGTCCGGATTAGACGACGATTGAATCATTGTGCTTATTTACTGCAAAAAAAATTATTTAAAAGGCAACAATAAAAATAAGTGGTTACTATACGTCCGCACTGTGCCCCGCGAGCTTCTGTGGTTAAAGTATTTAAGAAGGTGCCGGATTACTTAAAACTCCATATTAAAAAAAAAGATTATCGGTGTCATCAAGTAGGGGCAACTACAAGGGATCTCGTACAATCATCTTAATACGTCATATGGGTACTCTACAATACACCGGCAATATATGCCATCGACCTCCACAAGTACTGTTTCTGTCGAAGAATCTGCGATATCACCGGAACAATTATCAAATGTTTCTATTGCTGGATGTCCATTATTAAATTTATTAGAAGATATACAGTAAATATTCAATGTACACGAACTAAAAAGTACTCCAAAAAAACTAAAGCTAAATTGTAATAGTAAAAAAAAATTGTCATAATCAAAACCAATACTTACCTCAAAGTAACCAACAATTTTTCTTCATTCACAATACATGGCCTCATAGAAGTGTTTTTTCTGGTTATAGATACTGCGATTGCAACAAAATTGTCTTCATACTGACGAAGTTCTCCAAAGAAAGTTATAAACATGCCCTTTGTATAGTTCCAATCAAACTTTATGGCAGATCGACTCTATCTGCCGGCCAGTTGAAGTTAAAACCAGAACCTTGTTTGTTTGAACTCATACAGTCAACAATCATTGACATAGTTTGTACACATATATAGATTTTTTTATAGCAACCAAGACCCGGTGCCAGTATCAATATTCATCATATAAATACTGACCCAACCTTGGCTTCGTAGGCTGGGTCGCTACCCACTATGCTAAGCGGTCGTCAAAAAATATAAATAAATATTCCTACACATTCAATTTATTTTTTATTACCGAAGCTCATATCCAATGCTATTTGAAGGTCATGTGGTGCATGAGATCTGTCAATTTTTATGTAATTATTCTTTACTTCAAAAAGGTTTGTAAAGCAGCCAAATCTATTTATATTAAAAATAAAATAGAGAAATCAGAACACAAATGTAAAGCTGTGTGGCAAATCATACGTACTGAAACAGGCAAAATGAAGCCTCCCGACAACGAATTTGCCTTGCGGGTGGATGACAGAACTGTTACTTCAGCAATCGACGTCGCTCGCGAATTTGATTCTTTTTTCCAAAATAAAAGCATTAAAATCACGGAACATTTGGGTTTATCTCCTGACCGTGCTGTAACTTTGTTAAAGGAAAACGTACCGACTCAGGGGTCGGAGTTCAGGTTTAAAAAAAATAAATTCTTTGAATATTATTAAAACTTTTAAATCATTAAAAATTAAGAACACTGAGGATTTATGGGGGCTGTCGGTGAAAGTTATAGTATCTGTTGTTCACATTATAGCACCGTATTTGTCGAGTATATTTAATGAATGTATCAAAGCGGGCATGTTTCTTAATTGAATGAAGTATAGCAGAATAATACCTCTGTTTAAATCTGGTGATAAAAAGGACCCCACTAATTATAGACCAATAGCGGTGTTGTAAACATTAAGCAAAGTTTTCGAAAAAATCATGCTCGATCAAATGCTTTCTTATTTTATGTCCCACGACTTACTTCATTCTAAACAATTCGGTTTTACGAAAAGAAGATCCGCAACAGATGCTGGTACTTTACTTTTGAAACATGTTTTTGATGCATGGGAAAATTCTAAAACTGCTATAGGGTCTTCTGTGATTTATCGAAGGCATTTGACTGTGTTGATCATCGGACATTGTTGCTTAAATTAAAACATTATGGTATAAACAATTGTGCTAACAATCTAATAGAATCATACCTCTGTAATGGAATTCAAAAAGTTGATATTAATACAGTTAAGGCGAGGTGATTCATTGTTTGGGCCGTTTTTATCAAATTTCAATATAGGTTACAAGGTAAAATCTTTATTTAATAGCGAAAAAAAAAATATTATGAGGAAATATCTATCTTTGTTTATCCATTGGTTATTTCGAAAACGAGATACAATTAATTTCGCTCGATAGAAAAAATCACCAAAAAATCCTTAATAAAACACTTTATCTTGTGTTATATTAAATATCATGCATCTTTAACGTTAAAAAAGAAATGAAATAAAGGTTTTACTTTACCTATCCATTGGCTTTTTGTTTTTCTCTATACAACATTTATTTTATTCGTAATAAAATATATAAAAATTGTCGCTTACGTCTCTATTTACAAGCAGTGTTGAAGTCTTACATCCCGTTTGCATTAGAGTATATGGCCTATCTGCCCTCTCTGTCGCATGCAAGTGGTGAGCCGCGCAACTCGCTCCGTCAGTGTTGCCAGAACGTTACTTTTGTAACATTTTCCGTTACTTTTTAACACCTTCACGTTACATTTACGTTACACGGCTTAAAACGTTACTTTTGCGTTATATTTCGGAATTAAAAATAAAATTGTAGTCTCATCGGAAAACTACGTGAAACGGAACGCAAACCGTTTAGACTATTCTTGCACAGTTTAGACTATTCTGAGGTTTCGTCTTTGGATAGGCAGAAGACAAGACCTGCACCAAACAAATTATTCGAGATATTGCTGCCTACATTTTGTCTTTTATCTGTTTTTACACATTTGACACTTGAATAACATCTATCACTTTCTTTTACAAAACGTAGGCAGCAGTATCTCACCAAAAAATATGTATAGAGTGTGACGTGCCTGTGATTTTCTCTATCACACTGTATCCTGATTCCTCTGAGTCCTGTGACTGTATCGCTGATCGCACTGCTTGCTAGAATGAGGAAATAGAAAGAGCAAGTGAATTTGTGAGTTTTAGTTGGTGTTAGTCCGAGTAAAAGTGTTCTGTGGAGCCTGTTTGCTGAGTTCTGTTTGCTGTGTCAAAAAAAAAAAAAAAAAAAAAAAAAAAAAAAAAAAAAAAAAAAAAAAAAAAAAAAAAAAAAAAAAAAAAAAAAAAAAAAAAAAGGGCAAAGACCTTTTTTACGTTGATAATAGAATAGAACTAAGGTAAGTAGGTAGGTACCTACCAACCAAAGTACTAAGCACGCACAGTAAGGCCATTCAAACACAGGTCTGCAAAAGAAAACTGCATATGACATTTTAACATTTTCTTATAGATTTTGACCTCCCAAAAACAGGAAAAATATTCAAAACCTGTGTTCAAAACATTTCTATCACATACTAACATAAGTTGATATAGATATTAGAAACAACTCATGCGTTACTTTGTTATACAGTATATCTCGTCTGAATGGCGCCTGTTCGTTGATTCATCCAAAAGTAGTCTTATAGTAGTATTATTGTTCAATGAAAATAAATTAGCTTCGTTTCCAATGGGGTATTCTGTGCATAAGGAAGAAAACTAAAATTGCGATCAGGTAAATAACAGTAATTGACTGTTTTTATAATAGCATTTATTTTCTTTTACAGGATTACACTGGTCGATTTGATTAATCCTTATGTAACAATTATTCAAAAACCACTGGAATAATGGTCAGTGTCTCAAATTAAATATAAAATTGTGTATAATAATACTTAATGTATTAAAAAGTACAAATTAAAAAAAAAATGTTACTTTTCTTGTGAAAATGTTACTTTTTGACCAGTCTTAGGTAACTTTTGTGGACAAGGCACTGGCAACACTGCGCTCCGTGTTAGCCCGCATTCCCGTTCTATGTGTCAAAGTGAAACCACGCGCCTTCGCTACAGCTACCCACCGGATTACGTGCTTCATATTTATTTGTAAGATATAATTGGCAATAAACAAAATAAGAAGACCAAAAAAAGGAATTATAAAAATTATTCATAACATATGTAACATAACATAAAGTACTAAGGAAGGTTCAATTCAATTCAATGTGAATATGTCATATTTTAGGAAACAGAGCTGCATTTTGGAACAGTACACACAAAATATACAGATACGATTTTCACATAAGATTTTTTTTACAATCATGTTCAACTAGCGACCCACCCCGGCTTCGCTCGGGTAGCAAAGCATATAAGCCGCAGTGTTTTTTTCTGTAGTAGTGTCGTATCAGCTTGTTGCGTAGAACGTAGGATCGGATTTATTTAGATTTAAGTTCATCTTACTGAGAGTATTTTAATATATAATTTCCAATTCTATAAAAATTTGAAAAAGTAAAGAATAAATACATAAAAATTGACAGATCTCATGCACCACATGACCTTCAAATAGCATTGGAAATGAGCTTCGGTAATAAAAAATAAATCGAATGTGTAGGAATATTTATTTATATTTTTTGAAGACCGCTTAGCATAGTGGGTAGCGACCCAGCCTACGAAGCCAAGGTTGGGTCAGTATTTATATGATGAATATTGATACTGGCACCGGGTCTTGGTTGCTATAAAAAAATCTATATATGTGTACAAACTATGTCAATGATTGTTGACTGTATGAGTTCAAACAAACAAGGTTCTGGTTTTAACTTCAACTGGCCGGCAGATATAGTCGCTATTTCAGTCTTTTTCACGATCTCTAATGTTCTATTCAGCATGTGCTTCATTTAACAACTTCGTTGCTCCTAACAATTTAAAATATTCCTTCTTTTTGCGGCCTATCTTCCAGCCAGTTAGTACATTTATTAAACAATAATTATATGAACCCTATCCGTTGCCGGCATATATTAATAAAGAATATTTAAGTATGTATATCAGTCGTCTGGTATCCATAGTACAAGCTTTACTTAGTTTGGAACTAGATGGCGCTGTGTGGGATGTCTTAAGTATTATATTATTACTTTTAACTTTTTAGTTACTGAATCGATTGCCTTCAAAATCGATATCTAAGGGTCCGCGTGGACTTTGGTCACAAATCTGTGGTCAAAATTGAAAAAGTAACGACGATTTTTAACTTTTTAGTTACTGAAAAAAAAAAAAACAAGATTTAAGTACACTGAAGTAACACTGTATGTTCACTCACGTTCTTTCAGTATACAATATTTACAATAATAATTTATTTAATAAAATTTTGGTTTCAAATGTGTGTAATGACATATAGAAATGTATATCATATTACAATAATTTATATGTATAGCACCAAATAATCACAATCTTAAAGTAATGTGTAATTTATTTTCATTATTATCTGAATTTGAACGCATCGAGCGTGTACTACGGTTGGCCGGCAGCTAGGTGCGAGGTGCGGCGTGCGCGGTGTCTCCCCGCGTATTTATCTAGCTTCGCCTCTGCTTCACCCCCTCAATTTTTTATTTTCCAGAGCTAACAGCCCCTTAAGTCGAAAGGTTCTATTGTTAAAATGGGAGTTCCTCAGGGATCTATATTGGGTCCCTTTCTGTTTTTAGTGTATATTAATGACTTACCTTATTTGGTAGAAAAATCTGCCGAGATAGTGTTGTTTGCTGATGACACTTCTCTCGTATTTAAAATTAATAGAAATGAAGAGAAATTTTTGTAAATTCTTCACTTTTGCGAGTCTTAAATTGGTTCAACGCTAACAACCTATTATTAAACGCAAATAAAACAAAATGTTTAAAATTTACATTGTCCAATGTTAGACAAGTTGATGTCAATTTGAGACTTGGTGGAGAAAATTTACAATGGGGTCCTCATGTTGTGAGGGTGGCTGGTAAACTGAGCTCTGCTGTTTTTGCAATTAGGCAAATAAGAAAACTAACTGATGTGCCTACAGCGAGGCTGGTTTATTTTAGCTACTTTCATAGCTGCTATGGGGGAAATCCGCTGACATTCAAACAATATTTGTTCTGCAGAAAAGGGCTATTCGAGCGATATGTATATTAAAATCTAGAGATAGCGTGAAGGCTCACTTTAGAGAAAGTAACATTTTGACAGTCCCTTGTCAGTACATTTATGAAAACATAGTTTATGTATATAAAAACTTAAATGCTTTCTCTAGGGTGGGTGATGGCCACAACTTAAATACAAGACATAAGCATATGTTATCAATTCTCAGGTTCAGGCTCTCAAAGGTTAATAGTTCTTTCATGGGAAATTTTATCCGTTTTTTATAAAGCGAGTTAAAGTCCAACTCATGAAAAAAGCTTACTATTGTATTAGCGATTATTTAAATAATAAGTGCGCATGGACATCATTGTAATAGTTGTAAGCACTTTAAATTTAAAAAAAAACAACTATGAGGATAAATATATATTTAAATAAAATAAACAGTGAGGAGTTTCTTGCCGGCTCTTCTCCTTCTAGTTTTGGAACCGGTACCTAATCACCTAATCAATTCATTTTGACTTTCAATAAGTGGGTGTCAACATCTTATATTGAATAAAAACTTTTTGCTTTGATTTCATTCAATTTTATTAAAATCCAAGTTTTAAAAATAATAACATAGGCAATATTTTCTGTTTATCAAGTTTTTCCAAAAGTTTGGAATATTGTCAAATTTTGTGTCTACTGTTCTTGTTTTGTTTTTTTTTTTGCCCGAGTTTGTGGACTCTTCTCATAATATATTATGGTTTTAACTTTATTCTTATGTAGTTAAATAATTTCGAATTAATTAATTAGGTAATTACTGAATTGACATAAATATTGTAAGTAAAATGAATATTGTTAAAAATAACATATTTTGTAACATCAGTCTGGAAGGATTTCATCCACTTTGCTCTATTACAAGAGACTCCTTGCCTAGAGCAAAATAGATGGAAAGCCTGAGCAGTTGATATAATTCTTGAAACTGCTTTTAATGGTTGTCAAGCAACGACCTATTTAACCAATTTATGTATTTTATTAATAATCAAAAGCTGTTTGTGTATTTTCAGCTAAAGATTTACCTAATTATCTGTTGGTTATAATTGAATCTGTCATTTTCAAAACAACACAAGTTCTAAATTAAAAATTTTAGGGAAATAAAAAAAACCTGTTTAATTTCTGTAACATTCGCCTAATCATTGTCTTATTTTTTATAAGTATAGATATGTATATATGATAAATACATATTACTATTATCTTGATTTATATAGCGTAATTTCTGTTACTTAGAAAAAAAATATTGAAATTCCTTGACTTCATTTGTGATGTATCATTTTCATGTTAAAGTTAATTGAAATAAATCACGTAATTTCTGTTACTTAGAAAACTAATTTGTGATGTTAAAGAGAGATGTTCATAAGAATTTAAAAAAATCAACTTTTGTCAATGTTTTCATTGTCGCTTTCAGCTGTTGTAACGGTTCATTGAATAATTTATTGATAAAATGCTTCATGCTCTGAGGGAACGTACTGCATAGGATTTTTGATGTCTTCGATTTTTTCACAATTAATAGAGTTTTTTGTATTTGATAATAAAACTTTTTCTACCTGCAATTAAATATTGTAACACCTGCGCGGAGAAGTCGGTAAGTACTTACGTTTTATTAGGCCCTCGATACACTCACGACATAATTATAACTAATCCTGGAGTGCATGCATCAAATTGCCATTGAGCATATTTGAAAATCATAAGCTTTTGCTTTTGCTCCCTGAACATGTTTCTGTCCAGGGAATCAACTGACATGTTTTTTTTTAATAAGTTAGGCCACCGCCCTTAGAAGTTTAAAATGCCACAACTTTCTACCATTGTTAAGGTTACGTACCCAAAAGGTAAAAAACGGGACCCTATTATTAAAGACTCCGCTGTCCGCCTGTTACCAAATTGTATCTCATGAACCGTGATAGACAGTACAAATTTTCACAGGTAATGTATTTCTCTTACCGCTATATCAACAAATACTAAAAAACAGAATAAAATAAATAGTAAAGGGCCTCCCATACAACAAACATGATTTTTTTGCTTGAAATTGATAACGGCAACAGGTAGACGCCTGAAATATTCTGTGAATATTTAGTTATAGATTCACTTCAAAAATAATGAAATTAAAATAAAACAAATATTTAAGGGGGGTGCCATACAATAAACTTGTCGATATTGATATTTTTATATTGTACGATGGTACGGAACCCTCGATGTGCGAGTTTGACTCGCACTTGGTTTTGGCTGGTTTTTACTTACTTACTTAATATGTAGTGATAATACATATAAAATTCAGACTTCCTAAAATTACGTAAGTTCCCACATTTTTTACGACTTCTAAAATAGGAATATGACATTCTGACACAATGGCGGGACAGTGAGTCAACTAAATGGAATTGTGTCTGTCAAAAGTTATGGCTAACAGGAAGTGCCTGGCAACTGTATATGTTTGTTTATAACAATATCACATACTTATAACATTATGTAAAAACCAGCCTTCCTACTTTTACGTAAGTTAGCTTTTTTTCCCACTTTGATACCTGCTACCTGTAAAGCGGCCCCGCTTTCAGCTTAGGGAGTATCCATTCCTTTCTAAGTTTATGTTATACTACCAATCATAAAAATTTCATCTTTCCAAATATCACGTGAGTCTGGGGTGACTGGGATCTCACTCTATTAGTTAAAGCATAGCAACTACATAGATTTAGCTACTCTGCTTTTCAGAATACTGTAACTTGTTGTAATAAGTATTTATGTAATATTCTTTTTTAATAAATAATAAAAAATAATAAAAGCTTATTTCGCTGCATTGGATGGTTTATGTACTCCATTGGAATTTCACAGCTTTTTTCTCAGAGTTTATCAAGGCCCGCTGCATAGAAAATTGAAATTAAATGTATTTTCGCGTAACTTTATTTTTTATATTGATTTTCTTAAAGACAGTCTTTTTATTTTCAAACAAATAGTCAATAGTGAGGGTCAATACTGAACTTTATTTTTTTTTTATTGTCAAAATTGCGATATTTCGCGATATTCTTCAATACGCGATCCAGTGTGCAATTGGCCTCGGGCGCGTTTCACAAAGGCGACCAAACGTTGTAAAATAGCACTGGATATAAAATAATTTATTGCGAAAATGTAACCTACATTTTTTATTTGATGATACCTAGCATCTAGAATTTTTTTGGATGGTTGTTAAAATTTCATCCTGTACATAGTTATTTTCAAGTTTTTCCAAAATGTCGTCAGAAGCTATGACATTTCACGTAACTATGCTATTTTGATGAAAAAAAAACTCGACTGTGTCTCTGATTTTTTTATTATAGTAACCCTCAGTGTTGCCATAGTTGTAGTCGAAAATTCCTTAAAACATCTAAATTAGTTGGAATACAGATAATATTTTAAAAGTACCTAACGTATTTGTAGTACGTTAGGTACTTAAACGTAACATAATTGTATTTTGTTTTAGTGAAACAGTGCAACATCATAGCACCAAAAAACGGTCAAGTGCGAGTCGGACTCTCGTGGAATTGGTTCTGTACTATAAATCATTGCATTACTTACAATTTTTAACTTCCCGCTATCCAAGTTGTCCGTTTTGAGGTCCTGGGAAGCCATTCTGACTATTTCCAGTTGGTGTGTGTGTGTGTGTGTGTAACTTTTTTTGTCGTACGATATTTTGAGAACGGATTAACCAATTAAGACCCACGATACGGCGTTCGAAAGGGTTTATAGAGACTTAGATTTGATTAGATTTTGAAGTAAATCGATCGAACTCTTTCAAAAATATTCAAAAAATCAAAATCTAAAAATCATTTTTTTAACGTTCTTTTTAGATAATTTTAAGATTTTCCAACCGATCTACTTGAATTTTTGTATAAGTTTTTTGCGCATAAAAAACTGTGTTTAATGCCGTCAAAAAAATTAAAATTGAACGACGCGTTCAAAAAATATCGTAGTTTATAAATTTCCGAAAGTGTTTTTTTTTTAACATAAATTCGAGATTTTACCAATCGATTTTTTACTTTATACAAAAAATTTATGCTTGCAAAATTGCACAGAATGCCGTAAATTACATGGAAATCAAACGAAGCGTTCAAAAGATATCGCAGGTCAAAAATTTCCAAAAGGAGGTTTTTGAGCCCGAAGAATACTAAATTTATAGAAATTCTATTTTTGAGCTTGGAGTGTTCAGAAAATAAATATTGTGAGCTCGAAGAGCTCAAAAAACCATGAACATCGATATTTTGAGCTTAAGCAATAGATTTCAAGTTCAAAGGATTTCTAATAGGGATATTTTCGAGCGCTTTGATCTCGAAAATAGCGGGAAGTTTCAGGTATGTCCTGCAAGGTCAACCGATTTTTTTATATCTGAATCAACACACGACGGGTTCCGTACCACGTACAATGTAAAAAACACGTTTCTTGTAAGGGGACCTATTTTAGTTATTAACTTTATTTTTTGTTATTTTAGCGGCCATCACAGATCCTTCCTTCAAGAAAATTCTAAATGTAAGCAATGAATGATCTCAGAACCATCAATCACCAAAAACGACGAACAAACACGTTTCTTGTATGGGAACCAACTTTAATTTTTAATTTACTTTATTATTTGTTGTTGTAGCGGCCATAGTAATACACACTCCTAGAAAATTTCAGGTGTCTATATAACACAGTTTAGGCAATACAGCCCTGTGACAGACAGACGGATGGATGGACAGCGAAGCCTTAGTAATAGGGTTCTCGTTAGTACCTTTTGGGTACGAACCCTTAAAAATCAACGTGAGTAGTATCGTGGTACACTGACGTATTTTTTACGCGAAAACGTTTTTCGTTATCGCAGATATAATTTAAGAGGAACAGCTGATAGTTTTTTTTTTGGTCGCATGGAGTTTGAAGCCCTTCTTCGAGCCTCCTTCCCCGCTCGATGGGGTAAATGTACGATATTGTAAATGCACTATCAGGTATAGGACACTGTCTATTTTCAAAATATGTACATCACTTGTCTGTATCCACCTTGATTCACGAGATACATCACCGTTTATAAGGACAACAAAAGCGTTAAATCGTTAATTCTGGCAAGACTTTAATATCGATGCCTTTTAAAAAAGTTTTCACATTAAAATTTAAAAAACCATATACTACGTAAAAATAATTAAAATAGAGTAAAACCAGTTTTATAATCTATAGATTGTTAATAAAATACGCCAAAATGTAAAGACCTATATATATATTTTTCAATAATGTAGAGTTAGCTGTTTCGGAGATAAACGGGATAGTTCGTTGATTATCGTATATTTTCTTTAATATCTAAACTATGCGTTTTCAAATTATAAAAAAAAAATATTATTTCTCATAATACTTGTAAGCACATCCATGGTACACTTGAGAAAAGTTTCTTTTTTAATTTTCTACTTTGCTCCTTGAAGTGAACCCGCCAAATAAAAATTCCTTTATTTACATCGTATGTCCGTGATTAGGACACTAAACTCTGTATAATATACCAATTTTTTTTTTCGTTCAGTTCGTTGAGAAAATAGGCCGTGACAGGACAGACAGACAAACACTAGAACGATTCTATGGACATTCTATGGATTCCTTTTTTTATCTCGGATATACGGAGCCCTGAAAATGGTCAGCTATGCAAAAGTAAGATATTAAATATTTTTTAGACGTTACAGGCAGTAGAATAAGCATGGAAGAATAAGTACCTACTATGTGGGTTCAGGACTGTGCACTCCTGAAGCTGTATAATACAAAAATGAAACCTTTGCTTTGCATATGGTTCACTTTAAATTGTAAGTCGCAAGGAGGCAAAATGAGTTTGTGGGAGATAGCTACCGGTGAGTCCCTTTGTCCCTTTCTAACACTTGCCATTAGAAAAAAATATTTCATCTAGGTTCATTATCAATTTTTATATTTACGATTACTCGTCTAATATCTATTTTGTGTGACTTCTAGTTTTTATATATCCCTTGATATTCGGATGGTAATAGGATTTTTGAAAGTTATTACGTTACTTTTTACAAGTTTTAAAATTTTCAGTTATATTTAAAAGGGATGTCTAAATTTATGGTTTTGTACTGGCAACTAAAATAAGAATTTGGGGAATTTTGACGTGGATATTGCCAAAGTTAAAGTTTTTGACGTGTTACTACTTACTGTACGTTACTAAGGTGACCATAACATTTTCTTACGTTAGTAGGAATTCTTTATTAAAATTAAAAAAAAAACAGACGAGTTCAAAATTTCCAGTTTTTTTTTTTCGTGCTAATTAAAAATACTATGTTAAAAACAAAAATATTCTGATATAGTAAAAAATATGTTTAAATTTATAGACGTCATGGCATAGTACTTACGTACAAATACCAATGAAACATCAGACGGAAAATCTAAAATGTCCGACTACATGCATGCGAAATAGATGAGAACAGAACAAATTATTGCGGCTGTCTTGTGGGTAAGTATTTTTGGCAAGAATCAGTCCAGCGTAGGCAAATAATCACGAGATAATATTGTTTGCTGATATTTCCAGAATTTTCAAAGTTAACAGCAAGCAATGTGCCTACGACGATGTAAACAGTGCTACCTCCAAAATAGTTGAATAGTTCACGGCCAATAATTAATTATAAAATTTAAAAAACGAAATGAATAAGATTCTCGCTACCAAACGTCAAACAGGTACCTACAAAAATTGTTATTAAAAGCGAGAAATTTCTTGTGAATTCTACTGTATTTTTGGAAAACACATTAGAGGCGAAATGACAACGGGATCTTCATATTACTAACTTGGCAAGAAGGTTCAGTTCCGCAGCTTATGCTGTAAAAAGAGTTCGCTGCCTCTCGGACATAGAAACCGCGAGATCGGTGTATTTCAGTATGTTCCATAGTTTAATGACTTATGGCGTTTTACTGAGGGGACACGCTACTAGTATAAATTGAAACTTCGTGCTGCAGAAGCATGCTGTTCGAGTAATTTATAAACTTAAACCTAAAGTATGACATGGAGACAAGTTTAAGGACATTAACATAATGACATTGCCGTCTATTATATATTTGAAAACGTAATGTAAGTGAAATAATATTGTACTATAAAAAAATAATAGTGATCAGCATGATGTTAAAACAAGAAGCAAAGATAAATTTGCTGACCATGTTACCCACCTCAGCAAAGTCACGAAATAGTTGAAAGGGCAATGTATACGCTTTTACAATAAGATCCCAGTTGATATTCAAGATTTACACTTTAAAAAATTGAAAACTACACTGAAACGAAAACTTTATTTTAAAGTATGAGACTAATTAAATCATAAAAATCATAAGCAAACCAATGTTCGTTTCAATAATATTAATATTTAAGCACTTATCAAAAATTTGTTAAAAACAATTATGGTTTAATTTAAAAAAAAGACCGTCCCGCAGTGTCTTGCGTACATTTCTGAGAGGCACCTGCACTTACTTGAATACGCCTTTTTAGGGACGTTCTCCCACGAAGTAATAAATTCACTTTTGTAACGTATTTCAATATTACCTATGTTACATAACTATGAAATAAAGATATTCGATTGATTGAGTAAGATTAAGTGCTTTTTTTATTATGTGTTAATAAAGAGTTTTGTACCTAGTTATAGTATCGTTCATTTCCAATTGGCAAGTTATTACTAATTAAATTATTATTCAGTATAAACTTTCTTTTTCCCTAAAGAAATAGACAGTTTTGATGAAATATTTAACTGACTGCAAGCTGAAACAGGAAAGATACCGACATAATTTAATGAAATAAAATACACGAATACCCACAAACGCAAAAAAAAATTCTTTCTTTTTGTCCTCATTTACGGTAATATTTATTTTGTAGTATTCTAACAGGTCTTGTAGTAGTTGATGGCCGTTTATATAATTTCCCGTGGAACAGCACATTTTCTCCGTCACGGTGGTCTAAGACAACAAAATGTATGGAATCACAATTAAACACTTTTTTCTCCGCGGTAACGTCATGTCTCGAACGATTAAATAACTATTTATCGCATTCATGCAATTCTACATATTTTCGGCTAAACAGGACGGCACGTTATAACGGCGCCTTTATCTCATGGCAAAATATAAAATACCTACAGTACCTAATTATAGTAGGTACCTAACAATTTTTATTTATATACCGATTTGTAAATAGTTACACATAAGATAAGATAAGATAAGATAATTTATTTTTGCTACATTATTTAGCCTATTACAATTATTCTATTATACACTTTTTTTAACATTTTTCACATATAGTAATATTTATATTGTTTGTACAACGTAATAAAAATTAATGATTGAAATGGATGGTTTTTTTTTGTGCAACAAAAGAAAATTATTGTCACCCTACAAAGAAAGTGGCAAAGGGACGCTGACCTCGCAAATTTGTGTTCTCGTTTCACAAAGCCAAGTGCACAGTACTAAACGTAATAATACGTCCATGAGAATAAGTTTTAATTATTAAAATTATGAATTTCGTTACAGATTTAAAATATGTATACGTAAACGTAAAATATGTACAGAACCTTCCGCGGGTATGCAAGATTTCCATCATCAGTGGTGTTATCTCGTTCGGCTCATTTCGTGGTCAAACGTACGCGCTATTCAAAAGTGCGGAAAACTCAATAATTTATAGGAAATGTATCATATTACAAGGGCAACACACAATATGCATTATGTAACAGCAACACCTTGATACTAGAACTTTGACGTAAGTTTGACATAACTTTATAACTTTGTTAAACAGGTGTTAAGAAGACGTCTGCTTATCGAAGCAAAGTAATTACTCGTAAAAAATGGAATCGATTGAAATACCACAAGAGGTGCGATCAGACGAAGAGGTTGAGGTTGTGGATGTGGATGAAACATTCCTCACGCCAAGCGAGGACTATACATTCCATGAAGGCGATTGGGAAATAACCATAACTTCATATGCCATGGACTATTTAACGCATCAACGTCGTGTTCAATACAAGAAGTGAGTATTATAAATTAATTATCATAATTTATCAATTTTATCTTCTTGCGAGATAATGGCAAAAAAATAAAAACGCTAGTAATTTGTAGACATAATTTTAGTGCGAAACTATTAACCCGTTATTTTATCTGTTTCAGAAGACTTGAGAGACGGAGAAAATTAATATGTACGGGGAACAAGACGCAAAAAAACCAACAATCCCGCCATAAAAAAAAAACCAAGCCTCAAGAAGAAAAACAAAAAAAACAATGAATCTTTTAATTTAATAAATTAATGTGTTATGTACCTGCATCAGTTAGTTTCATTTCATAATTAAATTGTGGGTATTCCTTATCATATTAGCAAGAGCTTTCATTTACAATAAAAGTGTATTTACACTAATATAAAGAAGGAAGATTTGTATTTGTAAAGAATAAACCCAAAAACTACTGGACCGATTTCAAAAATTCTTTCACCTATAGAAAGCTACATTTTTAGCGAGTAACATAAGCTAATGTTATTTTCAAACTAGCTTTATTATAAGCTCAAGAGCGAAGGCTATTTTTTATCCTGCAAAAGGGGTTCCGGTACAACTGTGTAGTCCACGCAAGTGAAGGCAGGGGCGAAAAGCAAATGTAATATATTCGGCATTACAGAAGAAATTACATTAAATTAGAGATAGTTAAAAAGAAAAACTGATAATCATTGATTTTAATACTCGATAAAATATATGTTTCGGTTATGAATCTAACAATCAATGGGTAAAGTGGAATTTTGTTTTCAAATTGACTAATTGAATTCTATCCCTTTCTAATTTCAATTTCTAAAATACGAGTGGTAAGGAGTAAATCATTGTATAAGCGAGTAACTTTTCCTTATAAATTTAGCAATCGTGATGTAAATACAAATATAGTGTTCTTGTTCGCTAAATAAAGAGGTGTTTACAAATTAACATAAGAAAAGCATTAACGGTTGAATTGTGAATTGACATTCTGTTTTATTAATAGTTCTTGATTTTACCTGACTGTTCTAAACTATGCCTCCAAATTATAATCCATGCAACTTTTTACCCCATTTACTGTTTCACCACCCGTTTCCTAGTTCCCATGGAAATAGTTCATTGATAAAATTTTTAGAGGTTACAACAGATATTGATAAATATACATATTGAATACACATATATACACATATACATATTGAAACAACAGTGAAGGGCCCGTGGTCCCACCGATTGACCTACTGGTAGGATCATGGTATACCACTATGTACCTGTGGTCCTACTGGACTTAAACCTGAGCATGAAATGATTTTAAATGTGTTCGGTTTCAAAGTGAATTTTATTTTAAATGGAGGAAAAAATGTTAGTATTAATTATTTACGTAATAAAAATGCAGAAAAATATCAATACTATTAATCACCTCTAGTCCAGTAAGACCACGGGTACAGAGTGGTATATCGTGGTCGTACCAGAAGGTCAAATCGGTGAGTCACGGGCTCTTCATGAAACAATCTCTTATACATTTTAAAATATTAAGCATTTTATGAAGCATCTTTTCATCAAACGTCACTGCAATGATAATAATTCCACATATCTCACAAACTTCAATAAATATCAAAGTAAGCTTTCCTCAACAAGAACTCCCTTTCATACTATTCATAGGTAGATTGTCTTTTTCTTTTATAACATAGTACAATTAGGTGTTATTGAAAATTGTAAGGCCTTGATAAATGAAATTTTTGTACACTTCCCCAAGTTAAAAATTCAATGGACATCTAGTAAAATAGCTTTGTCTTTCCCTTGATACTTCTCTCTGTTCAAAGTGTATACAAATATCTCCTTCTCACAATCAGAAACAAGTACCAAGCAAAATGTAGCGAAGTACAGTGATGAAATTGGTAAACATTTTGATTTACTGATTAACCAGTACACAGGACAGACAATCATTAATAATCAATATAATATTTATAGGAAGTACTAAATTGATCTTTTTAGAAGAAGGAGAAATGCGAATAAAAAACCTCACATCAAATCAAATCAAAATATCTTTATTTCGTAGTTATGTAACATAATCTTGAAATACGTCATAAGAGTGAATTTTATTACTTTGTGGAAGAACGTGACCACAAAGCGCATTCAAAAATGCTGGTTCCTCTCAGAAGAATACGCAAGAAACTGAGGGACGCTCTTTTTAACAAAATTATTTAAAAAAAAATTTTAACAATAAGTGCTTAAAGAATAGTATTATTGAAACAAACTGATAGGTGAGCGTCTTACACCCATGGATTTTTATCATTTAAGTAGTCTGATACTTTATAATAAGCTTTTGCATAAAGCTTTCGTTTTAGTGTAGTTTTAAACTTATTAAGGGGTAGATCTTGAATGTCAGCTGGGATCTTATTGTAAAAGCGTATACATTGCCTTTTAAAAGATTTCGTGATTTTATTGAGTATTATACTGTTTCTCAGAATTCAATTGCGTAAAAAATGTGATATAATTTTATCTGCATTTCTTTTTGGTACAAATTTACCTGCAGTCGAAAATAATTTTAGATATAATTGAAATATGACATTGCACAGATTGGCATATCGTCATAATAGTTTTCATTATTTTGAGACTGAGTCTCTGCCCCCCTTATTCAGCCGGGCTAACTCGGTTCTGAGGCCCTCCATTCCCCTCTCCAACTCTGACGTCCTTTTTAGGAGCTCACTCACGGTGGTGTTCTGCTCCTTTGTCTCGTAACCCAGCCAGGCCCCAATGGCTTGCGTCTCCCCAAGATTTCTCTTGATGTCCACGCGGGCCTGGCCGAGCCTCGAGACCAGAGTTTTGTTCACCTCCGTGAGCATCTTGCTGTGAGCTCGCTCGACATGCACAAGTTCTTGCGCGCGCCGAGCTTGCTCCAGATCCAGGTTGTTTCGGTGTCTCGACCTGGAGTCTGAGTGTGCCAGCACTATCTCGTAGAGGCCGTGGATAGCTTCGTGAGTGGTGGTTTTACATTCTCTTTTCATAGTGCCAGCTATTTCCAGAGCCTACTTCCCCTTTTAGAGCATGGAGTTGGCCTCAATTGTGGCCAAGTTCATAGCGACCCCTGGGCCTCTCTTTATCGGGAGTAGACTAGCTCGTCTTGGTTCTGACCGCTGCGCCTCGGAAGGCGTTGACGATCCCACGGAGCACACCGAGTCTGAGAGGTCATCCCTGATTATCACATCATTGGGGGATTTTTGGAGCCAGCATTCCACTTTTAGGTTCGTCGCGTCGGGAGTTCCCTCTCAGGGTGCATCCCGCATTCCGATTGGATGCCTGTGGGTGACGTAGGTGTTTTCTGTACACCCACAGTTGCCTCCGGAAGAGATCGCGTCACTGTGGGCTGTGACCGCTTCGACTTTTCCGCCGTTGCCGCAGCTTTATTAAGCGCTTTTTCACGAAGCGATCGTGAAGGTTTTTGCGAAGTTGCAGATAACGTCTGCTCCTTCCTTCCTTTTGTTGACCTCGCAGCCCCAGCGAGCGCAGGTTCACCGACTGACATCTTCGGTTTTTGTGTGTCATCAGAACTTAACGTTTTGGATGAGCTAGACATTTTTGATCTTAATACTAAAATTTTACAACTTAAAATACTAACTAAAATAAAACTAAAAAGGAAAGAGAAGAAAATAGAATAAAAGAATCCTATGTACAATTTGGCAAACTCACTAACACTACTGAGTAACTCGACGCGCTGATGTTGACAAGTTTGCAGGGCCGGCCGGCCGTTCCTCTTCACTGCTGTTTTGGTGTTCGCCGCAGCGTTGTTGATGTGGTGGATGTACCCTCTCTGCGTCCCAAAGGTCTTCTCAATGCTTGAGTCGAACTCGCCTAACTCGATGACTGGCCCTCAGGTATTTTGTATGAAACACGTAGTAACCTTACGGGCCAGAGTATAGGGCTCAACTAGACGAGTCGTTTGAGCCCAAGCACGACTTTCTAGGCCTTTAGGGGCCGAAGTTAGGCAGAGGGGGGTGAAGGTGGGCGGAAAACATGGAATAAAGTTTGAGGGGGTGAGGGGGGTGAGGGGTTGGGAGGTATGTAGGTGTGAAGGGGGTTGCGACTTGACGACACTTCAGTTAGACACACTCTGATGAGCGCCGTCCGTGATCCTCAAGCTACGGTGATATGTGGCGTTCTACTGGTCCAGTAACTGTGGCTACGCTGTATGTTGGTACCGTCACTTTGGCACATGCAACGCAAGCAACTTTTGCAACGCAACCCACGACACTGTCACTCGGCAGAGTGTTCCAGCAGCACTCGGTTCCTGAGTTCGAAGCGCCCAGCTAGGTCCTCGATGTCTTCGGAGCCCCCAGCGCCGTCCAGCGGTTCGAGTTGCGACACTACGAAAGGCGCGTCACCTTTTGCACTCCGTGGAGGGAAAACGTCACGATTTTGGTAAACAACGGAATTTTCCGATGGATTGCGTACCAAATCCTACCTTTTTATGGCGTTTTTAGCAAAATGGTGAACGCTGTTACACCTCAACCCGCAGACCGATCTGGATGATCCGAAGCTCTCCCGATTCTCGAAATCCCGGTTCACCAAGTTACTTCTCCGATGTCGACCGGTTTTGCTCACTGGATTCCCGTTGAACACTGAGGCTTCCCTTAAGGTCCGGGATCGCCACAAACGATTTCACTTGTGAGTTGGACGTTACCGAACAACCGTGCAAACTCTTGCGCGTCTATCTGCTAAAATTCGATTTTTGGCGAATTTTTTTCGCGGAGCAGATACTTATATTACGACGTTTTGAGTGTTCTCCTGATTGATGTTGATAATTTTAATTTAAACATTACGAAATTTCTAATTTTTAATACTAAAAGTTCTAAATTTACACTTCTATCGGCAGTCCCTGTAACTGTCAACCAGTTTTTTCAGATGTAAGACTTAACGCAAAATACTTACCAGAACCCATACACGTTATAACATTACTTCCGTTCAAATGGAAACCTCGATGGCAACTAAAGTGCACTGATTGTCCTAATCGCAAACCCTGGTCAAACTGTATCAGTCGATCATTACTGACATTCAATTGCGGACATACAACATCTGAAAAGTTTAACAATATTTAGAATTGTTAATTAAAAGATATTTAAGATATTTAAAGATAAAAAAGATATAAAAGATATTTAAAGATATTTAATACATACATATAAAATTATGACACAATACAAAAAAAAATACTATTTGGTTACTTTAAAAAGTACAGCTTGACATATAAGTTAGAAAATAACAGACAAATGAAGCATAACTAAACAGCCATTTGTTTGTATGTTATAAATAATACAATGAACAATTGCTTTCTAGGAGATCTACACAAATCCATTTAAATGGGAAAATTACTAAGGTGGTCGCATTACAAGTCAAATATTCGTTCATATTTCGTTTAGAAATACATGGTTTTCTGTATAAACTAAACTTACTAACAACTTTTATAATGATGGTGTTTGTCTGCCCTTCTGGTAATGTACATGTATACAAATCGCTGTGTCTCGATGACATCTTGTTCAAAATCAGTCTGTATTCATTTTGGTTATTGTTTGAATTGTTTAGCCATACTGTAAAAAAAATTATAGAATGACAACAAAGTAGAACATTTTGAGCTCAAACCTAATTTTGTCTATTTTGAAGTTAACAGATAAAATTTTAATAGGCTTTAATCTAAAACAAAGGCATAGTCCCTAAGAATTAAATTGCTAACCTTGAGAATTACATAAATTATATTAACGGTCTCGGGGCCCAGATGTACACTCAATAGTCAAATGCTAAAGCACAATCATAAATGCTAAAAAAATATATTGACTTCTATGGAATTGCCTTATCTCATGCCTTAAATTTGTTCAACACTAATGATTTGTTATTACACTTTAATAAAACGTAATGCAAAAAATTTACATTGCCCAACATTCAAAAAGTTGACGTCAACTTGAGACTGACTTACTGTTATGATATTATAGTGAATTTGTATTAAACTTAATTTAGTTGATGAAACAATATTTTAGGGTATTAACATAGACACCAAATTACAGTGGGGTCCACATATTATGAAGATGGCTGGCCAACTGAGCTCTGTGACTTTTGCAGTTAGACCAATATAAAAAAATAACTGATGTGCTTACAGTGAAGCTGCATTTTAGCTACTTTCATAGCACAATATTGTAGACTAGTGTAGCTACACGAAAAGGATATATATCTCTACAATATTGTTACGGGCTATAGATCCAGATATTTAGGATGCACGAAAACACCGATTTATTATGAAACGAAATTTCAAACTGTCATAAATCACTTTTATCGCACTCGCAGTCCGCACTTGACTGTCCAAGAAACTGACTCAGTCACGGCGCTGCGCGGTGTGGGGATCCCGCAGCGTCTCGAAAATTCTCTCGTCGTACTTTCCATTTTGAAATTTTAATTTCAATTTATCGTGAGAATAATCTACACGCCGGCGCTTAGCTTTTGACTGCCGCGATGCCATCTCAAAAATCTAATTTTAGAGCGCACAATTTCTTTTGAGTGATTCCGTCTCAGAAATAAAATTACATTTGTAATTTATTTTGATCTCAAGTTTTTAGTTATTTCTGTATTCAGTTGATGTGTTTGTGAAAGCCGCGTGGTCATTTGAGTACTTTCTATAACACATCGAGGTGCTTCTAAGCATAGACGTCACACCATCATACAGCATTCTGCTTTGGGGAAGAGTCCCTGACATGCAGTTTTGATGGACACATCAGAGGTCACTGTAGCGCCTCTGCCAAGTCGGCAAACGACCATCATCGGGAACTTTTATCTAGAATCACCTCGAGACACTTTTAAAAATGTCTGAAAGTTACATAAGTAGAGATTGTACTTTGGGTACTTAGGTGAATTCGCAAATTACTAGTTCCTATTAAATATAGTTTAGAAAATAACTAGGGTGTTGCAGCATCGTTAAGCCAGATCACGCCAGAACGCGCTTCAATACCTGGGTCACTGCTTAAAAGGACGTTTAATTTTGTAAGAAATGAATTTTTACAAGATTTCTTAATATTTTCTTTGTATACCTATCACTCTATTTCGACTTTTTTTCATTTAAAATTATCAAGTTGAAATTAATAACAAACAGTTACAAATTTATTTTAACAACTTTAATTCTATACAGGGCTATCTATGGGGCTGCAAACTGAGATCAATGCCTTAAAATGACCAAAAGTATTTTATTGCCTTACACATATTATTTACAACATTCATTTTCATAATCAAAGGTGCGTCATGCAAACCTATAGATTCCTTTCCGTTGACTTTGAATTTTAAATATGGCATAAACGGAGGTCTTACAGCACAAGTAAAGGGAGAAATCTGACCATTTTCTAATTTTAGATGAATTTCAAAGATCTGTAGGTACCTTAAAAGGCAAATACGGAGCTCAAAGTTATACAAGGTGCAATTTTAACAATTATTCAAATTTTTATATAAGTAATGATCTTTGATAAAAAACGGATGGCCATCTTGTTTACTTTTAGTATTGTTCAATAGAAAAATATTGAGATATGACTACACAAACCTTTTCTGAAAAAAACAATAACTCTCATCACCATTCACAGTCGCAGCACGCTCCGCCCCGTTTCGGCTTCAAGGTCTCGAGCGCGTCGTAAAAAAGAAGGCAACTAAACGTTATAAAAAAACGCTGTAGATAAAATAATTTATTATGAAAATGTAACCTACTTTTTTTATTTACTTAATGAGGTCTATTGGTGATACCTACCATCTAGAATGTTTTTGGTTGGTTATTAAAATTCCATCCTGTATTACGGTAGGGAACTCTCAGGGCGCTGTCCGACTCGCACTTGACCGTTTTTTAAACCATAGTATTGCAGAGGATACAACTAGAATAAATTATTCACCAATATTATGTTGTCCCATTGATTGCACCCACGACCATTCAGGTTTTCCAGCTCGAGACTGAACCATGCAGTTGAGATGCACTGTGCTATCAGGATACACAAACAATTCACCAGAAGGTTCGACCGACGCTGAACCAGTAACCACAGTGTATTTTATCGTCGGAGGCGCATCACCTGTAATCCCATATAACACGACATGTATATCAAAGCTTCTGGAGCGTTTTGATGTAGATAATGTTTATAATTCAAGTTAATACTGGAGGGCAGTATAGTATTTTGATGTAACATTTTGAGAGGGATAGCATTACCTTGAAATGTCAAGGAACTTGATTTTTATATTCCAACATATCCTAATCCTAACTAATGTTATAAATGCAAAAGTGAGTTTGTTTGTTACGCTTTCACGCCCGCCTTAACTACTCAACTGATAATCATAAAATTATGAGGGGAAAAGGGACGTTTGAAACCGAGGCGGAATGCTATAGAATATATGTATGAAATAGTAATGCGAGGAGATCGGAAAGAATCAGTACATATCATAACAGAGAGAAGAAAAGTGGAGTTAGATGAGAGTAAAAGTGTGAGAGGGAATGAGAACAGAGTGAAAGCAGAAAACGATTACAAGGGCGTAAAGTCTGTCAATAAAGAAAAAGCGTGATGAAAACCTGTAAAATAATAGTACCTACAGTATGATGCAAGTACGGTAAGCTGCATATTATAGTCGAGGTGTTTATAGGCACGACGCGAAGCCGAGTGCTTATAATAAACTGATGACTATAATAGCCGGCTTACTGAGTACGAGCATCATACGACGTTTTGCAATACATTTGCGATTAAAATTAAGTGTATACCTACTTCAAATGTAATAACGGGAGCTAATGGCGACCGCTTAGCCTAGTGGGTAGCGACCCTGCCTACGAAGCTAGAGGTCCCGGGTTCGAATCCCAGGTCGGGTCAGTATTAATATGATGAATATTGATACTGGTACCGGGTCTTGGTTGTTATATATTAAAAAAAAAAAAAATTATATATGTATATATTATAAAGAATATTTAAGTATGTATATCAGTTGTCTAGTAACCCATAACACAAGCATAATATTTGCTTACTTTGGGACTAGATGGCGCTGTGTGGGAAGTCCCATGTATTATTATTATTATTATTATAATGGCGCGAGCGGCTTGTTTTTCACGTTTTACGCATGCGTTACAAACAGAATGCTCATTTGTGATTGGTGTAAAGTAAAAAGGCCTAGTACTGTAAAAAACAACATTACAGTACAAGTTTAGATGTCATAAAAACCATATTAATAGCAAATGTATTAAAAATAATTATTAAAATAGCATTTGTTCCTTTAAAAACCTAATTAAATTGAATTGATAATTATATTTCTTATTATGACTTATTAATAATTTAATAATAATAACTAAATAAAATGAATAAATACATTTATTTCATTGTTTTTAAGGAACAACTTTTAAATTTTTAATTTTCTTAATGGCTTTTCATAATGAGCTTTTTTAAAAAATGTTACTTTTATTTTGTTATTTTTTATAAAAAATAATAGCCCTATGGTTGACTGTGAGTCAATCATTTTAGAGAAAAACATTGCAGTGCCTTCTGGCGACCTAACCAATAAATATATCCAAAAACCTAGTCACAAGTGATACATACCAATGTAAATCAAAAGACTGCATGACATATTGACCTAGCTGTTTTATACACATACATTTACTGCAGCGCTCCCTGGTGCCCTATAAATGTAAAACATGTCTAAAACTGGTTTTAAGGTAATATCTACGTAATACATGAGGTAATATGTAATACGTAAAAACCACATCAAAATTGGTTCTGTAATTTTGGAGGAAAATGATAACAAACACAAACACACACCCCTTACCCCAAACGCACATATACCGTCTTCATTCCATCGTGGGTAATAAACTGAAATTCACCAATGCGCTTGCATAGTACCCGACCGACGGGAGAAAGGCTTTGGACCCTTCTGCCGTCGTCGCATGCTACGAAAACAAGATACAAAGTGTTAAAAACAATAACTAGAAAAATGGTAATATTATAAAATTAAATATAAAATTTAAAAAACCCCCGACACTAAAAAAAACTAACCTTTAAAAAGTGTGAAATAATACAAGTTTAAGGTTTTACGCTTTTAGGGATCAAAAATCATTAGACAATGAACAAACTTGTATTATTTCACACTTTTTAAAGGTTAGTTTTTTTGTGACGGGCGTTTTTAAAATTTTTAATTTAATTTTTATTTCAATTTTTTTGAATTCACTTAGTTAAACTAATTCATACATGATCAAACAAAAAAAAAATTTAAGTTTTCATTTCGTTTGTATTATGAGGAATATTAATTCCTCATTTTCTTTCAATATAGTGTACATTATTCTACTACTCAAGCCCTTTCATTTGCTACCCATGTTGAGAGATTTGTGAAATAGAAAAAATGTAATTTGCCATTTTGTGGTGGCGACCATCTTGGATTTGAAATTTGTCATTTTACTGGTCAAGTCCTTTCATCTGATACCCATATTGATGAATTAGTGAAAAAAATACGTAATTCGCCATTTTGTGGTGGCGGCCATCTTGGATTTAAAATTTGTCATAGTGTATAGTATTCTACTAGTCAAACCCTTTCATTTGAAACCCATATTGATGGAGTAGTGAAAAAACATATCCACCATTTTGTGGCGGCGGCCATCTTGGACTGATTTTCATGCAACATAGCTAAGAACACTCCCGACTAATTTACCTTTCATATAAAAAAATCCGCATCCAAATCGGTTCAACCGTTTGGGAGCTATGATGCCACGGACAGATACACACACACGTCCAACTTATAACACCCCTCTTTTTGCGTTGGGGGAAAAAAACATATAAAATTTAACAACATAAAAAATTATTAACTGCAAAGACAAAAACAATTCCGGATCTTTATAACATATAGAATTTTGTTAGACCAAAGTAGAATGTATCAAGTGCCAGTTACAGTGTGCCAAAGAAACAAATTTACATACAGTTGAAACACATAACCCTCCTTTTTAAGGCAGGCAGTCAAAATGAACAATGATGTTAAATTTAAAAATGAAAATCGATAAAATGCATTTTCTGCCTACTTCTAGTGTAAGAACTAATATTTAACACCTAGCAGTAGTGAAAAATTTGAATCAATGGAAAACAAAAATCAATGATATCCATTTAGTCTACTTCATCCAATCTTGTGTCAAAGTGGCAAATTCAAGTACAAAAAAGGACCAACTTCAAGGACTACAATTTGTAATCAGTTTACATAACCTTTTGTTAAACAAATTATCATTGCAGCAAACTAACCTGTATAATTAGTAACCATCATAGTGGGAACACATTCTGGTAATTTTGGTACCCATTCCCCATTCTTACAATGCGAGATGCTTTCACCTTTTAGTTTATACAAACCTATTTCAATGCATCTTGCTGTAACCACTGAGCTATGTGGTAAGTGCGTTCCTGGCTGCAATAAATTGTAAAATAACTGTAATTAACTATAATAACTATAATTAATAGCGCAATTTAAGCATTAAGTAGGACTTACCTCAATAGAAGAGTTTTTAAATGACACAAGTAGCAAAGAATTTTCATCATTATATACACATTCTCTAAGGATTGGTTGAAATCGTCCATCTATGAATAAAGAAATTATTTTAGAACAATATCTCAAATGATTATGTATTAATCTATTTCTGCATGGGTTATATATATATATATTGTAGTAGATAAACAAATGTTTTATTAGTACCTGGTGTAGTGGAACACAAGGGACCAACCCAGTTGCCATCTATGCATTTTATTTTACAGATTAACCTTTCATTTAAGGGTCCTATTAATCCTGGAAATTTCACCTGAAACATTTGATATTTATTTCAAAAATCTATCAAAGGAAAAAGATCTTGTCATCAGGGGCGCGCGGTGAAGAGAAGCCAGCCGCAATCATTTAGGCAATATACCTCCTTTTATTTATCTTATGGTCGTGTATTCTAATGTTTAGTGCTCGTTAGTATATAAACATTAGAATACACCATTATAATATAAATGAAAGGATGTATATTGTCTACATTAACACAATTGTGACTGGCTTCCCTTCAGTGAAGGGATAATTTATTATGATTATGATAAAATAGGCGATACACATCCTTTCATTTATATTGTGATGGTGTATTTTAATGTTTGTATACTAATGAGTGCTAAACATTAGAATACATCATCATAATATAAATGAAAGGATGTATATCGCCTACATTATCGCGGCCGGCTTCTCTTCACCGCACGCCACTGCTTGTCATATGACGTCTAGAATCTAGACCTATAATTCTAGTGAGCATTGACAGTGTGTATACTAGTAGCTATGAGTTCTGTTATTCACCTTCCAGCTCAATCATCAGATCAGCTCAATAGTACCATAATTATTGTCTGCCAAACAATATATACGTATTTATGTAAAACATCTTTATGCAATTGACCATTGAGAAGTTTCCTGACAGGATTCATGAACAGAATGATCAACAGGACCTGGTCACTGGATCATTGCATTGTCATTGGTACCTCATATGTATGCAAAATTTTAACTTTGTAGGTTAAGAGGAAATGGCTCTAAATTAGCTTTATATGTCTTATTATCTTCTCTTAATTCTATTCTACTAATATATATTACAAAAGAGTGAAGTTGGCATTGAGTCATTGTTTTCTATTACAGCTAATGTTTAGCTGTAATAGAAATATAAGTGTTATAATATGGGTAATATTTGTGATTTAAGAAGTTGAAATATAATTGGTTGATGGCTAATTTTGTATATTTGTGTTCTTGTTTAATCCACTGATTATAGCATTTAAATGTATAAATCAAAGACTTTACTAATTATAATGAATTTAATTGGACAGCATGATAATCCTATTACTTACGAGATTTAGAAGGAGATAGACATGCATCGATCATGAATGATTTGATTAAAATGATCGAATCACAGAAAAGTATTGATGATTGCAATCAATATTTTCTTAATGAATCAATCACACAATCATTCAAAGTTCGACAATTGTGATTAATAGCACAATGAATGATTCTCGCTCGACTCGATCTTTCAATAGTACCTACATTCGTTCAAATATTAAGCAAAACGAACCCACGGAGGCGGGTCCTATCCTATGTGTAACATACTATTCTTTAATGTTCTTACCATATAAAAAGTTATAAAATTAGTAGGTAATTATTATTACTCAAACCACATTCATATAAATAAGCACCTACCTAACACTATAGAAAAATTTATTTTATTAATATTAATTAGGAATTACAATTAAATTCATCTTTACTAAAACCTAACTAACTTAAATAAATATAAATTAATACAGGTAAATCGCATGAGCAAGATATGGATTTTCGTTTTCAATCAATGATTGAGTACAAATGAATGATCGAGTACGAAGGAATGATTGACGACTGATAACAAGCACAATATTATGTCTGGGCAAGACGATCACATTCTATTCTAAAAAGATCAAATGAATGCTTGATTGATTTGATTGGTTCTTTTTCGAAATCAAAACTTGAATGATTCAATCATTTTAAATGATCAATTTACACATGTCTAGTAGAAAAGGAAGAGAGCATTTACAGTGTTGCCCGGTTACAAATAAAATCATGTCATAAACAACTACAATTCCAATCAAACTTTATGGCGGATGTGAACATAGGCACAAGTTGCGTCGCAGTAACCAGGTTTAGGTGTAGCGGGACACAGTGGAGCGAGGGGCATATAACTGTACCTGCGTAAGCACACTTATAGCGTTGTATTCCGATCCACCATAACGTTTCAGGCGAATTATACTATTAATAGAAAGTTGATAGAAAAGGTATGAATAAAGTTATTAAAATGTACATATTAATGAAATAAAAATTTACGTATGTACATTTTCGGTTCTTATTGCAGGTTAAAGGTTGACAAATTTCAATTTTTCGTATAATGAATTAGACAATCCTAAGTACAACGGTGCATTCCTACAATATCAAACTATTGATTTGTAAATAAGAAATAGATAAGGACATCTCAGAGTTAAATGAGCAACACGAGAGTCCATCCATTTCAAAACAATGTATAGTTCTGACTGAGAAGCATTCTTGTTAAAAGTTGATGAAAAATAGAACGCTTCATGTGCACGGGCCCAGCTTCTACTAAATATCTTAATCCAGAAGGTGCTGCATTGTAGGTGAATAAAACATGTGTTGTACTTAAGTGTCTCCTCTATGTACAATTATAATTAACTTTTATGCATTAGTGTTACTTCGCTATAGGGAAAGAGGGGCTTTAAGAACCACTTACAAGTTACACTAATATAACTTAGAATTCATTTTGCTTTAGAAAATATCCATTTCACGTTTATGTGCAACAAGCCGTGAGAAAACAATAATTGTGATTGATAAAATTTATAATAACAATATTAACCTACCTCAGATATTCTTGAAAAATCGGAACGAAAACGAATCACATCCAAATTTGTATCCACACTGGTTACATCAGGCAATGAACATTTAAATTCTTCTGCACAAAAGAAATTTAAAAGCATTTAAAGTCTGAAAAATTGCCAGTCTTAAATTTGTATATTATATTTCAATGTTTATTGTAGTCTGATAGCTTTAGTATCTTTATCAATAGTTTGCCTTTAGAATTGGGGCACAGGTATTTGGAGTTAGTAAGGGATGCATTTTGTAGGGGTTGGTGTCCCCTTTCAAATGACACCTGACTACTCCCGAGGAAATGTGTAGTTTTTTAAAATTACTATTTTAATGCGCGTAAAAACGAACGTAATTTTACGCTTTCAAAATTATGTGGCTTGGTAATTTATGTGTCTCTAATAAAAAAAAATATGGTTAGATATTTTTTGAGTAATTTTCAACATAATATTTCATTGTTTAAAATACTTTTACAAATGTTTCGTACAATAGTTGGGAATTTGTTGCTGTAAAATAGATCGTATTCAGGGTTGACTTTGCAAAACTGCTACCCTAAGAATATTAATTATAAGAAACAGACGGGTGAGGTGGAGAGATTAAACGAAATTTTAGAAATGCGGAAATACGAAAAAAACGAAATTTTAAAAATGCGGAATTACGAAAGAAACGAAATTAAAAATAAGTAGGTACATATCTGCTACTAAGATATTTTTGATTGCCTTTAAACTCAAAACACTTGAAACTAACTATAAATGGCCAGACACTCATCTAATAAGTATCAATTATTTAGGTTTGGTATATAAAATGTTTAAAAGAAATTCTGTTCTACCTTGACAGAATTTCTTTTAAACATTATTTTACTTACCAAACCTAAATAGTTGATAAAACTGAATATATAGACACTTCGACTACTGTTCCAACAATAGTTGGTTCCAACCCACTAGGAATATAAAAAACGTGCAAAACGAGCGTGCTGCGATAGGGGCCGCTGAATGCTATGCAAATGAAATTTTCACTTGTTAAGTGCTTAGGTACTAAAGTTAGGTTAGGACATTCTTAACGTATGTACTGTTTTAAATTTATTTTAATGTTGAAGTCTATTCTCTCTTTCAATAGTAAACCTATGTAAATTTAAATTTTTAATTTTCGTTACTTTTTTGCATTTCCATGTTTCTAAAAATTCTGAAAGTTGATGTCGTGTCCGTGTCTCACCATCCCCTAAATGATTATTAATACTTCTAGGGTGGCAGTTTTAAACGGCATAGGTACCCGTATTCCACCTTTTTATGCTCGAGTTTGACATTACTAAGCTACATCATTCTGTTCTAGTTGTTTGTTCCCTAGCATAAATGCTTTTTGGTGTTTTCAGCCAAGATAGGTTACTGGTCCACCATTATTAAATTGAAACATCAGGTTTGGTCAGGATTTGCATATGTCAATGTAAGGAGCAAAATAAAGTGGAATGATAAGCCACTCAAAAGCTTTTTTATCCATAATAAATAGGTTAATGGTTCACCATTTACTAATCAACAAATTAGGTTAGGTTAGGTTTATGTCAATGTGGGAAGCGAAGCAAAGTGGAGCAACGAGTGACCCAGAAGCCGTTCTATCAATTTTAGATGGGTTAAGGGTCCACCATTCCAAATTGATAAGATCAGATAAAGTCAATGCGAGGAGCAAAACGTAGCAGAGAGACAAGCTATTTAGAAGTTTATCTTTTTATTTAAAATTCTGCCAAATTATGTTACCTATTGATGATTAGGAGTAGTTACACACACACATTGTTTTTAAGATATGTAAGTAATATTTTTAGGAAAGAAAATTTAAATTCATATTTCTCAGTAACCTTACATCTCACCAGGGGGAGTGGTACGAGAGGGAACTCTTCCCCCACCCCTTCCACCTGCTCATGTACTTTTGACTCCTGCCCTCCAATTAAAAATGTTTTCCTTTGTCATACGTACCTTTGCAGATTACTTAATATATTCAAATATGTTGTGATTAACTTTTTAATTTCACACATGACGTCATGAATAAAAAAAAACAACTTGGTTTCATACTCAATAAAATAACCATTCCAAAGATACAAAATGTGGTAGCGCTTTCCATTGTAGTCCGCTGAAAAGTTACAAAATATTTATTAGGGCTTATTGGGGAGGGGTGTAGGAACTTCATGCAGTAAATATTTTTTTTAGGAAATGAAAAAATATATATAAGGCTTATTAGTGGCTCGTCTCTCCGCTCCGCTTCGCTTCTCGCATTATCACAAGCAAACCATAACCTAACCTATTTTTTTGAAATGATGGACCATCAACCTATCTTAGCCATATTTCAAATTGATCATTTTTATGAATACAATTTTCATCAGGCAACAATGGAAAGCCGACCCCAGTAACATTGTGAGACATCGTGGTAAAATTCTAATCTTACCTTGATAGAATGTAGTATTCTCGCACGAACAGCACAAAAGACATAAATACAACAGCAAAAACAAATGGATAATGATAAGATACATTTTACCACACGAAAATCTATGCGTTTCACGGTAAGTACTTATGTGTTCATCGTAAATTTCTAATATTTAAATAAACAATTATTCCGTTTTGGGTTTCACGTCATTTTCGTTTTCTATGCACTCTTCTTCTTCTTCTTAGTTAATGGCGTTTTCTGCATATAATGGCCCTAGTACACAATGGCCGCTGCTAGCCCATTACAGGCCATCGCCATTGTGTACAGGGGGCAATGGCGCATGATGGCGGATAATTGTCAGTGGGCAATGGTGAGTGGCGCGCAATGGCGATGTTGTCGGTTTTTTCAAAGGAATTGTAGCGTGGCGTGGCCGGTGTGTTCACATCACACAGTCGCCCATTGCGCCTGACCACCGACGGGAGTGGTGAATTTATTGCGGAAAGAAATAAAATACTACAATGTCGCTATCGTGGAATAATGAAGAGACCTTCGACTTTATTCAGTTGTATCAATCTGAACCCGTAATTTGGGACCCAAATAATGAATTTCATAAGGACAAAAACAAGTTATGTTAGCATTTCTTAGTAGGTATTTGTTTTTTTTTCTACGAACGAAAATTATAACAGAATGTACACACACATGCACATACGCATTGAATAGGTTTTTTTGTAATTCCCAGACGATATTTTGATTAAATTGCCGCAGCCGTGATTACTTCGACGTCCATCGTAGTGGCTTTGCGAGGCAGTAATGAGCTATATACCATTGTGTGAACACTTTTTCGTCAGTGGCCGATGCTGGCCTATCGTGGCGTATGGCCGTGCATGGCCCATTGTGTACTGGACGCTTAACAATTTCGCCAACTATGCACTCTGCGCTCTGCATGCTCTAATCAAATTGAAACAAATATCAAATCACTAAACTATTGTATCCTAGACATGGGTAACGTCAGGCGTCAGGTCAGTTTAACATTTCATTTTTTGTCACTAAAATTACATGTTACCCTTTTTTTTTTTTTTAATTGGCAACACGTGGATGACGTATTTGCCACAAACAAGAAAAAGGGAAACGTTATTCAATAATATTTAATGTAATTTCGGTAAACGAAATTTCGAAGTAAAAAATATCAGTCTGGAGAAATATAACTATGATGTCATGAGAAAATGAAAATATATACATGTTTATACTTTAATGTCTTGTACAACAATAAAATCTGATAATATTTTATAAATAATTTTATAATAAACTATTCTAAGTGTATGTGAACTAATTAATGTCCACGTTTATGCACCTTTAATTAACTAAAACATTATATTCACAATCACATTTTTAAGAATTTCAAAACACACACTTGAGTGGTACCTACCTACTCCAAACGCGTGCGCATAGGCCAGCTGCTCGAAGGAGACTCATAATTTGTTCGGATCCTTTTGTAAAAAATTATAATTTAAAATACTTTTTTCCACTTTAACAGCAAAGTTTAATTTCATTGTAGACAATGGTCTATACCTGACATTCAAAGGTTTATCAAGTGATTTCTTTTTAATGTGACTATTTGACCACAGTGATCGGATTGTAAATGTTACAAATAAAGATGGCCGAGGATGCTGAGACCCTTGTTGATTCAAAAAATACATTTAGTAATAATTTTTTATTGTGCAATGGTGAATCTATAAGTCAAAGTTAAAATCACCGCTTACCAAAATATTTTTCTTTGAATTACAAAGTATGCTCAAAGCATCCTCCATAACTTCCTCAAAAACAGAATTAGGCGGCTTGTACACACACAATATAATATATTCATCCAATTCAATTCATGAAAGTTCAGTATTTCTCTCTACAGAAAGCGCAGTTACATCTTACGTTCCTTGCATGTATATCCATTCTTCAACAGAATCAAAGATCCACCACGGATAGTAGCCTTTCTGTTGAAGTTGCGAGCTAGTAGTTGTTGATGTTAAATAACATTTTATCACATTGGTTATAATGTTCCGTAATGCAAAGGACATCAGTTCTTTTTGTCCAATAGATTAGAGAATAGGCTGTGATCGGTGGTTAGAAGATTAGAAAGAAAGATAAAGAATGATCCTTTATGGGTTCCGTTTTTTTTTTTTTTCAAAAACGGATGCACGGAATCCTCAAAATTGTATTTTACATTGCCTCAATTTTTTGGCTTACTAAATTGATCCTTTGTCATTTATTCATCACTAGTTTGTTTCATAAATGTTGACCGCTCAGTTATTAGTAACTCTAACTTAGGTTCTGGTTTCGAACCTGTCAATCATATATATTTTGAATATTTGTGCCGGGTCATAATCAGTGTTTATGTTGTCTGTCTGTGTCTGTTATGTAATATACCGGAACATGATCTTTATTGGAAACGAAAATAATGTACAAGTTTAAAGAAATAAACATATAATCATACCTATATATTTTATTACTACAATCAATAGAAATATTTAACTTTAAATAAGTATATTGATAATGTTGACTATGCACTATTTGCCTTCATCGTTTAAATAAGTTGAAATGAATTTGGGGGCTACATTCTGATCATGTCGTCGTCGTCGACGAAATGTCGTGATAGCCCAGAGCGCAACGAACCTGTCTCAAATTGATAAGGCCCCATAGGGCCATGGTTCGAATCCGGGCGTGTACCAATGAATTTTTCTGACTTAAGTACACAATATCACTGACACCGTGCTTCGGAGGCCACTTTAAGCAGTCGGTCCCGGAGGCTGTCAATAGATGGCGGTCGTTATAGTTTCCAACCCGCAGTGGAGCAGCGTGGTGGACTTAAGCTCCAAGCCCCCCTCCTCACCCTGGGGGAGGCCTAAGCCCCTGCAGTGGGGTAAAAATGGCCTGATGATGATGATAATTCTGATCATAAGCAGCAATGATTTTGTATCAGCTATCTTTTTCTTTCTAATGCTTTATTCTACATGTTAGAACAAACATATGTAAAATTTACGGTCCTTCTAGAACTTTAGTAATTGTCCTGAGGACTAATCCGAAGGCCAGATTTAGCACCTCGTTTCCATCATATTATACTGTACTGTACATACACTGTATTATACTGTATCATATCATACTGTATCAATGTATCATACTTGGGTGAAACGAGGTGTAACAACAATTTACAAACCTATTATTACAAATATATGTATAGACCCTGTGATACTTAAGAATCGCTGACAGCACAAATATTTTCATGTCATATGAATTTTTTATGTGTTACCTTTATTTTAAAGTGGCACCGCCTTTATAACAGCTCATTTTTTATATCAATAAAATACTATTAGAATTTTATATAGAAATTAGCTAACAAAACAGCAATTAGTTATAAATGGAACTTCATAAGTAACAGATCTATGCAACGTCACATAAAATAATTATATAAAGTCTAAGTCTTTGTCATCAGTCTTTTTCTTTAGGCACCATAATTTTATTAGATTTACACAGAAAAGGTTATTAAAAAACCTGATATGGCACAGTTTTGGGCTCGAATGAAATGTAATAACATACCTATACTTCACAAATCAATGAAAATAATATTTAACATTGTTATGATTATGTTCAGAAAGAACTTCAGGCAACTGCTACTAATACGAACAAACTACAGGTAGAAATAATTTAATTACAAAAATAAATGAATGGCATACATTCACTTATTAATGATACCTACTATTTGATGTTGAATAATATCACTGTAAATCTTCTTAAACAAAGGAAACATCAAATGTTAAACTTAATCTGACAAAACTAGCTCTGAGCCAAAAATTGAACATTTACAAATGACAAAATTTCATATATATTTTTTTTTATTACATGTAGAAATGAAATAAACTTAGTTCTGCCTTATAAATTAATTATATAAATACTATAATCTATGTAGGTATGTTTAAATTGTAAATGCATTCAATAATTTTATTAGATTTACACAGAAAAGGTTATTAAAAAACCTGATATGGCACAGTTTTGGGCTCGAATGAAATGTAATAACATACCTATACTTCACAAATCAATGAAAATAATATTTAACATTGTTATGATTATGTTCAGAAAGAACTTCAGGCAACTGCTACTAATACGAACAAACTACAGGTAGAAATAATTTAATTACAAAAATAAATGAATGGCATACATTCACTTATTAATGATACCTACTATTTGATGTTGAATAATATCACTGTAAATCTTCTTAAACAAAGGAAACATCAAATGTTAAACTTAATCTGACAAAACTAGCTCTGAGCCAAAAATTGAACATTTACAAATGACAAAATTTCATATATATTTTTTTTTATTACATGTAGAAATGAAATAAACTTAGTTCTGCCTTATAAATTAATTATATAAATACTATAATCTATGTAGGTATGTTTAAATTGTAAATGCATTCAGCGTAAAGTATTATAACTAAAATTACAGTTAGTGTAGTTCACAAGTATTTCTTAAAACATATAATTCAGAAGCTAGGTTTAAGTATGTTTTATAATATACTCTATAATATTACAACTAAAATCAATTCTTTAAAATTAATGAGGCATAAATTTAAAGATTTTACTGGCATAAAGTAATGTTTGTATTTTTAATGACCCAAAATCCTACAGAATATGGAGGTAATACTATTTGATTGCCATACATTAAAAGTTTTGGTTGCAAATCAAGTTTTGTATTATAGCTTAAAGGCCAGCCATTTAGTAAGATTTTAGTACTTTTTCTGTTATTTGAGGGAGCTCTGACCACATATTCATCTATAAACAAGTTGTCACCATATAAAGCTGTACCTTTTAAAGTTAAACGAATGGTTTGCTTTTGCAAGTTCATACCATACACTGTTACTGCTGAAGTGTCATTAGTATATCCTGTTTTTGTGCAATGCATATAGAAGCGTTGCTCTTTAGAACAATTACATTTAATGTCTAAGACTTTGTTACCAACCAATTTTTTATATAGCACACTGACCCACCAATCTGGTAGAGGATTCAGATCTTTATCAAGAAGGCTATAGTTACCGCCAACTAAACTCTGCCTAAACACTGTCGTAATATTGTTTTTTGCTGAAAGGCCCAATTTATCCAACCATAGTGGAGTTGCCGCGTAACTATTAGAAATTCCTGGGGCACCACCACCATAGGAACTACTTGTTTCAGTGAGCCACATCGGTATGTCAATGTATTTCAGAGTATGTTCCTTCATTGTTTGTATTTGCTCTTCAAATAGGTAGAAAGTATTGACATCCCAAAAATCTTCTAAAGTGGCGGTTCTACTATTTAAATAGTATTGGTGCCATGCCCTCACATTTATAGTGTCTGAAGCGTTGTCTAAGAACTCTACCATATATTTGAGGCATTCTGGCCGATGCGGTTGCGGTCGGGTAGTGTCAGGTCCAACAATCAAAGAATCTCTATAACCCACTTGATACAAAAGAGATTTTAGTTTCCGAAAATCATTACCTAATTGTTTGGGAGTGACAGTAATATTAAAAGTATGGTTGAATGAATTAGGTTCATTCCCTAATTGCCAGTCAATATCAAATTGCTGCGAAATTGCATATGATAATAATTCCTTAGCATTCAGGTCGTTCCATTCGAATCCACGTCGTAGTAACACATTGAGAGTAAATAGCAACTTGAGATTTGTATCTCTGCAGAATTTGTTGATTTCCGAAAACTTTTTTCCAGTCATAATGAAAAATGGCAAATATTTCTTTTTACACATATGTTTTACAAATGCACAAATCTGCTTAGAAGCGTGGCATTTTTCGCAAGTAAGATCGGGTATGTCTTCTTTACTAAAAATTAGGCGATCTGATAAAGTGCCACCCAGTCTAAGTCGAGCAGGTGCTAATTCCGAAGCTAGTGAACGTAATCTTTGACTCCAGAAATCAATCTTGCTTGGTCTTCTTATTTCAGAAGTATCAATACCAATGCTAAGGAAATCGTCAGGAAGGTACGCCACCACGTGTTGATCTTTGTTCAATATTAGTGAATACGTTTGGTAATTACTCATATTTGTAGCAAATATACATAACAGAGTTATGTTTAAACATAATACGACTGCACACGTCAATAATAAACGTCTACTGGACATCATTTTTAAAATGACTGCACACAATTTATTGCGATATATGCATAACGTTTAATTTCATTTAATTTAAATCATGTCTAATTTCTAAATTCACAATTCACTAATGTAGACACACCTTTAATAAGCACAGGCCTTAGTTCCATGGATGGCACAGGCACAAGCTGTGGCACAAACAAGCACATGTACAGACCGCAGACAGTGATGTACAGCTTACTTAAAGCAGTTAAAGCATAGACATATATATACTAGCGTAGGAGACCAACTGACATCTAAACATCGCATGACCGAAACGGAAATGAGTATGTGTGCAAAATTCACATGTGGTTGAGCCAGTTTTAGTGTTGTGCATAGGTGTTTTTTATATTATCGATAGCACGTAGTACTTTCATGATAATGTGTCGTTGAAATTACCGCCGAAAAGTCGAAATCGGCAATCCTATTTATTATTTTGAATCTGCTATACTACATAATTTTTGTTTTGAGTTACTTTTCCTAACTTTTAGTTTTTTAAAATGACAAATCATCAATCAGTCAATTCAAATGCCATTTCCTTTACTACAATAAATATTTTTTTTTGTTAACAGTTGATAATAAAAAATTTGCAGAAGTAAAGAAAGCGTTAACATCATTATGGAAATGTTAATATTTAGTTGAATACAAGCCAAGTAATAAATAAAACAATATAAATAAACGATTTTTATTTTTAATTACAATACGTCACGTTGCAACGCATAACAACAAAATTTTAACTCTTTGTAAACAAAAAAATGAGAATGTACAAAACAAAAACATTTACAATAGAGAAGTTCATGATGTTCAAAATATACAATTTAACTCGATAGAATTGAAAGATAAACCAAAACTAATAAAACAGTGAAAGTTTTTTTCAAATTCGTCAATAAATGACTGAGAAATAAATTATTGGTATTTATTAATTTGACGACCGCTTAGCCTAGTGGGTAGCGACCCTGCCTACGAAGCTGGAGGTCCCGGGTTCGAATCCCAGGTCGGGTCAGTATTTATATGATGAATATCGATACTGGTACCGGGTCTTGGTTGTTATATGTATGTGATGTCTTCGCTTGGTACGCAAAACACAAGCTAATGCTTAGTTTGGGGCCACGACGTTGTAATGTGCACGTTATTATTATTATTATTATGTATTTTCGTGCGGTTTGACTGGTGGATTCTTACTGCCCATGACGTCACATTGTCTACTCGATTGAGTGTCGCGTCGTCTCACTACACCACAAATTATGCCTTGGATGCCTTGGACTAGTCTATAATATCTTTTGTTTCTTTGTGTAATAGGTAATTAAGTTTTATTTGAATATAAAGGAACAAGTTTTTGTAAAAGACAAAGTGATAATTTGCCTAAAAGTGATATTTTCACTATGATGGACTTTTTCTTCAAATCCATTTTATATTATTGCTGAAATAAAGGTTTAGGCTCTAAAGTTGAAGGTCCTGGTGATATATCCCGGTAAACGTACGCTGACACCGATCGCTTGGTCTTCAGATTGACCTGTACAGAAATTACAGTTGGCATAAATGCTCTGACTTTAGATATTAAGTATTATTAGTATATTACTTAATATACTTAGTAAGCACATATGAAAAAAAAAGAAACCCCTAACGGCACAAATTCAGTAGGTATAGATCCTTTCTTCAAAAGTCGTCGGTGATTTAGTTAGACAAAACAGTTATCCGTAAAATGTCTACTGCAAACCAAAGAATGTTTTCGAGGAGTCCCACCTGTTCTATTTAACATTTTTTTCCATTGTTCTATGCTAACCGTGTTTACAGGAAACCTGGATATTATGAAATAGTCATCATTATCAGGAAGCATTTTTTAACACCGCAGTTTCTTGGAAGAAAATGAGGTTAAACTATTGTATACAGTAGTTTTGTCATTCAAAGTTAAATTATTAACACCGTTCATAATCAGAGAACAGATAGAACGTCAGACTTTAAATCATAAATAAATAACGATTAAAATTAAATAGAGCATCAGATTTTAAATCATAAATAAATAACGATTAAAATTAATTGTGTATATATCTTATATTTTCATTTGAAAAAGTCTTGTATTTACATATATACCCTATGTGTAGTATTTATGTATAGATGTCATACTTTCCCTTACAATGTGCTGCCAGGCTAAATAAACCTCACAATATGTTTAAAAACAGTTGACGACATCATTCCAGTGGAACAGGTGCAATTAGGTAATATCAAATTTACAAAATATTTATATTTGAAAATATCGACATATCGATACATTTTGTGCAATCCCTATGCTTCGTTGTTTGATTGTAATTTTACACAATATTTTTGTATCGTACACATAATTGTTTAAAATAACAAATTATTTACAAAATAAAGTATTTACCGTATACTACTGATGTATAACCAAGTAAATTTAGGATTGCTTTTTATAAAAATAAGCATTAAGATAACAGTATGTTATTGGCAGTACTTACCGGTGAAATGTCTCTTTATTTGGATTATTAACATATGTTACAGTGCAATTTAAAACTGAACACTACACCATTTTTATCACAAGAATTAATTTTTGTAGAATTCAAAACGATTATAACACAAAATAGAAAACAAAGCTGGACCTTATTTTGACAAGTGAGTAAAGAAGACTAAATGTGTTCAAAGAGGTTTTATGTCAGATTTTCTTGCATTTCTTTCTCGCATGTAGGATTTCCGCAAAGAGCTGGATGTCATTCGCACACTGTGTTCCTCTCTTACGCTAGTATATATACCTTTATGAGTTAAAGCAAAAGGGTGTTAAGGGTGTCAGAGGGGGCTCACGTTAGTCAATGCGGGGCGTTTCTTGCAATTTTACGCAAGGAAAATCTCATTGGTGCTGAAGTTAGAGTGAGATGAAACTTATGGGTCACGTGGGTCACATACAAAGCTATAAATGCGTAAGTCATATCTGTTTATAGAAAGAGTTTTAACCAATCGGAATCGAAATGCCGCCGCCGCCATGTCCTATCTTTCAATAATAATCAACAACGAGTTGTTGATAGCTGTTGATCATTCAGAATCATCTGGTAAACACCATTTAACTTTTTCTTTCTATTACATACATGTTGTCTTGTTATTATTATATTGTTATTAATTTTTAGTGGTTTTTGTGCATTTCAATCATATTTGTTTTTTAAAAAATAAGTCGGTGTGCTGTGTTCGTGAAACGTTTTCTCCTTTGGTGTTTAGGTAGTTCGAATTACTGAGTTCGCCTAATTTGACTGCGCTTCGAACTACCGAAACACCAAAGGATATTACTAGAACGAAACCATCGATGTTTCTGTAGTTCGAATTAGGTACTGAATTCGCTTCATCTGACTCTGCGCTTCGAACTACCGAAACACCAATGAATACCTATTAATAGACCGAAACCATCGATGTTTCTGTCGAATTACTGAGTTCGCTTCATCTGATCTTCGAACTACCTAAGCACCAAAAGATATTAATACATCCACTGCTATGTCTGCTATGTTACCTTTCTGGCCTTCGTTTCGCTTTTCGGAAAGCATCAAAATGCTTTTTGTATCCATTGTCTACAAACTCTCATTTGATGCTCCATTTGATGTTATATTGTTTTTCACCAGAAACATAAAATGTTGAAAACCATCTACATTTATTAATAGTGGTTCAACTTTTATGGTAGATGATTGTAGGCATGTATAAGTCCGCGCGGTTTAGTACTAAAACAAGCAGACCTGCAGGACCCGAATCCATGTAAATCTCGCGCTCGCATTTCAGTTGCCACAGCCTTGCACAAATGCATCCAAAAAGTGATTTTAAAAAATTCGATTGAGTGCTGGGAGGATTTGCTCACTTTTACGTATCGGACTTTGCACGTGTCGAGAGATTCAAATCCTGGAATCTCTCTCACACAGAAGATAAAGAGTAACTGTGCAGCTCCTTCTTTAACCTCCGCCACGCCCGCAACAAGAAAGCATTTGGTTTCACCTAATGGCAGCGTACACCTGTTTTACCGGGTGGAGAGTAAGGTAAGTGACGGAGACCTGAGGGGAGCTGCTCAGCTACTTTTCGCTAATGATTCCATTGCGCCCGATAGCTCTGAAACTGTCGATGCGCTACACTCGAAGCACCCGTCGCCCAGCGCAACTTTTCACCTCCCCGACCCCCCAGGGCTTAGTGACCCCACGCTGCAGGCAACCTCAAAAGATGTTACTGCAGCAATAAGGTCTTTTAAGCCTGGCTCAGCGAGTGGTTTTGATGATCTTTCTCCTCAGCATCTAAAGGACCTGTTGTGTAGGGCCGTTGGTGCCGCGGCCGACACTCTTTTGTCCAGCCTCACTACTCTTGTCAACCTAATGTTGTCTGGTTTGGTACCCCACTCAATCACAGACATGCTTTATGGTGCAAACCTATACGCTATATGTAAGAAGGACGGTGGTATCAGACCAATTGCAGTGGGTTGTACATTTCGGCGTTTAGTGTCCAAAATTTGTGTAAAATTTTTGGGTCCCTCTTTGTCACCTATGTTCAGTCCAATTCAACTCGGTTTTGGAGTGAAAGGAGGATGTGAGGCGGCTGTGCACGCGACTCGTTCCTTTCTCCAGCACAACGGAGGTGAAGTGATTTTAAAGGTTGATATAAAAAACGCCTTCAATTCCGTTGACAGAGGAGCCCTGCTAACACAAATTTTCCTGAAGCTTATAAATATCTATGGCAATGCTATTCAGCCCCATCAAAATTATTATACAAAAATCACCTTTTATTTTCGGCAGTTGGTTGTCAGCAAGGTGATCCGAATTCCAAGACCACCGTGTCGGATAGGAAGTGAGGCTTGAGACCACGCGACCTCATTTAGGGAACAACCAACTGGGTTTGAGCGGTGTCACTCTTGCCTTCCCAGCTAGCAGCGTCACTTTCATCTCGCCGTCTTCCTCGACACGCCAGTACACCGCAGCAGCGTATGCTGTCTTGCTGGCATCTGTGATGACGTGAAGCTCCCCCTCGTGTTGGTTTGGCGCGATGTACCGAGGTATGTATAGCTCTCGTAGCAACTCGAGGTACTTCACATATGTGTCCCACGTCTCCTTGTCCTCGCTTGTGATTTGCTCATCCCATCCGACTCCGCTGCGCCAGATGTCTTGTATCATCTTTTTTTCCCTGGATGAGCACCGGTGACACCAATCCTAGTGGGTCGAAGGTTGACAAACCTTCGACCCACTAGAATTGGTGTCATATGACTGCGCTGGTGACATCATCAGGTGTATTTCGCAAGTTAATACGGAAACCTAATGCGTCTTCTCCCACTAGCCAGCTTAACCCGAGTGTCTTCTCTTCCTTCTGCCCGAGTTCAATTTCGTTCTTGTCACTGGTTTCCTTCTTAAGAAGTGGCAACACCTTCGGATTGTTCGACGCCCAGCTTCTTAATTCAAATCCGGCCTTTGCGTGGATTAAATCGACCTCGCTGGCCACTTGCGTTCGATTGCGCGCTGCATTTGGGTAACGATCTTTGTGTTCTTCTGCGTTCCGATTCTTGACATAGATTTTATTTATTTTTTATTTATTTGCAACATACAACATACAATAAAAGCAATTAGCAAATAGGTACAATAAAGGTTGTATGGAAGCAGTCATCAGATACCAGTCCGTCACCAACTCCTAAACTGGGTGGTTAGCCTGTACTATAGGAGCCGATGATGATTGAGCCGACGATGATGATAGATAGCTGTGCTGGGTGAAAAAGCTGCGCCAAATATCACCGAAGTCATTCGGTGTTCTTTCGGTGGGCCCGATCGTCGGCTTCCTCTCCACAGGAAGCGTAAGCTATCTCTGTCTTCCTCACGTATCCTTATCTACAGAAACATTTCCTTGATGTCCGCTACTACCGCTTCTCGCCCTTGACGGAATCTCAGCAGTACTCCAAATAGTGACTGGAGAAGATCCGGTTAACGCCAATACTTAGGCTGATCCCTTTGGACCGTAAATCTCTACGGGCAGAATCTTCAAGTAGGCCCGGCTCGACGACATAGTGTTCACCGATGTCACTACGTCTGCGTTCGCCTTTGAAGTATCTTCTCTTTCATTGGTGTCTTCATGTAGTAACTTGTGGTGCCATCTCTTGAATATGTTGTATGGTGGTGCTTTGCACGAACCCCGAAGATGACGACCACGTGCACACTTGAAACAGACGCGCAGTTTCCTTCCTATGTTCCATTTCTCCGCTACTGAAGCGTGTATAAACTGGTGACATTCTGTAAGTGTGTGATCCCCTTTGCATTGAAGACATTGATACTTCTTTTCTCTATTATCTTCTCTATGTTCTTTCTTTGCTGGCTGGTGGTATTAATTCACTGTTGCATGCACCCTCGGTCGCGTCGGTCGCCTAACCGATTTATCTTCAATCACGACGCGATTTGCACACCGGTCCGCTTCACGATTCAGGAAAGTGACCATTTTCACTAATTCGGGCTCCTCTGATTCTTCGTGATCGGCCACAAAATCGAACCACCGAAATTGCATCACGCCTGGTAATCGATCGACAATCACATTCACAACATCAGGTGAGTGCAGGTACTGAGGCTTCTTCAATGCCTTTATCGCTGCGACACTATTGTTCACTTTACATGAAAACTCGATTATGTTGTTAGGCAGCTCAGTACATTTTCGTAGGGAACGAATTTTCTCTATTTCGTTCATCACCAGCTTGTCCGGGCGTCCAAACGTCGTTGCAGCGTCTTCATTACTTCTTCCGGAGAAGCTTCAGTATATATGCTGCGCGTTGCTTCCCGTGCCGTTCCTTTGAGCGCTTTGCGTAATCGGGCCAAATCTGAATGGCCGTAAAGAACGGCGCCGTATCTTCATATATGGCTCTGAACGCGAGCCATGCGTTGCTATCGCCTTCGTACACCGGTAGCTCATGTATGTACTTTGGTGGCGACAGTCTCATATTCCACTTAGTTGGTACCGCAGGCAGCGTTCCGTTGGCTCCCTCCATTGCTTTATTGCTTAATTGCAAAATTATTGCTACCCTAGAAAGAAGGGGACAAACGGACTCTGACCCCACCAACTCATCTCCTCGTTTCACAGAGCCAAGTGCACTGTCCTGTACCTAGTATTACGTCCATGGTGAATTCAGAATTGTAGATCTGTGCACTTGTGCTGTGCACTATGCAGTGGTGTGGTGTAGACATGTGTGAATGAATTCATTCATTCAGTCACAACAACGAACTAATTCACCCTATCAATTCATTATTTCCTTAATATTCACTTGCTCAAGTTCAGAACATCAAGTTTGAGTACCAATACGATAGGTCTGCGATTGATAGTTTTGAAAATACAAGCTTTTAAAAATTTGGTCACGTGGTCGCATAGATCTCGTCAAAACATCAAGTTTGAGTAGCAACACGATAGGTCTGCTATTAATAGTTTCGAAAATACATGCCTTTAAAAATTTGGTCACGCGGTCACATAGATCTCGCCAAAACATCAAGTTTGAGTACCAACACGATAGGTTTGTGATTGATAGTTTCAAAAATATAAGCTTTTAAAAATTTTGTCACGCGGTCACAGAGATCTCGCCAAAACATCAAGTTTGAGTATCAACACGATAGGTTTGCGATTGATAGTTTAGAAAATATAAGCTTTTAAAAATTTAGTCACGTGGTCTCATAGATCTCGCTAAAACATCAAGTATGAGTACCAACACGATAGGTCTGCGATTGATAGTTTCGAAAATACAAGCTTTTAAAAATTTGGTCACTTGGGCTCATAGATCTCGTCAAAACTTCAAGTTTGAGTACCAATACGATAGGTCTGCGATTAATAGTTTCGAAAATATACGCTTTCAAAAATTTGGTCACGTGGTCACATAGATCTCGCCAAAACATCAAGTTTGAGTACAAACACGATGGGTCTGCGATTCACAGTTTCGAAAATATAAGATTTAAAAAATTTGGTCACGTGGTCTCATAGATCTCGCCAAAACATCAAGTTTGAGTACCAACTCGATAAATCTGCGATTGATGGTTTCGAAAATATAAGCTTTTAAAAATTTGTGCATAGATCTCGCCAAAACATCAAATTTGAGTACTAACACGATAGATCTGGGATTGATGGTTTCGAAAATATATGCATTTAAAAATTTGGTCACGTGGTCACATAGATACGTCACAAATTAGATTACAAAGATTCATTGAAATCGGTTTAGTCGTTTCGGAGAATAGCCGGAACATACATACAGACGGACAGAAAGACAAAAAGTTGCCTATGTCACCCCCGGTAATTGCCTTCTGTACATCTGCAAAGTTTCATTGAAATCGGTTCAGCCGTTTCTGAGATTAGCCGGAACAGACAGGCAGACGGACAGACAGACAGACAAAAGTAGTAATACGCTTCAATTTTATTAATATAAAGATTTAAAAGCAAAGCAATGTAATTGCGAGAATATCTAAACAAAAAATAAAATAAAATAAAATAGGTACCTAACCTTTCTAACCTATTAGGCAAATGATACCTATTATTATAGTGTGTATTGCTATTTTAACTTTTTATTTATTATTTTTAATTTTACTATTTGAGTAAAATGGTCGCAAATAGGACTTCGTTTCCTTCTTATGATTTATTTGGTTCATTTTCACTTATTTTATATATCTATATTAATAAAATTGAAGTGTCTGTCTGTCTGTCTGTCTGTCTGTCTGTTCCGGCTAATCTCCGAAACGGCTGAACCGAATTCAATGAAACTTTGCAGACGTGCAGAGGGCATTACCGCGGGTAACATAGGGTACTTTTTATCTGTCTGTCTGTCCATCTGTCTGTCTGTTTGAACTGATCTCAGAAACGGCTGAACCGATTTCAATAAAACTTGGCAGACGTGCAGAGGGTGTTATCATGGGTGACATAGGCTGCTTTTTGTTTTTCTGTCTGTCCGTCTGTCTGTCTGTTCGAGCTGATCTCCGAAACGACAGTACCGATTTCAATGAAACTTCGCAGACGTGCAGAGGGCATTATCGGGGGTGACAAAGGCTATTTTTTGTCAATCTCAGACTTATGTTTATGTTATGACTCAAACCTGATGTTTTGACGAAATCTATGTGACCACGTGACCAAATTTTTAAATGCTTATATTTTCGAAACTATCAATCGCAGACCTATCGCGTTGGTACTCAAACTTGATGTTTTGACGAGATCTATGTGACCACGTGACCACATTTTTAAAAGCTTACATTTTCGAAACCATCAATCCCAGAACTATCATGTTGGTACTCAAACTTGATGTTTTGACGAGATCTACGTGACCGTGTGACCACATTTTTAAATGCATATTTTTTCGAAAGCATCAATCGCAAAGCTATCGTGTTGGTACTCAAACTTGATGTTTTGACGAAATCTATGTGACCACGTGACCAAATTTTTAAATGCTTATATTTTCGAAACTATCAATCGCAGACCTATCGTGTTGGTACTCAAACTTGATGTTTTGACGAGATCTATGTGACCACGTGACCACATTTTTAAAAGCTTACATTTTCGAAACCATCAATCCCAGAACTATCATGTTGGTACTCAAACTAGATGTTTTGACGAGATCTATGTAACCACCTGACCAAATTTTTAAATGCTTATATTTTCGAAACCATCAATCGCAGACCTATCGTGTTGGTACTCAAACTTGATGTTTTGACGAGATCTATGTGACCATGTAACCAAATATTTAAATGCTTATATTTTCGAATTCATCAATCCCAGACCTATCGTGTTGGTACTCAAACTTGATGTTTTGACGAAATCTATGTGACCATGTCATATTACCTAATTTCATAAAAATTTCATAAGATTTCTTAGGCAGTTAAATTTCAGAACGTTCTAGAAAGTGTTACAATGTTCTAGAGCGTCGCGTTCCTTTAACTGTCCCAGTACAACTGTGCTTAACGCGAGCGAAGCCCGCGGGCGGAAAGCTAGTAAATAATAAAACTGTTAATTAACTCACAAAAACATAGCTGATAGCGAAACTTAAAACTGAATACGTACTAATTACACCAATAGATTTAGCATTTAAACGATATTAAAAAGAACTTTCTACTAACTAACAAAAATAATAAAATATTTTAACTTAACGTCATGCGCGAGCAAGCCGTAGTTAGGTACTTGAATTCGTACAAGCACAAGCGTAATGTATCGACTCAGCCGATCGACTGGTGACTGGTGATAGTGAAACCATGGGGAAACATTGTCTACTATTACTAATTATTCAACAGAAGTGATATTAGGATGGATATACATGGATGGAAATACAATAGAAGTGATATTAGGATGGATTATTGGCTACACCCAGTCGTGGGTACTTGGCCATAGTAATATCACTTCTATTGCATTAGCAATAAATGTTTAATTTGTTCACTCGTAAATCGTTCTCTGATAAAGAATAATGACAGCCGCACCGCAGGCCGGCTGCCGGTGGCATCGGCATAGACGACCGTAGGTGACGGACGATCGACAGTCGAAACGAACTGCGAGCTAGCCGATGCAATGCAACGCGACATTTAACTAATAATTCGTGAGTTTCTAGGGTCCGAGCTGCGAGCTAGCCGACGCGACGCGGCATTGAACTAATAATTCGTGAGCTTCTAGGTTTTGGAGTGAATAATTATCGGAGTTATTCAGTTACGTGATTTCATTCATTTAGTTCGCTCAGAACAAGACTACGCAAGCCTAGTGTAGTGTGGCCAGTATTTATATTTAATGTTCTTTGGGTGTGGCACAGTCATAGATTATACACTATGGCACAGTGCAGTGCGAGTGCAGCACAGTACAGTGTGGCGTAGTGTGGTGGAATGTGGTATGGTGTGGTAATCACAGTGGTAATGAATGGAATTATATACCATAATCTGTTATATGTCATCTGTGTATACCATTAAAGACTTCAGTACTTCCTTGGAAATCATTCGTTTGAATTGGTTGGGACTATTTAAAAAAATTTGTTTATTGGCGATCTGTAATCAATGCGTATTTAATTTATTCAAACGTATATACCTATGTACCGGAACTAGGTAAATGAACGAAGTACAAAATGTTCTATGTTTTGCTGCACTGTCAATGGCCGATGGCCGTGCTCCTCGTGTGTCAATAACATTTGTTTTTCTATCCGATTTATTCCAATCCAATTTATAAATGTAAAGGAGGAGTTGAACAACATGACTATGAATAAGTGCAGGCTACCGAACTGGCTCGTTGTCTTGATTTTCATATCTGCAAGACGATTTGTTGCTGTAGAAGGTATGTTTGTACTTTTACTCCAATTTGAAGCAGGGATGTTTGTGTAATATCTGTACGAGATAAAAAATTTTATCAATTGTCAAAAACGATCGTTCATGCATATTCACATGATGTTTTTGGCTAGGGTTGGCTTTAGAATTAAGGCGCAGGATTTCGGGGTTATTAGGGTTGTATTTTTATTTTTAAGGTTCCGTAAGAGTACCAACGCGAACCCTATTATTAAGGCTCCACGGTCCATCCGTCCGTCTGTCCCAAGATACACAAGATATTCTGATAGGTAATCCATCGTCTGAACCGTATTGGACAGGCACTTAAAATTTTCATAGTGTGTACAGGTACGGCTTTCCAAAACTACCACCCTAGACGTGCTAATAATAATTTATGGGATGGAAGGACGAGGACAGAAAACCAACTTTCAGAATTTTCAGGAATGCGGAAGTGTGAAAAAAACCAAAAATAAAAACTGAAAAGTACTACAGACATGAATTTGCTCCTTGTATTGACATAAAGTGTCGACTATTAAGGAGGGAATAGACTTCAACATTAAAATAAATTGAAAACAGTAAATATGTTATGAATTTCTTTACCTACCTTTAGTAACAATTAAAAATTTGATTTGCATTGCCGCGGCACGCTCGCTCGCCTGGCGCGTTTTTTATGTTCCTAGTGGATTGGAACCATCAATTGTTGGAACAGTAGTCCGAGTGCCCATATATTCGGTTTTATTGTATACTAGCGACCGCCCGCAGCTTTGCTTGCGTAGACTACACATTCCTGTTTTAGGTAGCATTAATATTCGAAACGGTTTATACGTACTTTTTGCTGAAACTAATATTGGGTATACCCATTTAAAGTTTCAATCTTCATTCTCTCCACTCCTTTAAGAAAACCGATCATCATCAGCCCATTTTACCCCACTGCAGAGGCTTAGGCCTCCCCCAGGGTGAGGAGGGGGTTTTGGAGCTTAAATCCACCATGCTACTTCACTGCGGGTTGGGGATTGTAACGACCGCCATCTATTGACAGCGTTAAGAAAACCGATACATACTTTTCACCTCACGTTTCCCACCCTTAAAATGTAGAAATCCAAAAACCCTGAAACACGTCATTATTTATTCATGTTAAAATTTTTGTTTCTAACTTTAAAAAACAAAGACTCTCATACAAAGCCCCTCCATCCCTCCCTCCTTAAATTTGAAATTTCCAAATATTCCTTTCTGAAAAAATTAATACTCACGTTATAAAATAAACCACTATTCCAAATTTCGGCTTCCCAGACTTAGTATTTTCAGCTTTATCTACGCTGATAGATCAGTGAGGACAAACGACAGACAGCCACAAAAAGTAACTGATGTCACTCTTGACAACCTTCTTTCACATCTGCAAAGTTTCATTAAAATCTGTTCAGCCGTTTTGAAGATTAGCTCGAATAGACACATAGACGTACAGACAGATAGACGAACAAAAAGTAGCGTATGTCACTTTTAAACACCTCCTTTTCATACCCGTGAAATTTCATTAAAATTGGTTAAGCCGTTTTGGAGATTAGCTCGAATAGACAGATGGACAAACATACAGACATACAAAGAGTACTGTATGTTGCTTTTGACCACTTTCTTTCCATATCTGTGAAGTTTCATCAAAATCAGTTTAGCCGTTTTGGAGATTTATTCGAATAGACAGACAGACAGATAGTATTATTTTATACATATAGCCTATAGCCTTCCTCAATAAATAGGCTATCCAACACAAAAAGAATTTTTCAATTAGAACCAGTAGTTCCTGAGATTTGCGCGTTCAAACAAACAAACAAACTCTTCAACTTTATAATATTAGTATAGATTTTTTTAAACTAACCGAACCTACTTATTGATTGAGAAATGGCGGGAAAGCAACCTACCTCAACTGAATTTCTTTTAAACGTTCTTTTATGTACTAAATCTAAATTGTTGAAACTTATTAGAAGAGTGGTTGGCCATTTAGTGTTAGTTTCAAGTGTTTTGAGTTTGAAGGTTATCAAAAATGTCTTGTAGCAGGTAGGTATGTATTACTTATTTTTAATTCTGCCTTTTTTCGTATTTCCGCATTTCTAAAAATGGGTTTATTCTTTTCACCTCGCACCCTTCTTTCTTATTATTAGTACTCTTAGGGTGGCAGTTTTGGAAAGCCAACCCGTGTGTACTACTACTATGGCTACTACAACAACAAATAATAAAAATTAAAGAGGTCTCCATACAATAAACATGTTTTTTTTTAATATTATACGGTGCACGGTGAAAAAGGACACTAAACTATTCACATTAAATTTGGCTAAGTTAATGTTACACAATTTCTAAATAGATAAATTAGGTTAGCATATGTATGTTTATTTTGTACCGTGTCGTGATAGCCCAGAGCGTTACGAACCTGTCTCAAATTTATAAGGCCCCATAGGGCCATGGTTCGAATCCGGGTGTGTACCAATGAGTTTTTCTGACTTAAGTACACGATATCACTGACACCGTGCTTTAGAGGGAACGTTAAGCAGTCGGTCCCGGATGCTGTCAATAGATGGCGGTCGTTACAGTTCCCAACCCGCAGTGGAGCAGCGTGGTGGACCTAAGCTCCAAGCCCCCCTCCTCACCCTGGGGTAGGCCTAAGCCCCTGCAGTGGGGTAAAAATGGGCTGATGATGTTTGTTTATGTTAATGTAAGCAAAACGGAGTGGAACAACGAGCGACATAGAAATCTTTCTTTTCGTATTAAATTCAACCAATATAGGTTAATGGTTCGATGTAATTATACTCATAAATGATCATTGAAATAAATCTTTTTTTATATATTATAAGAAAATTTAAATCGGTATTTCTATGTAATCTTGCATCTATGCAAGAGGTGGGTGTGTGCAAGAGGTGTGTGTGTGGGGGGGGCAAGAGGGTACCCATCCACTTTCCCATCTTCCCCAATAGAAATTTTTTCCCATTTCAATACTAATATATCCAAAGATTGGAAACAATATGTATCACCTAAGATAGACCAAAATCTAAATCACTAAAATACACTTTATTATATTTGCAGGTTTAAAATGTTATTGCAATAGTATCACAGCAAGTTGTCCTAATTCCACCTGTGAAACTGATGGTTATTGCTATGCTTCAACTACACTGAAGAATGGAGTCCAAGACTACACTTACCAGTGAGTCATAACATGTAAAATATTATCACATACAAATTCTAGTGTCAGCTTTCCAAGCCTGCCTGATGCACATTATGTTTACATCAATGATCAATTTGAAATTTTGCCAAGATAGGTTGTTGGTGCACTTTTTCGAAAACACCTGTTGTATTAGGTTTTGTTTGTATCAATGCGGGGAGAGAAATAGAACGGAGAGACGAGCTACCAAGAGGCCATGTGCTTATTCATATTTTTTTTTTAAACTATTTACAGCAAGAGGTTCTCAGGCTTCTTCCCCTTAGATCTGAATATACATTTTTTAACTTTTCACCAGGCAGATTTGTAAAGTGCTACCAAATTTAAACTTTGAAATAAACAGACCTGTTCCATTACATGTACTGATTAATATACTTTATATAAAAATTGTAAACCTTAAGAGTTTTTGAGATTGATCTCTGTTTGATGATCTTCCTTAGTAATCACATCTTTTATATTCAGCCTTGAAACATATGAACTGGTATTGAGAAAATGTAATTATTTTACAAATATCACATTTTCTGTAATTTATTCTTTGTCCAGTACTGGCCTAATAAATATTACAAGATGGACATTTTCTTTGATTGTAGAATAAACTTGATTGAAATATTTTGGTACGTAATGTGCAAACCGAACGTTAAGGTTGTTCTGAACACGAGGTGACTGCAAGTTTGCAATGGTACAGCTTCCGTGTTTGCATCCATTGACGTCTAAAATTTGTCACTGCAACACTACACAATACTACTATCAGAACGGCCATTAAGTTTCACTCAATTACATAATACAATAATGTATTGGATTCTGACTATATAACCTGATGGTACATAGAACACTATCAATGTTGTACATTGAGGGCAGGCAGAAGGAATTTACCTTAAAGAAATTCCACACAGTCTCATTTTTTGGGAAGAGTCCTATTCTTTTTACCCAACTGCGCAGGGTAATGTTTTTTTAATGTATGTACCTATAGTATATCTTAAATATTTCTTTGGCATGCCCTGTAACCTAAGCGGCTTGATAGACTTAAATGTATGAGGTGTCCTTAGATTCGACTTAATTATATTAGTGACATAGGGTATGGTATATCATATTCAAAAGGGCATCTGTGAATCAAAAAAGATAGTGGCAATAAGCTTTTTTTTTTGTTATTACAATAATATAGTTAAGTATCGAATGAAAGCTAGTAAATACTCCATTCCAAATATACTACATAACACTTTTATTACACTTTTTTAAGATAAACTAAGAAAACTGTGTTTAACGCAAAGATATGATAGTATGTTAGGTATATGTTTTATAATATTCAGACTTATGTCTGAATATTAAGATAAAGGAGTAATTAAGTAACGATATGGTATCCCAGAGAAGGTAAAAAGAAAAGGGGCATACCCCAAATAAAGTGGGATGACGACATCAGACAAGTCGCTGGAACGGCATGGACCAGAGTGGTGATGGAGCATCAAGAGTGGAAAAGGTTGGAGGAAGCTTTTGTCAATTGGCAAATAGACCTACAAAAAGTAAAGAAAATCAAAATGTTAAAGTAATTTAACAAGAATCCTAATTATCAAAATTATTCTAGCTGTATCAATTATAATCTATGTGTTCTGAATAAAAGGCTATGTATTATGTCTGAATATTATAAAAGTATTAAAATATTTCAGTCTTATACCAACAAAATTTGTAATTGTCAACATATACTGGTAAATTATGACATTCTCCAACATGGGACATTTACGGTAACATTAACAAACGGACTAATGTTATCATGTTAAACTGATAATAGACAAAAATTTTAGATTAAAGTGAACCAGTGTTAATCTTGAAAAAATTTGAGTTTATAGCTAATGTTGTAACATTGTGATATTTGACAGTTGTAACATTGACGACCGCTTAGCCTAGTGAGTAGCGACCCTGCCTACAAAGCTGGAGGTCCCGGGTTCGAATCCCAGGTCGGGTCAGTATTTATGTGATGAATATTAATACGGGTACTGGGTCTTGGTTGTAATATGTATGTGGTATCTTCGCTTGGTACCCAAAACACAAGCTAATGTCTATTTTGAGGCCTAGACGTTGTTGTGATGTATATGTCATTCTTATTATTTCTTTTTAAAAATAAATGTGTGATGCGAATTTCCTATTACTGATTATATAGAAGATGTATGAACTACATAAATTCTCTTGTGGTTTATGATTTTTTTACATGGTCCAAGCATATTACACAAAATTGATACCAATTACAATAAGACATTTTTCAAAATGGCTTACCAAACAATTATTTCAATAAAATTTACAATCGTTGAATGGTTCCAAAATTGTTTTTAAGAAAACCATGATACATTAAAGGGCCATCCATAAAATATGTTCAAACAATGGGTGGTAAAGCACTGGTGAAGGGTATACTACCAAGCGTGACAATGTTTGATGAGAAAGGAGAGGTTATTAAAAGCAAATGTGATGTTACAAGCTAAAACAATGAAATATATTATTTATTACCTGACTGCAGAGGGTAATGTTTTTCAAATATATATTTGTATTTACAAAAGTTAAGCTCGTAGATATTTCTTCGGCACGCCCTGCAGCCTAATCGGCTTGATAGATTTAAACATAATGAGGTGTCGTTAGATCGTTGTAATAAAACTAATAAATAGCTTATCCCAAATATTATGTGTACAGTATTTATATTATAACACTATTATACTACCATCACTACATATTATAAAATAAAGTCCCTTGCCGCGTCTGTCTATCTGGACGCGATAAACTCAAAAACTACTGAATGGGTTGGCATATTATTGGCACCAATGGATGGATTGATTCAAGAGGAAAGCTTACGTGTATAATTTATAAATGTTTTGTGCAAATTTGTTGAAATATGACGATTATTGTTGAAGAAGTAGGAAAAAAATAAAGCCCGCTGGGATTTTTCATCGAAAACGCAGCCTAATTTTTTTGAGATATAACAAAGTAATGTATGGAGGAATTGTGTATCTTATATAGGACTTGTTTAGAAAAGTCCGCGATGGCATATGTCTATCTTTCATGGATAGCTTACTATACCTATTTTCATGTTTAAAAAAATGGTGGCATATGATGAGGTAATTGGAAAGCAATTTATACGGATACAGTATTAATCATTATCAAATTAAATACGTTATTTATCTTCAGCATTTTATGCACATTATGATTGCCCTTTACACTATACAATTTAAATTAATATCTTAGGAGCTATCGCGAAATATAAATATCGTGCGACCAGCCGGGCGGCCGTACAGGACGACGCGATACGCGTAGTTAGGTTAGGTTAGGTTATATGTATTTATTATTTACTTTTTCAAATATTTATAGAATTGGAAATAAAATACTTTAAAACTACTTTAAGTAGATTGAACTTACGTCACATTTAAATGTAATTAAATCCGATTCACATGTTCGACGCAACAAGCTGATATGACACTACGACAGAAAAAACATTACGGCTTATATGATCTGCTACCCGTGCGAAGCCGGTGCGGGTCGCTAGTTTACATAAAACAGTGTGTTTAACATAGAGACATTGTGTTATATTTTTGTTGGGTAGTTACCAAAACTAAAGTAAATGTGTGCCAATTAATAAAACTAAATTATAGAAAAAAAAGCTAAAACACAACTGCTTAACCACTTAACTAAAATGAAAAAAGTTCACAATTGAAAAAAAGACAGCAATCTATATTCTATAGAAGTTTTTTTGAATAATATAAATATGATTTGAAGAAGGTATTGCAGGCGGGGATAAACATATCACTACATATTATAAAAATAAAGTCCCCGCCGCGTCTGTTTGTCTCTGTCTGAACGCGATAAACTCAAAAACTCCTGAACGGATTGGCATATGGTTGACACCAATGGACAGAGTTATTCAAGAGGAAAGTTTATGTGTATAATTTATTAATGTTTTGTACAAATTAGTTGAAATAGACGGTCATTGTTGAAGACTCGAAAAAATCCTAGCCGACTTTTTTCCGAGCTTTCATCTAAAACGCTGCCTAACCCCTTTGAGACATAACAAAATAATGTATGGAGGAATTGTTCTTCTTTTATAGGACTAAAGAAAAGTCCGCGATGGCACATGTCTATCTTTTATGGATAGCTTTCTATACCTACTTTTATATTTAAAAAATGAGCTTTCATCGAAAACGCTGCCTAACCCCTTTGAGACATAAACAAAATAATGTAAGAGGAATTGTTCTTCTTTTATAGGACTAAAGAAAAGTCGCGATGGCCTAGGTCTATCTTTTATGGATAGCTTACTATACCTACTTTTATATTAAAAAAATGATGTCATATGATGAGGTGATTGGAAAGAAATTTATACGGATACAGTATTAATCCTTATCAAATTAAATACATTATTTCCCTTCAGCATTTTATGCACATTATAATTGCCCTTAAAACACCATACAATTTAAATTAATAACTTAGGAGATATGGCGAAATAAAATCCGCACCCGTCGCCGCGCCGCGATGGTCAAGCGGCGGCGTTGCGCGGCCTTTTATCGGCATCATACCGACTCGACACGCGTTATGTAAAGTTAGGCAGAAGTTATCATGTTGAATATAAAGAAATATTTTAGTCTAATTTTATGTATATATTCTCTACTTTTTCAAATATTTACAGAGTTGGTAACAAAATACATTAAAAATAAATTAAAAAAAAAAAAAAAGTTCTCCAAGTAAATCTAATACACGTGTTCGACGCAACAAGCAAATACAACACAACAACAGAAAAAACACTGCGGCCTATTATGCTCTGCTGCAGTGCGAAACCGGGGCGGGGCGCTAGTGATGGTACATTTTAATATCTGCGTAAGTAGGTATCGGACAAATAAACTTTGCATAGCACATTCTACCTTGTTGCAACCAGATTCTGTAGAATATAGACTGTTTTTCTCTTTTCAATTAAGTGGTTTAGCAATCGGGGTTTTTTAGGGTTCCGTAGCCAAATGGCTAAAAAGGAATCCTTATAGTTTCCCCATGTCCGTCCGTGCGTCTGTCTGTCTGTGGTTTTTCTCGAAAACTATTGGCAATGAAATTTGGAAGGTAGGTGTAATCCATGAACCGCTACACAACGACATAGTGAAATTAAGAAAAAAGTTATTTTTTGGTATAGGTAGGCATACATGTAACTGAAGTTGGAAAAAAAATTCATCGTATGTTAACGCGAAAAGAGGTGTCAAACGATAGGTCTTAAAAAATGATATCAAGGTTTGAAACTATTTTTTTTTTTATTTAAGTCAACAGTTGTTGAGATATGCGCTCCTAAAGTCCTAATTTTTGTTAGAGTCATGTGTCCCCCCTCCTCTACCAACTAAACCGTTGTTTTTGGATATGTGGAAAAAATGTATTACAGGAGTATACTTAACGTAGTTAAAAGGAAAACTATCACAGCTAACTAGACTGTATTATTTAACGAGTAATAGATTAACTTATAAACTGTACTTTTATAAGTAAAAATTCCATAGAAAATGACAGATAGCGTTTAGCCAATAAGCGAAAACTAGATGCATTTTATCTTTGTGATCTTATTGTAAAAGATCATTTAAAAAAAAAAACATTTAAAATGAAAACTGCATTTTATTACTAGGTACTATAAATTCACGCTTTCCTTTGCAGAGCTTATTCTCTTCACAATCGATACTAAAAGTTGAAGGTTCACTGTAATAAAATAAGTAATAAAAATTGACTAATAATAAAATAAAAATAAGCCACTTTTCGGATTAGCCAGAGAGGATCGAGCGCCTTCTAAATAACTAACGAAATAAAAATGAAATATATTTATACAGTGATTCTTAAATTACATAATAATAACGATTAATGGTGAAGTTCTTTTAAAGTCGCGTTCGTTTTTTTTATATCGTATGGTGGTACGGAACCCTTGGTGTGCGAGTCCGATTTGCACTTGGCCGGTTTTTGTTGTTTTTCTTTGGTAGTAATTTTATTTCTATCAATTTTATTATTTTTTTATTGTCTTCATAGATGGATTTATTTGTAGCACACACTAAACACAGGGCACAGGGCTGATCTAATGTGATGCAATATTAATTAAAGCGTCTACGAAAAAATAAAATGTAACAAAAAGGGGTAGCGGGGTTCAAAACGACACAGTAGGCATTCAACGTAACTTATTTTATGGACGGCCCATTGTATTCTGTTAAAACTACGCTAGTCCCAATGATATTTATACATTTAAGACTTGTTTTATTATTGGTAATTTTCTTATTGGGAAAAAACTGCCAACTTTACTCAATAATATCACAGTGACAAATTGTTTATTAATCTTTATAACATTGAATGATTGGCAGGTTTCTAGTAAGTTTATTACTGTAATAAAGTAGTTACATTGTAAATGTTAATTAGTTATTATTGAAAAACAGATGATAAAGTTAAATGTCAATAGACTATTTTCAGTATGAAATCAAACGAAATATCTCTGTCTTTGCTCATATGTGTTATCAAAGAGCACAATAATAACATATCAAGCTATCCTATCTAATGATTGAAATTCAAAAGTTCCACCTATATCAAAATATTATTTGATATAATTCCTACAGAACGAGGGCCACCGGATTTTTCTTCTGCTACTACGCGGCGCCACTTGTTTTCAGTGATTTTCATTGCGGTGTTTTGTCATTATTAAGTGTATTCAAAGAATTGGCTTTTTTTCGTTTACTCAAGCATAAACGAACAAAACAACATCCAGGCGTAGTTATTTTTCGGAACAAATATAATGACCACCAAAAAATACTTTAATACCCTAAACTCTTTTACTAAAAAAATATAATAAACATCAAAAAATTAAAGTCTAAAATTGCAATAGTTTTAGCTATTTTAGTCACGACTGCACTTCAAATTGTATTCAAAGACCAAATGTAGTAAATGACCACCAAACCTTAGCGAGCAAATTAATGCGCTATTTCTAATAAGATAAACCACTATGATTGCCATAAGATGTTGGCACATTACCAAATAAGGTATAATGATTCCAAATTAAGTTATGTCTTTAAAAGCCCCTCCCGCGACACCGCACCGCACCGCACGCGCCGCAGCATATATGGAAACCCTTCCAGTATTGAGAACCCCAGGAATTCTGAGTTGCGGCAGGGTTTACGAGCATTAATGCACAGAAAGTTACCTAAAACCATTCCGCTACTCAGCGTTGCAAACGATCTGCATTCGGGTATGGTTTCCGGTGTAGTATTTCTTTCTTTTAAAGACTTTCTTACTTTTTGTAATTTTTCACTCCTTATTGTGTTACACATGTCATTTATCAAAGGAGTCTGTTAATCAATTTTCAATTAGGTTACTTTAGGTTCATTCATTCATAAAAAAATAGACCATTGTCTATTTTTTTAAATCATTAGGTTAGGTTAGGTTGGTTTATGTCAATGTGAGGAGCGAAGCGGAGCGGAGCGACGAGCCATTCGGAAGCCTATTCATCAATTTTGGATTAGTTTTGTTTAGGTTAATGGTCTATAAATTTATAAGTCTGTTGATCAATTTCGAAAACAAAACTAATTCGAAATTGATGAATAAGCTTCTGAATGACATGAAAATATTTGCATGTTATTTTAAATTAAAATGTGGTTAATATTATGGTGGTGATAAACAATTTTTGGGTTAACAATGATTTGTTTGGAATCATTTGCTTCAATAGGATAGCAAGAGGTAAAAACTTTGGTTATAATTTCACATTTAAATGCGATTTTAATTTTGGTGGTCATTTACTATTTTTGACGTAATATTTTACTACATCTGATGATAAGTTAAACATAAGCCGTTATTTTTCATGTAAATGACAAAGTAACTAGGAAAACATTTTCAATTTGCTGAATTGCCAATAAATACCTAACTGGCAAAGCCTAGTATGTGTACAATTTCGGCAGATATCTGATTTGATAGTGGCACCACCATCGGAAGCCAATTTGGTAGCCCTCGCTTACAATTTTTTTATTTTAAAACCAGTACGGATAAGAAGTCCATCATCAAGTACAGAATCGTCATCTTGTTAACCAATATAATAAAATTAAAAATATTTTATACAAGGGTTTAAAAGTTAAAAATACAAAGACAATAGTCCCTTTATATTAGTAATGTTTTGTTGGTTGGCCTTAAGGTGTTTAAAGGTAGCTTTGCCTCCTGAAAACCCAATAATATGCAAAGGATCAAAAAATTATTGCTGCAACAAAAAAGATTACTGCAACTCTAGAGAATTTGTCCAAAAAAAACTTGGCAAAGTACTACACGCCACAACACTGGGTAAGAGCATCCATTTAGCACTTTTGGGCGTGTGCTATATCATGAAGATGAACATTTTGCGTTTGTTTTCATGTAATATTTGAACTATGATTGCATCATCTATAAGTTTTGTGTTGAATCGCAGTTAATGACTCTAACCTATGGCTTTCATCTAGTGATTTGTTGATGCGAGACCTTCGCGGCTCCAGTGTCTACAGGGACGATAGTATGTCTTGTACGATGTGACGTAATATAACCAGTATACTATAGCGTGTGTGTCGTTGTTTTTGCTTTAACCTACTAAACGTACGTATGGTGTATCCACTCGCGGCGCAGCTGCATCGAGCGTAAATCGCTGGTGCCCATCGAACATCCGTTCGGTTGCTCCTCATCCAGAACTAGGAATGAGTCGGTGGTGATTGAATGTTGTAGCGCGCCCGATATGTGCAATCGGGAACTACGATTGGAACTGCAAAAGAAGCAGCAAGGTACGAGTGGATGGGAGTGAAGGTAGTTCACTGTAGTTGCGCTCGCTAACACTTTCTCCTATCTATCGCTTTTTTCACGACATTAACACTACGCCGAGCGTGAGCTAATAGATTGCATCTTGTCTTGTAATGTAATACTTGTATTATAGTGTGGACTAGAAGATACTTTAATAGGTTATGTTCTATTTATGCAGACCGGCGTTGATCACCCACAGGTTTCTAAAGTAAACCACCTTTATTGATTTAGATGTTGGCCCCTACAAACAGTATTCCCTCCAGGAGACAGACCAATTTGGTGCAGGGACTCGGAAGCGCCCGAAAAAGTATTTTGCTGCGCAACAGACTTCTGTAACAGTAACTTCTTTCGCAAAGGTATGATATCGGATAGTAAAATCATGGGGGAGCTTTGTCTGTGATGTCTATCAAACGTAATGTCATGTCATGTTTTCACAGTGATGTACCGTCCAGGTCTAGTGACTTGCATCACCAATGTGAGTGTATTCAATTGCTATGTACCACATGGAAACAATACAAATAATTGGTATCATTGATATTAATTTGATCATCCATACATATACAGTTTGGATTCTAACCGTCCAGAGTCGCGTTATATTTAAAATCTGCTGGTATTCAATAACAATTTCGCTCAAGAAACTATATTTTTATTTGTAGCCGTTTTTGAGAAAATCAATTTTTAATATTACTCGTTTTTTAAATAACCACGCAACCCTGAACTACGAACGCGGCGCGGCGTATACGCAAGTGCCGACACGCCGGCAACAGCCTTGAAATCGTTTGAAATTTGCCGTCAGCAGGGGGGGGGGGTAGTGTAAAGAGTATACACGCGGGACGGCGCGCGCGGCAGTCGCATTTTGACCGTGACCGAGAGAAACTTGTGCCTCGAGTCGGTGACCTCGTGTGTTTTTAACATCAGCTGTTTTCAGTTTATCGTGTTCTTTCTTAATGCAGTTTATCGTGTATAATTGTGCCACGTGCTTCACGGAGAGATAAAGGAATAGTCTATCAAACGGAATACACCACTGCAGATCAGCAAGGTTACTCAACATGCCATTCGTCTATGCGAGTGGATTGTTCGTATTTGTAATACTGTCTAATTGCATAGCCATAACGTCTTAAAATAGGGACGGGAGCGCAACGGATATCACGTACTTCAGGCGGCATATTAAAAAAAATGATTTTGTGTTATCGTGTGACGAAAACTTAAAAATTTATTCCATTAAGTACTTTTTTTAATTGTAAATGTTCACCACATCAAACAAATTACAGAATAGTAAATAGGTAACCAAAAAGTTAATACGAACGACGACGTTGATAACTGTGAATTAAACCTATGTTGATAGCGTGATCTGTGGATTATTGTGACTTCGTGGTACACAAAATTACAAAAGAATCATTCATCGTCTGGTGTAATTTACAAAACCGAGGATTTTTGGTAAGTTTAATTAACATTATTTTGTGTGCGCGCGCGTGGACGCGTCATAAGTAGTAGTAGATATGACGTAGGTAGCCGCCGTGCGTTTACGTTTTTACGTTTCCATGGTTTGCGTTACGTTACGCGTGCGCTGTACAGGGTTGACGAGACTGGGAATTAATTCATTTTTTCTTGCACTTGTTGTCTAAAGGTCAAGAAAACAATCACTACAACACGCTAAATTTGGGACAAACAAATGATGCTATCCATTCTGTATATGTATTAGAAGTAACATGGGTGTCAAAGCTCAACTCATCACAAATATGTACATGTATTTTACTAATTATGTGCTTGCTATATGCACACTGTTCTTACTAGGTACATATTTTTTATAGTTTATAATAGGTACGATAATAAATTCATCTCAGTCGTTCTGGAAACAAGCTCAATCAAAAAACTAAAACAATACCATGGCTAATCAGAGCAATATTTACCATATGTTTTTTAAATTTGTTATTTTTGAGTGTTTTGTTTAATTTTACATTTCCATTTACATAACATTATACTCCCATTATTATATATTTTTTAAACCGACTGCGCGGTTGGACCACAGGCAACGAATGCTATATCATAATTTTGAACTATATTTTTCGCTCTGTAAAGTTCTATAATTATTGAAACCATAGATTTTACAAGTAGATGCTTTCACACTCTCACTCATACATAACGATATTCTAGAACAGCTGGCCGTGTGGGCTGCGCGGCCCATCCGATTCTTCCGCAGCTCGCCACCTTCAATTTAACATAACTTTTGTGGCGCGCCATGTGGTATGCCAGATGCCCTGTCCGAATAAACTTAAAAAACCCCCGACACAAAAAAAAACTAACTTTTAAAAAGTCTGAAATAATACAGGTTTGTTAATTTTCAAATGATTTTTTATCGTTAAAGGCGTCTGGGACCGCTAAGTAAACTTAAAATACGTATAATTAGCGGTCTCAGACGCCTTTAAGGATCAAAAATCATTTGAAAATGAGCAAACCTGTATTATTTCAGACTTTTTAAATGTTAGGTTTTTGTGGTGTCGGGGATTTTTCAAGTTTTTAATTTAATTTTTATTTCAAAATTTTTAACTTAGTTATTTAGTTAAGTAAAATAATTCATACATGATCACACAAAAAAGTAAGTTTTTGGTTTGTTAATTTCGTTAGATAATATTCCTCATTCCCTTTCAATATTGTGTACATTATTCTATGAGTCAAGCCCTTTCATTTGATACCCATATTCAGGGAGTTGTGGAAAAAAATATGTAAACCGCCATTTTGTGGTGGTGGCCATTTTATATTTGAAATTTGTCATAGTTTATAGTGCTCTACTAGTGAATCCCTTTCATTTCATACCAATATTGATGGAGTAGGGAACGAATATGATACCCGCCATTCTGTGGCGGCGGCCATCTTGGACTGATTTTCATAAGACCTAGCTAAGAACTAAGAAGGTGAATAAGTAGGGATACTTATTTACCTTTCAAAAGAAAAAAACAAAAATCGAAATCGGTTCATCCGTTTAGGAACTACGATGTCACGGATAGATACACACGTCAAATTTATAACACCCCTCTTTTTGCGTCGGGGGTTAAAAAAATAGCAACGGCTTGGTGCACTTGAATTTCTGTGGGCGCAGGCAGACCACGTGGCGGTGAGAGTGTTAAATATTTGATGTCACACATGTCGCGATATTGCAAAAAAAAGGATGTCTCATTACAAGGAATAAGTTACAAAAAATTACGTTGTGTATTAAATTTTTTGAAGTTTGAAAAACTTTTGACCAATCAAAGTGAATTTTGAGCACGTAACGAAACATGCGCACGTCAATGTAACACACACCAAGACTAACTGGTTTGTTATTATTATTAATAAGCTAACAGCTTCCGCTGATATGCTTATACATTCCTTTCTCATGTTGCTAAGTACTTATCCAGGCTAAAATTAACAATAACAAACCAGTTTGCATTCAGAAACCAACAAAGCTAAATTATAGGCAAATCAACTGAAATTATAGTGAGTTCCCACAGTTGAATGGAAATTCTAGATCATTGATGCAAAAATTAATGTGAGAAGAAAGTAAAGTTTTGCTACATATTCTAAAACTTTCCAATGTTTCATTTTCACTATTAGAAATTATATTTGTATGGTTCTTAATTTTCAGAGTCCATACATCGAATCATACCTTCAAAATGTTTACCTTTGTACAAAATAATCTTATAAGCCATTCAATCCGACAAATTGACTAATTTCAAATTGTAGGTCGTTAGTGGAAATATCAGAAAAAGGTATTAAGCTATTTAACAGAATTGGATTTGTCAAATGTACTATTTCAGTGGTAGTTATTCATGTAAAGCCATTTCGATTCTGCTGGATTGAAACTTTGCATGTATTTTGTAAGTGATTATGGATTGGTAATAAGTTATCGAGTAGCATGTAATCAATCTCATTATTCATTTTGCTGAATAAATTGTGAATATATACTACATATAGGGAAAAAAAACTTGTAAGTGATCATGCGCCGGTAGTATTTTATGTAATATATTTTCCTAATTGCATGCTTGCTCTTAATTAACATAATATTTCTTTTTACGGTAAGTATATACCTATTATAATTAAATTATAGAAAATAAACTTGACAAAATGTGCAAGAGGTAAACTTATTTTTGGTGATGGAATTGACATTTTTAATTCCGGTTTGACTCGTGTTTAACATATTAATTTACTTTTATCAATATAATATCACATTCCGTATTTTGGGTAATTACTTTCGATATGATATGTTTATATACTAAATTTTTCCCATAAATAAACAGTTCATTACAGGTAAATGTGTAATAAAAACAGGTAATTTCAGTGGAAATACATTTGTTTACTGGCTTTTACTAAAATAGATTTCGCTGTGAATTGTTTCGCGTATAAACGCATAGTGTTTATTTTGTAAATAACCATATACAGGATGGAATTAAAAGACGAGAAGTAACTATAATTGAAACAAAAAATTCCTTTATGAGATATGAAAAAAATAACAACCAATACTTTTATAGCACGAATCCAAAGAGTCAATCATAAGGACCGGTTTCTTCTAAATAACAATATTTTAAATAAAAGAAGCCTTTAGTTTATTTTTATAATCACTGTAAATTAATAAATAAAAAATTGATAAAAATAAGACCTAGAAAAATAAAATAATTCTTAGGAACACAACAAGTAACTGAACTATTACGACGCTGAGATTGTTGGCACTGATTGGCTAGATGGCAAGTGTGCGGATAGGAATAAGATATTTTTTACTGTGATTGTCTTGTGCTTTTACTTAGTCCGCCATCAAACATTTTTCATAAATTCAGCAGTGTGTCTCTTCATTGCTAATATTATATTAATTCTAAAATGTTTTTGTACTTATTTACAAACTAAAGTAAATAGTTTACTTATGAATTGTTCAAATGGGCACCCATTTTTACGAAAGCACAGATTAATTCTTCGATGGAATTCGTTTCGTGTCGGCTTTTGTATAGACTTGGTGAATATCTAAAATAAAATTTTAAACTTTGGTTTTTGATTCTTCCTTTACCGGTAATAGTTTTTATAAACCAAATTCTTTACATGACCCCACAAAAGTAATGTAATGGTGTCAAATCAGATCTCGCTGGCCATCCACCTATCTATATCTATCTATATATAAATACTACTATTATGGGCTGGAGCACCGGCTTTTTGAAAAATAATATTGGGTAGTTCTTCAGAGAACAAATCCATCAAATTGTTCTAGGTACCCAAAAAATTTTGCTTTGCATTATTTCACACCAACAGTTGAACGAAAATCTTACGTGAGTATTCGCTTTACGAACACGTACATGATTCTCAGTGAACTAGTATTGTTCCGGCGATTGTACATTCCGTTGTTCCCAAAATTGGTCTCTTAGGAAATAAAAAACCAAGAAAAATTGGTGTGTCGTGATGTGGTGTCGTGATAGCCCAGAGCGCAACGAACCTGTCTAAAATTTATAAGGCCATAGGGTCATGGTTCGAATCCGGGCGTGTACCAATGAGTTTTTCTGACTTAAGTACGTTAACTATCACTGACTCCGTGCCTCGGAGAGCACGTTAAGTAGTCGGTCCCGGACGCTGTCAATAGATGGCGGTCGTTACAATCCCCAACCCGCAGTGGAGTAGCGTGGTATATTTAAGCTCCAAACCCCCTCCTCACCTTGGAGGAGGCCTAAGCCCCTGCAGTGGGCTGATGATGATGAAGAAAAATTAAAAAAAATTTTTAACTTTTATTTTACGGTACTTACTACCTTATTTAGAAGAATTTGATCCTTATAATTAACTCTACTTTTATAGCACCATTCGATAGAACTGATAGATAGATAGACTGAAAGGAAAGATTCCTTTATTTCCAAAAGTAAGTAATTCTGCATTCAAAGAGTTTCGATAAATGACCTGTTTAAGCCGGGAATTCAACTGTGAAATATTAAATAAAAGTATGTACTTTTATAGCACCATTCGATACATACTTTTATTTAATATTTCACAGTTGAATTCCCGGCTTAAACAGGTCATTTATCGAAACTCTTTGAATGCAGAATTACTTACTTTTGGAAATAAAGGAATCTTTCCTTTCAGTTAAACTTGCTATCATCGATGACTAGGATACTTACCCTCCAACCCTAATATTTTATTTCCATCCTTTATATAGCCAGCTGGCGGATATTGTGTTCTGAGTTCTAACTATATACAAGTTATAAGAAGTTTCCCTTACTAGAGAATTTATGAATGTTAAAATTTCTGTGAACTTGTAAAATATTGCGTATATTATTCACAGGAACACCGTACTGCCGTCATAAGGAAAAAAGACGCATCTACATTTTTTCTCGAAAACGAGTTACATATATATTTGGAATCAGCAAAAAAAGACGCATCTACTAAAATTTTAATTTTTTAATGTAATGTAACACAGCCCTAAAAACCATTAAAGAAATAAGACGGATCTGTGATATGACTTATATAAATTCTAAATAGAAAAGACGTTTCTGATGAAAACTAAGTTGAAAAGACGCATTTAAGTAGAAACGTCCTATTTATTTATAAAATTTGTACTTGATCATAAAGAGAAACGACGTTTATGCGTGGTCGTAAGAAAAAAAGACGCTTCTACGTAGATGCGACTTTTTATGCATCTTAGTATAACTAATTACTCAGGCGCATGTGGTAGTCGCGTTTTTTCTACTTAGTATCGCTTGGTGGGTGGGGCTAGGGAGGGTGTGCTGTTTGTCAGTTGCGTCCAGACAATTGAAGGGGATATCCACTTTCGCAGCTCCGTGATACGGATTACGTCAATATGGCAAGTCAAAATTCTAAAGCGCGAGGTTCTTTTAGGCTATACAAAAGACGCCCTGTGCTTCACTGTGTTTCGCTTCGATCCAAAATATTTCATATTGACACGTTTTAGATGTTTTTAAGTAATAAATAAATTGTGAATAATATTATAGGAATTTGAAATATTTGTAATATTTCTTGTTACAGTCTGAGAGAACAAGAATTAACCGATGCTTGAAAATTTTGTTAGCCCTTCTGCTTTACAAGAACCTACGCCGAATACTTCTGATAATGAACTGGCCTTGCCTAGTCACGACAAAAAATCCTTTATCAGCGAGAATTCCCATGACACGTCTAATAGCAGTGACATGGATTTTAACTCCGATGATACACTTTTTGATAAAGATTAGGGAACGTACACATAAAACCAGTCTGAATAAAAGACAAAAAGACTTGTTTTTTGACCTCAGTTGAAGACAATTATGAGCAAAATGTCTTTTTTTTAACTTTCTGTTTGCAACCTCTGCCATTCTTCAAGTAATGGGTTTCGCAACTCTCACAGATTGTTGGGAGGTGGCATTCTTGATTTGACACTCGTTTTTAGCAAGTCCCAAACATGTTCAATCGAATTAATATCCGGGGATCGTGCTGCCCACTCCATCACCGTTACACCGACATGGTTTAGGTATGCCTGTACTTGTGCGAGCATTGTAAGCCCGAGCATTATCCTGCATTAAAATGTAGTCGTTGCCAATAAAGGAGGCAAATGGTACAACATGTTCTTCTAAAGTCTCCCTGATATACCGATCAGGAGTCAGATTCTCGCCATTGACTACCACCAACTCTGTGCGAGCTCCTAAACATATCCCTTCCCAGATCATAATTGAGCCGCTGCCATATGCCACTGTATTTTCAAAATTTGACTGGATATAACGCTCTCCTTTGCGTCTCCATACACGCTGCCTTCCATCAATATGATTTAACAGAATTTTGAATTCATTAGCAAAGAGAACCTGTGCCCACTCGTCGAAGTCCCAATGACGATGTGTTCGAGCAAAGTATAGTGGGTTTGTGCGGTGGTGTCTTTCAAGTTTTGGTGTGTTGGCGGGCAGAAATGAGCCTATACCGACTTCTGCGAACTGTCCGCTCACTCACTCTTACTCCTCAAACCTCCAACCTCCTCCAATGCATTTCGGGCCAGCACCGCCGTTAGTCTCGTGTTCCGACGAACTTGAAGTTGTAGAAAACGGTCATCTCTCCTTGAATACACCTTTACTTGTCTTGTCCTCTCCCCCTCACTAGAGAATTCGTCCATCTGTACCGTTTTATGTTATAATGAATCGTTGATAACGACCGACGAAGACTTGTGGCAATCGATCTGTAGGATTGACCATTTCTTCTCATTTCATATGTCCTAATGATTTCTGATATCATTAAAGCAGGCATACTTAGGTGCTCGTAATTGATCAATATGTGAAAAAACACAAAAGCCTTATAAAACTGCAATACAATGTTTTTCAAATGAAATTTACTTTACAAAAACGGAAAATCAACTTCGAAGCAGTCGATAGAGATGTTTGAATGAAAAATTAAAACAAACGAATGAAAAAAAATACTGTCGGGTAACGTTTTACTTTCAAATTAGACCTAAAATTAAAAAAAAAAGTAATGTAACCTGCCAGTGTTACGAAAAAGATACATTAATTCTCATTTTTTTATGTTCCGCTAATTTTGCCAGTATGTATATGATTATCACATTAAAATTTTCGTTTGAAAGTAGGGTATATAGATGTTTTTGGATGTAACCAAACACATATAATTCGGTCAATGATGCAAGAATTTTTAAGTTCATAGAAAAAAATTGTAAATATTCTAAATTAAAAAGCAGCATCTGGCTAGAAACGACTTTTTTATTTAGTTTTTTTAAGTCCTGGTAACATAACAACACTAAGTATAAAAGACACTTCATAAATTACTAAGTTGAAAAGTCGCATCTAGCCAGAAGCGACTTTTCATTGTAGTATTACGATTTTATCTTGATTTTTTTTATTAAGAAGAAAAATTAAATGTCTGTTAATTACAAGATAAAATTAATTTATTTACAATTTCCATATAGAACGTGAAAGATAGAACTTAAACACGCATTTTTTAATTTCAAAATTCTATTTCTTTTTATTTTCTTACGAGCAGCGAATTTTTATATTCACGCAAGACAAAATATTTTTTTTCTCCTGTTTAGATTTAGTGTAGATGCGTCTTTTTCCCGTATGACGGCAGCGTACTGGGCCATATCGCTTGTTGCATGTTTATTTTATGCATGTGGGCTATGAAAAAGAACACCTTTTTGATTCTAAACAATTTCTTGTATTACCTGCCTATGTTTACCATTGTTTTCCTATTGTTAAATTACAATTATTTTGTTCAATGAAGGCGCTTCTGACGTTTAAAATTTTATTTTAAACTATGAGTGACATTTGAGAATACATAAATACATTACTTTATAGTAACGATGTAGGGAGTAGAACAGATTCTCGGTATGATTATGTAATAATTTCGATTTTGGTTCCGTTAATTATTTGTTTCATTGCCTATGTTTCGGTTTTTATTATTCGAATTTATTTTATCGATATATACTGAAATGAGTATGAATCGTCAGAAACGCGTTCTGTCGTCAGAACTGCTATAGCATTGTACAATGTAACTGGGACTCACAGCGTCAATCTAATTTAAGTTTTTTAATTTAGTTGAATTTAAAATCGAGAAAATTACAAATGAGAGGCACAATATGTTTACGCGACCCACTGTGAAGTACGCGGCTTTTAAACGTGGCCAATCGTTAGAATTTTATTTTAAATATTCATTACCCTGACTAAAAAGCTTATAGAATCACAACTCTTGTTTAACATTTCGTACATTCATCCCTTGTTTCCAAAGAAGTAGCCAGTAGCAGGAACCGGTAGCATTGTATAAATATTATAGTAGCAGGTAAGTCTGCATTTATTATTTTAATGTATTATCAAAATTTTTATAAAATCTATTAGTAAAATATTTTTTACGGTGTGTTTCAAAGAATCAAATTCATCGGCGACCTTTTGGCAAGTGGGAGTATGGATTCTTGGATTGTTTGTACTGGTCGCGTGTGTTGCGTTCAGTTTCTGGTGGGCACGCCGATCACATAAAATGCTGAAACGTGGGTCTAGGCCTTTATTCGCCGCAGAGGATTCATTATGTGAAACAAGACACCCGATAATTGGCACTACAGCGACTATACGTGACATGATAGAGCTTACTACTTCTGGATCTGGTTCAGGTCAGTATTGATGTGTTTGAATAGAAGAGAATTTAAGGTTCTCTGGAACTCTTAAAATCATTAAACACATTCATATAGGTACTATCTAAAATTTATCAAATTTTAGATACGTAATTTTTGCTTCTTTCAATCTGATATTTTAGAAAAGTTTAAACAATTTTTATTTAATTTAAAAAAAAAATAGTTTAGTATATTTGAGACGAGTGTGAGAAAAAACAAAATTAATTTTGCATCTTTAAATTCGTATAACTGACACATATACATTTACAAGACATGTATGTATAATTCGGTTGCCTTTTCTATACCATCTGTTTACTATTGACCGCGTTGTATAGATGAATACTAATACAAAATTTTATTAATGTTACTAAGCATCGCATGGAACGCTGTGACATTTTGACATTTTTTTCTGCCTGAGTGAGAGAAAGATAGTTTCGACTCGAGATTCATTGTGTCGCTGGCATTGGGATAATAATATAATATTTATAAAAATATACTAAGTATGTACTATACGCGCCACCGGTCTAGTGTTGTAAATTGAGTACGCGCGAAATCGCGCAGGTACAGTCGAACGTGTCAATTAAATAAAACAAATATAATATTTAATTATTTAGAACGTCTGAAATTGTTTAACTTAAGCATATATCGTCAACTGTTCATAATAAGTCTATTAAATAGAAATATAACATATTTCAAAAGTTTTAATATAAATTAACGAATAAAGTAAAACAACGAAATAAACACGTACCGGTGAAATGTTGCTCCGCAGTATTCCTCGAATTTCTGTGAACTATGGCTATTATAGCCATAATCAACACACGTCATAATTTGTCAACTATGTTTTAAAACTTTTGATGGTCGCCATTCTGATGTATTTATTATTAATTAAATAAATCAATTACAATATTTTTATTATTTTTTTACAATGGCCTGTATTCAATGTATATCTAACACAATGTAAAAAAACAATTAACAATACTAATTAACGACAATAATGAATTCATAAAAAAACAACGGTAACAGATTATAATTAATAATAACTGACACGGCGTGGATTAATATAACGATACGAAAGTGGGATAGCGAGTGATGTAGGTAGCGCGGAGTCTGCGCGGTGTGTGAGAGACGCGACCCGCGGCCGTACTCTGGTAATTTAACGCAGCGCCGAAGGAGCGCCGAATACGCGCGAATTACGAAAATCTGTACTCTTGCCTATAGTCCTAGCGACGGGATTTTTAAAATGGAGCGTATTCGGCGCTACTTCGGCGCCGCGTTAAGAGTCAGAGTAGAGCGAGTGCTCTCGCGGCCGACACATCTCGTCGCGCCAACTGCCCTCACCGCCGCTTGCCTATATTTTTGGTTTACGCGCAGTCTGGTGCTAACTTTTCTACCTTTTAGACTGGTGGTGCGTATTATATATAACTGGTTGAAAAACCATCTGCTGTATTTAATCGATGGTCATTTAAAATACGATAATGATGATGGCGAAAAACCAATAATGACATTTGCATTTGTTCCAGGATTTTTGTAGTTTTATATAGTGAGAGTTGATTTCGTTTAATTGTAAGGAACACACAATTGTTTTTTGAAGTTGCATACTCGTCTTATCTGATCAAAGTCTAGATTCTGCTTTTGGTTTGACAATATGTACGATTTAGCTATGTTTCAATGTTTTTATAATGTATCATTCCCTTTGTATTCTTTTTCAAATGTTCATGTTTTATGAATACAGCTGAGTGGCGTTACTAATAAATAAATAAATATATATATACATGGTGTAATATATAATAAAAGTTAGGTATCTATTAATTATTTATACGTAACGCCAATCGGCTGTATTCATAAAACATGAATATTTTTTTAAATGTTTAATATATTATATTGAACAATTTAAAATTGTGTTGTTGTAATGCTGTGGAGTGTACATAAGTGGGAAACGAACACATAAATCAAGCATCATTTAGTTATTTTCAAGAATGTTTAAATTAACCGAAATTAATTTGGCACTACTTTGACATAATGTTTGATTTATTGAATATGAAAATGAATGCTTTGGTTTTATTTTATTTTTGTTCACTAGTGATGAAAATAATTAAATATAATTTTTTTTGTTGGCGTAGGCAGGGTAAATAATAATAATAATAATAATAATAATAACGCATTTTGCAAATGCGACTTAACATTAATCTGGCACAGTATTTCATTTCTTTGACTGACATCCTCGTTTTTGTGAATGTACACAGGTATCGTTTAATTTCGGTTTTATATAGTAAGTTGTATTTTATTTAGGTCTGCCTCTACTTGTGCAGAGATCCATAGCAAGACAGATCCAACTAGTAGATATCATTGGAAAAGGTAGATTCGGTGAAGTGTGGCGCGGAAGGTGGCGTGGAGAAAACGTAGCTGTGAAAATATTTTCATCTCGCGAAGAATGCTCCTGGTTTCGTGAGGCTGAGATTTATCAAACTGTGATGTTGAGACATGAAAACATATTAGGTTTTATAGCGGCCGACAATAAAGGTAAATATGCAAGACTATGCAAATCTATTATTAAACTATATTATAATCACAATCACAAAACTATTTGTGTTATAATATAGTACATAGTAATTTTGAGGATTTCACGTTTTGTATAATATTGTTACTCACTGCCAATTGACACAAAAATACATTTGTCAATATAAAAATATTTAAAAAATCCACCTACAATTAAAAATATAATATTTAAAATAAAAATTTGAAACTTTGTAGTTTTCCGATTTTTCTCTTATAGGGGTACTACATAACAATGGCAACGCCTTGGGTGCGGAACGAAGAGCGGGGGAACCAAACGACAGGGTGACGCGGGTTAAGAGGCGCGAGCGCGGGGTAAGCAGTACTGTGCTTGCTTCCGTGCTGTTAGGACGTGTCGCACTCGTATAGAAATACACGGATTGAAAAAGTGACGATGAGTTCGAAGATATGTAACAAAGTTCCTCGTAGTTCAAACACGACAAGTTGTTTACAATGTCTTTAAGTTTTTTTTCAAAATCGTAATGAGGATCCTTTGTCAAGCGAATATTCCAATGACATTAACATTATTGAATTGGTGTCGAACGCAACAGGAGTGTCCAAGAGAACTGTTTCTCGAATCATTAGTGAATCCAAAGTCTTGCAACGTTCCGGTAATGTCAAATTTACATCGCCACGCAAAACAAAATTAGAAAGAAAAAAAAAACGATAGAAATTGATGGTTTTACTGAAGGAGTCATAAGACGCAAGATTACTCAATTTTATACAGTAAAGAAAATAATTCCTACCATTAATAAGCTAAGATCAGAATTAAAAAATGACGGGATAATCGAATGTAGTTATGAATATTTACGAAAACTGGTCCACAAACTAGGCTTTAAATATCGTCGCTGCCAGTCACACAGAAAAGTTCTCATTGAACAAAGTAATATTATGTCTTGGAGGTGGAAATATTTAAAAGCTATAAAAAAATATCGGTCAGAAGGAAAACCAATTATTTTCTTAGATGAGACTTGCGTCAACGCGTCCAAGATTGTTCCTTCATGCTGGCAGTCTAAAGAAGAAAGGGGAGCATTAACAAAAATCGGAAAAGGAGACTGTTTAATTATTATTCACGCTGGAGGGAAGACAGGATTTGTTAACAACGCTTTATTAATGTACAAGCCAAAATCAAAGAGTGAGGATTATCATGGTAACGTCAATTACAATATTTTTGAAAAATGGGTCACTGAGATGTTGCTCCCAAATCTACCCCTTAATTCAGTGATAGTGATGGATAATGCAAAATATCATTGTGTCCAAAGTAATAAAAAGCAACCATGGCCTCTTTGAAAGCCGAACTGCAAGAATGGCTTAGGCGCCATGATATTGTTTTTAACAATAAAATGAAAAAATGCGAGTTACAACAGCTGATTGACGCTCATTATGAGCGAGAAATCATATCATACAAAATTGACGACATATTTAAGGGTTACCACCATATCATCCCGATTTAAATCCCATTGAATTAGTGTGGGGAGATATTAAAGGGGAATTGGCGAGAAATCATATGAATTCCACATTAAGCGAGAAACAAGAAATACTGAAAATAATATTTTCAAATTATACTGCCGATGAATGGAAGAAATGCGTTGATCACGCCAAAAAAAAATGAAGAACAATATTATAAAAATGATTTTATAAATGATGACATAATGGACGAGTTTATTATAACAGTACGTGATTCGGATAATGACAGTGACTGGTATGATAGCGACAACAGTTCATCCAGTGACATTGACATATTAGAAAATAGTACGGATTGAATGCAATTATGGCTTCTTATAAAGATTAATTACATAGTTTAAAAACACGCCAACGCGAAACTTTATAAAAATAAAGTGTAAAAAAATAAAATAAAAAGCTTGAAAGGGCGTTTTCCATTTTCTCATGGTAAACACACTAAATTTTTCGAATTCATAATTTTTTATTTTAATTTTGTTATAGTGAAAATTATCGTAATATATCTTAGGATCTATCCGTGCTTTGTTTTGCTGTGTGTAGAGAGTCGTGGGCAGATGACGCATAGCGTCCCCGCCCGCTCTTTGTTCCGCACCCAAGGTGTTGCCACTGTTATGTAGTACCCCTATTACTTGTACAGCGAGATTTTGCACAAATCGAAGATTTTGTAGGTCAACGGGAAGTACCCTATAGGTTTTTGTGTCGCGAGAAAATACGGGTTTCAAATCCTTATGATTTTGTGGCATGCACTTAGTTTGAATTTTTTACAGAAGGAGAGAAAGACAAGAAAAAGTGTGTCGGCAGACAGAGAGACAGACTGACAACAAAGTGATCCTATAGGGTTCAGTTTTCTTACCTTTATAGGTGCGATTTTAAAAAGGATCCACTTACTAAATTTTTCAAAACTAAAATTGTTCTTTAAATAGAAGAAGATATAATTTTATGTAGGAAATGTTTTCTGTGCCTAGTCTAATGCAATTATTATTGAGAAATAGGTAGCTTTCTTTATATCTAAGGAGATATGAAGAAAGCTACGTTATCAGCGATTGACATGGGCTATTACACCTGCGACTCCGTTCGCGTGGACTACGCAGTTGTATGGGAACCGCTATAATTTTTTGTATAGATATAGTTTGTAAGCTATAAAGTGCTAGAGACTTATCCCGAAAAAAAGGGGTCCCGGTACAACTGTGTAGTCCATGCAAGCGGAGCCGCGGGCGGAAAGCTAGTTCTTAAACATAAACATAAAATGCAAGCAATTAATTATAATTTGTCACTTTATTAATAAAATATAGATTAAAATGAACTTATTATTGTTTACAATTACTATCGGCTATAACAAGTTTGTCGATCTCTTGGGTTGTCAGGGTCGTTGAAACTTATTTTTAACCCACCACGATGTCGAAAACGAGGGGTGTTATAAGTTTGAGGGCTATGTCTGTGTGTGTGTCTGTGGCATCGTAGCTTCTAAATGGATGGACTGATTTTAATGCTCTTTTTTTTATTAAAAGCAGGTTTAATCTGTATGCTTCTTAGCTATATTTCTGTCTGTCTGCCTGTGTTTCTGTCCGCGGCATCATAGCTCCCAAATGGATAAATCAAATTTCAATGTTTTTTTTAATTGAGAGTTTTTTCAATCGAAATTGATTTTAGCTATATTTCTATCTGTCTGTTAGCCCCTAAGTTGTCTGCGGCATCATAGCTCCCAAATGGATAAATCAAATTTCAATGTTTTTTTTAATTGAGAGTTTTTTCAATCGAAATTGATTTTAGCTATATTTCTATCTGTCTGTTAGCCCCTAAGTTGTCTGCGGCATCGTAGCTCCAAATGGATGAATCGATTTCAATGAGTCTTTTTTTTTTGCTTTAAGGCCGGTTTAATCTTTGTGTAGCCATATGTAAGAATGCAAATATTATTTTAAGAAGTCTCTAAAACTGAAATCTTCATAGAACTATTTTAGAAATCTGTTTTTTCTCTTGTTCAACCTACTTATTCATGTATATATTTGTTCATAGACGTTCGAAATTCCTAAAGCGATAACGGTAATCTAAGACGTGCGGTTACAACATCGCAGATTATTTTTTTTTTAAGGATTATGAAAAAAACATTAATAAGAATGTTAAATAATAAATAAACATAATATCAGTAAGAATCCATAAAGCCTAGCTACCTACAGCAATAATAAGTTGAACGAATTAACGAATTTCATTTTGTAATCACCTACCTACAAAAAGTAATCTATCATAATCGTTCCTCTTTCTATTTCAGATAATGGCACCTGGACGCAGCTCTGGCTCATAACTGACTATCATGAGAACGGATCTTTGTTTGATTTTTTGACTGTACGCACAATAGATTCCAATACTCTCATAAAAATGTCCCTTTCCATTGCTACTGGCCTCGCTCATCTTCACATGGACATTGTGGGCACCAAAGGTAGAATTTCAAACCAATACATAACAGTTAAATCACTTGATAATGAAATTTAAAAGTTTATGTCTTTCTGTTTAAGATACTGAGAAGAATTTACCTAGCTGTAAATTTATAAATTTAGCTTTCGGCATCACATGTTATTGCTAATTTTATAGCCTACCTTCATGGAAGAAGTAATGTTTTATCTATGTACAATATCTTACAGGCCGGTACGGTTTGCGACAGTTCACTTGGTACCTTGGCTCAGCTCTGAAAACGCCTCTGACAACTAATTATTCCGAATTCATACCTATTATTGAATTTATATCTCGATGTAATATATCATATCATTATGGTGTGTCATAACTTCTCCAGAGCCACTAAGTGCGTTCTCGCATACCATAACTTCAGTAATGTTAGACCTTTAAAATTTAAATTGAAAAAAGGGTTTATTTAGAATTGAATATTTTTGGATTATTGAATCGTCAAAGTAAAAAACGCTACAATTAAATTAAGTTATGAAGTGTTATGAAGCGCATAAAAACAATAATTTTATAAAGCACACATGTGACCATAAAAGTACGAATTAACTAGAAGCCCCCTTCTGCGCTTACCGTCTTATTACTCTTCTTCTAGTTAGCTGGTGTATCTTTGGCAAGCTTCAGTCCGATTTCAGTCTGCCAGGTTTCCGCCCGCCAACCTTCATACGCGCGAAATTGCTTTTGACAGTTTCGATGTTGTGAAGTGACATTTCTGACATCTCCTTAAATATTACTACAACTTCTATACTGAAATTATTTACAGTGATGCATAATTATCTAAAAACCAGGCCAGTGTGAGTTGGGCAGGCGCACCATATTACACACTACACAATAAATATGTAGAAAAAATAATTGTACCTAGTCGTAAAAAATATTTTTTATATGATATGACTACAAATCATACATTGCCATTCATGATTCTAAGTAGCCGTTTCTTTTGGTTCTTTACACCAATAGACCTTAGTATTTGATATTAATTTTAATTTCATATCTATTACTTATTCCTGGAAAAAGGGTATTGACACAGACAATAAGACGGACAACAAAGTTATCCTATAGGAGTGTTTTTTTTTCCTTTTTGAGATCTAGAACCTTTAAAAGGCTATCATTTTTTTAGCTACGTGAAGCATGTATGCTGATTTCGACTGCTGTAGAGAGAATATTCGTAGGAAAGTCATTGGGTTATATTTACATCCCTATTAAGCTCCAACCATATAATATTGATTATACCATTTAAAGATCAGTTTAAGGTTCTAAAAGGTATATTACGTGTAAAATAATGTGACGTCTATGCGTAAAATCACGTCGATGTGTTATAAAAAGTACTCAAATGAGTCACACGGCTTTACAAACACATCGACTGAATACAAAAATTACTAGAAATTTGAGATCAAAATAAAATGTAAATAAAATTCAATTTTGGAGACGGAATTAGTCATAAGGACTATCGAAGCAAGCTCGAAATTATATTTTTGAGACGGCATTGCGACCTGCTCAAAGTTAGGCGTCGGCGCCATGAAATATTCCCACGATAAATTGTAATTAGAATTCAAGAATAGAATGTTCGATAACAGAAATGTCGAGATGCTGCTGGGTGGGGATTCCGGCGTCTATATAAGGAAGCTGGCGTTCGCCGTCAGAGACTTGGAATGGTCAAGAACGAACTGCAAGTACGATACAAGTGTGATGAGAGTTTGTGACTTTGTTTCGAAATAAAGTATATTGTTATGTATAAGCACCTACAACGTAAATTGGTACTTTCGTGCGGCCTAAATATCTGGACCTATAGCTCGTAGCAATAACAACAACCAATGTCGAAATATTTATTTATGTTTCTAAGCTAAAATAATCTACTTAATTGATGAGTAACTTTCAGTAATTTTTATCATATATTTACAGGCAAACCAGCTATTGCGCATAGGGATTTGAAATCCAAGAATATCCTCGTGAAAAGCAATCTGACTTGTGTCATCGGAGACTTAGGTTTAGCAGTGCGGCACAATGTTATTAACGATTCTGTCGATATTCCTTCTACGAATCGCGTGGGTACTAAGCGATACATGGCCCCTGAGGTTAATATTTTTGATCAATTCACATTTATTTTTTCACATACAAGTCATAACGATAAATTATTTTTTTTTTAAATTCACCAGGTACTGGACGAATCTTTAGACACTCGTCAATTCGATCCGTACAAGCGTTCTGATGTGTATTCCTTTGGATTGGTGCTTTGGGAAACAGCAAGACGATGTGGCGCCATGCCTGATGAGTATCAGCCACCATATTACGAATTTGTACCACCAGATCCCGCTTTGGAAGATATGCGTCGAGTTGTATGTATCGAACGGCGAAGACCCAGTGTGCCAAATAGATGGCATTCTGACGTGGTAAGTTTTATTTTATTTATGGGGACCTATTTTAGAGGACAACTGTCATAGATAAATGAAATACTTTCCGTTATTTATTGCCGTGTCATCAACATCCTTAATATTGTCAATCTATATCGTTTAAAATCGATTACAGGTAGCAAAACAGAACGATACGGAGGTATCTCTGCAGGTAGATCAAAATATAGGTCAAACGATGTCACGACCGCGCTGATCTTATATATTGTGCCATTACTGTCGCCGCGTCGTTCGATAGGGGCTACACGCGGTGTGGATGCAATAGTAATTATAAATACAACTATCGTTGTGTAGGTATCATAATAGTTACGGCTATCTTTGAAAAATCATATCAAATATTAATTTTGTATACAGGTGATTTTTCTATCACCTTCCAAATTTTACTCGTAATCTCGTGAAAATAATAAAATGGCATGTTTTTCTTTTAGTGTCATTTAGTACTAAAAAATTGAAATCAAATATTGAACGCGGGCGACTAACGATTGCGTCGGTTTGATATCCGTCCCCACTACACCAGGGGTGTGCGCTGAAGGGAAGCCGGTCGCGATAATTTAGGCAATGTACCTCCTTTTATTTATGTTATAAACATAATATATATAATATAAACATTAGAATACACCATTATAATATAAATGAAAGGATGTATATTGTCTACATTAACACAATTGTGACTGGCTTCCCTTCAGTGAAGGGATAATTTATTATGATTATGATAAAGTAGGCGATATACATCCTTTCATTTATATTATGATGATGTATTCTAATGTTTAACACTCGTTAATATACAAACAATAGAATATATCATCATAATATAAATGAAAGGATGTATATCGCCTACATTATCACAGTCGCGACCGGCTTCCCTCCAGTAAAGGGATAATTTATTATGATTATGATAAAGTAGGCGATATACATCCTTTCATTTATATTATGATGATGTATTCTAATGTTTAACACTCGTTAATATACAAACAATAGAATATATCATCATAATATAAATGAAAGGATGTATATCGCCTACATTATCACAGTCGCGACCGGCTTCCCTTCAGTAAAGGGATAATTTATTATGATTATGATAAAGTAGGCGATACACATCCTTTCATTTATATTATGAAAATATATTCTATAGTTTGTATATTAACGAGTGCTAAACATTAGAATGTCATCATCATAATATAAATGAAATACATTATCGCGGCCGGCTTCTCTTCAAGGCACGCCCCTGCACTACACCCGCGTTCGCACTTTTTCGTATAGTGTCTATGTTTGACTTAATAACCACGCTGTATTAATAATTCTTTCGGGCAAATAAAAATTTGATCTACCTATTAATTTTCAAATATGGAGTTTTCAAGTAATACCTTATACCTGGAAAAATTTGGATAGTGATGAAATACACTGAATATTTTTGAATTGCTACCTACTACTAGGTAGGATGAATTTTATAATAACATGCAGTATAATAATTATTTACAGATGCTACCGATAACGATATTTATTAGGTCTAAAAACCGATATGTTTTGATTTTTGCATTTCCAAAAACAATCTGTACGAGCCGTTCTTGCGTAATCGTTGAGATTGGGGAGTACCCATGATTCGTTTTATTCAATAGTTCACGCAATGACTACCCTCTCGCTGTCAAAAGATCAGCCGTCACTGTGCGTCTGACACGAAACAGCCTTTACCTTATTCGAGTTGACTAATCAACGTATCCACAGGTAACCTTTTTCCTGTGGTCTTTATGTTCTAGGAACGGAATTAAAATATTTTTATATCGCAAATAATAAAAAAATTAATAATACGTTACGGCTACTTGACTATTAACAACTCATTCATATATGTAACAAAATAGCGACCCGTCCCGGCTTCGCACGGGTAGCAGAGCATATAAGCCGTAGTGTTTTTTTTGTCGTAGTGTCATATCAGCTTGTTGCGTCGAACATGTGGATTAGATTTATATGTAACGTAATTTCATCCTATTTGGAGTATTTTTAATGTATATTATTTCCATTTCTGTAAATATTTGGAAAAGTAAAGAACATATACATAAAAACAAACTAAAATATTTCTTTATATATATAACATTGATAACATCTGCCTAACCACACGTGTCGCATCGCTATGGGGACGACGACGCCGCGATCTCGTCTACATTCATCGTGATTACGTGCCGAAAGTGTAACTAAACCATAATTAAACAACAATTCAAAAATGCCGTCGTGCGTGTTAAAAACGTGTAAAAATTAGTCAACGTCAAAGGAAAAAGGTAATGGCGTAACTTATCATCGTAAGCAAACCATCAACTAAAAACAAATAAAACAAATTTTTGTCTTTTGCCGTCATTTCTATATGAAAATCATAGATTATGAAGAGTGAACCGTACAGTTTGGATACGTATGTATAAAATGTTGGGGAACTATATGACTGAAGTATAACTGATTATTTTTTTGTTTCTTTATTACTCAACCTATGCCATCTGTCTGTCACAGAGTATTTTTCAGTCAGAAACTTACAAACCCAATTTTGTTTAAGGGTAAGTAAAGTTTTTATCACATTACAACGATGATTGTCATTGCGCTTCGTTCATTTCTTTACCGATAAGGCAAAGTGAGATAAAATGTCGGGTGTAGTTAGTGCAATCGCATATTCTAGTACATAAATTCAGTACCAATTACAGTTTAATTTATAATTCTTTTACGTATATGGGGAAATATGTATACACAGTATTAATTAAAATAGACATTGTAATTAAAACCATCACTTTTGCCTCTTTCAATTTTATTTTACTACGTTCCTTAACATTACCCAATTCAATAGGTAGAATATAAACAAAGTTTCAAATGTCGCCTCTGTGACGATGATATCGTATACCTATGACTCATTAGTACGTCTCATTAGCTGCCTTGCGTGCACACAGCAGTGCTCACTGCTGCACACGTATGCACAAATTTGATTCGCGCCATCTGTTTCATAGTAATATTATTTTTATTTCGCGATAGTTCCTAAGATATTAATTTAATTTGTATGGTGTAAAGGGCAAACATAATCTGCATGAAATGCTAAAGGTAAATAACGTATTTAATTTGATAAGGATTGATACTATATCCGTATAAATTGCTTTCCAATCATCTCAGCAGATGACACCATTTTTTCAAACATAAAAATAGGTATAGTAAGCTACCCATGAAAGATGGACACATGCCATTGCGGAGTTTTTTGTAGTCCTATACAAAAGGAACAATTTCTCCATAAATTATCTATACTAATATTATAAAGCTGAAGGGTTTGTTTGTTTGTTTGTTTGTTTGTTTGTTTGTTTGTTTGTTTGTTTGTTTGTTTGTTTGTTTGAACGCGCTAATCTCAGGAACTACCGGTTCGGATTGAAAAATTCCTTTTGTGTTGGGTAATCTATTTATCGAGGAAGGCTATAGGCTATTATTACATAATGCGTCCAGTAGGAGCAGAGCATCAATAAAAAATGTTGCAAAAACGGGAAAAAATATTCCTTTTGAGAGCTTCCGTTGCGTGCGCTACGTAAACGGCTGATGTTAAGCAAAAATTATGTATGACGGAATTGTTCCCCTTTGATAGTTCTAACCAAAAGTCCGCGACAGCGTATGTGTATCTTTTAAAGTTGACTTATTATAACCTTTTTTATGGTAATCAAATTTGTTCTAAAATGCACAATTTGCGAAGATGTTTTTTAAACCTGATATGAATCCTTATCAAATTAAATGTTACCTACGAATCGAGTGTTAGGAAAGGGGTGGGGTGGAAGAACGCCATGGGGAACTTTTCTGTAGTCCAACCGGCGGAGCCGGGCACGACCGCTAATCATAAATAAGTAACGACGTGTTTTTATAGTTTTTATTTGCAAATTTTAAGGGGAAGATGAGGGTCAAAAGTTTGTATGACAGTAACCAAAATTTATATCAGCAAAAAGTTCGCAGAAACTATCTCGAATGTTAATAGTAGATAACTTTAACAGGAATGTGTACCTAGTCTACGCAGGCGAAGCTGCGGGCGGTCGCTAGTTTTGTTATATCTGAAAAGGATTAGGCAGCGTTTTTCGATGAAAGTTCCCAGCCGGCTTGATTTTTTGCGACTTCTTCAACAATAATCGTCATATTTCAACCTTCCTCTTGAATTATTCTGTCCATTGGTGTCAGTAATATGCCAATCCGTTCGGTAGTTTATAAGTTTATTGCGTTCAGACAGACAGACGCGGCGGGGACTTTATTTTATAATATGTAGTGATATATGAATAAGTTTTCTAAGTATATCATGACAGTGAAAGAATTTAAAAAAATAAATCATTATTTAAAAAGTTATGAAGGTTTAATATACCCTGTTAGACAGAGAGGGCAAATCGACACGGCGTACCTATGTGTGACGCCAGGCTATTTAAAATAATGTTAAATATCGTTTAAGAAGGAGACCAGATAAAATTTTAAAAGCCTATAATTTCCATATTTTGCAACCGAATATAACTTTGTTTATACATTTTGTTATCATATAAAGAGTATTTTTATATTTTCTTGATGAATATAATGTATTCAGTAGTAATCAAATACCCAATTTCATCGTCATGATTAACAAGGGCAATAATTAGGTTGACAAATGTATTGAAATTTACAAATAATAAACATATTTTTTCTCAGAAATGCCTTGATCTTAACTGCCTGAACTAATATTACTATTACACTTTCTAATTTATGCAACTGAAATAAATATATGATGTTATATGTATATATATAGTCACAGCTCCATATTCAAGTGGAACCCTTATATAAATTCCTTTGACTTATTTCTGTTGTTCATGACGATGAAATCAATACAACGATATAATTAATTTCGATAAAAATATGATTTTCATTCCATCACTGGGTAATGGGACAACGGGGGAAAAAAATCCCCGTGGACCCATTGACCAATGACAATTGAGTGGACCAATGGGTCAACTCAATAGGACCACAGGGAACAGCTCGAAATTCCAAATTCCCAACTAGTTTAGTTTTTTGAAATAGACCAAGTAAAAACTGTTTTTAAACTTACAACTTTAGAGTTCTAGACAATGGGTGTCATGTAAGATACTAATATCGGCTATCGCTATTAATAATAATAAATGTTTATACCGGCAAAAATAATATAAAGTTTAAAATACAAAAGAAAGAGAAAAAATAATAATATGAAACAAAATAAAGTAATTAAATAAAAACAAAGTCATCACGTTCCTCTATATGATCTTTTCTGCGGAGGCGGTGCATGTAGTTGCATTCATTTTTGATGAATTGTACCATAGGCCCACTCTGCAGCGTTGCGTACCACCACGTTTTTAGCGTTGAGGAGACGCTTACGCGCATTTGCAGTGCGCACGCACATTACTATGTCCACGTGGGCACCCGGCCCGTTGTAAACTGGCGCGGAAGTATCGCGGCAATCCAAACAAGGTGCGCTATACGTTGTCATATTCCACACGCATGACCGCCATCGCCCTGCGCGTATACCGTGCCCACAACTCGACTGTGTGTGTATACATGCTTAAACAATATGTTTGGAGGAGCAGATTTTTCACGGAGGCACTCGCGCGACCATGTTGGCGCGCACGCTGGTTGCGCGGTGCTGTCTCTCGATATCCGCGTCATCCGAGAGGTCAGCACGCAGTATATGTCTAAAACATTTGGCCTAATCTACACGCTGTAGTGATTTTCCCTCCAACAAAGGACGTGGGATTCGCACAGGATTGCGAGTCGAGCTTGTCAAATACACCGACTTATTATAAATCAGTTTGTGTTCACGGGCGTAACTCTCGCAAATCTGATACAAACGGTGCCAGTAATGACATGTCATTAGTAAAACTGACATTGTTGATCATGGCTCCGTTGAGAGAACAGCCAACACCTGAGCTCGACAGTTAGATACAAAATTCATCCAATATGTTAAAAAGTACTGGTGACCCGGATCCGCCGTGCCTCACGCCGCACTCAAGTCCAGTCGTTTTGAGCTGTTCGTTTTTTCAGCGTACGAAACTTTCCTTCTGTTCGTACCACGTCTTCACTTGTTCTATAATTGGACCACTGACTCCCCTGCTCTGTAATTTGACCCAAAGCTAGTCGTGTGACACACGGTCGAATACATTTCTCAAGTGCAGAAAACAAGCATATACTGAAGTTATTGGGGTTGAATACACAGACCAGTCAACCTTGTAGACCACGCTTTGACAGGGAGTAACATTCGCCAAGGCTATGTAGTGACACTACATAACTACGTCACTAGTGAGCCGTCAGGTGGAAGCAGGTCGGAAGCCATTAAATTGTCAATTTGGAACGAGCCAATGAAAACTAGCCGACCTCTCCCCGCACCCCGCCAGTAGTGTAAAATTGGGGAGTCTGGCTCACATTTTGTATGGTATATAATTGGGGAGTCTGGCTCACTTTTTCGTTATTTGCTGAAAACCGTGGTCCGTTTTAAAAGTCTCGCTTCGCTCTCACGGACCACGGTTTTCAGCAAATAACGAAAAAGTGAGCCAGACTCCCCAATTATATACCATACAAAATGTGAGCCAGACTCCCCAATTTTTTTTCTCGGAAAACACGATCTCTCATTTTGAGGTGAAAGAAATTTTATAAAACACTCACCGTTACGACAACCGATAACTTTAAACACATGACAAATTTCAACACCAACAAAATTTTTACTCTTAAATATTTTACTATAAGTCACAACACGACAACACGAGTTGATTGCAGGACGTCGATTTACTAAATGGTAAATCAAGTATGTCCCTACTCTACACCTAATCCCAATTAAAAAACCGGATAAGTCCGTTTAGCATATATTATTGAATTTTACTTAATAAGTAGATGAAAAGAAATATACTTCTCACTAGAACTATAATAATTTTTTTATAACAACTTTGTCACCTAAGATTAACTAAATTATTTAAAAACTTATGCATTAATTATTACGCTGTTTTTTTTTTTTATTCGATTGTATTTATTTCATTAGAACTACAATAATTTTTTACAACCTTTTTTCTCGTATAAATTGCTTAATTAATTAAAACTATAAAATGTTTTCTTACTTAATATTATTGCTGTAATATCGTATTCAATTTAACTTTAAAAAAATATTTTGAAATACAGATTTAGACCCTTTCGGAAACAGAATACTTACACACTTCCATTAAAAGTAATAAGGACTTTTGTTCCAAATTATGAATGAATTATTGTTTTGACAAAGACACGTGTATGGTACAGTTAACAATACGTTTTATCAGCGTTTGAGAAGTTACAATTTTATTATTTAAAAGAGTCTATTTATGAAATAATATAATAAACTTTAATAGAATAAACATAAATGACGATCAAGTAATTGTTCACGACTTTATTAATAAATACTAACTGACTGAAAAAAAAAAAGCTGATGACATATTTTGCAAATTTACAAAAAAAAATTAAAATATTATAAAATATTTGTATGTATAGAAACTTAAAAAGTTTTTTTTTTGATGTTGTGTAATGATTAAATAATTTAAATTAAAAAATATTTTTTATATTTCTCGTTGAGTGTATACATCACACATCAAATGTTTCATTAACAAGTGTTTCACTGTGTCAAGACTTTGGTTTCAAATTATGAATGAATTATTGTTTTGACAAAGACACGTGTATGGTACAGTTAACAATACGTTTTACCTGCGTTTGAGAAGTTACCATTTTATTATTTAAAAGAGTCTATTTATGAAATAATATAATAAACTTTAATAGAATAAACATAAATGACGATCAAGTAATTGTTCACGACTTTATTAATAAATACTAACTGACTGAAAAAAAAAAAGCTAATGTCATATTTTGCAAATTTACAAAAAAATTAAAATATTATAAAATATTTGTATGTACAGAAACTTAAGAAGTTTTTTTGATGTTGTGTAATGATTTAATAGTTAAAATTAAAAAATATTTTTTTATATTTCTCGTTGACTGTATACATCTAACATAAATGTTAAGAATGTTTCATTGTTTTAACTATGACACGTGTAAGTTTTTCGTATCTTTAACCCTGAACGAACAAAAATGCTTTGTACATGCAAAGTGCTAAAAATGGCTTTAGGAAATAAGTTTCTCATGTTTTATGATTTTCAAGTCTCGACTTGCGTTTATAAAACGGAACTGGGTTACGATAATTTTTTTCTATCATGTTTTTATAGTTTTGTTTTTAAACCTTGAAGACAGTTCACACGTGTATCGAAGCGTATATAAACCATACTCCAAGCTTATTCGACACCAGTCTACGATAGGCGAAGTTCCTAGTAGTAACAAAAATACAAAGTGTTCTTGCAAAAACCAAGCACCAAGTAATACTTCAGTGGTACCATGGCTGAAATGTGAGTATAAAAATGTAGGTATATTACATTATTTTCAAACTTTTATAAATATTCATTATATTTTTTATAAAATAATCAATTGTTATTTCATGTTTTTTATAGCATTAATTTTTTACTGATTATACTACGTTGAAAATTGTGTTTAAAAATTTGATTACGATATTAACATTCTATATAAATTATGGTTGTGATTTTTACGTAGGTGAAAGCATGCATGATTATAATAGAAGCGCAAAAATATGTGTGTTTTTTTTTTTTCTTTTATAAATACACATTATATTTTTATGAAAATGCTCATTTGTTACTTTATGTTTTACGTTAATTTGAACTGATTATATTACATCGATTATTGTGTTAAATTAATTACGATATTAGATTTTCTATAAAAACTACGACTTTGATTTTTAGGTAAAAGTCTCCACGATTGTAATAGATATTTCATGTTTTTATAGCACTAATTTTTTACTGATTATACTACGTTGAAAATTGTGTTTAAAATTTGATTGCGATATTAACATTCTATATAAATTACGGTTTTGATTTTACGTAGGTAAAAGCATGCATGATTATAATAGAAGTGGAAAAATATGTGTTTTTTTTTTCTTTTATAAATACACATTATATTTTTATGAAAATGCTCATTTGTTATTTTGTGTTTTACGTTAATTTTAACTGATTACATTACATCGATTATTGTGTTAAATTAATTTTCTATAAAAACTACGACTTCGATTTTTAGGTAAAAGCCTCTACGATTGTAATAGAACTGGGAAAAAAAATTGTATATTGCGTAATTATTTTAAGTGGTCTTGTTTTTTATTTGTTATAGAAACCTTCCAACTATATTCGATTCTGATGAGGGTTTATCGTCGATATCACCTAGTACATCTAAAAATTTAAAACGCAAATCATCTAAGAAATGTTCAAAGAAAACACGCACCGATTTCATGAAGGATCTTTTCGGAGACGAAAGTGATACTGAAATATGTGTGAAGAAAACTGAATTATCGGGTATTTTATGGAAGCGAGTTGCTAATGGAATGACAAAACAGACTGAAAACAATGCGAATGGGGAATTCTTTTTGGAATTAAAACTTTACTATACGTCCGAAATCGAGAAATTACCAGATGATACTCGTTGGAAATTCGCTTTGATAAATACGAAAATTAAATTACAAAGAGAGTCTGATGACTTTAAATATTTGCAACGTCTTTTATTGAACATAAAAGAGAAATTTGCAAAATCTGAAGCACAATTTATTCCTGAAAAGAAAAAGTAAAATATTATTTTCTTAAACTTACCGATTTAAATAACGTGTTATTTTCATACTTTATGTATTTCGTGTAATAGAATATAAGCCTACATTGTAATCAGTGTATTTTTTAATTAAAGGTAAAAATTAGATTTTCTCTGAATTATCGGGTATTTTATGGAAGCGAGTTGCTAATGGAATGACAAAACAGACTGAAAACAATGCGAATGGAGAATTCTTTTTGGAATTAAAACTTTACTATACGTCCGAAATCGAGAAATTACCAGATGATACTCGTTGGAAATTCGCTTTGATAAATACGAAAATTAAATTACAAAGAGAGTCTGATGACTTTAAATATTTGCAACGTTTTTATTGAACATAAAAGAGAAATTTGCAAAATCTGAAGCACAATTTATTCCTGAAAAGAAAAAGTAAAATATTATTTTCTTAAACTTACTGATTTAAATAACGTGTTATTTTCATACTTTATGTATTTCGTGTAATAGAATATAAGCCTACATTGTAATCAGTGTATTTTTTAATTAAAGATAAAAATTAGATTTTCTAGGTTTAAGTATAAATTAACAAGCAATGCTTACAAAGTAAATAGTAGATAACTTGGTTTACATATGGTATTGTATTACCTATTTTTTTTTTTACTTTGGATGCAATCTGATAAAACTACATATTTTGATTTTATTATTGTGCACTACGATATTTTATTAATATGACGAATAAAATATATTGTAATATTTGTGGTATAAATGTTACAAAGAAAATATACTATGCTCATCTTAGAACAAACTTACATAAAAAAAATTGTTTGTTACAAAGCCACATTGATAATGTACGGCTTATAAATTCGGCATTTAAAAACAGACTACTTTCTTTTAGAATAGATGGTATTCATGATAGGTATTTACTTCCAGAAGATTTTTTAAATGATGTACGAGTTTCGGTGAATAAGTTAATTAAATATATTCTTCATCAACATAATAGCTGTAAAATAAATTTTGAATTGTTTTGTTATTATTCTTTACCACACCAAATAAAGACCGAGTTGAAATCATTTACAGTGAAGTATAAGAAATTTTATCACAATACTGATATCAATGAATATTATAACCATGTTAAAGCTACACTCATTCGGAAATGTAGCGAATTTCAATTAAAAGATTCGGGTTGGTTTATTTCCAGTGTATCTCATCTTGAAATGAATATAAATAAATACACACCATTACGAGGGGGTTCTTACATACCATTACCTAAAAATATTCAGAGTACGAAAAGTTGTTTAAACATTAAAAACACTGACTCTCATTGTTTTTTATGGTGTGCAGTTGCATCTTTATTTCCAGTGAAAAAAAATGGTACACGCACTGCATCATATCCAGATTACAAACAAATATTTAAAATAGATGGGATGAATTTTCCTCCTACTAATAGAGATATAAAGATATTCGAAATGAATAATCCAACATTTACAGTAAATATTTACGGATTAGATTCAAAAAATCAACTTGTAGGCCCGCTCTACAAGACAGAATATCGTAGTATAAACCATATTAATTTATTATATATAGAAAATTCTCAACATGGGCATTATTGTTTAATAAAAGATTTTGAACGGCTTATTAGACACCAAGTAACGAGGCATAAAGGCAAAATATATTTTTGTGATGAGTGTATGTTATTTTTTTCCTCATATGATAGTATGGAGATGCATAATTGTGCTCGAATTAAAACGGTATTGCCCAGACCTGGTACAATCTTACAATTCACTCACTACGAGAGATTGCAACGTATTCCTTTCGTTATCTATGGTGATTTCGAAACTATGTTATTACCTCTTAATAACAACCAGAACTGTGAAACTAAATACACAAAATTAACAAAAAGACACGTACCAATAGCATTTGCTTATTATATATGTTGTGCATATGATTCGAGTTTAAATAAATTCATTTCATATCGAGGAAAAGATTGCGTTCATATATTTGTAAAGTCATTAACGGAACATGTTAACGAAATTCATAGAATTAATACGACTGAAAAGAAAAAAATGATTCCGTTATCATTGCAACAACAAATTGAATACAATAGCGCCACTCACTGTTATATATGTAATAATTTACTATTGGGTGATGTAGTTCGCGATCACTGTCACAGAACAGGCGTATACAGAGGCGCAGTACACTCACATTGTAACTTGCTTTTAAAGACTTGTACGTTCATTCCATTTTTCTTTCATAACTTAGCGGGGTATGATTGTCATTTATTTATAAAAGAGCTTAGTGAATCTGATGGCAGGATAGAGGTGATACCTAAAGGGAAAGAAAAATATATTTCTTTTACTAAATTCATAAAAAATGTATACGATGTTCGTGAGTCATATATTCCTCTCAGATTTGTTGATTCTTGTCATTTTCTCAACACGAGTTTAGATAAATTATCTAAAACATTAGAGTATGATAAATTCTTGAATCTCAGACGCTTTTTCTCTGATAAAAATAAATTTCGATTAGCATGCCGTAAGGGAGTGTATCCGTACGAATATATGGATAGTTTAGATAAATATAATGAAACACTATTGCCACCGAAACAAAGTTTTTATAATACTTTAACATCAAATCATATTTCAGACGATGATTATAAACATGCTTTTGATGTATGGGAAAAATTTTCCATATGCAATTTAGGACAATATACTGATTTATATTTAATGATCGATGTTCTATTATTATGTGATGTATTTGAAAATTTTCGTACTGTTTGCCAAAAAAATTATAAACTAGATGCAGCTTTTTATGTAACCGCTCCTAGTCTTAGCTGGGACGCAATGCTTTTAAATACTGGTGTAAAATTAGAATTAATTTCTGACATTGAAATATATCAAATGCTTGAACAAGGCATCCGAGGCGGATTATCACAGTGTTCTTTACGATATGCAAAAGCTAATAATATTTATACTGAAGACTACAGGGAAGATAGACCAAATACTTATCTTTTATATTTAGATTGTAATAATTTATATGGATACGTGATGATGAAAAACTTACCGATTTCAGAATTCAAACTTTTACAAAGTGATGAATTATTATCTTTCGACATAGATTCATGTCATGAAAATTCAGACATTGGATTTATATTAGAGGTTGATTTAATCTATAACGAGGACTTACATGACTCTCACAAAGATTTACCATTTGCACCAGAAAAAATGAAACCTCCTGGAGGAAAGACTTATAAATTGATCGCAAATCTGTACAATAAATATCACTATGTTATTCATTATATGCATTTAAAACAGTGTTTAAATCATGGTTTGATATTGAATAAAATTCATAAAATTCTTTCATTTAAACAAAGTAATTATTTAAAACAATATATAGATTTGAATACAAGTTTGCGTCAATCCTCACAATCTACGTTTGAACAAGATTTTTTTAAATTGTTCAATAATTCAATATTTGGAAAAACTTTAGAAAACAAGCGGAAGCAAATATCTGTAAAATTAGTTGATCGATGGAGTGATGAAAAAAATTACACAAATAAATACATAGGTGCTGAAAAATTGATTGCTCAACCAAATTTTCATAATGTATCAATTTTTTCTGAAAATTTCGCAGCAGTTCAGATGGACAAGTCGGAAATTTTACTTGACCGTCCTATATACATAGGATTTACTGTACTAGAATTAAGTAAATCCCATCTTTATAGCTTTCACTATTCTTTTATTAAACCAAAATATGGGGATAGAGCACAACTGTGCTACACCGACACTGACAGTTTATTATATTACATAATACCTACAAATGATTGTATTTATAAAGATCTAAAAGAAAATCTTGAATTATTTGATACAAGCAATTTTAGTAGGAACAATATTTATGATTTACCACTAGTAAATAAAAAGGTACCAGGTCTGTTTAAAGATGAATTAGGAGGGACAATCGTTGATGAATTTGTAGGTTTAAGATCTAAACTATATTGTATAAAAACCGAAAACGATGAAATCAAAAAGGCAAAGGGAGTTAGCAAAGCAGTGTTAAATCTTTTAACTACAGACGAATACAAATCTACTCTTAAAACTAACAATACATTGCGCTCATGTATGAATGTATTTAAATCAATCAAACACACGATATTCTCGCAAGAAGTAAATAAATCCGTGTTGAATGCTAATGATGATAAAAGATTAATAATTGATAAATATAACACATTGCCTTGGGGACATTACAAATTATTTTAAGTATGCTATGTACAAATATATCTGATATTTTTTATAACCAAAGTGTACATCTATAAAAATATGTATGTATTTTTACCATTAAATTAAGTATATTACTGAGTTCATCTCTGTTTTTATTTCATAACCCTATAATTCTTTAAGAGACTACAACGTTTATGCTGAATAATGATTCACCATAATAATAATAATAATAATAAATATTATTATCGAAAGAGAAAAAAAGGTTTTGGATTTTTCAATGATATGCTGAATAAATTACCGTTTGAGCTACATGTACCCGGTTATCAGTTTTGCGGTCCTGGAACTAAACTCAAAGATCGATTAGCACGAGGTGATATGGGTATTAATCCACTTGATTCAGCTTGTCGCGAACATGATATAGCGTATTCGAAAAACAGAGATAATGTTCATATGAGAAATCAGGCTGATCGTATGCTAGCATCAAAAGCGATGAAACGAGTATTTAATAGAGATGCATCAATGAGTGAAAGAGCAGTTGCGTTAGGCATTGCGTCCGCGATGGGTGCCAAGTCAAAATTAGGTCTTGGTATCACAAATAAAAATAAAACAAAGAAAAAAATTAAAAGATCAAAGAAACCTTTCAAGCATGTTATTAAAATAGCTAAATCATCTATGTCTAAAGGATCTGATCCTATAAAATCTGCACTGAATGGTGTTCGTAAAGTGATTCGTCAAGTAGGAGGGAAAAAAAATATCAATTGTCCTAGAATTTTACCTCTGCCACAAAAAATTGGTGGAGTACTTCCTTTTTTAATACCACTTTTTGCTGGATTAAGTGCAACAGGTGCTTTGGCTGGTGGAGCTGCTGGAATCGCGAAAGCAGTCAACAATGCTAAAAATGCTGTAGAACAACTTAAAGAACAAAAAAGACATAATGAAAAAATGGAAGCGATATCTTTAGGAAAAGGAATGTTTCTTAAACCTTATAAGAAAGGTTTAGGTATTTATATAAAACCTTCAAAAAACTATTAACACTACCAAACAGAGCTCTTACAAATATTGATTTAACAAAATATGCTAGAATTTTAAATATTCCTAACTTTAGAGGTGTTTTTATGAGAAATGATTTACCTAACTCACCTCCTTGGACACATGAATCTGGTATAATAAACTTAGATAGTAAAGATGGTCCTGGAACTCACTGGGTAGCTTATAAGAAAAAAAACAATTGTGTCTTTTATTTTGATAGTTTTGGAAATTTACCACCTCCATCAAATTTATTATCATATTTAAAAGTGCAAAATGTAAAATACAATTATAAAAAATATCAAAGCTTCAATACATTCAATTGTGGACATTTGTGTCTTAAATTTCTTAGTGATAATTTAACTTAAATATATATCAGAACGTCAACTCATTATAGATTCAGTCATGAGTGAATCATGGACATTAACGTTAAGCGGTGTTGGACCCGTTTTAGAAGCACAATATTTTCCTCCTATTGAATTATCATCAAAAAACTATGTGCTTGGTTTAGTAGAATTCTTGACTTTTAATTCCATTCCCAATATCGATGAAAGAAATAACAAATTCTATATCGATGACAAAGTTATTGTAATTCCACCAGGTAGTTACGAAATCGAAAACATTGAAAAATATTTAACTGATGCATTAGATAAATTTAATATTTTCATATCGATAAAGCCTGATGAAAATCAATTGCGATGTAAAGTGAGATGTAGTAAAAAAGTTGATTTTACCCATAAAGATTCTTTGGGAAATTTGTTAGGATATTCTCCTAGAATTCTAGATCCAAACGTTGATTATTTATCAGATATACCTGTTTCCATAATCAAAGTAAACGCTTTGCGAGTAGAATGTAACATAACAGGAGGGGCGTATATTAATTCTAATCAAGCTCACATTATTCACGAATTTTTCCCCACGGTTCCACCTGGATATAAAATAGTAGAAGTACCATCGCAAGTCATTTATCTTCCTGTTATGGTTAAGGCAATACATAATATTCAGTTGAAAATAGTCGATCAAGACGGAGATCTAGTAAATTTCCGAGGAGAAATTATAACAGTGCGATTACATCTTAAGTCAATAGCATAGAATGGGTGTGGTTTATAACAGTAAAACCTATTCATATAATAACAACAGAAAATGGGTTTATCCACCCACTCGAGTTCGACCATTGAATCGGTTAACACATCGGAACATACAATTTCTAAAAGGGCTTGGCTTAAGACTTGTTTCAAACTCAATAAAAACAAAATAAAACTTAAATTTTTCTGTTTAATCTGCATTTTACCATGGAAGAACAAGAAGAAATTTTAAATATACAAAAAAGTGTATTATTCGATGAATCAATAGAACATTACGAGTTTCATGCTCATCGTCCATATGCATTAACCACTTTCAACAACAATGATGAAATTCGCATTACTGTTCAACATCAAGATGCTTGTATACTACCCAGCAAAAGCTTTCTACATCTTACCGGAAAACTTATGAAGAGCAATGGTGAGGTTAGCGTTAACACGAATCTCGTAAATATGGGATTATGCTTTTTGTTTGAAGAATTACGTTATGAGTTAAATGCTGTTGAAATTGATCGCAATAAAAACGTTGGTTTAACAAGCCTTATAAAAACATTCATTTCCGCTAGCCCAAATCAAACTACATATCTTGATAATTCTGGATGGAACACAAATACAACTAAGGACATTGTTGATACCAAAGGATATTTTGATGTCTCGATTCCACTCAATTTGTTACTCGGGTTTGCAGAAGATTATAATAGAGTAATAGTGAATGCAAAACATGAACTTATTCTTACCAGAGCTAATACAGACGTAAATGCGATCGTACAATCAGAAAAAAATGTTGATAAAGATGTAAAAATATCCATTTCCAAAATAGAATGGTTAATGCCATATGTTAAATTGTCCGACTTTGCAAAAGTAAATTTACTTAATTATATCGTCAAAGATCCTCCTATACAAATAAGTTTTCGGACTTGGGAACTATATGAATATCCATTATTACCTACGACTACAAACCATGTATGGGTTGTAAAAACATCTACACAACTAGAGAAACCTCGATACGTTATCTTAGGATTCCAAACGGGTCGAAAGAATATACACACAAAAGATGCAAGTTTCTTCGATCATTGTGACATTCGTGACGTTAAATTGTATTTAAATTCTCAAACATACCCTTACGTTAACCTTAATATTGATTTCGAACGAAACCAATATTCACTGTTGTATGATATGTATGCTCAATTTCAAAGCTCTTACTTTGACAAGAACAGGTGTAAACCATTATTGTCAAAAAAGGAATTCAAGGAAATGGCTCCACTTGTTGTATTAGATTGTTCCAAACAAAATGAAACATTAAAAACAGGACCTGTAGACATACGTATAGAATTTGAATCAGAAAAACAATTTCCTCTGCAAACATCTGCTTATTGTTTAATCATACACGATAGAATAATTGAGTACAATCCAATCAGCAGCGCAGTACGCAAATTGTTGTAAAGTAGAGTGGTTGTGTGTTATTTTATATTAAATCAAAATGGAAATATTCAATTTATGTGAGAAAGACATTGAAAAAATACCTATAGATATATTAATCAAACGTTATGGTCACTACATTCATTTATTGTATCATAATGATCGACTACCCAAATCAGTGTTGGATAATGATGATGTGAAGCCTTATTATACTCCTTGCACTATTCATTCTTACGGTGATAATACATCAAACGATCAAGATGAACTCGATAGTCCACTTTTCATGCAAGCGTATTGTAAATTGTGTACGAAGAAAAAAGTATTCAAAACCGATTGATAATTTTTATTTTCTAATTTTGTTAACAATTACCTAATAAATTTTTTACCCATATTTTATGTTTTTTATTTTATATACATAAACTATATACAAATGATTTCTTATTCAGTTTGCTACATCATGAGGTTCATAAAGCAACAAACCGTATTACCTGTAGAGAACCTTGATAATCTTATTGTACCTACCACATCAGAAAAAAACCGTCGACATGGTAAACTATTACCTAATAGCATAAGATCGATTTTTTGCGGTCCCTCCAACTGTGGGAAAACAAATGCTTTGTTAGCGATTATTACACACATGAATGGATTAAGATTTTCGAATATTTACATTTATTCAAAATCCATACATCAATTAAAATACGAACTTCTTAAGAAAGTAATTGCTACTGTTAGTGATATTGGTTACTATATTTTTCAAGAAAATGATGAAATAGTGAAACCTAAAGATATTCTCCCTGGTTCCATCATTATTTTTGATGATATTGTTTGTGAAAAACAGAATAATGTAAAGGAATACTTTTGCATGGGGAGACATCAAGATGTTGATTGTTTTTATCTTTCACAAACTTACTGTTGTGTTCCTAAGCATTTGATTCGTGACAATACTAATTTATTAGTAATATTTAAACAAGATGATTTAAATTTAAAACACATTTACGATGAGCATGTAAATAGTGACATGACTTTTAAAGAATTTAAGAAACTATGTTTTAAATGTTGGAACGTAAAATATAGCTTTGTTGTCATTGATAAGGAGAGTTCTTTAGAAAACGGTCGATATAGGAAAGGGTTTGACACCTTTATAAATATAAAGAGTCCACATTAGTTATAACCAGTTGCAGTTTGTCGTACTAAACACAAACACCATGGAAGTTCAAAGTATTAAAAAACAACAGGACACTTTACGTAAAATCAGAAAGCTTGGCAATGTGATAAGAAAAAAGCATAAATTATTGAAATTGCATAGAAAAAACACAGAAAACACTTTAAACGAAGTCTTTAGACCTTTGACTACTTCTTTAAAGAAAATTAGTGTCACTACACCGAATATTGCACCTAAGAAGGAAGAAGAGCATAAAGAAAATAATAAATATGATGAGCACTATGTAACACATAAAAAAGAAACAGAATCCATGAATACAACTTCAAAAGATGAAAAAACTACTAATATCGATGGTGATGATGATGATTCATTCTTTGACGTAGAAGAACATGAAGAAGAAGAAGAAAACGATTCTTTACAAAAACCAAATCACAGTATTTTATCATATTTATCTTTATTAAAATCTAAAAATCATAAAGATTTAGATCAAATTTATGGTGTGAGACAATTAAAGGGAAAACGCTTAATGTTAGGAAATACACCTATCTATTTTGAAAAAGACAAAATTCTAATAGCAAACAAAAATTATCCCGCTACAGTTGGTTTATTAGAATTGATTTTCAAAAAAGTACCTAACAATAATGCTATAATAGATAGTGATATTGAAAATTACGCAGAAATCATTACAGCTACTAATGCGCATCGTAAACATTTTAAAGATGATGGTGCTCTCCGTATAAACAATACCCCAAAATATATTAACATAATTTCGAGGTTCGCTAATGAAAAGATAGGTAGTGGGGTTTCTAACAATAATACCTTATTACCCACCAATATGTCAACTCCTAGAGTTGGTTTGAATTTCAATTATGTGTATTGGGATAATCCTAATGAGTTGGTAGATCGTTTACGACTTCTATTAGCATCAAGAGCGGCTAGCGGTTATGTCACCCATTCCAATGAAATAATTTCAATCCTAGAGGAATTGCGTGAAGCTAACATTATTTATTAACAAGATTTATCAACTATTTAATCATTCTCTCGAAGTATCTTGAGGAAGTACAATGAGTGTAGACGTATTTGGACGTCAATTATCTAAATCTTCAACAGGACGCCGTGGACCACAAGGAGAAGGATTTAAAATTAATATTGAGGGGAATTATGATATTGAAAATAAACGATTGTGCAATGTGGGAGATGCTTTAGGAGACAGTGATGGTGTATCTTTAAAAATTGTGACAGGATTATTGTCCAATGAAATAAATATTATAAGACGTGAATATAATGAAAGATTTGATCAGTTGACTATCGATAATAATGAAATGAAACAAATATACTATTATTTAAAAACTCACTTAGACACAGTAAAAGAGAATTTAGAAAAAGACATTACCATCAATCATAACCTTTCTAAAACACATTCTAATACATTAACAAACATAGATCAAAGATTAACAGCATTGGAAAATACAAATAAATTATGAATAACTCCTACAAGACTTTAATTGCTGAAGAATTACATCGTGCTGCTCGTAGAAATTATCAACGACGTCACGTTGATATACGGGGATTAGATGAGACATGGCAAGCTGATATTGTTGATATGCAATCATATGCTTCTGTAAACGATAATTATAAATACATTCTAACGGTAATCGATAATTTTTCAAAATTTGGTTGGGCTGTGCCTTTAAAAACAAAAAATAGTAATAATGTTACCCAAGCAATGTTATCAATATTTACTACATCTGGTAGAATACCAAAAAATCTTCAAGTTGATAATGGTACCGAATTCTACAATTCTTTATTCAAAACACTTATGAATAGATATTCCATCAATATGTATTCTACTTATAGTAATTTAAAGGCTTCAATCTGTGAACGTTTTAATCGAACCTTAAAAAACAAAATGTGGAAGCGATTTACAGCGAGAGGTAGTTATCGATGGATAGATATTTTAAATGAATTATTAGATTCCTACAACAACAGTACACATAGAACTATAGCACTGAAACCAATAAATGTAAATAGATCGAACGAGAAATCAATATTAAGAAATATTTATAATAACAACGATAAGATGATGTTTAAAAAGTCTCAAAAATTAAAAATAGGCGATAAAGTGAGAATAAGTAAATATAAACATGTTTTTGAAAAAGGTTATACACCTAACTGGACTACTGAAATTTTTACTATAACCAAAGTTAATAATACTAGACCTGTTACTTATCAACTAAAAGATTATTTAAATTCACCAGTTCAAGGTTGCTTTTACAAAGAAGAGCTTTCAAAAACGAAATATCCTGATATTTATCTAATTGAAAGAGTTATAAAAAAAAGAGGAAATAAAATATTAGTAAAATGGTTGGGATTTGATGGTACACACAATTCATGGATAAATATAGATGATTTGTAAATTATACTTGTCTAAACTTGTTTCAACGCTGAAATTACGTAATTTTATTGCGAGAGTAGGTTAGTCATTCTGCTGGCTAGTCGCTCACGAGCACTTGAATAATCTACACGTATTCGAATATTTAAGAAATCTCAAACAATTATGGAACTTATTATGGATATACAATGTTTTGTAAATGGAAAAAATGAATTGATCGTGAAAGAACTAGCGGTTGCATCTGTTGAAGACAAAGAAGACAAAGAATATTGTATACTATTTAAACCACCATATCCTTGGTATAATTTGTCTGCAAAATGTCGATCCACGAATTCATGGCTAACAAGAAACTATCATGGTATTTCGTGGGACTCTGGAGAAATAGATTATACACAACTCAACACAATAATAAATAACCTAATAAAAGAAGCTACATGTATATATGTTAAAGGCTTACAAAAAAAAATATGGTTTGAAGACTATATCAAGCAACTCGAAGACAAACGAATTGTAAATATAGAAGACATAGGATGTCCACCTTTACGAGAACTTCGTACGGACGTTTATGGACATCATCAGGCTTGTCACAGATACATTAATCAAGTAAATATTAATTGTGCGTTACAAAATGTAATAGAAATTAAGAAATGGTATAATTCTTTTTATAAAAATGAAAAATAAACCTATTTTACATTCAATAATTTGTTTTATTTCTTGTAAACCTTCTCTACATAGTTTCAATTAATTATGTATTTTTTATTCGTAAATATCAAAATATGAATTATGTTTGTATTATAGTCAAGAAATGAAATGCGTTTGTAGGTTGATGGAGCATAAATTTTACACGTTTAGAAATTATCTGTCTAGTTCATTTGTCGTTTTTTTTTTTTTTTTTTACTGAGATCGTGTTTTCCGAGAAAAATTATTGAGAACTCTGGTTCATTTAGCATTTGCAGAAAAACCGTTGTCCGTGAGAGCGAAGCGAGACTTTTAAAACGGACAACGGTTTTTGTAGTATATAATTGGGGAATCTGGATCACTTTGTATGGCTATAAAATTGGGGAGTCTGGCTCACTTTTTCGTTATTTGCTGAAAATCGTGGTCCGTGAGAGCGAAGCGAGACTTTTAAAACGGACAACGATTTTCTGCAAATAACGAAAAAGTGAGCCAGGAAAAATTATTGAGAACTCTGGTTCATTTAGCATTTGCAGAAAAACCGTTGTCCGTGAGAGCGAAGCGAGACTTTTAAAACGGACAACGGTTTTTGTAGTATATAATTGGGGAATCTGGATCACTTTGTATGGCTATAAAATTGGGGAGTCTGGCTCACTTTTTCGTTATTTGCTGAAAATCGTGGTCCGTGAGAGCGAAGCGAGACTTTTAAAACGGACAACGATTTTCTGCAAATAACGAAAAAGTGAGCCAGACTCCCCAATTTTATAGCCATACAAAGTGAGCCAGACTCCCCAATTATATACTACTCCCGCCACTTTTTGGCGATTTCGTTTTCGTACTGACGTTTATTAAAGCGGGGTCTATAGGTTGACTGGTCTGTGGGTTGAATAGTACCCGATTGCTTGTTTCACTATATATATATAGTAGACGTCGTTGGCAGGCCAAATTTGAAACCCGTATGTCCGTCAGAACTGTGCAGTTTACCTGAACTCATGCAATTATCGTCGCTAATGATATTGGCCGATAGTTCTTCGAATCACATTGATGCACCTTTTTATACTTGGGAACCGAAGTGATTAGCGTGCGGGCGAGTACAAAAAGCGTATTCGCTGTGCTTAACACTGTCGAGAATAATCGTGCCAGATGTGGTGTAATGTGTGGCCCTCGGTATTCTATACGCTCAAGACTAAGCCCATCGTGTCCGGGTGATTTTTCGCGTGACATTTGCCTCTAAGCACGTTTGTCACAAGCCGTTCGTCAACTTTTGAATATCCAGTATTCTGTTGTGACAACGCGCGTGCTCAACGAAGGTTGTAGCGTACTTCCCAACAGCTTATCATAGAACAAATCTCTTACTTCCTTGTCATTTGTAACACCATCGGTATGTGTCGGACTGCCCATTTGGTACGCATCATCCTTTTGTATTGCCAGAACTGAACAAATTTTCATACTAGTAGCATATCTTGTCCGTCACAACTTGTATGATATCCGTATAGTAATATCGATACGGATATTGTCATTCACGCAAGGACAACTACTAAACTTGTGACTAAATTCTCGTTGGTAATAATTTAGCTTTTTGTTACCATTGAGTTGATACCATAGTGGGCGCACCGACAGCATGTTCTTACATTAGTAATATAATAAGTCTATGATACTATTATAATAATTTATGTTTACACAGGTACTTGCAGCTATATGCAAGGTAATGAAGGAATGCTGGTACCACAATCCGGCCGCTCGGCTAACCGCACTGCGTATAAAGAAAACACTCGCTAACATCGGCGTCAATGACCATCTTAAAATGTAAACAGTTTAAACTATTTTCTACCTCAAATTATAATTACCACAATGCTCACATGCATTTATATTACAGTCGCACACACACACAGTGATATATTTCGTTACCAACACTACAATGTACAGAAGTTCTCTTTTTTAAATTTTATTTCCGTTGTCCCCACATAAAAAGACATTGGCTGTTCCCAACACATGACTGTTTTTTTTTTAAATTTTTTCTGTGATACCTGCTTAAAATAACTATTGTCCTGAGATTGTGTTGATCTACATTTACAGTCCTGAAAAATATAAAATATAGAAATAAAAATTTTTTTTGCTTAAATATGATCTAGTTACAAATGTTCATATAAAATATATTGATAATTTTTAAGATTTTTGGTGTACTAGTCTTAATGGTATGTTCGGATAGATATTTATTATTAGAAATTATTTTTATAATTATATCTTCAACATATTTTTTTCATAAAATTTTTCGTGTCATTTGTAATTACATTGACTGAGTTTTAATGATCATAGGAATAGGGTTAGTGTATTTAAACTCTTTTTTATTGTCTTGTTAATGTAAGTTACATATTCCTGATTGTCAATAAGTAAAATAGCACCTAAAAAAATTCCAAAACATATTTTAAAAAAACCAAGTTAAGTAACTAATTATACAACTTATAACGGCAAGACAGTCAACTGAGATTTTCATACCTTTTGAAATTACATAAGTTAGTTTAATAAGAACGTAAATCAAAATATAAGAAAGATTACAAATTAGATTTGTACTGCAATATTATTAAATGCTAAAATTAATTTATAATCCAGTCATCCTAATTTAGACTAGAATTACCCACGAAAATTAGTACACATATTTAGAGTCCCTATTCCACGTTCTAAAATAAAGCTGTCTTGTCCCCTGACCCTTTAGTCTGGTCGTGGGACATTTAATTTCATAAAGAAGTTTTTATAATTCTAAAATTGTTCGTTTTTGCCGAGTGGATAGTTATAGTGCATGGTAAGCTACTGTCGAAAAATTAGAAGTTTCAGGGTTGTGCTAAGAAAATGGCTTAGGTTTTTCTTAATATTTCGTTTAACACAGTATATATACAATTAAATTTTGAAAATTTTTCCCCTCACCAAAAACGAACAACTTTAGAATTATCGTAAGTATTTTTTTTTCTGGCTACGCGACTATTTCTGCCCCGCGTTGGCTCGTTAGTATTCTTGTTCTTGACGACTGTGACTCATTTGTTGAGACAGTAAAGGTAGATACGTTGACGGTACTTACCGCAGTCCACAGAGGGTGTTGGCCAACAGTGAGATTGCTATTCTGATAGTATACAACAGGTAACTGAGTACATGACGCCGCCAGTTAGCTTCAAAATAATATTGTAGGAATCGTTCCTATTGGGAGCGTAAAAACACAACTAGAATGACTGAACTTCACGTTTTATTATTAACGAGTATAAAATATTACAATTTATTTTATTATAGATTCTCTAATCGCGTAACAATCATTATTGTTCGGCCCCGCAAATTCGACTCTCCTTTATTTCTATTTCTCTATCCAAATCTATTATTTAAATTGACATTCTAGATCTAAAATACTTAACATACAACGTTGTGTATGGCCAGTTTGATAAACAGCCAGACACATACGCTACAATATGGACCAAACTGGAATAACGAAAAATCCTCTCAAATAATTTGACACTGTAAAAATGGCGATGCGACAATTCCTCAAGGTTCTGAGAACTTTTATTTTGGAAAGTGAAAAGGACACTAAATATGTACAAAAAAAATGTACATGTATGTACCAATTACGACCTTAATATTCTAAGGATGACTGGACTGTTAGTTAATATTGTACCTCATAGTTATACTTTTCATTATATATAACACACCAATGGAATGATATAATCCTGGGGGTGTCTGTCCAGGCACTGTACACTTTCATTTGGTGGTTACTGTTTTTAAGTTGAAAAGAATTTGATGTTCTAAAATGTGCCCCATCCGTAAGCAATCACTGTACCTACAACAAAAATTAATATTAGCATACGCGAAAAATTTAATAAATGTGTTGATAAATTGCAAATAAAATCGTATTCCATTTAGGCTATTGTTACACCTGTGAATACAATTTTATTTTTATTTTTGTGAAATTTTAATGTCCGTCTTTCTAGCCTAAAGCTGGAAGTAATTAAACATTTTATATTACCACCTATTAATATGGAATTCAAGATAAATGTTATGTCTCTAGAGCGTAGTTTTGCACAGCATTTTTATAAGTTATTGTGAAGAAAATATTATTGTGCGCTACAATCAAAATGTTTGTACTAGACACAATATTCGGTGTAATTGGTATTTACTATACTAAAGATTTAGATGATGGGGTAGGCGACTGCCAATTGGCGATAGTATAGCTTGTTCTTGACTATAATTTTTTCTTACACAGTGAAAAAAAAAATCTTTTTTTACGAAATAAACGTAGGTATTCCGTCAAAGCAAGAAAATAGGAATCGAAAAACGAAAAAATCAAATAAAAACCTTGTTCAAAAGTTATGGAGTAATATTTTCAAACGAAAGCTAAAATTCTTATCAAATTACTATAAAAATAAAATTACATTAACACAGCATATAAATTTACTGACATAGAAACAACGTTCTGTAGCACTGCTTTCACCTTTCGTTGATCTTTCTCATTCAATGCTGTAGGCAAGTATTCAATATTTATCAATACGCCTTAAGCTATGATTAGTTATGCAGGAATCTGCATGATATTTTTAAGAATGGAGTGAAATGCGTACAGAAAGACGTCAATGCAATTTTTCTAAACTTGAAAGAAGTTGTCATTTGCTTTTATTGCAGTACTTTTTCTAGACTAATCTCTATGTTTCTCAAATTAGTTACATAAAAATTATGCTCTATTCAATGCCTTAACCATCAATATTAATTTAAATTGTATGGTGTAAAGGGCAATCATAATGTGCATGAAATGCTGAAGGTATTTAATTTGATAACGAGTTATATTGAATCCGTATAAATTACCACATCATATAACACCATTTTTTTAAACATGGAAATATAACCATATGCAAATCTGTTCGGTAGTTTTTGAGTTTATCGCGTTCATACAGACTGACAGACGCGGTGAGAGACTTTATTTTATAATATGTAGTGATATATATTTCGATTTTATATATATAGTAAGTAGTGAACAAATGATAGTATCAAATGTTACAATATATTATATGTCACCTTGAAATGATTTTAAAAGATTAAGGGCATTCTCACAAATCAAAACCTGACGTTATGGGCATACGATTTTCAGTTCGGATATGGAAAATCCTTTTTGACGTGTGATTTGATATTATGAAATCTTGTTTTTGTAATGTACCGAAAGAAATCAAAACAAAAAGCATTAACCAATATCTTTTTCTGAATGAATATTGTTTGTTTATTTCAGTAACGCTATGTACATATTTTGCTATGATTACTGTTGTAAATCTTTATTTATTTATAATAATAAACTAAATTTTTGTTTGTGAACACTGGTTGGCCTGGAATAGGCTGTGATTTTTATGTATCTATTTTATTTGAGCAACATACGGTTTAGTCGAAAATACTACCGCAAGAAGAGCTAATTCTGTGGCAACATATTTGAAGATAAAAACATTTTATTATAATTTTAATATATATAATAATCAAATAATAATATATTAATATTTATTAATTAAATCAATTGAAGGTTATGCGATCCAAGTACACACATTAACAACCCATACAGTAAGAATTTCCCTCTGATCCCATTATGACTTTAAATGCAATCAATTGAATGACTGATCAGACTTATGAGGATGTATTCGGGATTATGGTAATGGTGCAACTAGAGAGAACTATGCAGTAGAACAAATAGTACCTACGCAGCAAAGAAACGAGGGCATCCAAGTGTAAGCAGGAGTGTCCGTTGACACCCTGCGGAGATTCAAGTAGAAACTTAGCTTTTTACTATAACAGGATTTAATTGAATGTATATAGAATGCAAGCCCTTACAGTCCACAAAGTTCACCAAAAATAACACAATAAATGTAAAGACTATTGATCCCAAACCGATAACCTTAAACAAATATTCATGTAAATAAAATTTAGATTTAGTAAATTATGTGCTTTTTATTTTATTATTGTTATTCAGTACAGACTATACGTCTTTAAAAATATTCGTAATGATTTTGATCTATTTTGTTCTAATACCGTTTGAGTAATACAAGAACGTCTTGTTATTTTTTCACGAGACATTGAAAAATTTGTTAACAATTTATAATACGTAATAAAATCACTTTTTTAAAATTTTATTTGCATAGAACTCATTCTGATTAATTTTGTCAAATGAACTATATTAAGATCTTTATAAAACTATTTTAAAATATTTTACTCGGTTTATTGTATTTTATGAGGATAAGAAGAAAGCTGAGAATAGTAGGGGACGTTAGTTGCTCCCATGTAAACATAAAACTGTTGTAATAAACTTTTAATTGTAGGTAGCTGTGTTGAGATCCGTTTTCCGCAAATCGACGTCATCTACTGCCTATTTTGTGTGTTTATGGGGTATCTATTTGTACTTTATTAATCAGTTAAATCATGCTTAAATGTTAATATATTCAATCTACCTTTTTTGGGGAAGTTACTCAGATACATATATTTCTTACACACTTTATTTTGTATCACTGAAATACTTATTCGAACAAAATAGATCTATTTTTAAATACATATGTTGTAACTCTGTATGTGGAACGTGAAAAATTTTCACTTCCTTTTATGAGCAATACCAAGAGTACAAGTATTATTGCAATGAATTCAATTATCAAATGCATTGTCATATCACAAAATTGATTTGTTAAAAATAGGCCATAGAATTATTCCAGTTGAAATAAACTATGTAAATAGTCTATAGGGTTTCATTTTTATTATCCCTGTCAGATGTTTTTGTAATTGGCGACGGAACAAGTTAATTAAATAAAAAAGTGTTTTATTCGTGTTTTATTCCAATTTCACTCATTTATAAACACACTAGCGGCCCGTCCCGGCTTCGCACGGGTAGTATTCGTTTCTCATAAGAATCACTTTTTTTATCTCAGTCTTGTCTCATTCCCGTTCTTCCTTTCATTTTTTCGTTCCCATCGCAAAAATACTTTATTATTTCTGTTCTTGGCCCTAGTGTAGCTTCGTTTTCGTTTCCATTCTCATCAAAAATAACTTTTTTATCTCCGTCTTAACTCATTCCCGTTCTTCCCTTTTTCGTTTTTGTTCCCATCGCATAAATATTTTATCGTTTCCGTTCCTGGCCCTGGTCTCATTTCCTTTTTGTTTCCATTGTCATCAAGTACAACTTTTTTATTTCAGTCTTAACTCTTTCCCGTTCTTCCCTTTCCCGTTTTCGTTCCCGTAACACAAATATTTATCGTTTCAACAATTTCTGTCAGTCTTAATTAAATAAATTACACTTTTGCGAAATAATATTTAGTTATGCAATTATTAAATTACTAAAATGGCTATTAAAAATAAGGGTTGATCGTAGAAGGGTGAAAATTGAGGATTGTATGTATTTTTGTATGTTGTATCATAAAAAAATAGAAATTAAAAATTTTGTCTAAAAAAAAAAAAAAATTTAGGGGTGGACTACCCCTAACATTTAGGGGGATGAAAAATAGATGTTGGCCGATTCTCATAGATACCGGATAAGCATAAAAAATTTCATCGAAATCGGTCAAGCCGTTTCGGAGGAGTATGGCAACGAGAACTGTGATTACTAAAATGGCTATTAAAAAATAGGGGTTGGTGATAGAAAAGTGAAAATTTAGGGTTGTATGTATTTTTGTATGTTGTATCATAAAAAAATAGAAATTAAAAATTTTGTCTAAAAAATAAAAAAAAAAATTTAGGGGTGGACTACCCCTAACATTTAGGGGGATGAAAAATAGATGTTGGCCGATTCTCATAGATACCGGATAAGCACAAAAAATTTCATCGAAATCGGTCAAGCTGTTTCGGAGGAGTATGGCAACGAAAACTATGATTACTAAAATGGCTATTAAAAAATAGGGGTTGGTGATAGAATAGTGAAAATTTAGGGTTGTATGTATTTTTGTATGTTGTATCATAAAAAAATAGAAATTAAAAATTTTGTCTAAAAAATAAAAATTTAGGGGTGGACTACCCCTAACATTTAGGGGGATGAAAAATAGATGTTGGCCGATTCTCATAGATACCGGGTAAGCACAAAAAATTTCATCGAAATCGGTCAAGCCGTTTCGGAGGAGTATGGCAACGAAAACTGTGACACGAGAATTTTATATATTAGATGACATTGGTTTCTATATTTTATTTTTCATTATTAATTGATGTTCAGAATACAGATTTTAGTCTACCTATGCCTTAGCTTAATTCTGCAACTGTAACTTTAAGCAACAATAATTTAGAATGAAAATACTATAAAGATTTATCAATTATCGAATGACTAAAAATACATGAAGAGAATCATAAATTATTTTATCCAAAAATATATTATAGGTGTTTTACAAAAGCCTCTTCTACCATCGGTAGTGATCGCTGGAAACATTAAAAAAAATTGGTAATTATTTAAAATAAAAGTTAAACTGCGAAGGAAGGATATAGCTGTCAGTGCCAAAATATGTTTTGAAAAAGGGGAGAATAAATTACAAAATACACAGAATGCTATAGGCGAAATTGGTATAAACAGAATACGCCATAATTAAGAAGAAGAAGAATGCTATACAAGCTATTTAATAAAAAATATTTGTTAAGTACCAAAATATTGAATTTAAAGTTTTTTTTACCTACTGTATATTGAATTTAAATTTATAAGGTTTTTCTAGATAATGTAAACACTACATAGGTAAATTACAATGTGTACATGTAAGTAGGTATATTTGCTATGATAATCACAAATGTACCTACTTTAAAATTAAATCATGTTCACTGTTCTATCTTTTAATCTTATGATTTTTTAGCGTATTAAATTTTAATTTAATCATGCTCAAGAATACATCTAACATGTCGCACGCTTAAAAATAAAGAACCGATTCGATCCGTGCTCGTTTACGAGCAAAATGAGGGAAACAGGTGATCATTCGTCTCTTTTTTACTAACAGGAACGTATAGATTAAAACTGCTAAACTGAACGATTCAGTCAGTGAGTGATGCGCCAACTGTGACGAAAGCAAGATTAGTTTTTGGACGGCATAACAAAATACTTCACTTTATTATTAAATTGTGACCATCGATATAAATGCCAGGATAGCCCTTTAAAAATTTTTCACAATACGAGCGGCACGACGTGACGGCGGGCGGCCTCAGATCATTGTCACATAAACGCCATCTGTTATTATTCATTAGAACTAGGTAGCAATCAACCTATTATTGAGCCATCGATGTAACCTTGTCGGGACGTACTTAATTGAATGTAATCGTCTACATACATAACTCTGTATTAACATTAAAGAAAACGTTTCACAGTGCATGGGCATCTGGGTTAGGACATTGTACAGTACTTCAAAAATACATAATCAAGGAAATTAACAAGTTTTACTACGAATTTCAGCAATCTGGCGTGTTTTGTAGTCGCGCAAAATGTTTTTAGAGTTAAACAAATAAAACACTCTGACATGAAGATGGTGGTAAATAGAATGACAAACAAAACTGTCACATATCTTAACACTGTCATCGGCCAGCACAGTGACACTCCAAACAAATTTTTTGTCGAGATAGCACTGCCTACGTTTTGTGAAAGAAATAAATAGGTATGTTTCGCGTATTTCATGTGTGAACAAGATGGACGTCTACCGCAGGTTCTGCAATTGCGAAAAAAAATTGTTCAGGGAAGGTCTGTTCTGACGCCATCTGAAGTTTGTCAATCTTGGCTGAATTTAAAATGGGAGTTTTTCTTCCAAACAATGACACCAGGTGGCAGATGGTCGTCCCGGTCCTAAACGTTGATGTCAGACGTCAAATTCAGTACAAAAACAATGTAATTTCAGTTACTTGCAGCATTTTTCAGATGTTCTGATGATTTCGTCATTACTTTTATCTTTTGTAGGTTCCTGTATAAAAATGTGCCTTTGTGTAACAATAGGGAAGGGCATCAATTTCCCAAAAGTACTTTGCGGCGAAAATGGTTGGCGGCTATAAAGCCCGTGTCAGATATGTGATCAAATGTTTAGGAAAACTTTTCTCAAACTTTGCACACATATTTGATGCATTTGTGCACCTGCCAGACTTGCTTTGCAAGTAAATGCTCTACATTTATTGCAAAGATGGATGACGACGATTTTGTGAACGTAGTTTTTCTGTTTTATTTGAGTGCCTTTAATTAGGTACTTATTTCATGTGACTTTTCATAATATTCGTTGATTACTTATATAAACTTTGAGCAAGTGGGGCACGCTACGCAAAGTTTGAGCTATGAACGTTTATTGATGTTCGTGAAAACCGACGACACATGGCAAACTTCAAATGTGTGATAAAACTTTGAACAAATGCTCGAATTTCCGTGCCACACTTTGAAACTTGGTAGGTATTTGTGTATTTGACATTGAAGTAGGTATAGTTCCCATCAAACTTTATGGCGGATCGGAATCTACGCTATAGACATGCTTGCGAAGGTTCAGTCATATGCCCCTCGCTCCACTGCGTCCCGCTACACCTAAAACTGGTTACTGCGACGCGACTTGTGCCTATGTTCACATCCGCAATAAAGGTTGATTGGAACTATATATGAAGCTTAGTCTGATGCTGGCTTAAGACGCGATAAATGGCATCCTTCTGAATATTATTTAGTGTGTTTTAATAATTTTAAAGCTGATGATTACATGCAGGGTAACAACACAAGGTAACGTTATAACCTTATATTATTTTGAACGTTGTAGTGGACATCTTAACTCAAGTAACAACACTAAATATTTGCATCTCTTTTACGCGACTCCAGTTTCAGTGCCTTTAACAAACTACGTTACTAAGTTACTACTAAGTTTTTTTCGGTTTTCACTGTGAGATTCATTTACAGTGTTTACATAACACAATAAAAGTTAATATTTTCATCTTTCATACTTCGCGAAGTTTGAGAAATTAAAATAAAATCATTAAAAAACGCTCCCGACAGGACCGGGTTTGGCTGTGTTGCCATCTAGTGTATGCTTATAAAATGGTCAAGAAAAGCTCCCATTGGTCTATCAGTATTGTCTTTCATATCGTAAAATATTGAGGGAAATAATTTTTGTTCAACCAAGATGCTAAATCAACCAAATTTTGTGTATTTTTACGAAGATTTTTTTTTTGTGAAGGTATACAAAGACCTAGCCCAGAATGAAACAACTCATTTAGCAGTGTAATGAAACTAAAAATAAAGTGTTGCCATTATTGAGTCACGTGGCTGTCTGCAATCACCTTATAGAGCAACATTATATTTTGTAATATTTTCTCTTATAAAATTTGACAATCCATAAAATTTTATAAAAATTAATTTAAACGAGTATTATTATATTCAATATTATTAATTATATGTTGTCTAGGTAAGATTTTTTCTTCATATGAGTACGATAAGAAGCAAGAAAAACTAAATTTTAGAATAAGAAATACGTCAATTATGATTATTACAAAACAAAATATTATAGTGTTGTCATTGTCTGTGAAATAAAACTAGTTCTTTACATTTTTGTAATGTTCATTATAATATATGTACCTATTAGTTCAAATCTTTATTCCTAACTACTTACATTGACGAGACGCCCTTACAAGGTTAAATCGTTTACAGAGTAGACGGCAGACGCGTGGTGTTCCGACATGACTCCGACCGAATATATTTTTTGTTGAGATAAATTTCCTTCATCTCTTTCACACATGAAACGTATACTGGATGTGTGAAAGAGATGGACGCTTTGTTCGAAGTAGGTTTACTGCGCATCGCCGAACGATAAAACTCGAAAATGGTATTTAATCAATAACAAGTTAAAAGGGTAATATTTGTACGTAATTTTTACGTACTGATGGATATGAAATAACATTTTTTTGTTTATTGACCTTCCTATCATAGTTTGTGCAACCTAACACAACATAATTTGGCATTTCCTAAAAATGGACGTAGAAATTAGGACACTGTGGATGGAGACATTGAGACGCGTTGTTCGCCGGTCCTTTCATTTATGCACATTTGTCAATGATTGTGAGTAATAAACCGCTCTTTATTTTATGAGTAAAGTATGATTACACTTTTTTTTCAGATAACAATTGTAGTTATCTGGCGAACTTCTGGAGCATCTACCAAATAAGGGTAATCCTAGACGCCTAATAAAGCTCATTATTTTACTTTATACAATGAAAAAATCAGAGGATGTTCTGGATCAAATGATATACCTACCTACACAATAAAAACTAAAATATCTACTTGTGGTTTAATGCTTGATGATTTACGAGGAAAACAAAATTATAAGAAATTAAATTAACAATTAACTGAAGAAATTAATAAGCTTATTTGACTCGATCCCAAGAATAACAAATTATGTGAAAGCTAATTCTTCAAGACAACATTCATCAAAGAATCAGTTTCTAACTAAACTAAACTTGAGAGTACCTTTCACACAGTGTATCTCACAATATTATATTTCACAGAATAAATTTTTGAAATCCTGCATAACATTCTAACTTACCTTGTATAAAATCTCTTTTGAATACAACTCCCACATTCGCTCACAGAAGTGTTCTAAATTGAGATTTATAATTGGATAACTGACCGCATCTATTTACAAAATAATTAATTAATCCGACAGAAGTTAGGAGCCAAGCGCGACAAGCTGCGCACTTTTGCTCGGCTGGCCCCCCAGGACTATCCTTCAAACAATATCTCATTGAAACAATCACAATGAACCCAAATGAAAAATCAGTAATTCTGTAGATAGGTATGTTTTATTGTGTCATCTATGCGTAGAAGCACGTCGATATTGTATAAAAATTACTTGGATAATCACGCGTTTCACAAGCATGTACGAAAATAACTAGAAATTTGAGATCAAAATAAATAATAAATTGAATTCTATTTTTAAGACGGATTAGTCAAAATTGCGCCGCTTTAAATTATATTTTTGAGGCGACGTGTGTGCACTAAAAGGTGGCACCCGGCGCTATTTATTCTCACTAATTACTCTCATGATAAATTGTAAATAGAATTTCAACATGGAATGTTCGATGATGGAAACATCAGGATGCTGCATGGTGAGGATTTTGGCGCATGGCGACCTGCGCGACGCCAATGAGTCAGTTTCTTGGAAGAGTCCAGAGCGAACATTACTGCGAGTGCGATAATGTTCGCTCTGGAGTAATGAGATAACAGTTTGTGATTTTGTTTAATGGTAAAGTATCTTAATGGTAAAATTTAAATCAGTGTTTTTGTGCATCTTAGATATTGGGACAACTGTAATATGATTTAGTACAGGTGACCAAGCCCCTTTTCTTCCCAAAAAACCCCAACAACACTGAAAACCGTCAATGATCCGGCAGATGAAAATTTATTTAAGACTAGGTTTGAAACAGTATTTCGATAACCGAAGCCATTATTGACCGAAATTGAGCGCCCGTCTTGCATTTGAGCGCCGGTGCAGGACCCAGCGATCAAAAATAGTAGTTTTGATGGTGTACTATAGACCTCCTTTCTTTCGATTGGCACCAGAAAATCCTAAAAATATGATAGAATGGTGGAAATACAGACAGATACAAAATGCCCCCTCATCAAAAACCCACAACCAAGTCTCTCAAATGCATGTATCAGATCCGTAACCCATATGGCATGACATCAGATCTGCAACGAATTATATTTCTATCAAAAAAGTGTTTATTTTAAATACTTAGGTTTCCATCTTTCACATTTATTATATCTACCTATTTTTAAGCCAACAGTGTTCTTGTCACAATAAATGCCTGAAGAATATTAATGAATGAAACTTAAACAAGCTTAATTTTCTCAGCATTGCCCTTAGGACTATAAAGAAAACTCACTTAGTACCCTAAAGTATTTAAATATGAATATCTTTCCATATTTAAATATGTATATTTTTTCCATAATAGAATAAACAAACATAATGAACGCAACATTGATAAAATTACGTCAGTTTTTTATTTTAATGAAACACATTAGAATATTTATAACAATATTTTTATAATTTTAATTATATGTTTAAAAAAATTTTTTACCTCTACAGAATGCATGTCAAAATCCCGCGAAAAATAGTTTTAATTGTCAGCATAACATAAGACATCCGTTTTAAATATAATAATAGAAATATTACATAATAAAATAATACACAAAATGTTACATAATAACTTTCTAAAATAGTATTATCAACTGAATACCAAGATATATTAAAAACTAGGAATTACAGAAAATAGATATTAGATAGGGTATTAGTATTTATAAATAGATAAAGAGGGACTCAAAAGCAGCTATCTCCTTCATCTCATTTTGCCTCCTTACAGTTTGCAATCTAAAGTAAAACTTAAGCATAACACAAAGTTATTATTTTTGTATTAAGCTGATTCAGGAATGCACAGTCCTTAACTTAATGTAACGGTGATCTTGATAGTACGGTCATACCGATCATACACAGATTTGTGACAAAACAAAAAACGAAATTCTTTTGACATACAATATTCAGAACAAAGTATAAAATTGTAATGTAACGATCGATAGCGAAAATATTGACAGTAAAGTACCGCACATGTTAATTTGAAAAATATTTTAATAGAAGCAAATTCACCAGCTAATGTGGTTTCTGCGTGATGTAATCAGCGAAACACTATATTCTTAGCTAAAGTAGCAATAGAAAAAAATGTATATGCAAATCAAATTAAAATACGATCAGAAACGAACGAATCTGTACGAACCTTAAGCTACTTAATTAAAGTTGTATCATATATTTATAACCTACTCTTAAAGACTATTCAAAAAAACAAAACTATAAATGCGAATTCCCATAAGTATTACATTTTTAGTTAGTGCTCTTTATTTTTAAACGTGTAATATGAACATAGGTATAGGTAATACAATTTTTATTTAGAGCAAATCATTTAGGAATATATGCATTTACAATCCTAATATCATCAACAGGGCAGTCATTTGAATCACATTCCACAAGTCCAATACGCTTTACAATTTTCATTCCACTTTGTACACGGCCAAATATAGTGTGTTTTCTGTCTAACCACTGTGTTGGTGCCAAAGTTATAAAGAATTGGGATCCATTGGTGTTTGGACCAGCATTTGCCATTGAAAGGATTCCTGCTCCAGTATGTTTCAAATCTTCATGAATTTCATCATCAAAATATTGTCCATAAATTGACTGTCCACCCTTTCCTGTGCCTGTGGGATCACCACCTTGAATCATAAAGTCCCTTATTACTCTGTGGAGTTTCGTATTGTTGTAATACCCTCTTCTTACTAGTTCCATAAAATTTCTGCATGTGAAAGGAGCATGCTTCCAATACATCTCTAAAGTCATGGAACCCATTCTGAAATGTAAAGACATGTTTTTTTTACTTTTGTAAATAGTTGTAAATGTAACTTTATAACTTGCAAACAAAATCTCTAATTACAATATGAATTTGCTACATAAGTCTCCTCACATTTTATGAATGGACAGTTTCTTCACGATTCATGATCTACTACATGACACACACCTACAGTTTGGACTTAAGCATTTTATGAATTTTGTCAATGCTTTACATGACAGAATATGCAGATCACATAACCATATCCCCATGAAACAGATAACTTTGTCAGAGATTACTTACAGGCTATAAGGAATAATTTGTGAATATTTTATTTGATTAGGATACTCCTAACTAATGTCGAGCTAGTGAAACATTTCATTACAGAGCTATGAAAGAAATTTCAAATTTTGGTATGGCAATACGAGTACAATGTTTATTTAGATAAACCACATTTGATCCATTTTTTATTTTAAAATACTTGTTGTTGATCTTTTTTCACAACTCAATGACATAATATAGCGAATAAAAATGTATCTTTTAAAACTAAGTCAAAACTTATGCAAATCCCGCATATACTATTTTATGGCATAGCGTCCTTAACTTGAGAAATACAATATTATGGTTGAACCGGGTTGGTTGTTGGCATGTGGATGGCATGGGGCTGTCCCTGAACAATTAGCGCAGATTGCATTCGTACTGCGCAGACTTTTCTTTACTTGAGCATTTTAATTAAATTTTTAACAAATTGTTTATTACTTAATTAGATTTAGCCATACAGTGTAAACTTTATAATTCCTTTTATGTTCTTAGTGAGACTACGTAAGGGAACAAATGTAATTAAATTTGTATACTTATATTACCTATACTTAATATGCCTTTTGTTACTGTTTGTCTCCAATAAAGTAAATAAAAAAAAAAAAAATTGATTCCTAGTTGGTACATTTCTTCATTGTTCTACTGGGATATTTGTATGTTGCAGTCACTCATACCTGAATAAGATATCCCAGTAACCCAGGATACCCTTGTTTCAGACCTGTGCACAATCTGCATGATTATATGTATCTGGTTTAGGAGTTGTAAATAGCCACATTGGCAACAGTGGCAACTCAATTCCTCTTATTTCTCATTCATAGTGAGAAGTAAGAGGTAAAAACTTTGATCTTTATTTTGTATCAGATTTTTCTTTTTATAATAAATAATAAACAATTATAAAACAGTATGATTAAAAATAATAAATTATGAATGATAATGCTGCACAAATGGGAATGGATAGGTACATAGAGTTGTACATATTACCTTATTTGTTAATTATTCAGGCTTTTACCATGAACCTAGGAATACCTGGATATAACATCGCAAACTACCGATGCACTTCTAATAAGTCACCTGACTATTTACTCATATCATATGCACGCACTCATACCATAGTAAGTCTACCAGCTGCCAGTACATTGCGAATTTCCACTCACTGCCATTGCAGTGCTTCATTGGTTGTTCAGTAACAGGTAATTTAGAGGTTTTATTCTGTTCCTCTTATATATAGCTTTATTGCTGGAGTACAGCTTATTAAACATTGAGTCGAGTTTGGATCATGTCCATGATTATCTAATATGAGTTAGAGGCTATAAACTTCCATCGTCACAGAAGTAACGATTTCGGTAGAGCTTGCGATATTTTTTTCATTTTGGTTAATAATTGGCAGAGATCAAACCCACAGCCTTCACATCAACGGCCAGGTGTTTTGTGAGATGCAAAGGCCACAGGTCTATAATCATTAAAAGGTAATTTAATTACATATAATATAGAAATTGGTACAGCTTTCCAAAACTACCACTCTAGAAGTATTAATAATAATTTAGGAGATGGTGGGATGAGGGCAGAAAACCAACTTTCAAATTTTTCCGAAAATGCACTACATAACCGCTACCACCGACATAAATTTGCTCCTTGCATTGACATAATCAAATGGTCGACTATTGAATGAGGGAATAGACTTCAACATTAACATAAATTGGAAACAGTAAATACGTTAAAAATTTCCTAACCTAACTTTGAAATAACAATTGAAAATTCGGTTTGCATGGCGGCCGCTACCGCGGCAGGCTCGCTCGCCTCGGGCGTTTTTTATGTTCGTAGTGGGTTGGAACAGTAGTCGGAGTGCTCATTTATTCGGTTTAATTGTTAATTTTTTTTAAACTAACGTAACCTACCTATTGATTGAGAAATGGCGAGAAAGCGACCTAACTTAACCGAATTTCTTTTAACTTTTAAACGTTCTTTTTGTACCAAACCTAAATAGTTCAAATTATTAGAAGAGTGGCTGGCCATTTAGTATCAGTTTCAAGTGTTTTGAGTTTGAGGGTTATCAAAAATGTCTTAGTAGCAGGTAGTATGTATTACTCATTTTTGATTTCTCTTTTTTCGTATTTCCGAATTTCTAAAAGTGGATTTAATCTTTTCACCTCGCCCCCTTTCTTATTATCAATACCATTAGGGTGGTGGTTTTGGAATGCAAACCCTAGGAATTTTGTATCTTACGTTGTATCCAATACAGCTACAGGTGGTTGCCACGATATGTCTGGAATACCGGCGTTCTGATAACCTAACATCATTGTTCTTCAACAAATTATTGTCTCTGTTTTAAAAAATAGATGAACAAATTAATGAATTTGCACTATTCCTACATTAATCAACGTGTAATGTCCAAGTGAATTGAGAAATAATAAACGCACTATTATTTTATTTTACTACGACTTATGACCACCACAAACTATATGACCACAAACTATCCTATGACCACAGATTACCAATGACTCCGACTGAACTCTGCGCAGACCACTAAAGTACACGACCACCACACGAGTCACACCATAGAACAATAAGTCACACGACAAACGACCACAAACGACTACTAAATGACCACCACGAGCAGACCTGAGAACTAGGCATGTTTAGTCTGTATTCACTGATGTGAATTAATTTATTTATTCAGAGTCACTACAACGAACTAATTTACCTTAACAATTTATTATTCCCTTAATATTCACTTGTTTGCCTAGCTCAGAAGATGCATTTGTTACCTATTCACCTTATTAGGTCTTTGGTCACTTATCGTTTAGCGTAAAAAGACACGTTTATTTATTGTTTAAAAGCAAAGCAATGTAATTGCGAGAATATCTAAACAAAAATAAAATAAAATATGTACCTAACCTAACCTATTAGACAAATGATACCTATTACTTTACTAAATGATTTTATCTTAGTTAAGTACATCATAAATACTACTTTATGGTGCACCTATTTAATTTAGATAGTATCTAAGAGTATGAGCGTATCATTGATATAGGTACTATATAACTATATTCCCAACAATCTAAATAATAATTTTATGAACATAAAGTTACTAATTTTTTGACAAATGTTTCGAAGCTACAGACAACGATTTAAAGGTAATAATATTATAGCATTGATTAGATTGGCGTACTTAAAAATCAATCCTATTTACAATAATTGGTAATTATGATTATTAATCAATCAATTGTAACTGTTGGATGCTTTATTTTTAAATATCTTAGCAAATTAGCTAAGGATCTATGACTGATACTCATCAGTTGTAAACAAAACCCTCATTTGGTCTTTGGGTTATCTATTTGAGTAAAATGGTCCCAAATAGGACTTCGTATCTTTCTTTAATTCATTTTCTTCTGTAAATAATAAAACTTTTAATTAACTCACAAACACGTAGCAGATAGCAAAACTTAAAACTAAACACTAAATATCTATTAATTTCATTAATAGATTTAACATTTAAACGATATTAAAAAGAACTTTCTACTAACTAACAAATACAATCAAATATTTTAACTTAACGTCATGCGCGAGCCACCCGTAGTTAGGTACATGAATTCGTACAAGCGTAATGTGTCGACTCAGCCGATTGATTGGTGAAACATTGTCCACTATTACTAATTATTCACTTGCTCGCTTAGTAACAAACGAGCGAGAGACGTCTTTATTTTTATTACAATAGAAGTGATATTAGGATGGATTATTGGCGACACCCAGTCGTGACTACTTGGTCATTGAAATATCAATTCTATTTCATTAGCAATAAATGTTTATTTTGTTCACTCGTAAATGGTCTTCTAATAAAAATAGTGAACGGCTGCACCGCAGGCCGGCCGCCGGTCGCATCGCCCATCGGCATAGACGACTGTAGCTGACGATCGACACGAGCTGCGAGCTAGCCGACGCGACGCGATTTTAAACTAATAATTCATGACCTTCTAGGTTTTGGAGTGAATAGTTATCGGAATTATTCAGTTACGTGAATTGATTCATTTAGTTCGCTCAGAGTAAGACTACGCAAGCCTACTGACAACCAGACTAAACCTATGTATTTTGTGCACAGATTAATTTTGTGGACTAAATCTTGACTAAACCATGGAACTAATAAGTACTACGTACAACTGGAATGAGCTCTACGAAGAAATTTCGAGGTCCTAGAAATTTGACCTTGAAAACGAATTAAAAAGATAAAAGTAACAAGGACATAGTGCCATATTGTCTCTTTCTGATTAGGGTGACAAAGTTACGTAGAATAAATAAGACCATAACAGGAACTTTTTAATTTTCGGCTAAGATCGAACAAATCTCTCTAAGCCTATCTTAACCCGTGACACTGAAGTAAACTTTTTTTATATGAGTATAAAGACTTCTGTATGTCCGTGTCAATAACCTATGTCGTAATTTAGTAAATTAGAACCTTTAATTCGAACATTTGTCAAAATTGGTTTAGCAGATTTCAAATTAAAATGCTACAAACATACATCAGTATAGTTATGTAGTAAAAAAAAATACATGAATGATGGGAATCAATCCACATTCATTTTTAACAAGTAATTTTAATATTTATAAGGGATCATTAACCACGAGCGTAAGCACTGAAAATGAGGTCTCGCGTGGCCACCGCGTAGTACAACTCGCGATAGCGTCAAAAATGCTGGTTGGATTTGTACGAAATACTGTAAAATCATTAAATTTACAAAAAATAATAATAATAAACGGCAGTAGCCCGGCTCCTTTCCACCTCGATAAAAAAGTAGAAGCAAGCAAACAGAAGTTCAAGAGAGCTAGTCACTAAAAGCTGCAACCCGCAGAAAATATGATCAGTCGACGGAGGCTTCTCACCTCCAAAATAAATTGTGAAGCAATTAGTAACTCTAAAAATCAAAGCTTCAAATATCGATATCTCAATCACCTTAGTAAATTTGCAGTATGCTCCCTTTATGTATAATACCCTTTTGAATACAAATCTCACATTGATTACAGAAATAAAGCTACCTAGAATGTGATTCATAATTGGATGGCTGACCGCCTTTGTTTACAAAATAGTTAAATCCCACAGAAGTATAGACCCAAGCGCGACAAGTTGCGTACGTACTTTTGCACGCCGAGGCCCTCAGAACCATCACTCAGGAAATATCTCGTTGAAACCATCCCAACGAGCCTAAATTCAAAGCTATTCAAAAGGTCAAGGATTCTGTAGACATATATGTTTGAAATATATTTCTCATATATCGTCGCTGTCATTTCAAAAAGTCGTATGTAAAATTTTTGTTTTTTTTTTATTAGCTGTATGCGTAGTTTGGAACGCTATCTTCATTGTGTCAAAATGCCATTAGTTTGTATATATGACGATTTTTGACTTTAAGCTAATAGTCAAAAAGTCCTAATTAACAAGTTTTTGTCAAATTGCCTTATGTCCAACATACGACATTTTGAGTTACTTTTGACAATTTCACGCCATTTTGTTTGACATAATTTGCCGTTTACCAAAATTGTCACAGGATGTTTCTAGACATTGAAAAAGTTTTTTGTGTTCAAGGAATAATTGTTGTTTTACAAAAACAAGGTAAGTTAATATTTCAAACTGTACCTATCTAACTCCTAGTAGTTAATACTTAAGAAAAATGATGTTTGTTTGTTTTATATTTGTTTTTTCGCGGAAGATGAAGCCGGTGTAGGTAGATTGCCACTGGAACTCGCTCATGGCAACTGCTAAGATGAGATGAAATAACTGTTCTAAGCAACAAAGATGTATAAAATATTATGTTGATCATAAGTTTAAGTAGGTAAATAGTATTATTAAATTTAAAAACAAAAATTCATTTCAATAAAGTCTTCGCTTTGCGAAAATTATGGGGAGATCCGACTTCGTTGAAGTCGGTTTTATGTTTTAAGCAACTTCAAAAAAGGAGGTTATTAGTTTGACATGTATGTAAGTACCTATGTGATATTGTTGGAATTGGATAATATTTGAGTAGGATGATCTATTTTAAGTTAGGCTAGAGCGTCGGTGGCCTAGTGGTTAGCGAGTTTGCCTCTTAAGCAAGAGGTCCCGGCCTGAAATAGATCATCATACTCAAATATTATGTAATTCCAACAATATCACATACATACAGGTTAAACTGATACCTAAGTACTTCCTTTTTTAGAAGACGGATAATAAAAATACCCTCAGACTTGGCTCTACCTTTAGGCTCATATATTTTTACAGGATAGTTAGGAGACTTCGTGAATTTTTACATAAAAATGTTTTTGATGCGATTAACTTACCCACATTTTAAAATTACAGGTCGGCACTATAACTGAAATGAAAAGGTACAGCAGAGGAGCAGATCTTCTCCAAAGAGCTCTTCAGCTGTCAGGTGTTAGTTCCAACGACAAAATGAACCCAGATAGGTATTCTGATGAGTCAGGGACGCAAATTACACGAAGAGGAATTAAAAGAAAAATCAAAGATGCTACGGTAATGAATTATAAACAAAACCTTAAACATGATAAACCTCGCTCTAATGTGAATTTGAATGAAAACACAGTAGAAGTTGTTGGAGGTGTTAATAGAATTTTAAGTGACACGACAGTAGAGTTTACTATGTGTGAGAATAGAATTTTGGATGAAATTACTGGGGATTTTATTGAACTAAAAACAGTCACTTCTTCCTCACTGCCACAATCATCACCGCCGCCATTGTCGTTAATTTCTAGTTCTATTTTTCTAGACGAAACTACAGGTGAAATCCGAAGCAATGATATAGTTTTGCCTGACATAACTAATACACGCACTAATACTCATTTGCCAGCAGAACCAGTGTTACAAGATGTAGAATTGAATTGCAATGATGACGATTGTGTCTTGTTAGCAGAGACTGCTCAATTAAAAGATTTGAATGATCAAGATGAAAACATGGGTAAAGATTTTGTACAGGAAATAGCAACTCTCATTCAAAAATCACCTTGTGTCAGTCCTTCTTTGTTAAACCGTACTTCTATTTCAAATGCAGATAAAGATCAAAGTGAAAGTCCTTGTTCAGTTTTAGGTAATAAAATAGCCTTATCTACCCCTATAACACAGACAGTTTCACTAGAATCAACCCTGGAAAGTAATAAAGCTAAGGACGCATTTAGATTACATGACGACATTGAAAATGCATGTTGTTCGAATTCATCTCCATTAATTTCTAATTCTATTTTCCTAGACGAAAGGACAGGTGAAGTCCGAAGCCATGATTTGATTTTGCCTGACACAACTAATGCACACACCATGACAGCAGAAACAATGCAACAAGGCTTAGATTTTTATTGTAGTGATGATGATCAAGATATGAACTACGAACCAGATCAGGAAGAGACTACGGATTGTGATTCCGAATCTGAAAATACACCTATAGGGAAAAAAAGACGTGGTATCAAGAGGCAGCCACAATGGGACAGAAACCAACAAAAATTACGACGAATGCAAGGTAAAAATTATAAGGGATTAAAAAAACATGAAGGTAAATGGACTCAAAGTAATTCAAGACCAGCTAGAAAAATTAGGAATGCTTGTGACTGTAAATCTGCTAAATTTGAGTGTGGAAAGTTGACAGAAGCTGCAAGACGAGAGATTCATAACAACTTTTGGCAAAATTTAAATTGGGAACAACGAAAAGTTTATGTAGCAGGTTTGGTCACCAAAGTACAGCCAACATCTAGAAGGCAGAATATTGAAATTTCTCGTAGAAACAATACTCTGAATTATCACTTGCGATTTAATGAAACGAGATTTCGTGTCTGTAAAAAAATGTTTCTGAGCACTTTTGATGTGGGTGAAAAAAGTGTGAGAATGTGGTCTATGAGAAACCAGAGTGGAATCCCTAATTCTATGTCACCACGTCCATCACAAACGCATACTGAACGTGATAGTCATCTTCAATTGTTCCTAAATGTCTTGCCAAAAATGGAATCTCACTATTGTCGTGCCAACTCTACAATGATTTATCTGGAACCTAATTGGGCATCATTAAAAGAACTCCACAGTTTTTACCAAAAAAAAGCTGTTGAAGACAATATTAAGCCTTATTCATGGACCCATTTTGTACAAGAATTAAAAAAACAGAATATAACTTTGTTTCAAAACCGTAAAGATCAATGCGACACCTGTTTTGCATTTACTGAGTCTAGAGTGGATCAGAGTACATATGATTTACACATTTTGAGAAAAACCATGGGTAGAAATGAAAAATCAAGTGACAAAAGACTTGCGGAAATGGACAATACTATGAAAGTATTTTGTGTGGATGTGCAAGCAGTGTTGTTGGCACCGAAACTAAACGTGTCTCTAGCTTATTACAAGATAAAACTAAAACTTCATAATTTTACTTCATATGATCTTGTGACACGAAAAGGTAGATGTTATTTGTGGGATGAAGTAAATGGAGGGTTAGAAGCAGAGGTTTTTGCGTCTCTATATGTTGATTTAATAAATACCGAATTTGAGAGATCGACAACCAATTTGACTAAAATTGTGTTATGGTCTGATGGTTGTTGTTACCAAAACCGAAACCAAGTTGTAGCAAATGCTATTTTGAACTGTGCTGTCAAACTTGGCATAACTATTGAACAAAAATACCTAGAACATGGACATACTTTTATGGAAGTAGACTCGGAGCACAGCGTGATTGAGAGAAAACTTCAAAAGAAAAATATTTACATTCCTGCTGAATACGTAGGCATAATAGAATCAGCTAGAACAAACCCAAGTCCATACGAAGTTCATAGCCTCAAATACTCATTTTTCAAGGATTATTCTAAAGTACAATATTACTCGAGTATACGACCAGGTAATAGAGCAGGTGATAACGTTGTAAATGATATTCGCAGTTTGAAGTATAATTCTAATGGCACCATTGAGTATAAAATTATGTATGATGATGATTGGACTCTATTACCCCGAAGAACGAGATTGCCAAATACGAACATTGAATTACCTGCACTCTACACTTCAAAGATAAATATTAATTTACGAAAGTTTCAAGATCTACAAGACCTGAAGAATTTACTTCACGAAAATTACCATTCCTATTACGATTCCCTACCCCATGAATGCCAAAATCAGGCATCTTGCCCTCATATAAAAAGAACCTAATTAAGTTAAAACGGTATTATATGTTAGCCAAAGATCTCGTTGATTTCAAATTTACATAGGTACCTAAATTGTAAGAATTACTATATTGTACTAAAATTAAGTAGCAGTGCCTACATAGACAAACAATATTTGTATTAAATTGTGGTTGTGTTTCTGAAATAATTTTATGTTACTAAATAGGTAAGTACTGGGGATAGTAATATTTTATAGATTTATGGTCTTCCCACACTAAAGAAATTAATTATAATTGAAGTAGGTAAGCTTTACTCCTTCATCTCATACTGATCTCTTTTATTACAATATAAATTTAAGTAAGCTCAATTGATTTGTAAGAGATAAAACATTTTGTTAAGTGATCGTCAATTTTTTATAGTATTAGCTTTTTTATTTTATGTTTTGTTGCGTAATTTTGACTTTGAATGCGACAAGCATTTTAAACGTTTTGTCAAGTTCTCAATTATTCTCAATTTAGTGATTATTTTTGATTTGATTTAAAGTTTTAAACAATGAATACAGACTTTTATTTCAATAGTATATAGATGTCAAAATATCTTATGTCCGAAAGTTTTTAGTCAATATGTCGTAAGAGCAATCAAAATGTCGTATGTTTAGTTTTGTTCTAAAAAAAAAATTACAAAAGGGCGTATTGTTACAAATACCTGGGATCTAGCTTGAATCTCTTTATAGGTTTAATACGTGTGGATAAAGATACTAAAAGGAGGCCTTTTCCTATATATAAAAATAAACTTGGTGTACTGTTATAGAAAAAAAAAAGTTTTTTGTGTTTCCTGAAACAGCCTGTTTATACTTACGACTTTTTGAAATGACAGCGACGATATATTGTCGCACTTCGCCGCCTTGAGCGCACGTGGGAATTTGAAAACATAAGTTCGTACAGGCAACCAAGCTCCTTTATTTCCCGAAAAAATCCAACAATCTCAAAAATTCCCAATCATTCGGCGGATAAAAATGGATTTAAAAACTCTAGGTACCGAAACGAAAGTGGTTTAAGTTTTCTCCATTTATATTAATGCCACATGTGTCCCAATCTAGATTTCTAAATACCATCTCTAAAACTGCCGAGAATATTTTTGGCGATATAGGGTCTCCTTGACGCACACCCCGTTGTATAGGAAACTCTTCTCCTACTATTTCTAGTTTTACTTGGGCAGTACTTTTTAAATAAATGTTTTGTAGTATACTTATATATTTAGATTGTACTCCCTGTAGTTCTAATGCCTTCCAAATATAATCATGTTCTAATGAGTCAAACGCTTTATTATAATCAACGAATCCTAAGTAATACGTTTCGTTATATTCATTATATTTTTGAAGAACTTGTCGTAATACATGAATATGGTCTACTGTCGAAAAGCCACTTCGGAATCCTGCTTGTTCTTTAGGCTGGTTTTCGTCGATAGATTTTTCTATTCTAGAAAGTATAATTTTTGAAAATATTTTGTAAATGTTTGACATCAGGCTTATGGGTCTATAGTTCTTGATATCCCCTTTATCTCCTTTTTTATGTAGTAGTATTATTATTGATTTGGTCCAATCCATAGGTATTTGTTCAGTTCGAATAATTTCATTGAAAATATCGGTTAAAATAGGAGCGATTGTTGGCATTGTACTTTTCAGTATTTCATTAGTTATTTGGTCTGATCCTGGTGCTTTGTCAAGCTTCTGTGTTTTAATTGCTTTTTCAGTTTCTTCATTTAATATTATTGGTATTGTTTCTGAATCGGTTATTAGATTTGACATATTGATTTGTGATTTTTGTTTTCGATATAGAGATCACGATAATACTCTGTAGCGATTTTCAGAATATCTGACCTTTTACTTGTTGTGCTTCCGTCTTTGTTTTTCATATTTAACATCCAAGATTTCTTTGTGTGACCTCATTCTCTTTTCTGAAAGTCCTTTAGAGCTAGAAAAAATGTTACAGCAACTGGCTGATGAGAGTGCTAAAGCCGGTTTAACAATGAACACATCAAAAACCAAACTAGTAACAAATTCTAAACATAAAAATTCCATAAGAGTTAACAATGAAATTATTGAATATGTTGATAAATACATCTATTTAGGCCAACTAATATCTCCGATAAACACCATGGACCAAGAAATCGACCGAAGAATTACTAACACCTGGAGAAGATTTTGATCACTCAGCGAAGTGATGAAGAACGGAGATATGCCTTCAAAAGAAAAAAGAAGAGTTTTCAACTTATGTATATTGCCATGCTTAACTTATGGTTGTCAAACTTGGGCACTGACAGAAAAAATGGCTAGCAAACTAAGAGTCTGCCAAAACTCTATAGAAAGGAGTGTTATGGGTTGCAGAAAAAAAGATAAAGTAAGACTAAAGGACATTAAAACGGTTACTAAGTTCAAAAATGTACAAACAGCTCATAGAGCTTCAAAATGGAAATGGACAGGACACATTCTAAGAGAAACAAGAGAAAAATGGACAAAACTAATAACGGAATGGTACCCAAGGGATGGAAAGAGGAGGAAAGGACGACAAACAAAACGACGGGAGGACGATATAAAAGATGTAGCTGGCCCTACATGGATACGGAGGTCAAAAAATAGAAAAGAGTGGACATCTTTAGAGGGGGCCTTTGTCGAAAGACAAACTGCTACAACAGAGTAACTGTTTGCCGATAGTTGTAAAATATATATGTATATAAGATCTTAGTTAAAAGTGGCTTAATTTATGGCATCTATATTAGTTGTAGACAGTAAATAAAGGCTTATTTATTTATTTATTTATTATTAGGTACCGAAACATTATTTCTAGGGCCGAAATGTGTCAAAATTCAACGCTGGTGCGAGACCTAAGGATCTTTGATATTAATATGATGGCCTCCTTCCTTTCGATTGGCACCAGAGATACGGACAGATTCAATACCCCATCGAAATCACACACACAAATCTCTCAAATGCATATATGACGTCAAATTCTTTACCCGTATGGTGTCAGATCTGTAACTAGAATGACGTCAGATATGTAACTAAATTATTTTCTTACTTTAACGAAAAACGTTTCTCTTTAATAGGTTTCCATCTTTCATATTCATTGAAATATCTGGCAATCTATTATTACGGCCACATCACAGGCAAAAGAAGGCAAAAGGCAACTACCAAAGTATTCTTATTAACTAATGTAAACATTATGGACACCTTAGTATTATGACGTCAAAAACTTCAACTTTGACAAATGTCAAAATTCCCCAAATTCTCGTTTCAGTTGCCAGTATAAAACCATAAATTAAGACTTTCGTTTTAAATATTAGTATAAATTTTAACAAATATGAAATATAACATAATAAGTTTCAAAAATACTATTATCATCCGCATACCAAGATATATTAAAAACCAGAAGTCACACAAAATAGATATTAGATGTGTATTAGTATCTATTTCTAATTTAAGTCTAAAAAAAAAGTTTCCTAGAATAAAAAATTCACAGATTTCGCGCTTCTCGCAATTATCGAAGGACATTGAACAAAATTAAACGACAAAAATTTTTCGAAGAAAGTTATGGACCAATTTTCGATGTGCTACCATACTTTGCCTCGCAAGCTTTTGCATCTTTTGACGCTAGTGTTTTCGTCTACCTTTATAACTTTTTGAAATAAGGCCGAATCTTACTTTCTAGGGTAGCTAATCTGATAATCATTCAATGAAAAGGGCACCTGCCCAGGTCAGGGTTTTCGACCGTTTCTAAAATTTCATTTTTCAAACTTGTAGACAATCTACCAGCCTCGGAAGCTTTTTTATTTTTTCAATATTAATTCATCCGTTTTTGAAATAGTGAATTTTTTGTCCGAAAAATAGGGAAATTGCGTCTTTTTCACCATTTTCGATTTTCCGATAAAGTTACGAACCGATTTTAGAAAATTTAGTATCATACAATGCTCCGAAAGCTCTTACATCTTTTGTTAACACTGTCTTTTGTCTATCATCATAAATATTGGAAATATAGTCAAATTTTTTAGACTCCCATAGGAAAACGATCTAATAAACATATTCATTGTTCCAAAAAGTTTTTTATAAAAATAATGATTAAGTGTGCGTCATCGTTTATTCTGACAAGCGGAAATATGTACATATTTATGTATTTGATATTGTGGACAAGATGAAAATAAACATCACCAGCCGATTCTGTTATCTTTTATTGTTATGATTACTGTACTTACTCGAGATTGAACGAAATCTGTACGTTATGGAGAAAAATTGACCTCATTTTCGGTTTCAACACACTAAAAAACATTAACAGTGGATATTATCAAAATAAAATTCGAAAAATTTTTTTTGTTGACCTGTGTTATATTCATATTTTGCTAATATCTTGTCAACCTACGTTGATGCTTTTTAGGTACGTTTCTTTTTCACTTATTGTCAATTCTTGCTTAGTCAAGGGCTTTGTGTTAACGGATACCCAAATAAAGCTAAATTACGGTACCTAAATAATGTTTAAAAGGAAAAGAAGATAGACAGAAATAAAACTGCAAAAGAAAACAGAAACAAAATTGTTTAGTAAAAACTCTGCAAAAACAAAGAACCCACTTCTTTGATCTGCTACAATTAAATTTTAATTTAGTGAACTGATTTCGATAATTCTTTCACAGTATCTACCCTTAGTTATTAAAATAGTGACCAAACACAAAAATTATCAAAATCGATTCAGAACTTTCAGAAATATTAACGGCCAAACATACATGAATAAAGTCTTATTGAATTAAGTCCAATATTTTAAGAAGTGATATTAGAACGCAACGTGAGCAATCATGGTATTGCTTCGCAATGCTATTATTTAACCTTTAAAGGTCACTAATTACCTACCCTAAAAAAGTGTTCATCAACAGTCGAGCAAAGGATGAACCCCATAATAAAAAACGAGAAATATGAAGAGAAAAAATAATGCGTCGGCGGAAATTTTAGTTCCTGTAACGTAATTATCATGACGCATAGTTTTTTTATTCCTCGGTTCCCTCATAATAAAATCTAAATTCACCATAGTACTTTTCCCTGTGTAGTGGTACAATATTTTATGCTAGCCACACAGAAGTGGTGTAGAAAGAGATAGTTAGGCACCCGGTTACTTCCCTTTCGCACTTTTTTTTTTAATCACCAGTTTACGTATGACCCATGACCACGCTGATGTTAAAGAGATGACATTCCAGTTGTACGTAGTACTTAACTACTTATTAGTTCCATGGGCAGAAGTTACCAATGTTGTATATAAAGAATTTTTTTAGTGTTTTTATGTATATATTCTTTACTTTTTTAAATATCTACAGAATTTGAAATAAAATACATTTAAAATACTCCAAGTAGAATGCAATTCCGTTACATATAAATCTAATCCACATGTTCGACGCAACAAGCTGATATGACACTACAACAGAAAAACAGTATGGCTTACCTATATGCTCTGCTACGCGTGCGAAGCCGGGGCGGGTCGCTAGTTCAATTGAATGGGCAGTTAGAATAAATAAAGAGTAAAAGTTAGACTTGAGCGATCACAGATTGCCCTCCTAGAAGAAAACAATACCAGGCCTCCGTAACTAGAGCATACCTACCGCCTCCAATACCTACACTTTTGCAAGGAGCCGGCGCGGCGGCCGGTGATCTCGCCAGCAGGGTAGTCGCTCGCGCCACTCGCGCGCTGTCGCGTGCTCGCCAGTGCTCCCGTGCGTCACTGTCTTTTTATTATAGTGTTTCCAAATAGTAAGCAAATATGGTTGCTGGGAAGTATTGCGCTTTTTACGGATGTATGTTGAAAAATACAGACAAGAAATTGTCAATTATCATTGTATTTTCAAATTACCTGCAGATGAGAACAGGTAATTTTAGTTAAATAATAAAAAAAAAATTATAAACTACTTTAGTAGTGATTATTTTTACATTCTTAGTAAAATATAATTAATGTGTTATACTTTTTATTTTATTCAAATCCGCCACTTAGTTTTCGTGTTTGTTAGATTTAGAGTTTTTTCGAGAATAAAATTAAATAGTAGGCGATTTAGAGACGATAAGAAACCAATTGCTCATCTTTTTAAATTACAACATTTGTAAACATTGTACTATTGCGTCGCATAAACGAATGTCAACATTAGAAATATAAACTTAAAAAAAAAAACTAAGTACTGTTAAAACTTTAATTTTCTTTTCAAAGTGTCAACCCTAGCATTTTTAAACCCAACCTCACGGCGCCGGCCAATCGCAGCGCGTCGGCACAGAAAGCCGTACGAAGTAATGTCAACCTTAAGTCAAGCAGCTTAGACACATTTTTGCGTATATTTAAATGACGGCAAGATTTCGTAGGTGTAAGAAAGCGTAGATATGTGCGTTTTATAAGGGAGTTCGGGATCTGTTACGTTAGTAGCTATTATATAATCTGTAGCAATACTATTTGCGATTTTGTAGTTTAATATAAATACTGGTAGGATTAGTGATCCAGTAGAGCAAAAAAACCAAACACCAAATTATAAAATTTCTTACTTCATGTTAATAACAAATAAACAATCATAAATTATGTAACTGATTAATAGATAAATATTTCCTTTATTGGTTCCTCACATAATTTACATGCATAACCATTACAATCAATTCTTTTTTTTACCATAATCACTCTTTTTTTTTTATTTACAAGTATGCAGCTCCTACATCTTTAAGCATAATTCAACATTTATATATAACAATTTGACACTTGCATCCTTAAAGATGGAGCTAGACATATGTAAATGCAAGAATAGTATTTAATATACTTTTTTTGTAAAAATAATCTCTATACATTAATATTAGACAAACAAATTTGTAAAAAAGTTGTAAAATTAGAACTGATTTACAAGTCAGGAGATTATAAGGAATGTAAATATATGTATAGTACTTGCCATATATATGTGCACTTCTGAAGTTAGTCACAAAAATATCGCAGTAACGACATAATTTCAATAGAAGTGTTGCGGCGGGAAGCATAGTAGACTTGCACAAGAGGGCATACGCATCATACTTCAGAGCTGTCTACAACCATACTTTTATTTGATTAAAATTATATGAGATTTTAAATTTATGTTTTGTTTATGAGATACACGTTTATTTAAATTTCTGTGTGAAACTTCTTTAAGTACTCCAATGTTTATACACTACATAAAATGTTCACTACAAATCAATTTCATTATCTTCTCATTTCACACTCAAAGAAGTTTCACTTTCGTTGTGGATGGCAACAATGCATATGATTACTAAATTGTTCTTAATGTCTCAATAGTGAGACAGAGATCTTTATTGTAAAATAACAATTAATAATTAAAAAAAAACACACACATATAGCTCCAATGCACGACTGGAGTATAGTCTCTCATAAAAGTTATTATTTTTCAGCATATTAAACAATTTACAAGTATCATATGTACTTTTTTTTATTTAAAATTAAAATTGACTTTTTAAATTATTATAAATTTTTCTATTAGATAATTAATAATATATAAATATTATATAAATAATTATATATAAGTATTTATGATCATTTATTGTTAAATTTTTCTTTATAAACAGTTTTTTTTTTTAACAATTAGTGCTTAAAAATTATTATTATTGAAACCGATCGGCCAGTGGTTTCCAGCCATGGATTTTTATCATCTAAGTGGTCCGATACTTTATAAGCTTTTGCATAAAGATTTCGTTTTATTGTAGTTTTAAACATGTTATGGAGTAGATCTTGAATGTCAACTGGGATCTTATTGTAAAAGCCCTTGCTAAAAGACATTGCCCTTGAAAAGATTTTGTGATTTTATTGAAGCGGCTGACATGGTTTGCAAGTTTATCTTTGTTTCTTGTGTTAACATTTATACCGATCACAATTTTTTTTTTTTAAATAATACAATATTTTTTTTACGTACATTATGTTTTAAAATATATATTGAGACGGCAATATCATTATATCAATTTCCTTAAATTTGTCTCTAAGTGATACTCTAGGTCTTAGTTTATAAATTGCTCAAACAGCTCGCTTCTGCAAAACGAATATTGTATTCACATTGGGAGCGTGGCCCCGCAACAGAATTAATAATAATAATGCCATAAGTCATCAAACTATGGAACATACTGAAATACACCAATTTCGCGGTTTCTATGTCGGAAACTATAAAGGAAATGAATCCTTTTTACAGCGTAAACTGCAGAATCGAGCCCTCTCGCCAAATTAGTGATATGAGGATCGCCATTGCAATTTCGCGTCCAAGATGATTCCCAAAAACACAGTAGAATTCACAAGGTCCAATTTGTCGCTTTTAATTATAACAATATTGGTATAGGTGCCTGTTTGAAGTTCGGTAGCGAAAATCTTATCCATTTGTTTTTTTTTAATACATTATACATTATATTAATACATTAAATAATTTTTAAAATAAAAAAATTATTGAAAATAAATTTTTCCGAACCTATCTATAACTATTTTTTTTAATTTTCGGCAAAAAAAACCTATTCATCACATAACTAAATCTTTGACATACAATAAATTAATAGTACATGTAAATTATTTAAATATGCTAAAAAATAATAACCTTTTGAAAGAAAATTTTATAATTATAATAAATTCAGATAATATTATATAATTATTATAATGTATAAGAGCCTATGAGCGCCCGCTTTTTCGTCTACACAAAGTTATCAATGTTATGCTAGCGAAAATTATGAGTACCATACATTTTTAAACAAGATTTTGATGCGTAGAATACCTATAAAGTCGACAAGTTTCTGAGACCACTAACTTTTAGATAAAATTTATTCCTTTAGAACCAAGCCCAGTATAACATAATTTATGATGTGCATTTAAATTTTAACACTTCAACAAATATAGTAATTTCACAATTATCTTTGAATGGGGGGGGGGTTACAGTGACTTATGGAGCCTTAAAATAAAATACAATCCATACTAGTGGAGCTATAAGTATTACATTATGATACAAATTGATTGCAGGAGTGTTTCCCGTGATCAGATTGTAGGTTTGACCGGCCATAGGTAAATCAAATTGTCGAGGGTCAGATAAGGTCAAGGTTCATTTATCCGTTGTTTACAAAATGAGTCATTTCAAGTGTTTTCGGTTTATTTTTCTTTTAACAAACTTTGTCATTTAATGATTCAGAATTTGATTACATTGAACTTAACATTTATTAAGTGATGTCTAAATAAACTTAATTTGATAAAAAGACAGGGTGGGATCGGCTGATTCTATAATGGTTATCAGTTGCATAATAAAATGGATGTAATGAATTTTGGCAAAATTTTGAAGCTAATATGTTTTACATATATTTAAATGTTAGGTACTTTATTTATTTAAAATCTGAATTTGGGCTAAGACACAAAACTACTACAAACTATATAAGTTGCCATAAATAACAAATTAAAAAAAAAAACATTCGGGTGACCCTGCAGGCCATCCCTGAAACTTCCCGCTATTTTCGAGATCAAAGTGCTCGAAAATATCCTTATTAGAAAACTATTGAGCTTGAAAGCTATTGCTCAAACTCAAAATATCGATGTTTATGGTTTTTTGAGCTCTTCGACCTCAAAAACCAGGGACATATTCGAAGAAAACATTATTTGGAAATTTTTTAACTGCGATCTTTTGAACGCTTCGTTTGATTTCAATGCAATTTACGGCATTCTATGCAATTTTGTAAGCATAAATTTTTTGTATAAATTTAAAAATCGATTGGTCGTAAAATCTCAAATTTGTGTTAAACAAACACTTTTTCGGAAATTTATAAACTGCGAATTTTTTTGAACGCGTCATTGGATTTTCATTTTTTTGACGACATTCAACGCATTTTTTATGCACTAAAAACGTATAGAAAATTTCAAATAAATTGGTTGGAAAATATCAGTTATCTAAAAAAAACGTAAAAAAAAATATTTTTTGGTTTGATTTTTTGAATGTTTTTGAAACAGCTCGACCGATTGTCTTCCAAATCTAATAAGATCTAAGTCTCGATAAACCCTTTCGAACGCCGTATCGTGGGTCTTAATCGGTCGATCCGTTCTCAAGATATCGTACGACAAAAAAAGTTACATACACACACACACACATACATACGGAAGTCCAGCCGGCAATAGTCAGGATGGCTTTCCAGGACCTCAGAATGTGGAGATCTGTTGAAAACTCGATTTTCGAAAATCGGACCCAAACCATTAACTTCCCGTAGATAGCGGGAAGTTAAAAAATTGCAAGAAAAGGATCTAGGATAGTCAATTTACTGTGAAAATTTAAAAAAAAAAATATTTTACAAAATAACGATTAAACCTACAAAGAAAAATGTTATGAGAAAGGACTTCATACTGCATTCACAAATGACAGAGAACAATAATAAAATTTTAATTAATGAAAAATTGAAGAACGGTAATTCATTACAATAATATAAGATATTATTTTAGTGATATTATTATAAAGTGTAACAAAATCCACACTATTTTAATTGTAAATTTTTCTATAAACTTCTCGCCGAACCACCAACTGTCAAACAAATCTGAACAATGGGAACCAAAATCCCCTTTGGTCGGGATAGTCTAGCAGTCTGACCACCGGGAAATGCCAGCGTTGATTCACAACACAGGTATACCTTTCGTAATCTAATACATATTTACTTGTAATTGGTCTCTTATAAAAGGACTAGATCAGTAAACAAAAACAAAATATCAAAACGATAAAATGTACAAAATAAATAATGGAAGTATGGAATATCCATATACTTACAGATAGAAATCTTAACAGAGTATATATAATATTAATGCAAACTTTACAAGTTTTACCAAGTTTTGTACTAATATTTGTTAATCTAACCACTAAATAAAAATAAGTCAATCATAAACATTATTGGAGCCATTGGGTACATTTATTACATTACAATGAATATGGTATTTATCAATTTTTGACACATCATTTAAGACAATTACTAAATTAAGTACTGAATTTTCATACCCGAAGCACCATTTTTCACACTAAAATAATTACTTAAAAAAAAATATAGGTATTTTTGACTATTTAAAACATCTATGTGCTAATATTCGACCGGGTGCTGGTAATAAATAAATTATGTAAAAAATAAATCTGCATAGAATTTAGAATATATTATTTTAATAAATATATTAATGTTTAAAAATAAATCTTTTATATTGCACACTGTTTCATTTCACTAAAAAAATTTCCCTATGCTGTTTATAGCATAAATCGATTAGGAAATGCATTTTAAATGCAAGAGTAAAATACCCACGTGTCTATTTAACATACTTTTTTTTTAAATTATTTGTGTTTTGTGATTTCGACGTAAAAAAAAAGATTAAATAAATTCTGTAAGCGTGTCTGTTCATAATATATCTTTTTGATTAATATGGTTTGATGAAGGACCTTTAGGCGCATATTTTCCAGTTTTTAGTTTTTGTAAAAGTGTTTGGTTACCGAGTTATTAATTTTTATTCAAATTTTTGTTTTTATTTTTTTTCTCCCAAAAAACTCAAAAGTGCGACTTGTGACTGACACTGAAAGATTTCTCATAAATGTGTCTATCATTGATAAAAAAATCAAGTCGCACTATGGAAGCGTTTGGAAGTTACGGTTAAAGGTTAAATAGTACATTTCAGGGTTGACACTAAAGGTCAAACAATTGTAATATTTGTAATCAATAAAAAATTTAAGACTCATACAAATAATTTTCATTTACGAGTATCAGCATGCTGTCGTCAACATTATCATGTTGGAACTTCGTCAGCCACCTCTCCCAACTGCAAGTTTTCTTCAGCAACCGGCTTCAGAAGTTCATGAACAGCTTCTGGCAGACAAATCCTATTGGACAATCTTTGGCGTTGTCTTTAGGGTGCCATAGACACAAACCGATCCGACGATTCCAGTGCACGGTGGAAGAGGTCAATCATAGTTTTTTTCCTGTTCATTTTCCGGCAGTGGTATTCCTTATCTGAGCGCCAAAATTTATTGCGCGATTCAGCCGCTTGTTCTGAGAGCATACCGACATGAAGAGAACATTATTTTATGATCTCTTTACCGTGCACTAGAATTGGTGTGTGCCGTCACAGTCATCGGATGCCAATTGAATGACTGGATGTACTTTTCCGCGAGCGTGCGCAGAAAATGCCAAACTTTACAGCGTCAATAGGAAATTCACAAGATATGGCGACAAGGATAGTATGCAACCCGTCGACCAACCATGCATCTAGACCTAATATCTCTGCAAATATAGCACGGTATTTGTCTTAGTGCCGTGCGGGCTGAATTACCATCATTTGTGGTTCCTGCATTGGGTTTAACAACGTCCACCAACAATCCAATCCGATTTCTTACTTCAGCCTGGATATGTTTTTCCGTTCTTCCACAATTTGGCTTTCTCTGCTATCTTTTTTGATCCTCCATTTCCGTACTAACGGATCGTTTTTGTAACTGAGATGTAACAAAAATTCGAAAACACGTATCCATGCATGAAGTGGATTGATGCCGTGTTGCATATTTTATTTTACAGTTCGTCTTGTGTACGATGTTGCCAAATCATTGAACTGACTGGCAGTAGTTTTGCAAAATGGGCACCTTAACTGTGAAGACGAACCAGTGATGATGTTCAGGACTTTGCCGTCGATCACACTCAAAGTTAAATTACAAACAAACGTAATACGATGCCCTTCGGAGGTTTGGATCGTAATAGGACTCAAACGTTTAATTTGCTCCTCTATCAAAGCTTTTGTATCAAATTTTACTGCGTCAATAAAAAATTAGTGAAAAAAAAACTAATAAAAGATAAAAAAACCACTAAAGTAATTAACGAAGTAAACGAAGAAAGGGTAGATATTACAAAGTAAAAGCCGCTTAGTGATAAAATTTTGTCGACACTAATTGTAAATAACTAATATACAATTGTAATTTTTTTTAAATAAATAAATGTAAATAAGTAAATAACAATAAAAATAAAATAAGTAAATAATATACAATTTTGTAGTTAAGAACAACATTGGATTATTTTAACAAAAATAAAAGGTCAAGTCACCTTATTTTGAAATTCGATTACTCGTAAACGCTTCCAAAGTGCGATTTGATTTTTTTTATCAATGATAGACGCATTTGTGAGAAATCTTTCAGTGCCAGTCACAAGTCGCACTTTTGAGTTTTTTGGGAGAAAAAAAATAAAAACAAAAATTTGAATAAAAATTAATAACTCGGTAACCAAAAGTGATCTACAAAAAATAATAACTGGAAAATATGCGCCTAAAGGTCCTTCATCAAACCATATTAATCAAAAAGATATATTTTGATCAGACACGCTTACAGAATTTATTTAATATTTTTTTTACGTCGAAATCACAAAACACAAATAATTTAAAAAAAAAGTATGTTAAATAGACACGTGGGTATTTTACTCTTGCATTTAAAAGGCATTTCTTAATCGATTTATGCGATAAACAGCATAGGGAAATTTTTTTAGTGAAATGAAACAGTGTGTATTGTTATCAAAATTTAAATGGCGCCTTTAAAAATCAAAAATCATTTGATAATTAATAAACCTATATTATTTAAAAGTTCTTAAATATTCGTTTTATGTGTCGGAGGTTTTACCAACTTAAAATTTTTTGGAGTTTACTACTTAAGTAAAGAGAATTTTTTCTTTCTAGTTTTGTAAATTTAACTGTAACTTGATTATTTTTTAATTACCTCCAGTCATCCAATTTAAACAAGCATTGGAACAAAAGCCAAAATAATTTTACAATGGGGTCCTCATATTATGAGGGTGGCTGGTAAACTGAGCTCTGCTGTTTTTGCAATTAGGCAAATAAGAAAACTAACCGATGTGCCTACAGCGAGGCTGGTTTATTTTAGCTACTTTCATAGCATAATGTCATATGGCATTCTGCTATGGGGAAAGGCCGCTGACATTCAAACAATATTTGTTCTGCAGAAAAGGGCTATTCGAGCTATATATAAATTAAAATCTAGAGATAGTGTAAAGGCTCATTTTAGAGAAGGTAATATTTTGACAGTCCCTTGTCAGTATATTTATGAAAATATAATTTATGTACATAAAAACTTAAATGCTTTCTCTAGGGTGGGTGATGGCCACAACATAAATACAAGACATAAGCATATGTTATCAATTCCCAGGTTCAGGCTCTCAAAAGTTAATAATTCTTTCATGGGAAATTGTATCCGTTTTTATAATAAAATTCCAAAAGAAATGTTAGACTTGAATTCTAATCAATTTATAAAGCGAGTTAAAGTCCAACTCATGAAAAAAGCTTACTATTGTATTACCGAGTATTTAAATGATAAGTGCGCATGGACATCATTGTAATAGTTGTAAGACTTTAAATTTAAAAAAAAAAACAATTAAGAAAAACATATATTTAAATAAAATAAATAGGGAGGAGTTTCATGCCGGTTCTTCTCCTCCTAGTTTTTGAACCGGTACCTAATCAATTTTTACGACTTTCAATAAGTGTGTGCAAACATCTTATATTGAATAAAAACTTTTTGAATTTTTTTTTTAATAAATGAACAAAGCAAAATAACCGCATTGAAATAGGTTGAAATTGAAATGTAGGTAAGAACCATCTTAATCAAACCAAAAATTCGCATCAATATTGGTTCGTTTAGACACTACAATACTGCATACAGACAGTTTTTCACAGGATCTCAAAATTCAGAACTTAATTTGAGATCCTAATCCCAGCTGATGCATCAAAAGTCATGGTTCCCAGATTTAATAGTAGGTACCAATTGACTGCAGTAATTACAAAACCTAATTTGTTAACTTTTGCACAACAATTTCAGTCTGTTTTTAAAACCTCTCTTATTAATGAAGGAAGCCAAGATCAAAATGCGTAGAGGCATTTAAGTAATTGGGCGAAATTCCGATAATACAAAATATTTTGCAGTCTTTCTCTAGAATACATTAAACTATGTTAAATCACAGATTTTGGAAAACGATAGACTAAGCTTTGTCTGTTAGTTCCTAATAATTCAATTAAAAAACATAAGAACCAAATGAACATAAACGAATTTGATACAAAACATTTAGAAATTGTATTTAAAGAAATGCTGTGATGATTGATAAAGTAATACTTATAATTAAAATAATTTACATTTAGAATATATAAAGCTTTAGACTTGTATTCATTAAAATAAACTCTAAAATTATAATAGTACAATAAACTTTCTTAATAATAACATATCTGATTAGGTACCCTTTAGAAAATTATATTTGGTATACTCTTCTTTCATAAAACTATTGTTCTGGCTGTATGAGCGCCTAGGACACCATAAACCTATCTTCTTAGGGCCTACGACCCTATACTACGACGGAAAGCTGAAAAGTAATCTAACAAGATATGAAAGAAAAGATGAGCATGGACACTATATTCTCTAATGTAGGCTTCTGAGAGGAAAATGCACTTATTACATTTCGAGATAGCTATTTAAAAAATATTCTTTCGGTTTGTTATTGAAGTGTCCATTTACTGCGGCCATCATCTCATCTGTTTCGACCAACCTTTATAATTATATCAGTAGGGCATGAATCACCACGAGTTGTCTGATCTGTGATGTTCGACGCTCAAATTCTGACATACTTTGTTTGTCTCATCACATGTATGAAGCAAATAGATGTCAATAAGAATAAACTGATAATACAACTATATAATGATCAGTATGTTTTTACATTATGAATGGTTAAAAGCAATTACTTTTCAGCCTGGCTTCGTGTATTCAAAATATTTTGGGTAAGTGCTAAGGCTTAACACTATACAAAAAAAATAATTATGACTTACATACATCAGCATCATTCTGCATCCTTTACTTCATTCTATTTATCTTTTTTTTAACAATAACTTGCAAATATACTAAGCTATGGCCAATAAATTCTGATTGGATTACAAATGCCAAATTATATTTAGCTACTAATATTTATTAAGTTATTCATATTACAAAAATTTTTTGGTGGTTAACCAATAAATATTCAGTAAAAGCAATAATTGGTGAAATACTGTCCTGTGTCATGGGTTGGGACTCTGGCCACACAAAATTGGGACCAAACACCACTGCTAGATTACTTGATGTCATTTTGTTGACTGGACTCCTTTCCCATACCTGACAAGAAATTAATCAGATGTAATATTTCTGAATAGTATAAAACATAAGGTTTGTCTATCTTTAGGTGTATAATATGAAAACCACTGAGTCAACATTTGTAACAGTTTTTTTTCTAATGTGATATTAGAAAATGAACTAACAAAATACCATATTTTTGGAGTTAGAAAATGATGTATACTGTTGGCAAAACTCTCCAAAAACATAATCACCGAAACCGGATATAAAGAGGGCTACTAAATTATTTTCCGATGGTGGCGCAACTAGCAGCACAGGTATCTGTCCAAATTATGTCGCAACTAGCACAAAGAAACGAAACAGCAGCCTGTAGCATATGGTTTATTTAGAGTGTGCATACTCAGTGTAAAGGGGGGTGAGCGGGTTACCAAACGGTTGTAGTCAGTTATTTTGTCTACAAACCGACCACGAAACTGATTGGACGGAACAATTGAATTGCTATCTCTACATAATGGACGCTGCTGTCAATGGGCTTAGTACAAAATTTTAAAGTTGCACTGATGGTTATTAAAACTGAAACTATAACAACTTTTTTAAATATCTACTTTTCTTCTTACAAATTTGCCAGATATTTAAGAAAATTCACCTGACGTTGATATGGTCCCTGTAACATCATCTGGACCGTTGACCTTATTCCACTGCTTTCCACAGTAAAACAAAAAGCAAAATGTACATAATATTTAGGTTAGTCACTATAGCAAATGAAACAGTAATCCTCATAAATCAATGAAAATATTATGATGTTATCTTAATTAAGCAAACTAGAACCATCTGCGTTCAGATGATATCACAGGAATATTAAATGGATCAAATATTAGAAAAAATTACTAAAACAATCGTAGACTTACGCATATTTTCATTTCGTGAGAAAGGTATTAGATTGGACTAAATTTTGGGTGAAGATATAAACATTTGTTAAAAATTTTGGTCCAAGCCCATTTTGTTATTCTAAGGCAATTAAGCTTTCTATTTAATTTGTCATTTACATATTTGTAAAAGACAAAATTTATTTGTAAGGTAATTACGATAATATGGTATTTAGCCATAATAATTTCACAAAAAAACTGTTAACCTTCATCCAACATAGTATACCATGTTGGACGTCAGGATAGATGTATCCGTCTGGGCATTGGAAATCATAAATAGAAAAACGGTAGATATAAATTTTCAATATGTCCTTAATATTGAACTACAAATTCTAATATTTTTTTTAGCAATACAGAAAATATGTACTACACAGTATATTGAAAACATGTACCTGTGTATGTTTAAATATGCTAAAAATATAATATATACACCAACGGAATTGGTAAACATAAACATTTTTCAACATCGGACGTTCACCATAGAGATAATATAATTAGAGTTGACAAGCGCCATATAGCCCTGGGTGTAAAAAAATTTAACATATACAGTTATTTAAATTTAAAATAAACAACAAGGACAAGGGCTGGGCCTCTGATTTTAAATTAATATCTGTATTAGGAGAGACAGAGAGATATAGCCCTGTATGTAATGGTTGTTCATCGGTTGGGCATGGGAAAAAAAAGGATGGAAAATAACTGTACCTAGATGTATCCTTATTTTACTTTTAAGCCGCAGTGCCTAGAACACTCATTTGACAATCACAGAGGTCACAGCTATCAACCAAAGAGTAATTAACTGCGGGCGCTCAAAATAAAATCACATCGACTTAGTATAATTTTGTATAAATAGAGATACACTTATTCTCTGTCTCTTCTTGTTGACACCCACATTTAGAACTGGCTTGTTTACTCTATTCTATTATCTCTATAATATTCACAGTGACATAAACACAAGGTATCATAAATCGTCTAGCTTGTTCTAGGACATGCATTATATAATAATTTAAATAATTATTGCAATAGTCCATATAATTAAATATTACAAACCTCGCGAAGGAAGACCACTATATATTTCAAAAGTTTATAGTTATCCAATGGCAGTTTGTCTTGAATCAAAATTTTTACTTTAGTTTGTTTAGCATTTGGAGACAAAACTGAAAATGTGTAACATATTATATAAATTATAATAATAAATATAGAAAAAAATCAATCTAAATTATCACTACATATTATAAAATAACGTCCCCCGCTGCGCCTGTCGGTCTGTGTGAACACGATAAACTCAAAAACTACCGACGGATTTACATACGGTTGTCACCAATAGACAGATAAATTCAACTGAAAGGTTTATGTGTATAATTCATTAATGTTTTGTGCAAGTTGGTTGAAATATGATGATAATTGTTGAAATGTTGGAAAAAATCAAGTCGACTGGAGCTTTATTCGAAAACGCAGTCTAATCCTTTTGAGACATAACAAAACTATGTATAGAGAAAATGTACCTCTTTTATAGGACTAAAGAAAATTCCGCGATGGCATATGTCTATTTTTTAAGAACAACTTACTGTACCTATGACAAGGTTTAAAAAAAATGGTCACATATAATGTGGTAATTGGAAAGCAATTTACATGGATATTCATCATCATCATCATCATCAGCCCGTGTCTCTCCACTGCAGGATATAGGCCTCTCCCAAGGCTCGCCACCACACACGGTCCTCCGCCTTTCGCATCCAACTACCCCCGGTATGGTGCTTCAGGTCATCTGTCCACCTGGCCGCGGGGCGTCCAACGCTTCGCTTTCCGGTACGTGGCCTCCATTCGAGAACTCGTCTACCCCATCGGTTATCCGTTCTACGGCAAATATGACCGGCCCATTGCCACTTCAGCTTGCTGATCGCTTCGGCTATGTCGATAACTTTAGTTCTTTGACGGATTTCAGTGTTTCTGATTTTATCCATCAAAGAAACACCGAGCATAGCCCGCTCCATAGCACGCTGAGCGACTTTGAATTTATGGATCAGTCTTGCCGTGAGAGTCCACGTTTCGGCACCGTACGTCATTGTAGGTAGGACGCATTGGTTGAAGACCTTGGTCTTCAGACATTGTGGTAGTGGCGACGAGAACAGATGACGAAGCTTCCCGAAAGCAGCCCAGCCCAGCTGAATTCTTCGGTCGGCCTCTTTGTTGAAGTTGTGTTTGCCTAACTGGACAGTCTGTCCTAAATAGACATAGTCTTGCACAACTTCTAGAGTCGCACCCTCTACGGTTACCGGTCTCGGGAGAATATGTTCGTTGAACATGACTTTCGTCTTGTCCAAGTTCATCCCGAGCCCCACCCGCCGAGAGGCGACATTGAGGCCGTTAACCATTCCGCTGAGCTCCTCCAGCGACTCTGCCATGATGACTATGTCGTCAGCAAAACGGAGGTGCGAGATGTATTCGCCGTTGACATTAATGCCACAATGTTTCCAGTCCAGCGTCTTGAAAACATCTTCCAAAGCGTTGGTGAACAGTTTCGGGGATATAACATCCCCCTGTCGTACTCCTCTTCGCAATTGGATAGGTTCCGTTCGCTGGTCCTGGACCTGGACAGTCATTGTCGCGGCTTCGTATAGACACCTCAGCACCTCAATGTAACGACAGTCAATTCGGCATCGCTGCAAGGATTCCAGAACAGCCCAAGTCTCGACGGAGTCGAAGGCTTTCTCGTAGTCCACAAAGGCTAGGCACAGAGGTTGATTATACTCTTCTGTTTTCTGTATAATCTGCCTCAGCGTATGTATGTGGTCTACGGTGCTGTAGCCTTTTCGAAACCCGGCCTGCTCAGGGGGCTGAAATTCGTCAAATCTTTGGGCGAGGCGATTCGTGACGACTCTCGAAAACAGCTTGTACACGTGGCTGAGGAGTGAGATCGGTCTATAATTCTTAAGAAGCGTTTTGTCTCCTTTTTTGAAGAATAGGATGACCGTACTCTCACTCCAAGCACTCGGCGCAACACCACTATGTATGACAGTGTTGAATAGCTTCTGAAGCTCTTTCAGGACTGGCGTCCCGCCTGCTTTCAGAAGCTCTGTCGTGATGCCATCGGCGCCGGGTGCTTTGCCATTTTTTAGCTGCCTGAGAGCTAATCTTACCTCGCCCAGGCTGACGTCGGGAATGTCATCTGTGTAGTGTCGGGTGAGCGGAGCTCTTCGATCACTGTTGTCGCGGGCTGCAGGGGGAGGTGCATGTACGGCATAGAGTTTTTTATAATTTTTTACATGGATATTGATTCTCGTCAAATTAAATACGTTAGTTACCTTAAGCATTTGACGCACATAATAGATGTCCTGTACACTATACAATTTAAATTAATATCTTGGAGTTGTCACAAAATTAAGACTATGGCGCGATAAAATAAATTCAAACGGTCTCTAACCAACGCGACATGAGAATGTAATCAGACATAGAAATAATTCAGTCTGTGTTTATAAATATATTCTTTTCTTTTTGAAATATTTGCAGAGTTGGAAATAAAATACTCTGAGTAGGATGAACATAATTAAGTAAATTTAATCCACATGTTCGTCGTAATTAATGTAGATGCTGATATTAATACTAAACTTACTATGAAAATTCATGATTTCGTCGTATAATTCGAAAGTGAGTAAAGGTTCCTCCAGTTCTTTCAGAAATGATTTTAATAAAACTGCAGCATTGTGTGGGTCACCGCGAAAACTAATTTTTTCACCAGTGTTGCATATTGTTCGTAGCTCCTTTAGGACAGTTATGTTTATTGACCGGCGAAACAATCCCTCTGTGTATAGCGCTGCAAAAATCAAAGTTATTGTACTATAAAGTTTAATTGAATGGCTGATTAATAGCAAAACTAAAAATCATAGAATGAGAGACACATTATTTTGTATGTGTAAATCATATTAATTCTATAATTTTAATACACAGCAGTGTAATATTGGGGAGTCTGGCTCACTTTTTAGTGAACCAAACTCCCCAATAATTTTTGAGGGGACCACAATTTCACTAAATGTCAAGTGGACCAGACTCCCCAATCATTTAGAGGTGAAAGAAGTTTTATAAGACAGGCACCGTTACACGTCAACTCCGTGTGCACCGCAGATAATTTCTAAACGTGTAAATTTATGCTCCGACAACCGACAACTCTAAACACATGACAAGTTTCATCAGCAACAAAATTTTTACTCTATAATATTTTACTATAAATCAGAGTGACAACACGACTTAGTCACAGAACTTTCGTCTTCTGAATGAAACGTTTTGCATCGAAAGCAGAGCGTATGTTTATTAAATCTACACGTAATCTAAATCACAAAACAGGATAAATTCGTTTAGCATATATTATTGAAATTTACTTTAAGAAACTTTTTGATTTTTTTAATTCTAATATATTATTTTCGACATGAAATGAAATGTACTTTTCACTAGAACTACAATGATTTTTTATGACAACCTTGTCATCTAAGATTAGCTAAATTATTTAAAAACTTATGCATTAACTATCACATTGTTTTTTTTATTAGATTGTATTTATTTCATTAGAACTACAATAAATTTTTCACAACCTTTTCTCGTAAAAATTGCGAAATTATTGTAAACTATAATTTAGGTATTAACTTTCATGTTTTCTTGCTCAAGTAATATTATTGCTGCAATATTATCAATTTAAATTTTAAAAGAATATAATTTTGAAACACTAAAACATTTAAACCCTTTTCCAAACAGGGTATTGAATAAAAAGTAACGGGACCTTTGTTACGAACCATCGAACAGTCAATCCATGTTCTAGCGGTGACACGTTTTATACTTCGTACACTGAACAACGTTTTAACTGCATTTGAGAACTTACAATTTTATTGTTTTAAAGAGTCTATACTATGAAAACTAATAATGAACTAAGTGCAATAGAAAAACAATGACGTTCAAATAATTGCTTATAACAAATTCAATATACTAAAGAAAAACTGACATAGTATACCTACACATTTTACGAAATTTACAAAAAAACTTAAAATATTATAAATACTTGTATGTACAGAAACTTTTAAGAAGTTTTTTGTTGTGTGATGAGTATATTGTTTAAATTAAAAAATATAAATTTTTAATACTTTATTTGTTTCACTGCACCTACAAAGCGAGACGTGATTTATATAAAGAATATCCATTATTTTAACCCATATCCTTTGAGTCGCCGCCAAAGCACTCAGACAAAAAATCACAAAGAAAACTGTCGCACGTGCCGGCCGGAACAAAAGAAACCGACAGCTTGCGCGTGCAGTGTACAGTTTAAGCAAAAATTTACCAGCTTATATAAACGTTTCACAAAGAAAGTAAATCACAAAATTGAACGTTTTATTATAAACACAGGTGATGATTCGAAGGATACGTCGAGTGATGAAGAATGTCATAAGTTTTTGTTTCGTGTGCAGCGAATGTGATAAGTTTTTGTTTCTTCTAAATAAATATATTTTAATTTGTCCATTTCGTTCCCGCTTTACCTTTTGGTGTACAGAGGTCTAATATAACGGATAGATTATAGTGGACACATAATCCTACCCCAATTATGAATTTGTGATAACTTTCAACTTGCGTACATTATAATGACTTTGGGATATACAAATCTGTTCCTCTCACGTTTTAATGATTTTTATAGGATTGTCTTAAATTTTCTAAACTGGGACTGACAAAATTTCTCACGTGTTGGAATCATATAAAAACAGAACTGCAAACAAGCACAATATTCAACAACCAGCCTCAAAGGCTACAGTTCCTAAGGTGATCTTACAAGACGACATTAAAACAATCATAGTACGTATTATTTTGTCACTAATTAATGTGTGAACAATTTTAAAATTTAAACATTTCTTTTACACAGCTTAATTAATTACAAGTAGACTTTTGTTACTTTTATATTTTAAATGAATAGTTATCGATGTAAGCAGTGTTATATAATTTTTTTTAACTTTTCAAATATCACCTTATTTTCATCTAATCTTTTATAAATACCCATTATACTTTTTTTTTATAAAATAACCAATCGTTATTTCGTGTTTTATAGCCCAAATTTCAACTGAGTATACTACGTCGAGTTAGTGTAATTATTGTGTTAAATTAATTGTGATATCAACACCCTAGAACAGGGTGTTGATATCACAAAGATTTACCATTCGCACCAGAAAAACTGAAACCTCCTGGGGGAAAGACTTACAGATTGATTGCAAATCTGTATAATAAATATCACTATGTTATTCATTGTATGCATTTAAAGCAGTGTTTAAATAAAACAAGGTTTGATATTGAATAAAATTCATAAAATTTTCTCATTTAAACAAAGTAATTATTTAAAACAATATATAGATTTGATTACACGTTAGCGTCTGTCTTCACAATCTACGTTTGAACAAGATTTTTTTAAATTGTTCAATAATTCAATACTTGGAATAACTTTAGAAAACAAGCGGAAACAAATATCTGTAAAATTAGTCAATCAATGGAGTGATAATAAAAATAACACCAATAGATGCGCTGAAAAATTGATTGCTCAACCAAATTTTCACAATGTAACAATTTTTTCTGATAATTTTGCGGCTGTTCAGATGGATAAGTCAGAAATTTTACTTGAGCGTTCTATATACATCGGATTTAGTGTACTAGAATTAAGTAAATCCCATCTTTATAGCTTTCACTATTCTTTTATCAAACCCAAATATGGTGATAGAGCGCAACTATGTTACACCGATACTGACAGTTTATTATACTACATAATACCCACAAATGATTGTATTTATGAAGATCTAAAACAAAATCTGGAATTATTTGATACAAGCAATTTTAATAGGAACAATGTGTATAATTTACCACTAGTAAACAAAAAAATAAATAAAAACCTACTTCAAAAACATAAACTAAAAAGTTAAAAATTATTATTATTAAGCTATTGCATAGCTTCTATCGCGGGCCTTGAGCGCGAGGAGCGAATCCAGAAATTCCGTAACGAAAAAAACCTCACGCTTTCCACTCCCGACGGGCACGCCGCACGGAGAAAAATTTTGATAGCGCGATGTACGTTTTTTAAAACAGCGCCATCTATTATAATCTGTTGCACCTATTATTAATGAAGAAAGTCACGAAAAAATAGTGAAAGAAAATGAGTGAGTAATTTATATACATACATTTAATTATTATCACAAATGCAGTATTAATTTTGAATTGAAAATATAATACTGCTATAAAGATAACCTAAATTTTTGATATTAAAATGAGCGATATTAAAAGTAGCCCTCTTTTATACACACAAACACACACACGCGTATAGTTTAAATTCTCAATTTAGATTCTCAATATGTATATATATATATAAATAAATAAATTCATTCTTCATTATGTATATAACAGAAACCATCAAACCAAGCACGTGTACTATTCAGTACCTACCTTTGTTTTTGGTGTATAGATAATGCACATGAATGCCGCGCAGAGAAAGTATATATGATATTATATCTATATAAATGTACATCGCGCGAAATTCGATAATCACTTCTTAATATCGTTATTTTTTTTTAAATGAATAATTTTGTTTTGGTGTGTCATTACACTATTTATACCTAATTATTTAAACCTATTATTTATACCTAGATATTTTCGTTTTATAGACAAGAAAAGCGTAAAGAGCTAAAAAGAAAAAAAAACTAATGCACGTCAAAGGGCATATTATCAGCGTCAGAAAGATTTGAAGAAAAATGAAGAAAAAATAATAACAAAAAAAAACTGCATAAATAAAATAAATAAATAATTATAATTGCATAAGTTGATACAAAATGCTATGCAATAGCTTTACCGCGGCAGTCCTCGAGTGCCACATTTAGTTTTTTATTTAAAGTGTCTGAGTTGGCATCGACTTCATTAACTATATGCCGCCTGTTAATGCTCCTTTCTTTAAAGTAAAAATTTTATTTTTAACTTTTTAGTTTATGTTTTTGAAGTAGGTTTTTTTTTAAATTATTTTATTTTTCAATTTTTAGTTGAACGCATCTGTAACTTATTTGTATTTAGTATAAATGGGGCTTCTAAACGCGCTACTCAAATGAGACAGCGCCGCGATAACGCAACTTAAATTCAGTGTCAAAATGACGTATCAGCATCCCTAGTAGGTAGTGGTATTCCTATGTAAAACTTCAATTTTAATTAAGTATTATGTTTGTGCGAACTGAACATTTTGCCATATTGAATCGTATGAAGTAAGCCCAACAAAAGGTAACTGCTGTAAATCGTTGAGGAATTCCCTCGACTGTTTATGGTCTTCATCATCAGACCTGTAATGGCACTTATAACCCATATGAGTGCAAAGTTCTCATCAATAGAATTGAATTAAGTCCAAATACCAGGTAATTGCTGTAAATTGTTAAGGAGTTCCTTCGACTGTGTATGGTCTCCATCATCAGATCTGTAATGGCACTTATAATCCATATGGGTGCAAAGTTCTCATTAATAGAAATTAATCAAGTCCAAACACCAGGTAATTGCTGTAAATCGTTGAGGACTTCCCTCGATTGTGTATGGTCTCGGGTGCAAAGTTCTCATTAATAGAAATTAATCAAGTCCAAACACCAGGTAATTGCTGTAAATCATTGAGGACTTCCCTCGATTGTGTATGGTCTCCATCATCAGACCTGTAATGGCACTTATAATCCATATGGGTGCAAAGATCTCATCAATAGAAATGAATCAAGTCCAAACATCAGGTAATTGCTGTAAATCGTTGAAGAGTTCCCTCGACTGTCTTTCAGCCCCATCATCAGATCGACTCCCGACCTTCATTAAATAGTACTAGTAATAGTACTTTACAAAAATACTTAAAGTACTACACTTTAAATTACGATTTTCTAAGGTTGCCCTCGATTTCTCTGGGATGCCATCATCAGATCCTGGTTTCTTTATCATGGTACCACTCCTGAGATATCTCCTTACTACAAAAAAAAATCATCCAATTCGGTTCATAAACAACGAAGTTATCCCTGAACACACATAAAAAAAAAACATATATACGGTCGAATTGAGAAACCTCCTTCTTTTTTGAAGTCGTTTAAAAAGGTACCAGGCCTGTTTAAAGATGAATAGGTGGGACAATCGTTGCTGAATTTAGCAAATAAATACTATGCACGAGAAAGTGCAATCGCAAATGTAGCGGGGAACGGGTATCCATCTGACGGCCACCGACCGACGCCGTCAGTCACCCACGCACGTCCACGGTAATACAATAACTTTGTCCGTTTGTATAACGTTGTAATCTCAATATTTTTGTCCTGGGGAATATAAAAGACATATTTTATTTACACCTAAGATCATAATTAAAAAATTTGGAATGTGATGCCGCTATGATGACTATGACCACCGGGTCACACCAAGGCCCACGCCGACAGCAGGAAACAGCCTTGAAATTCGTTTGAAAATTACCGACAGTCGCAACGACCGCGGCGGGGGGCGGCCGCGGTGAGGGTAAAACGGCGGTGCGGGGTGAAGCGGGACGCAGCGCGGCTTGCTGTATGTTGCGTAATACTTAGTCGCACAGTGATCGTGTAAGTGATTGTCAGTGACCGTGACATTGCAAAAGTTGTGGTACCAATGAATCGAGTAGTTTTTTTTTCATAAAGACTGATTATTTTGTTAGCACTGATATTCTTAGAAATGTCGCGCTGTTTTAGTGCTACTGAAAATGCAGATACACTTTATTTAATAGGACTCTTATCCGGATGGTACACACCCGCGAACATCAGCTGTTTGCAGTTTATCATATTCTTTTTTAATGTAGTTTAAAAATTGCGTGCATAAAATAGTGAAGGTGAATTATTAAGAATAGTCCACGAGGCTAATTAGGCGAGTAACTAAGTGTCTAGAGCAAAATGAACATCACACAGAAAATTTAAGAGCCATTAATACCTACTTCACGCGGCATATTAAAGAAATGATTTGTATGATCGTGTAATTAAAACTTAAACATTTATTCCAATAAATACTTTTTTTAATTGGACATGTTCATCGCATCAAACAAATTAAAAATTAGTATCCGAAAAGTTAAAACGAACGACGACGTTGGTATAGTAACTGTGAATCAAACTAGTGTCACCAATGTTCCTGGTGCGATTTACAAAACCGAGGATTTTTGGTAAGTCTAATGCATATTATTCACAACTTAGCATGTGAGCAGTCGCTGCGTGGGCGCGCGAGCGCGGCGCGGCGTACCTAGTAGGTATATGGTTTACGTTACGTTACGCGTGCGTTGTACAGGGTTGACGAGACTGGGAATTAATGACTTTTTCATGTTTTTCATGTTTGACATTTTTTCTTGCACTTGTTCTCCAAGGGTCAAGAAAACAATCAGTACAACACCTTAAATTTGGGACAAACAAATGATAGTATCCATAGTGTATTTAAGTCTAGAAATAATCACACCAAGAAAATCCCGCAGTACTTACCTCCAGGCTGTGACAAAAAAGTGACACAGTGTCGTACTACTGGGGGGATTGAATCACAAGCACAGGGATGATTTTTTAGTATAAATCGTAATGAAACACCAAATTGCTGGAATTGTGAAGGTGGTAGTCCTGCACCATCTTTAGAAGTACTTGGGTTCATCAATTTATTACATCTTTCCTTTTCTTGAATTACAGCTGCTGCAGCTGCCTTCGGATTCTTAGTTAATGCTAACTGATTAAATCTAAGAAAAAGTAACACAGTAACTAATTAATATGCATTCTAACATTGCCCATTGCAGCAAGTGAATTAAAAGCATAAAGTGGGCTTGTTTGAAATTGTTGTAAAGTATCACTTTTGTTATTAATAATATTGTTATATACATAATTTAAAATTATTATTGAAATATTAGGTTTCACTTACTGTATGACTTCTTCAGGGATGGGTATTAAATCCACATTTATCTGCTCTTGAAGTTCATGAATGTAATTATAATATCTCAATTTCTTTCCAAACTTTACACTGATCACTGGTGACAGCATTTGCCACACAATTTTTACGAATCTTGTTGGATGTACTATATAAAGGCCTTTCAAGTTTTTTCTATATTCCCTGTTAAACTGCTTAAAAGCTGCCCATAACCATGACAGCTTAGGCTTGTTTTGGTTTGTCATACCATAATGGAGATAGACAACAGCATAGTCCGTGTGCACTTTATTGTTGAGACTTGCAAACAAATACCTGGAATTGAGAGATGTTAATTTTGTCATTTACTGCATATTTTAAAATAATATCTATCACTACATAATATTTAGAAGTTCATAAGTTTTTGATAAACATCAAGATTATATTCTTTTAATTAATAGGACATAGAAAACAAATGAGAATAGTACAGCTTTGCATCACCTGTGCATTTCTACTGGTTATCGAGAAGTCAAAATATAATTTAACCTTTTTTTGGCTTTTATTTGTTACCTTAAAAGTTTATCGTGATTCCCTTCTGTCCTATCAGGTATGCGGCAAGCGGCGAACACAATGATTTTTCGGGAATTAATTGAATCATACACGATCCTTAAAAGCCCAGTGGATTCAAATTCATCAAAGTTTTCCTCTGGGGCACTATTAAGATTCAACTGGAAAAGAATTGAGTTTTTAAAACTTTTAGTTTATTAGATAACGGATACATATTCAACATTTTGTTGTCTATGATTATCACTGACATGTGTTTTGGTTGGAATTAATAGACATATTTGAAAGGGAAATATTCAAAATAAAATGTGAAATGTTCACTTTGAGTAATATCTATGGTATATGAGAAAATGCAAAGATAATTTCTACAGGAATATATGCGCGTACATGAAAAAATATAGACATCAATATTGTTATTTTGCTAATAAACAAGCTTCCTAAAAAGAATGTAATGCTGTCACAAAAAAAAAATGGGGAAGGAACCAATGACTTATGTTGTTTACTAGACCGGCTATGCAGAACTGACAAATTGCTCAGAGTTACGGTCAATTCTCCACACATTTAGTTGCGAGTGAGTAAGTGAAGAGGTACTCTATATTGTCAGTTGATGGCAGTTATTAACATCCTTATTTGGTTTGATAACAAATGAAACTTTCATAAAACAATGTTGACGACCGCTGAGTCTAGTGGGCAGCAAACCTGCCTACAAAGCTGTAGGTCCCGGGTTCGAATCCCAGGTTGGTTGTTGTGGTGTCTTGTATGTGGTGTTCGCTTGGTACCTAAAACACAAGCTAATGCTTAGTTTGGGGCCTAGACGTTGTTGTCGAGTATACGTTATTATTATTATTTTTATTATTTATGTGTCCATGTAACGTGATTTGAAGTTTATTTTGGAGTAGTTTTGCACCTGCTGCTTCGCCCGCGTGGACTACACAGTTGTACTGGGACAACTACAGGGCCAAATCCGTTTAGCTATTTTATTAATTTTGTGTGTGTGATTAAGTTGATTTGAGTATGGTGTAGATTCACAATTTGATCCAATATAAAATATTTGTTTAGTTAATTTATTTATTTGTATTGTTGATTTTTGGGTGGTTTAAGTTCACCACTTCTAAATCATGCAACAGATTTTGATACAGATTTCATACCCATTTAGAGAATTTCTTCCAGAATGTTTATATGTATAATACACTAGCTTTAGCTTCCAGCTTCACCTGTGCAATTGTAGGTTTCGAAATATTTGTCAGATTTTAACATATATCTTTTAAATATATAATTTTTAAATTAATTAATTTATTTGTCACACATACAGCAACAGTTAACAAACTTAGAAACAGGTAAATTTATAAAATATACAAAATACAACAGAGGCGAGTCTGTTGACCTTAATAGCTACATACGGCATTGTAAAATAGTACATAGTAATAATCTAGTAATAAACACAAAAACGACCAAAATATTTAAAAAGGAAGAAAATATTTATAATTTGGATATAATCTGGTGATGTATATCAAATTCATCGATGAAGGCATTATATAGATTACAAAACCTATGTATTGGACTATTGTAAAAGACGTTTTTATTCGTGTTTGGTACGTCAAACAGTCGCTTATCACGCAAACGATGTTTGTTGACTCTGAAATCAAGAGCATTTAAAAGTTCGGCGCCCAGACCACCCTTAGCTATCTTGTGAAGAAGGCACAAGTCCGTAGTTCTACGTCTGACCTGAAGACTCTGAAGATGGAAGTACTTCAGGTGATCGCTATACTCTGAAAGTCTTTTCCTCAGGCCCAACCTAACGCTGAGACAGCACAGGAAGCGTGCCTGAACTGACTCAACTCGATTAATATGAACCTGATATATCGGACACCAAATAGAAGAACAATATTCCAGGAGGCTACGGACCATTGAAGTGTAAAGTATTAGGAAGGACTCCTTTCTATATATATATATATATATATCTTATATGATATACGAACACCCTGGGATTGGTTTAGTGTACGCCCTCATGCCGCCATCTCTGCCCACTTTGCTTGATGCGAACGGAAACGAAAAAGGGACGGAACCAGGGCCAGGAATGGAAACGATAAAATATTTGTGTGACGGAAACGAAAACGGGGAAGGGAAGAACGGGAATGAGATAAGTCTGAGATAAAAAAAAGTAATTCTTGCTGAGAATCGAAATGAAAACGAAACGAAACCAGGGCTAGAGACGCAAACGAAAAAATATTTATGCGACATGAACGAAAACGGGAAAGGAAAGCACACGGAAAATTTTATTTCTATATAATACTAATAACTAATACTGCGCAAACGAAGCTGGGGGCGGGTCGCTAGTATTATATTTTATCACTTTTCTACTGCCACTTTGACACAAACTATAAGTGTTGTGGATCATAGTCACAATCTTTGAAAGATTGTCTATAATTTTTAAGTTTATAGAAAACAAATTGAAATAGGCAAACATTCACTTAATTATTTTTCACACAGGTATTTAATTTTTTTCAATTAATGTTTTTTCAAAAGTAGTGAGGGACATTCATCTCAAATCTTATAATATCATGAAATAATCATATTGAGCTGACACAGTTTTCTACTGCCATTTCGTTTTGTCAATAGATTTCTAAGTGGTTAGGTAAAAATTACTAAAAAGTAAATGCACTGTGACTTTGTTCCCTGTCAACTAATAAACTAATTTTAAGATGATTGAACAATATTTTAACTAAAGTTAATATATTAGTCAGGAAGGTATGAAGCGGAATTAGAATTAAACTTATGAACAAACTGTTGCTTATAGTCAACTGACAACAAAGTCTAATTTAATGAAATGAAATACTGTTCTTCATATCACTTTTTAAAAATGCCACCATCTCTTATTTATCATAGGTAACATGATCTTTGTTAACTTCTAGAGTCACATTATGGTCTATATACAGACATACAATTTGACTATAAAAATGTATTATGAGGCCATGAACCTGGGAATACCTGGACGTAGCAATGGGACCTGACTACTGATATATCCCTAGTAAGTCAGCTGGCTATGTACCCGTCAACTTAAATACACTTATACCATAATAAGTCTACCAACCGCCAGTATGTTGTGAAGTTCCACTTACACATACTTATGGCGCCACCATTGCAGTCCTTCATTGCTTGTTCAGTGACAGGGAGGTAAAGTTTTTATTATGTTTGTGCATGAGGCATTTGTGTCAAAAAAAAATATTAGAAATTTGGTTTGTAAATATTGTTATTCAATTTTTAGAACTTTTGTGCCTGTGAGTGTATATACTTATACATTTTTATATTTGGTCTGGTTGATTACACAGGCGAAGTAAATTTTGTAGGTTTACAACAAACATGCTTTGGGCAACATGCACTATATGCCTATTCATATCGAATAATAAGGGCAGACACGTGGCAGTCTTCACAAAGTTATTGCAATACGTGGCATCATTTGACTAAATTTAAATCCAAACTAATATTATAAAGAGGAAAGATTTGATTATTTGTATGTTTGTGAAGGATAAACTCAAAAACTACTTAACTGATTTGAAAAATTCTTTCACCTATAGCAGCCTACATTATCAGCGAGTAACATGGGCTGGTTTTTATTTTCAAAAAATTTGAGTTCTCTACTAAAATTACAATAATGATCCAAGGTATAAGAAATTTGCTTATAAAAGTGATTATTGAGCGCGCCCTGTGAAAGCTATTGATGATACATAAAATAATGCACATATTTATAATACTCATCAATATCCACAAAAAATTCATGAGACTATATGGCTTAACTATTATTAAAGTAAAAATAATTGTTTTTTGTTCAAATTAGACAATCAAAACACGGATGGATGAATCCTTATCCAACCAAATATTTCTTAATCAAAGTTAATTATGTACATGTAAATTCCTTCTTAAATTATTTGAATCGGACCTTTCATTTAGACTTTACGATGGGTATAAAAATTGGAATTGTTAGTAAGTAACTCGAGTAAATCGAATTGTTGTTCTCTTCTATTAGTCCAAATGAAGTACTAATTTATCTTTCTATCTATCTACCTGTGCGACGCCAGGGCGGGTCTACGGCTATGTATAATCTTCATACAAAAAAAATACTTTTTATGTAATATGTTTACGAATTTTTGGTGTCGACCGAGTAAAGACAGTTCTCTGGTAAAAATTATGTGCTTGACCCTGTGTTATGAGAGTTTATTGTCATTCCCTCTATTGTGCGATTAGCGTCTACATATGCATACGGCTAACTAGAGTAGACAAGCTGCATAAAGCCCTGTATGTAATAGTTGGGCATTGGTTGGGCATAAAAAATAAAAGGATGGAAAATAACTGTACCCGGTTGTATTCTTATTTCGCTTTTAAGCTGCAGTGCTTATGACACTCATTTGACCTTTAAATAACTGTACCCAGTTGTATTCTTATTTCGCTTTTAAGCTGCAGTGCTTATGACACTCATTTGACCTTTAAATAATTGTACCCAGTTGTATTCTTATTTCGCTTTTAAGCTGCAGTGCTTATGACACTCATTTGACAGTCACAGCGGTCACAGCTATCAACCAAAGAGCTATTAACTGCAGATGCTCAAAATAAAAAAAATAGACTTAGTAGGTATATTTCTGTATAAATGAAGGTATTCCTATTCTCTCTTTTCGTTGAGGCCCGCAATTATCTCTATGTATGTACATATCTTTTTGCAAACTAAATATTTGTTTTCTTCACTCAGACAAAATATGCACCAGTTGATGATTTGAAATATCAGTGAAGTAAAATTTTATGTGACTTACACGTAAAATACGCACAGTAAAAGGAAATAAAGATTTTGAAATTACATTTAATGTGTAATTTATCAAAACGTTTGTTTAAAACAATGATAATGTCGTATGGTCTGGCTAATCAATAAGTGACATTTTGTACACATTTTTGATCATTTCGAAGTATGAGATGATTACACCCTGATTATTATGCTATCTAAGATCATCTAAGTCTAAAAATTCAATTAATCAACATAAAAAGACTTTATATAGAGACAATAGATGTTAACTTTAATAAAAATGTATAATAACATCCTTTGTCTGTTATATCAAGTGCATGTCAATAAACTTTTTTTTAAATAAATTAATATTTCATTCATAGTCTTTTAAAAAAAATCATACAACATTCTTGAGGTTTACGGTAACAACCAAGTCTATGAGTTATCTGTCTGATACGTAGTATCCCTACATAGTCTGTGGGCAGCTCGCTAGTTGTTATATAATGAAACAAATCTTACCTCAGGATATGTAGTACTCATAGTGGATAATGCATCTTCATAACTCTCATCTGTATCATCAATTCCAGTAGTGCTTAACATGTCTTCAATTTCCAACAATCCATCTAATAAAGAATCCTCTGGAATTTGAATTATTATGTTAGAATCAAGCATATTAGTTTGAATTTTATTTAGTACGGACTTTCCAAATCGGTCTGACGAGAATAATGAAATCTATACTAATATTATAAAGCTGAAGAGTTTTTTTGTTTAAACGCGCTAATCTCAGGAACTACTGGTTCAAATTGAAAAGTTATTGTTTTATTTTATTTTGTTTATTTTTATTTTAATATTTTTAAGGAAAACTTACAGCTAATTACAACTTAAATATAAACATTAAGAAAAAAAAGACGATGGATGTTGCAACAAGCCAAAACAAGTTTCCACAAATTGAGACTATGTAGCACCTACACATAACAATAAAGCAAACACACAAACCAAAACACAAAAAACGGAAAAAAAAAAGAACGAATAATGAAAACACAAACCAGGCAATCCATAACAATAGTTAATATTGTATAACTTATTTTGGATTCTATAATTTGTATATATTTTGTATTGGATCACTCCTCAATATCATGTCACTCCCTTCACCAAAGAAATGGTTAGACAGTAGACGTCTTATCATTGCTATACTTGTACAATATAGATCAATGTCAATGTCACGGCTAATTTTGTTGAAATTATTACACGCTCTTAATAGATAACTATTTTGCCTATAGTTGCTACCAGCATTTACGACAAACAAAAGTTGTGGTATCCTCGCAGATCTATTCTGTGCACGCAAGGAGACGAGGCTCAATAACTCTGGACAGTCAATCAACCCATGAGCAATTCTAACAAGATATGTAATATCTGCAATGTTTCTGCGTACAAACAGGGGCAGCAAATGCTGCCTCTTGCACCAAGATTCATAATGGTCGTCAACACACCCACTTCTGAACTGTACAAATCTCAAAAACTTCTTTTGGACCATCTCGATACGAGAAATGTATACATCATACATTGGGTTCCAAAACTGCGAGGCATATTCCAAATGACTGCGGACGTATGCACAGTATAATATTTTTAATGTTTTAATATTTGAAAGTTGCTGGAAAATCTAATAATAAAGCCCAATGCCTTGTACGCCTGGCGCGTTTTTTATGTTCCTAGTGGATTGGAACCATCAATTTTTGAAACAGTAGTCAGAGTGCCCATATATTCGGTTTTATTGTATATTTTTTTAAACTAACCAAACCTACCTATTGATTGAGTAATGGTGGGAAAGCAACCTACCTTAACGAATTTCTTTTAAACATTCTTTTATGTACTAAATCTAAATAGTTGAGACTTATTAGAGGAGTGGCTGGCCATTTAGTGTTAGTTTCAAGTGTTTTGAGTTTGAAGGTTATCAAAAATGTCTTAGTAGCAGGTATGTATTAATCATTTTTAATTCCGCCTTTTTTCGTATTTCCGCATTTCTAAAAATTCTAAAAGTGGGTTTATTCCTTTCACCTTGCTCCCTTCTTTCTTATTATTAATACCCTTATGGTGGTAGTTTTACAAAGCCAACCCAACACAGCGATTTTGACTCACCAGTTTGTCCTCTGTAATCATGGTCATCGAACTCCAATCGTGGTTCGTAATCCACAAAATCTGATAGACTGCGTAAACTTTCATCTGCGGCTTCTCGTTCTGTATCCAGTTCTGAGAAAAAACATACATACCTTAGTGTACAAACAAATTGTGTCATAATAAAAACCCACAACGTGACACCTACCGTGTAATGGCCTAATGGGGCTAGGTTTGCCCTCATTTGGATTCATTATGAGATAATGGAAGACAATGTTAATACGTAATGAAAACACTAAAAAAGTCATACAAACGCACAATGCGGTATTATTTCGAATCCATTTGAATTGAACAGCTTTTATGTTTCTAACACAAGTGTGATTCGGCAATATTGTTCTAATGTTCTAAATATCAGAACAATCCCAACAATCTAACTCATAAATCTACCATTACTGTACAGACCAGTGTTGCCAGTGCCTTGTCCACAAAAGTTACCTAAGACTGGTCAAAAAGTAACATTTTCACATGAAAAGTAACATTTTTTTATTTTTACTTTTTAATACATAAAGTATTATTATACACAATTTTAATGTAATTTAAGACACTGACCATCATTTCAGTGTTTTTTGAATAATTGTTACATAAGAATTAATCAAATCGACGAGTGTAATCCTGTAAAAGAAAATAAATGCTATAATAAAAACAGTCAATTACTGTTAGGCACGTGATCGCAATTTTACACAATTTTAGTTATCTTCCATATGCACAGAATACCACATTGGAAGCGAAGCTAATTTATTTTCATTGAGCAATAATACTACTTTTGGATGAATCAATGAACAGGCGCCATTCGGACGAGATGTACTGTATAACAAAGTAACGCATGAGTTGTTACTAATATTTATATAAACCTATGTTAGTATGTGATAGAAATGGTTTGAACACAGGTTTTGAATATTTTTCCTGTTTTTATGAGGTTAAAATTTATAAGAAAATCTTAAAATGTCATATGCAGTTTTTTTTGCAGACCTGTGATTGAATGTCCTTACTGTGCGTGCTTAGTGTTGGAATGTCGTGATGCTGTCCACGTACACTTGTCTATGATGCACTGTATTTAAATTTGAATTATGTTCTTTTACTTTTGATGTGCGATGTCATTACAGTTGTTATTGTAAAAACAATGAAAATATAAAAGTCATTTTTTCTCATATACAAGAATACACAATGTTTTCAAGTATTACGCTTTAATTAATTACTATAGCCGCTAGTCCACCCTATCAGTGGTAGCAGAGCGTTACGAATAAAAATAGTAAGTGAAATAAAAGTGAACAAAAATGAGCTCGAGTATCAGAAATATAGAATTGTTAAAAAAAACAAATTACGATACTTGGTGCTTACAAGCACAGGCGATTCTCATAAGATACGATTTGTGGGAATACGCTAGTGGTGAAAAAACGTTAGCGGCAACTGCGACTGCCGAAGAAAAGAGTGCGTTCCTAAAGGAAGACTTAAAGGCAAGGTCAGAGCTACTTTTACTTATATCTCCACCAGAACTTAAACAAATTAAAGGGTGTAATACATCCAAGGAGGTATGGGACAAACTAAAGGTTGTACATCAAAGTTCAGGGCCGGCAAGAAAGGCTACGCTATTAAAGCAACTAGTATTGAAGAAAATGACTCCACAAGAAGATGTGAGAGACCATCTCAGTAATTTTATGGATGTAGTAGGTAAATTAGAAGACATGGATGTCAAAATTCATCCAGAGTTGTTAAGCATAATGATGTTGTACAGTTTACCTACAAATTTCGATAGCTTCCGAACGGCAATTGAGTCGAGAGATGTTCTACCAAGTCCTGAAAATTTAAAAATAAAAATCGTAGAAGAATACGAAGCAAGAAGGCAAACCGAAGTGAGTGAACCTCAGACTTCAGAAGCATTCTACGCAAAGACGAAGAAAAGGGTATTTTGCAAAAATTGCAATAAGAAAGGGCATTCCACAGAAGCTTGTTGGTCAAAGAAGAGACCCAAAAACCCCAATAAAACTAAAGATCAAGAAAAAACATATAACATCTGTTTAAAAACAGGACCGTCGAAATGTAAAGGCAATCTATGGTGTCTTGACAGTGGCTGTACGTCACATATGACGGGTGATAAAAGTATACTCCATAACTTAGTACCCGCGACTGACACTCTAAAGCTAGCTTCAGAAAAGCATACGACTGAAGTTAAAGGAAAAGGAAAAGCCGAACTTTATACAAAGGATCGACGTTATAAAATTAGTCTTTCTGACACATTATACGTACCTGATTTGTCGAATAATCTAATTTCTACAAGCAAAATTACGGATCATGGCTATAAAGTTCTATTTGAAAAGGAACAAGCCAGTGTCACAAAAGGCGGTAAAACTATATTAAAAGCTAACAAAATAAATGGATTATACTATCTTGGATTTGATAAAACGGAAGAGACAGCAAACTTCACGCCTAGTGATGAAAGCGAAATTATGAAATGGCACAAGAAATTAGGTCACATCAATGAAAGAGACTTAAAAGAAATGGTTAAAAATAAAATGATGCGAGGACTCGACTTTAAAGAAAAAACTTTGGGTATCTGTGAGACTTGTATCAAAGGAAAGTTTTCCTCTCTACCATTTCAAAGCCATGTACAAATAATCTCTACCGAAGTGCTCCAGATAATTCACAGTGACGTGTGTGGCCCATTTGAAAATGAATCAATGGCCGGATCAAAGTATTTCGTAACATTTATTGACGATTATACAAGATACTGCTGTGTATATTTCTTAAAAGAAAAGAGCGAAGTAATCGATAAATTCAAGGAATATAAAAACTATGTTGAACTGTTTCATAAGAAGAAAATTCAAAATCTACAATCTGATAATGGAGGCGAATACAGGTCTAAAGCATTTGACAAATTCCTCAAAGATAACGGTATAAGCCGAAGACTATCTGCACCTTATACCCCACAGCAAAATGGCATGAGTGAAAGGAAAAATAGGTCGCTGATGGATAAAGCCAGATGTCTGATGCTAGATGCCAATATCCCTGCAAAATTTTGGGCAGAAGCAGTAAACACTGCAAATTATTTGATAAATAGAAGCCCAGCAAGAGCTCTCAAAGGCCATTCCCCATATGAGAAATGGGTACAACGAACACCATCAGGAAATCACCTACACGTGTTCGGAAATAGAGCGTTTGTGATGAAAAAAAACCGAAGAGGAAAATTCACAGCCAAAGCCACAGAAGGAGTATTCTTGGGATATGCGGAATATGCAAAAGGTTTTAGAATCTATATACCTGAAAGGAATGATGTTGTTATCAGCAGAGATGTAAAAGTAATAGAAAAGATGCATTATGGCGGTACTCCTGCTGAGAAACACGAAGATCTTACTCCAGAACCTGAAACAGAACAGATTGAAGTTGAAATTCCAGAAAAAAGAAACAAAATTAATGAGAACTTACCTTTTCAGGAACCTAATCCCCTTTATTCCAGCTCTGGTCAAGATCCTGTTGATGAACCATCTCCCTCAAGTGGAAGACCACAAAGAGACGTGAGACCACCAGCATGGACCAAAGATTATGAGTTAAGTCGCTGCGTGACCATGTCTACGTCAGAAAATAATGACGACTATGACTGCTCTTTACTCACATACAAAGAAGCTGTGACTGGCACTGACAGACAAAATTGGGAGAAGGCGATACAATCTGAAATGGAATCATTACAGAAAAATAACACCTGGGTATTAGTTGACAAGTCAGAAGCCAAAAGACACAAAATACTGTCGAACAAATGGGTATTTCGGATTAAAGATGACGGTACGTACAAAGCTAGATTAGTCGTACGTGGATGCGAGCAGAAAGGAAACCTGGATTTCGAAGACATTTATAGCCCAGTAGTAAGTCAATCTGCATTAAAAACTTTATTAGCAATTGCCGCATCTAGATCTTACTACTTCATGACATTTGACGTCAAGACAGCTTTCTTAAACGGAGAGTTAAGAGATGAAGTTTATATGAAATTACCTGTTGGCTATGAGACTGACTGCAATACTACTGAAGTAGTTTGCCGATTACAAAAATCGTTGTACGGATTAAAACAAGCTCCATTTACATGGAACAAAACTTTTACCCAAGCGATGTTAGATTTAGGATTCAAGACAATCAAAACAGATCGATGCGTTTTCATAAACGAAGATAAGTCAATAATAATCGGACTATTCGTTGATGACGGACTTGTCATAGGAAAAGACAAGAAAAGGATCGAAGATATTTTAAAGAAACTTGAAACCAAATTTGAAATGAAAAAGAATGAAAATCCAAGTACATATCTGGGTATGGAAATAGAAAACTCAAAAGAAGGAATATTTCTTACTCAGAGATCCTACATAAACGACATACTGGAAAAATACAATATGAAAAATGCCAAACCTTGTGACACGCCTGCAAGTAGCGATTCAAAGTCGATACAGGAAACTGCCCAGGAGAAGGAATATCCCTATAGGGAAGCAGTGGGAAGTTTACTGTACCTGTCTACCAGAACCAGACCAGATATCGCACAAGCGGTCAATCTAGTTAGCAGGAAGGTCGAAAATCCCACTAGAGAAGACATCACAAAAGTCAAGAAAATATTCAAATATTTAGTGGGAACCAAAGAGAAAGGCATTTTGTTCAAACGAAATAAACCGATAGAGAACATCGATGCTTACAGCGACTCGGATTATGCTGGAGACCCATTGACGCGAAGAAGCACTTCTGGTTCCGTGCTAATGATAGCAGATGGACCAATATCATGGGCATCCAAGAGGCAGCCTATAGTAGCGCTATCGTCGACTGAAGCCGAGTACATAGCCGCAGCAGACTGTTGCAAAGAGGCATTGTATCTCAAATCTCTATTACAAGAAATAACCGGTTTGGACATAAAAATAAATTTGCATGTTGATAATCAAAGTTCGATTCAACTTGTGAAATCTGGATCCTTCAACAAAAGGTCGAAGCACATAGACGTGCGGTACCATTTTATACATGAACACTTTGTGCATGGATTAATAAATATTAGCTACTGTCCCACAGAATCTCAGTTAGCTGACGTAATGACAAAACCATTGTCAAAAGTAAAGTTTGAAAGACACTGTGCGAGATTAATGCATGCATAGAAACGTGTCTCGGCAACATGAGTGAACATCAGGAGAAGGTGTTGGAATGTCGTGATGCTGTCCACGTACACTTGTCTATGATGCACTGTATTTAAATTTGAATTATGTTCTTTTACTTTTGATGTGCGATGTCATTACAGTTGTTATTGTAAAAACAATGAAAATATAAAAGTCATTTTTTCTCATATACAAGAATACACAATGTTTTCAAGTATTACGCTTTAATTAATTACTATAGCCGCTAGTCCACCCTATCACTTAGTACTTTGGTTGGTAGGTACCTACCTACCTACTTACCTTAGTTCTATTCTATTATCAACGTAAAAAAGGTCTTTGCCCTTGTTTTGTATTTTTTGACACAGCAAACAGAAAATAGCTCCACAAAACACTTTTACTCGGACTAAAACCAACTAAAGCTCACAAATTCACTTGCTCTTTCTATTTCCTCATTCTAGCAAGCAGTGCGATTAGAGGGTCAAGTGCGAGTTTTTGTCGTTGAAAATGACTATCAAATCCATTTCACGGGAGACGCATTTTTAGACATAACTCCGAGGGTATGAAATCTAGCTGAGATTTTAAAAACTTAAAAGATCAATAATTTAGTTGCGCATCATATAACACCAAATTTTTGAAAATCGGATTGGTAGTTTTCGAAAAAAATTGGAAAATGTAACGAAATCGGGATTTTTTCGGATTTTTTTTTACTAAATTCAAAAGTATTTCGAGAACGGAGACCGATATCGAAAATAAAAAAAAAACAGTATCTTGGCCATTAACGTAGCTACGGTTTGAGACCAAGTTTTTAAAAATCGGTTAGTAATTGTACAAGAAATTATTTCCGATAGATGAGATTTTTTGGTCGATCGCTGGTGTTTGCGGATTTAAGTACCTAAAACGACCGCTACATGTGCTGTACGAGTTTCCATAAAAATTATAAAAAACGCAAACGACACAGTTAATAGTAAAAAACTCACACTTGGCCCTCAGCGATACAGTCACAGGACTCACAGGATACAGTGCGATAGAGAAAATCACCGGCATGTCACACTCTATACATATTTTTGAGTGAAATACAGCTGCCTACGTTTCTTAAAAGAAATTGATGGATGTTATTCAAGTGTTAAATGTGTAAAAGAGATAAAAGACCAAATGTAGGCAGCAATATCTCGAATAATTTGTTTGGTGCAGGTCTTGTCTTCTGTCTATCCAAAGACGAAACCACAGAATAGTCTAAACTGTGCAAGACCACAGTTAACATTAAAACGCAAAGTACTCGTTTGGTTTGCGTTCCGTTTTACGTAGTTTTTCGATGAGACTACAAATTTATTTTTAATTCCGAAATATAACGCAAAAGTAACGTTTTAAGCCGTGTAACGTAAATGTAACGTGAAGGTGTTAAAAAGTAACGGAAAATGTTACAAAAGTAACGTTCTGGCAACACTGGTACAGACTATCATTACTGTACCATCATTAGTACCATTACCCACAGAAAGAACACAGCACAGACCAGCAGTGAGCAGAGTTGAGCAGGGTGAGTCACAGGGTGAGCAGACCTCAGCTCAGATCAGGCTCTTTTAAGTTGGCGGTCAAGAAACGTTTTTATTTCATTTTTTTTTTACTTAATCGTTTGTTCGTGATTGTTTAATCAAATTCATTGTTTGTTTGTTCTTTAATTTTTTAAAAACAATATTTAAAAATTCTTACTTAAGTTGGCACCCGAAAATTTTTTTTTTATTTTTTTTTCTATTTCGTTTTTCCGTCGTTTGTTCTTGATTGTTCGATCGAATTCATTGTTTGTTCGTTTTTTAATTTGTCATAAACAATATTTAAAAATTCTCTCTTAGGTCATTGGCGTTACATTTCATTTTTTTTCAGTAAAATCTTTTCACGCTTAGGCTTTGACTCTCAGTATAAAGTCTCAGTAACCCAAGTCAGTGGTCAGTAACTTTTTTTTTTAATGAGGGCCGAATCTGCATACAGACACCTGCGCGCCCGACCTACCGTGCAGGTAGTGCCGGGTTGGGATTTCTACACAGAAGGTGCAGTCCGACCGGCTAAACGACTCCTCAACCTATACTCCGGAGAGCGTATAGGGTTTGGCATGAACAACGACCAGACGCATTGAGGATGCTTCGGTGTGTTAATGCCTTTGACGGGCGGTTCCTTAAGGGCGCCGTCTCGCAGGCGTATGATTAAAAATAGGGATGAGGGCCGATGCGTATCGGCCCCTCGGCAATGGAGGGCAGTTCGAGCTGGACGGCCCGACTGTGAAGGTCAGTAACGGTCAGTAACAGTCAGGTGCAGTCAGGCACAAAACAGTCAGTAGGTACCTAATTAGTTCCATGGGTCCTGCCGGTCCTGCAGTAATGGTGAGTAATGGTCAGCTGTGATATTCAATAACCATCAATCGCATCTGACATGATAACGAGCAGTGTTACCAGTGACTTAACTGAATTAAATACCTACCCCAGTAGGTAATGGAAATTAAAAATCGATTATAAATCGCGAGTTATAAGGAATTTAACAACGAACAAACAATAAATTTGATCGAACAATCAAGAACAAACGACATACAAACGAATTAGAAAAAAAAATATTTAAAAAAAATCTTTCGGGTGCCAACCATAAAGGTATATATACTAGCGTAAGAGAGGAACACAGCGTGCGAATGACATCCAGCTCTTTGCGGAAATCCTACATGCGAGAAAGAAACGCAACAAAATCTGTCATAAAACCTCTTTTAACACATTTAGTTTCCATTAGCGACTTGTCAAAATAAGGTCCAGCTTTGTTTTCTATTTTGTGGTTTAATCATTCTGAACTACATAAATTAAATCTTGTGAATTACAATGGTGTCGTGTTCTGTTTTTGATTGCACTGTAACATGTGATAATAATCCAAATAAACAGAGATTTCACATGTAAGTACTGCCAATAACATACTGTTATCATAAAGCTTGTTTTTATAAAAAGCAATCCTAAATTTACTTGATTATACATCAATAGTATACGGTAAATACTCTATTTTGTAAATAACTTGTTATTTTAAACATTTATGTGTAAGATACAAAAATATTGTGTAAAATTACAATCAAACAATTTAGCATAGGGATTGCACAAAATCTATCGATGTGTCGATATTTTCAAATATAATTATTTTGTATATTTAATATTACCTAATCGCACCTGTTCCACTGGAAAGATGTCGTTAACTGTTTTTAAACATATTGGGAGGTTTATTTAGCCTGGCAACCCATTGGTAAAGAAAGCATGACATCTATACATCATCATCATCATCATCAGCCCATTTTTACCCTACTGCAGGGGCTTAGGCCTTCCCCAGGGTGAGGAGGGGGGCTTGAAGCTTAAGTCCACCACGCTGCTCCACTGCGGGTTGGGAACTGTAACGACCGCCATCTATTGACAGCCTCCGGGACCGACTGCTTAACGTGCCCTCCAAAGCACTGTGTCAGTGATATTGTGTACTTAAGTCAGAAAAACTCATTGGTACACGCCCGGATTCGAACCATGGCCCCATGGGGCCTTATAAATTTGAGACAGGTTCGTTGCGCTCGGGGCTATCACGACAATTCTATAAATATACTACACATATATAAATACAAGAATTGCTCATATTGAAAATATAAGATATATACACAAATAATTTTAATCGTTATTTATGATTTAAAGTTTGACGTTCTATCTGCTCTCTGATTAAGAACGTCGTAAATAATTCAACTTTGAATGTCGAAGTTACTGTATACAATAATTTAACTTCGTTTTCCTCCAAGAAACTGCGGTGTTAAAAAATGCTTCCTGATAATGATGACTATTTGTCGTAATATCCAGGTTTCCTGTAAACGCAGTTAGCAGAGAATAATGGATAAGAATGTTAAATAGACACAGAATGTTAAATAGAAACAGGTGGGACGCCTCGAAAACATTCTTTGATTTTTTTGCAGTTTTTGCATTTGGTTGGTTTGCAGTAGACATTTTAAGGAAATCTGTTTTGTCTAACTAAATAACAGACGACTTTTGAAGAAAGGATCTATACCTACTGAATTTGTGCCGTTAGGGGTTTCTTTCTTTTTCATATGTGCTTACTTAGTATATTAAGTAGTATACTAACGCCGTAGTATATACTTAATATCTCAAGTCAGAGCATTTATGCCAACTGTAATTTCTATACAGGTCAACCTGAAGCCTAAGCGATTGGTGTCAGCGTACATTTACCGGGATATATCACCAGAACCTTCAACTTTAGAGCCTAAACCTTTATTTCAGCACTAATACAAAACGGATTTGAAGAAAAAAGGCCATCACAGGGAAAATATCAATTTTAGGCAAATTATCACTTTGTCTTTTACAAAAACTTGTTCCTTTATAGTCAAATAAAACTTGACTACCTATTACATAAATATAGGAATTTCATCCAAGGCATAATTTGTGGTGCAGTGAGCCGACGCAACACTCGATCGAGAAGGCAATGTGACGTCACGGGCAGTAAGATGCCACCAGTCAAACCGCACGGAAATACATAAATATCAATAATTTATATCTCAGTCATTTATTGACGAATTTAAAAAGAAAATTCACTGTTTTATTAGTTTTGGTTTATCTTTCAATTCTATCGAGTTAAATATGATATTCATCATGAAAGTTATCCATTGTAAATGTTTTTGTTTTGTACATTCTCATTTTTTTGTTTACAAAGAGTGCTAAAAATTTTGTTGTTATGCGTTGCAACATGACGCATTGTCTTTAAAAATAAAAATTTATATTGTTTTATTTATTACTCTGCTTGTATTCAACTAAATATAAAAATTTCCATAATGACGTTAACGCTTTCTTTACTTCTTTCTGAAAATTTTTAATTATCAACTGTTAAGAAAAAAAAATGTTTATTGGTGTAAAGGAAATGGAATTTGAATTGATTGATTGATGATTTGTTATTTAAAAAAAATAAAACTTAGGAAAAGTAATTCAAAATAAAAATTTAGTAGTACAGCAGATTCAAAATAAATAGGATTGCCGATTTCGACTTATGATAACGCGGTAATTTCAATTACACATTATTATGATAGTACTACGTGCTATCGATAATTAAAAAACATTCATGCACATCACTAAAACTGGCTCAAACTCATGTGAATTTCGCACACATACTCATTTCCGTTTCGGTCATGCAATGTTTTAAATATTGTTTATAAAAAATTGAAGAACGAACAAACAACGAATTTGATCGAACAATCACGAACAAACGAATAAGTAAAAAAAAATGAAATAAAAACGTTTCTTGACCGCCAACTTAAGAGAGCCTGTTCTCTATACCTGTGCTCTACACAGTAATCAATCCAAAAATCAATCTGTGCTCTACACCACAGTGCACCTCAGCACGCACCTCAGCTCTTTAGTTCTCATCTCATTGCACAAAACCAAATTTAATTCAATTGAAAATACTTAAAAATTATTTGATTTTATGCTGTTTCGCTATGTTTAGCGTGTAATTCACGAGGTCAGATATCAGTTTTGTTTTTTGATAATCAACAAAAAGTATGTCTGTCAAGAAAGTAAAACAATTTCTAATCATCGAACCGTTTTATGGCGGATCACATAAAATACTTATTGATAATTTAATATCAGGTACGCACGATATATACGTTCTATGAATGCTGTTATCATCTATACTATCTGTTTAACAAATTCTTCATTTCTTTATTCAATCTTCTAGAGATGGACAGCGAAGAATTTGATCTTGTGACAATGTCAGCTAAAAAATGGCATTGGAGGGCTAGATTCTGTGCTTTATATATATCGACTGCAATCCCTAAAAATCAGAAGTATAAAATTCTGTTTTGCTCGTCGGTTTTACCATTAGCAGAGCTAATTGCTCTCAGACAAGATCTGAGTGGACTATTAAAAGTTGTCTATTTCAATGAGAATCAACTTGATTATCCTGTGAGGCAAACTAAGAAGCGAGATTTTCAGTTTGGCTACAACGAAATACTTTCATGGTTAGTGTGTATATTTCATTTTTATGTTAAATTTTGTTGAATAAAAATTGTACTTGCAAACATTGTACTGCTTAACAGGTAAAGACCTGTTTAGCAGATACCATTAACCAATATGTCAAACCAGGTGGTAGATCTTTAGCGAATTGTATCCAATTTGAAATAATTGTTTACAGCTTAGTTGCAGACAAAGTGTTGTTTAATTCACATTACAATATGACTTCATTTTTGGGAAAAATTGATGCACACCTGAAAATACAACCAGATTATGTGACTAAATCAAGTCAACATCCGGTACAAGATAAATGCTGTGTTGTGTATTTTCCGATGAACCTAAAATCAATTGATAAATTCTTCGAAGATCCTGATTATGATTTGGGTCCACTATTGTTGACTAAGACTGAAGGTTATTTACACATAGTTTGGCCTCATAGATGGGAATTTGACAAAAACCCGAGTACATTTGTAAAAATAATGAAAAAAATGAAACAGCGTAACTTAAATTTCAAGGTAAGTTGATTTTATGAGATTGAATTTCTGTTTTTCCAAATGGCAGCTTATAATTTAGCTAGATTCAGTTTAGGTTTTCATTCTAGCATTTATTTACAACTTTATAAAAATGCAATAATGTTGAATTGTTCAGATAGGTTGCATTATACTTAACATGTTGACTATCTGCACCTGTAAAAAAGTAAAATAACTATTATTTAAAAACATGACAAAGTGACTTAACAAAAAGTAGCAATACCCATACTCATTGTCAAAACATGGTCAGGTTTCAGTTTGTTTAAAATATATCAGGATAAAGCGATTCAGTTGTAAGTCAAGAGTGGCAATTGCACCCATTGCCCCTTCACATATCTCACCTGATCATAGTCTCACCATACATTTGACAAAATAAAATAATAGATTGTTAACCAAGGTGGCAGAATAGTGTATTTCCAGCAAGGGTGCAATATTTAATGCAGAAGGCAGCAAAGCCTTTATATTATCGTACAATAATAGGATCTTATAGTGCTTCTAAAATAGAATCCTGAACAGATATAGCGAGCTGAGGATTTATTATTATTGCTAAAAAAATTCAATACGCCCAATCTTAATTTGTATTTATAAATACCAGGGAGGTTTCATTCATAAAATTATAATAAAGCTAACAGGTACATGTTGTTACGGTTAGATCACGTTTAAAATATGTGTGCCTATAGATGACACTTAGACATTATTTATGAAATACTAGACTGATAACATAAGGGAGCAAAATAGTTTATTTCAGTTGAGGGTGAAATATTTAACACAAGCGCAGCAAAGGATTAGGTATCAATATTTTTCAATTAAGTAATCAATCATTTATGTTAACTTACGCTTAATGAATCTATTGTCACCACAAAAAAAATAGTGTAAATTGCTTCATGGTAATTCCTTTATTTTGCTGACTGCCGTTTTTATACACATCCCATCAATCTTAGAGAGAATATATATATCTTTGCATGATTTGTAACCTATAATTAATAAGTTAATATAGATGCCAGCTGTATTGATGGTCAAGTCAGGTTTCATACAAAAATTATTATTATTCTGCTTCATACCTATATGATCCGTCTGTGGGCACAGTTATTCTATTTTTTTTTTGCATCAGTTTCATCAAAATTGATTCAGTACATCCCAAACTTTCTGCCTGTGATAGATAAATCTTATTTTTTCTTAAATAGGGAGAGAAGAGGGTCAAAAAGTGGTAAAAAAATTCTTAAGTAATTCACCTTCTGACTTGTCATCAATTATTATCAATCAATTGTCTCTGTCAAATGGCTCGTGACTTTCAATGTGACCAAATTTGGTTAATGAATAGGTTAAAATACATCCCCTAACAGTGAAGCCATTGGACACTATAAAGCTCATTGTTATCACGCTGCATGGATGTGCTACGATGACTTGAAGATGCAAATAATAACAGCTCAAGATAATTATGTTATTTCACATTGTATCATGTATGGAAAGATATAAAAAAATCACAAAAACTAAAGACTTTTGTATATGGACTCTTGGTCTAACTTATCGTTTATCTATACTAATATTATAAAGCTGAAGAGTTTGTTTGTTTGTTTGTTTGTTTGAACGCGCAAATCTCAGGAACTACTGGTTCGAAATGAAAAATTATTTTTTTGTTGGATAGTCCATTTATCGAGGAAGGCTATAGGCTATACTACATTACGCTACGACCAATAGGAGTGGAGCATCAAAGAAAAATGTTGCAAAAACGGGAAAAATTATTCCTTTTGAGTGCTTTCGTCGCGCGCGCTGTATAAACGGTTGATGTTAACTAATAATAATGTATTACGGAATTGTTCCCCTTTAAAAGTTCTAACCAAAAGTCCGCGACAGCATATGTGTATCTTTTAAGGTTAACTTACTATAACCTTTTTTACGATAATCAAATTTGTTCAACATAATGTACTATTTGCGAAGATGTTTTTTAAACGTGATATTAATCCTTATCAAATTAAATACGTTAGTTGTCTTAAGCATTTCATGCATATTATAATTGCCCTTTACATCATACAATTTAAATTAATATCTTAAGAGTTTTTATTGAAATTTAAAAACTATAGCGGGAGAAAATAAATTCGCTGTCTGCCTCTGTTCGTTAACTTTTTACTTCCAAACCAATAGACTTTGATACGGTTTTTAGTAATATCTTATTTTCTTATCTCATAATCTATTAATCTATATAATAGAAATACATATTATAAACCTGAAGAGTTTGTTTGTTTGTTTGATAGATAGATTGATTGATTTGATTGATTGATTGATTGATTGCGTGATTGATTGATTGTTTGATTGATTGCGTGATTGATTGTTTGATTGATTGCTTTATTGATTGATTGCTTTATTGATTGATTGATTGATAGATAGATTGTTTGTTTGTTTGTTTGTTGGTTGGTTGGTTGGTTGGTTGGTTGGTTCGTTCGTCCGTTTGTTTGTTTGTTTGAATGTGTTAATCTCTGAAACTACCAGTCGGATTTAAAAAAAATCTTGCCTTTGATAGCCTGATTCTAGCGGAGAGTTATAGGCTATATACAAGAAAACGAACTATCTGTCTATTCGAGCAAATCGGCTTCGGCCAAAACGGCTTAACCGATTTCGATGAAACTTTACACATATAACAGGATGTAATCTTTTGACTACACCCTTTCCATATGTGACATACAGAACTTTTTGTATGTCTGTCTGTACGTCCATATGTCTAAACCGATATAAATGAAACATCAATGAATATGAAAAAAAGGTCGTTAAAACTAACAAATACTAACAAATGTTGCTTTTTGTCCGTCTGTCTGTCTGTACGTGTATCTGTCTATTGAGCTAATCTCCAAAACGGCTAAACAGATTTTATAGCTTCGAGCTAATTTCCAATACGGCTGAACAGATTTTAATGAAACTTTGCAGACGTGAAAGAAGGTTGTCAAGAATGTCATAAGCTACTTTTTGTGTTTGTCTGTCTGTCTATCTGTCTGTCGTTTGTCCTCACTGATCTAGCAACGTACAGCCGAAAGTACTAAGTCTAGGAAGCTTAAATTTGGAACATAAGTTTATTTTATAACGTGAGCATTAAGTTAAGAAAGGCTTTTTCAGAAATTTCAAACTTAAGGATGGGAATGGAGGGACTTAAATAATGACGTGTTTCAGGGTTTTTAGATTTCCACACTTTAAGAGTGGGAAACGGGAGATGAAAAATTGTATCGGTTTTTTAAAGGGTGGAAGATGAATGAAGATTGAAAGTTTGAATGGGTGTGACCAAAATTGGTTCCAGCAAAAAGTACGTATAAACCATCTCGAACGTTAATAGTACCTATAACAGAAATTTGTAGTCTACGCAAGCGAAGCTGCGGGCGGTCGCTAGTTCGTCTATATATTTATATAAGTACTGTATATTTACTGAAGTTATATATTTTTGTTAGATACAAAATAGGTCCTAAATTCCTGTTTAATAACATTTGTACTCTTTTACGTATTTCTTGCTAGGTTTGAGTATTTCATAGGCATCAGGATGGCAGTACATTTTATATCGACAAATACTACTAAACGGTATGACTTGGGTACGTGGATTTTATATATGTTTAAATACTAAATAGGTATCTAATATCTCATAACTTTGAATATAATTTTAAATAATCATCATCATAATCAGCCCATCTCTTCACTGCAGGATATAGGCTTCTCCCAAGGCTCGCCACCGCACACGGTCCTCCGCCTTTCGCATCCAACTACCCCTGGTATAGTGCTTCAGGTCATATGTCCACCTGACCGGGGGCTGTCCAACGCTTCGCTTCCCGGTACGTGGCCTCCACTCGAGAACTCGTCTACCCCATCGGTTATTGGTTTTACGACAAATGTGACCGGCCCATTGCCACTTCAGTTTGCTGATTGCTTCGGCTATGTCGACAACTTTGGTTCTTCAACGGATTTCAGTGTTTCTGATTTTATCCATCAAACAAATTCCAAGCATATCCATAGCACGCTGAGCGACTTTAAATTTGTGTATCAGTCTTGCCGTGAGAGTCTATATAATAATAATAAAGTTTTATATTGACGAATACTACTTAACAGTTTGACTTGGATATGTGGATTTTATATATGTTTAGGTGCAAATTAGGTACTAAATATCTGATAACTTTAAAATATAATTTTAAATAATAGACGTACCTAATTTAGAAAATGTACCGCCATCAGAATGGCAGGTAGGTAAAAATTTTTTAAGGAAAAGTACTAAATAGTACAAATTAGGTACTAAATCTACAGCATAATCACAATCCTAAACTGCAACCTTGTACTACCTTGTACCGCCATTCTGACGCTCACATTCCTTATGCTGATAGTAATGTAGGTTCCTAAATTAAAAAACATAAGATTTTCTTATATTTAATGATGTCAGTTCATTAATCATTTCAGCTTAGTATCCTCGGCCAGTCATTTAAAGAAGTACCTGAAGAATTTCAAACTATATCAAACTTATTCAAGGATAATTTATTGTACTTTGGTTTTCTTGAAGACAAAAGGGAGTATTATCACGTTCTCAAATACGCTGACGTCGTGATATCTACAGCTACACACGAGTACTTTGGTGTTGCTGTGTGAGTAAAACTGCTCAATTATTCATTGCTCCACGTTTAGAATTTTTCACCCCATAGCCTAGGAGCGCATATCTATAACTGTTGATGAAACTTTTATATAATTATGAAAAATCTATGAGTATCCCACATGTTATGAGCAACACAACACAAACACAGTTCTACTTCAAGTACTACTAGATAAAAGAAAAGCTTGATTTAAATGCATTATAACATCGTATTCACCCTAGACCGTTATAATAGGGCAATCTATGAATCCTCCACTCTTTAGAAGAGTGGCTGGCCATTTCGTGTTAGTTTTCAAGTGTTTTGAATTTAAAGGCTATTAGAAATGTCTTTGTAGCATGTATGCATTAGTTAGTTATTTCTGTTTTTTGTATTTCCACGCTTCTAAAAATTCTAAAAGTTGGTTTGATCTCTTCACCTCACTCCCCTTTCTCATATTATCAATACTCTTAGGGTGGTAGTTTTGTACGTTGGAAAGCCAACCCAATGACTGTGCCAGACAAACAGATGGGTGAACAGGATGAAATTATAAAGGTCCTGTCTTTGCCAGCTAGCTCAGGAACCCTAAAAACAATGTGGTTTTATAGTACAGAAAAGATGGATATAACTTTTCATAGGTGAAGTTTCATAGATATTATAGGAGAAGGGTTATGAACATAATGAAGTATAGTATCAGAAGTCCTCTAGAAATGCGAGTATTAAAGCACAGTTTTTAATGTTTATTTAATTTTTAGGATGGAGGCTGTTTATTGTAAATGTATACCTGTCGTCCCTAAAAGACTTGCATATGAAGAACTTTATGATGAATGCGTTCAAGAATTATACAACACTGAAGATGAATTGTTGGAGATTTTAACCACAATGTGTAATAAAAAACGTACAAATGAATTCATTCATAAAGACTATTCTCCTATCGCCTTAGGTTTTGAATCCAAAAAATGGTATAGTCACGTTATCGATATAATAAACACAGAAATGAAAAGGAAATTTTTGCGTGAAAATCCTGATCAACAGGTTCCAGAATCGGTCTAATTTTCATAAGAAAATGCCAAATAAAAATAATTTATGTATTGCTTGTAGTGCATTCAATGACTAATAGCAATTGAGTGAAATGATATTAGCTTAAAAGAAACTTGTCTTTTTTAAGTAGCTTCATTTTGAATAAGAAATTAATTCTTATTTCAAACACTATTTACGTGGGAGATTTTTTGAGAAATTTAACCCTTGAGAGTAAAATCATTTTGAACTTTGTGCGATGCCCAATACGAAAATTCTCCTGACTCCACCTCCACCCCACAGACCTCAACAATGCTTAACATAACAAGAAAGTTGTAGATGATCAAGGAGACTGAAAAACCTGAAGAAAAGGACCAATTTTATCATAGGACAGAGAAAGCATTAGGAAAATAGGCAGGTAATAAAGTCAGAATTTTAGGTTCGTGAATAAAGGCCGGTTGTGCATCCTCTATCAAGCAGTGGACGAATGTAGGCTGATAGATGGGATTTATTTGTGATACATTTTAATTTAAGGAAATATGAGAATGATTGCCTCATTGGAAGTTTTACTGTGGGGTTGGACCTAATAGATGTAAATGTGGCATCCACTAAAACTGAAGAACAACACTTTCTTGAATTTCACGCATATCTTAAATTAGGCCAGCATAAAACTGTAATTAATAAACAGTAAATACAACTAGTCTGGAGAAGGCTTAAAGGAGGCTCTCACCGATTTTGAAAAACAGAGTGCTTGTATTTTAAAATACATCAGTAACCTAACTCAATGGCCTGCATTTTGATATATTATTTTAATTTTAACAAATTTCTTACCACCTAACGTTTATTTTAATGAATTAACCAAAATACATATTAATTAATTAATTTATGAATATATTTGGGTAGAAAAATAAAAGCGGGATTATGGAGATTTAGATGTTGAAAAATGTAGCTCAGATCTGTACATAAAATATCAACATCATTTTTATTACCCTATTATCAATGAAGACTGCATATGCTGTAGATTAATAATCATAATATAAGTAATTAAATTCATTTATGTTCAAGCTTTAATGGACTGATTTTATCAAAAATTCGTTATTTATATTTATGGCTTCTCTTAAACCAACATTTTGTTTATGAGTATAAATTTATTTTACTAGTGTATTATTAGAAAATCATTAATATGCATGCTTTATAAGGCAGTGTTGGGCATTATTAAATTACATTTTTTATCAATTAATTGATTTAAAAAAAAATTTGATTAATTTAATTGCAGATAAAAATATTTGTGCTTCAACTATTAATTGCACATTGTAATTAATTTATTTCCATTAATCTATAATCTGTATGAATTGCACCTTTCAACTAGATCAATTACATTACGTAGGTCGTTAGATAAGTTTTGTCGTGCTTCCAGAGTATTTTGTTTTTTTAATTGCCATCAGCAGCTGTACAGACCTTCATACGCTCAAACCAAATGGCAAAAGTCTCGTTCCCAAATGACTGGAACATTATCGCAAATGTCTTCAAATGCTCCTAGTAGCTCTGGGTTGCTAGAAAGTTTTGACCCTTTCAAGTGCTTCTTTACATCGGGGAACAAAAAAAAAGTAAGCTAAGTCCGAACTGTAGGGAGGATGGCTGAGTAATTTTATTTTAGATTCCTCGAGAATGATGGTTATAAGACCGACTCGATGTACTGGAGCATTATTATCATGGTGGAAGAACCAAGTATCAAGTCTTGATGTTGCTAATTTTCAAGGCTTCAAAGACTTTTGGAAAATTTGGCGCGAGCTGTAATCAATTATAGAATCAGTATTTGGCTCATATACTTTGATTCTCATTATACAAATTGGTATATTCCAGAATGAACCAGTAAATTAAGAGCAGAATATCTGCTGTAAATTTAATAAGCCAGTATTAATAATAATTTATTAATAGGGTACAATTTGACAGAAGCAGATTGTCATATTTTAGTCATTTTTTTATTGTCATATGACAACTTGCCATTCAAACCTTTCTTCTAAGAAAAAGTAGACTTAAAAAATATTGTTAACAAAAATAATAAGTTTAATTGGGATCTTATAACCATACATTTGAGCAAAATTAATATTTTGGTAGTATATCTGTTTACCTTGTGAAATACTACAAGATAAACTTTGTCAGAATTGTCTATAATCTAATTGTTATGAGTCATGTAATCTATGTCAGCCTATCATAACATAGACCTTAATTTTTATAGGTTAACTCACTGTTAACATACAGTGCCAAAACTGACTGGTAAGCACAGTTTACCATATATTTGTATATGTAATTATTCATACGGCATATTAAAATATTAATGAACAAAATTGCAATTTACCTCCAATCAGTGAATATCATAAAAAAAATTATTACAACTTGAAATGCAAAGATATATTATATATCATAATTGTTTCTTTGAATATATAATCTCTGGATGGAACCTCGTAATACAATGTACTCATTAACAAAAATTACAAGCCAACTTTTACATACTCGCGTGTGGGACTCAATAGACACATACTCTATATATGCCATACTAACCACGTACAAGCCGTCTCTGTCTGCATGAATTATAACTGAACAGTTGGTGATATTTTTATGTATGTTTTTAGATGCCGACTCTCTATCTAGACATTATATAATAATAAAAAACTGGGTTTATAAATGCATACTGATCAGCACAGTTTAACTTGAAACTAGTAATATCTATAAAATTGGGAAAATTTGCTCAGGCACTGTTACTATAAATTATTTAATTATTAACTTTTCCCAGTGAATAAAGAAAACTATGGATTTCTAACACATGTTCGAATATACAACATAATTGTATCTCCAATGATTTAATCAAGTAAATATATTTTTAGTCATAATTCAAGACTTTCTCAAAACCTGTAAACTTTTGTGAAATACATACTGTGTCAAAATATACTATCAAATATTATTATGAAAAAACTATATATAATTGTTGAACTGCGAAATATTATTTGTTTATATTTTAGCTTTATTATCCAGAATCTTTTACAGTGTATAAATTATGATCTGTGTGTTTTAGGATGATAATAAGAATCTCTATGAATGTATGTTATATGTAATATTATAAAAAATAAATGGATACTACTTAGTCATGATCATCACAATAAATAACAAATGTGCACCAGTGTTAAATAAAAATCGTCACAAAATATTCCTTAATTTTTTTATTTCTGTATGAAAACAAATAAAACTACAGGGGAGCTTATTCAGTGATCTCGAACGAAACTGACTCAAGAATGAATAACTCACATTCGTTCACGATATGTTGATTTAACACATTGATCGACACCACATGGACACATGTGCATTCACAATTGCTCACACAAGTACATCAGTGGCATTCGTTAATGTGAACCAAGCAAGATGGACGTGATATGTTAAAGTTCAGAATCTGACGGTAATAACAGGTTTTTATATAGATTATGATTACTCAGCAAAGTATCTGCCAAGATAAACTGGAAGAGTTTTTCATTACATGTGAAACGAAAAACAGAGAATTCACATTAACTTCTGAGTTTTCAAACAAAAAATTCAAAATTTACAGACGAGTCTGAAGAATTACATTCATTAATTGTTTCCCATTTAGAAGATCAAGGATATGCTGGTCATGAAAGAATAAATTAGTACTTACTAAATACAATCTTTAAATTCAGAGTTGTTAAACACTCATAAAAACCAAACTACACTTGCATGCAACCAAATTGACTCCACCTCTAAAATCCAAGTACCTACCTATAACAGTTAAAATTTTTCATAAATAGTATTATTGATTATGGCAAAAGTTATTTTAGTTGGCATCGCTACTAATATAATAAGTCTAGTTTTTTTTTTTAACTAATGCTAACTGGATGAAAGTGCAGCTGAGATCAATAAAAAATCATTTCTATGGTGTCGTTAGAATTAAAGGGGTAATAAAGCTAGAACGTGGGGGTAGAATAAAGGTTTGTTATTTTTTCCTCTTTTCTTTTAAAAAATCATCTTTAAATTTAAAAAAATAATTTTAAATTTCAATAGGTAGGTAAGTGTAAAGTTTAAAAAAATTATTAAATGAAATGTGTATGTAGGTAACAACACTTATTTAAAGACCAAATGAATTGTTTAGGTAGGTAGGTATGTACCTATGTTTGGGAAAACTTAAAGGAGAACTAGTAAACAACTCCCTGATTATTTTAGTTATGTATTAAACCCACGACAAAATCTTTAAGATTAGTTTTTTAATTGTAGTACTTTAGAAAAAGTGATATAATTTACTCTATTTTACATAACCCACCTGAAACAATTTTCAGATGTTAATTGACCGTCGCCATCTTAGGAAGTTCCCTAAAATGACTAAAATCTAGAATATAGGTAGGTACATATCTATGCAGACTACGGGCCATGTTTTAAGATTAGTAGACCACGGCTATTACCATAAAATATGTCAAAGGATCATGTGTTATGTGATACCAATGTAAAATAAAATTGGTCAAGCCGTTTTCGAACCATTTATCTGCTGCTGCAATTTACTCTGTGAGTTTACCAGTGGGCATTGCCCATTTTTGAAAATTATTTACAAACGAAAAACCGTTTCGAGGAATAGCCTTACAGCTCATACAAATAGTATGGCGAAATTTTGATGAAATTGCATATTATTGATAATTTTTTTCTGCCACTTTTACGTTTCAAAATTTCCTCTAACAGAAAGAAGGAATGAAGTATTAACAATATTTAATAGTCGCGTAGCCAGAGAAAGATTACTTACGATAATTCCAAAGATCTTCGTTTTTGGTGAGTGGATAGAGTGCATTCTGAGCTATTGTCAAAAAGTTAGAAGTTTTAGGGCTGTGCTAAGGGTGTGGCTAGGTATTTCTTAATATTTCGTGTAGCACGCTGTATATAGATTTAAAATTTGAAATTTTGATTGGGTCATAATGAGAACTAACTTAACCTCGCGTTGTAAAATTTTTAGAAAGATAATATAAAGGATATTACGAAAATTAAATAAAAATAACAGTCTGGTCGAGGGACATTAAATTTCATAAAAAAGTTTTTATAATTCTAAAGCTGTTCCTTTTTTGATAAGTGGATTGTGAGCTATTGTCAAAAAGTTAGAAGTTTTAGGGCTGTGCTAAGGGTGTAACTAGGTATTTCTTAATATTTCGTGTAACACACTGTATAAGTATAGAATTAAAATTTGAAATTTTGATTGGTTTTTAATTAGAACTATCTCAACCTCATAAGGTGCGTCGGGGTAAGTGCGGCATATAAGTTGGAGATATAAACGTGGACCTTAAATTTCTCAGAAAGTAAATTTAAAATAAACAAATTTTATAATGTGGTAATCTAACTTTTTAATATAGTAACCATTGCGATTTAAAAGGATTATCTGTTATAGTTTTTTGTACACAAAAAATAAAATAAAAAATTGAAGAATGAAGGGGTAAGATCGTACTATGTTGGGTTTTGATCGTCAAAGACTTATATTTTCTTTGTAAGGCAAGCTAGATACTAATGGGACTAGATCGTCTTTCTTCAATGCTAGAGGGGTAAGATCGGGTATATAAGGCTTTCTTAAATAATGTCGACAGCTAAATTTGATATATGTTTTAACAACAGGGCTAAGTTCGGCATACCGAAGAAGCCCCCACAAATATATTGACGACCGCTTAGCCTAGTGGGTAGCGACCCTGCCTACGAAGCTGGAGGTCCCGGGTTCGAATCCCAGGTCGGGTCAGTATTAATATGATGAATATTGATACTGGTACCGGGTCTTGGTTGTTATATGTGTGTGGTGTCTTCGAAAAAAAAAATATTTATATATGTATGTATTATAAATAATATTTAAGTATATCTATCAGTTGTCTAGTAACCCATAACACAAGCATAATACTTGCTTACTTTGGGACTAGATGACGCTGTGTGGGAAGTCCCATGTATTATGTATTATTATTATTATTATATATCAGTGAACTTAATAATGAGAATGGTACCTTGATATTAAATGAAATTGCATTTTTATATTAAGTTTTATTGCGCAACACACAGTAATTATTAACGCAAAACATGAATAATTAAAATTTAAATATGTTTGAGACAGAATGTAACTGATCAAATGAATTATTGGATATTGTAATCAAGGAGAGAAATTTCAAAGCATATAACAGATCTTCTCCCAAATAAAGGTTTAGGGAGTATTGTTACAATATCTTCGTTCGATGCGGTAGAAATATCATCTACATCTGGAAATACAAAAACTGATCGTTTATTCCAATTTATCTTTGTGTCTTTTTTTTTTCTCACATATTTTATAACTGGTTTATTTTCTTTATTTAATCTTATTATCTGTCCCACGTAGTGTTTTTCAGTATTCTTTGTAACAGTAAGGAACTTCACAACTACCCAGTCGTTTATTTTGCATTCTCTAGTGTTTAAATCCTGTCGCTTTCCTATGTTTACTGGCGTGTTTTCTTTTTCACTTTCGGAAATATCCTCGTCTTCGTAGTCCTTTACAAAATCAATATATTCTTCATAATCCGAGGATCCAGATGTGTATCCTTCAAAATTTGTGTCTGAGCTTGATGAAGAAATTATGATTTTTTTTCTTTTTATGTTTGCTTGTTTAGCTATCTTGCGAACTTTTTTCTCTTTTCTAGCTTTCTTTTTTGCCTGGGCGGTTTTTTTCTTTGCTTGTGTAGCTGCAATTTTAGCTTGTCTAGCCTCTATCTTCTTCTTCTTTTCTACTTCATAATCTTCTAAACGCTTTACTGCATCCAAACTAGTTACCACCTCAGCGCCAGTGGCTACCTTAAGTTTTCTTACTTTAGGGACACATTCTTTTACATTGACAGTCTTCAACAGCAAATCTTCAAACGTAGTAGGTACTTTCGTAGAACATAAAGAAGCAGGGCTTGATATCGAAGTAGAAGGCTGTGGATTATTTATCGTATAATAAGAGGTTAAACCAATATTTTCTGGCGCATTATGATCTTGGTCTCGTCTAAAATCTACATGCAGTGGATCATTTGATTCAGTAAGCGTATTAAACTGATCGCCTTCCGCAGTAATAGAAACATCAAAGAAGTGCTCGTGCATAATTTCCTCAATTGGTATATTTCCTGATAGTAAATCATCTTGGTCTATCGCTACAATATCTGAATTTACTTCTGTGTCTATTTCTTCACTAATTGGATGATCTTTGTTATTTTCAGTGGTATTGTTTTGTTCACGAATGATACACTGAACTGCTGCATTTCTTTGATTATCAATTAAATCCTCAAAATTATCAACAAGTGGGATACTTACGGCTGTACTACTGTCAAGGATTGAACTAGTCACATTATTAGATGAAAGCTCTTGTGTATGTGGTGTAGATTGACTATCGTGCCATCTTTGTAGATCAATAGGATCGTAACAATCGTCAGTGATCACTTTGTCGTTAAAAGGAAAAATGCCTCCTTTCTTAAATCCATTTTGAATTGTTTCCTCACTAATTTCGTCCCATGTCTCGGTAATAATTTTGGCGAATTCACTTTTTGGCAATATACTTCCCACGTTTAGTCTCTGCCACTTAACGAGCTTTTGATCCCATTTAGACTTTAATGACTTAAATATACTTAAGTCAGCCGGTTGTAGTAAATGAGTAGAGTGTGGCGGCAATTTCAGTATTGTGATATTCTCTTTGCGAGCTTCTTCGATCAATTCTAAGTCTACGTGACTTTTGTGACCATCAAAAATCAATAACACAGGTCTTTCACTTCCGATATATTTTATAAAATGGTTTTTAAAATACTTTTTGAATACCCCCGCCTCCATCCACCCGTTTTTTGTTGCGGCGTACGCAGTCTTACAATCTGGCAGATCGGCAACCCACTGCGTCCACACATGTTTGCCTTTATAAACAATAAATGGTGGAACTTTTTTCCCATCAGCATTGCATGCAACGAGTACCGTAGTATTTTTTCTACCAGAAGCACCTGTAGTTCTCACACACTGATAGCCCTTACGGCCAACAATTTTGGTTTTAGATGGGTCACTGCAAAAACTTGACTCATCTAAGTTATATATCTGATGAGGTTTTTTTTCAATGTTAAGTTCTGTCAACGTTCTCTTAAGAATATTAAAATATTCTTTAATAATAAATGGGTCCATTGCATTTTTTCTTTTTATTTCGACGGCTTGCGGTTTTTTTATTGATAAGCCGTTGCGACGAGCAAAAGCCGCAAACCAATCGCTTCCTGGAACCCCGTTCTTAAATGGCGTTTTCAAAGTGTTGTTTTGAACATAGTTTGCCACCAATTGAATGACTTCTTTTCGGCTGAGTCCAAATCCGGTTTTTTCCATAACATGCAAATTTGTTGCAAGATTTTCTTCGACTGCTTTTGTCAAGGCTGTTGGTTTTCCCATTGACGATGATTTATTTCCATGCCTTCCTGTGACATGGTCCATAAGCGTCATCCTCGGAACTTTGAAAAGTTTAGATGCTTGATATCCACTCATCCGTCCCGATTTTACTTCTTCAACAGCGTAGTTCAATTGCTGTTTGGTATACGTTGTGCCCCTATTAGACTTCCTTTTGTACGTTCGAACCATTTCTATAAAGCAGGTACCTTTAAACAATTAAGAAAAAAATATCAATATTTCTATTACCCAATGAAGTAAGTATATATGCGGACAGCAGAAAACAACTGAGTGTCTTCCTCAACTAGCTTTCTACGCCAAACACAAAACTGGGTAGAACCATTTTTTAAAGAGTACGTTTCAGAACATTTGTCTTGTTGGTCCTTTAAAACATACCTAAATATTGCAAGGGGTTACATCGGCATACATGAGACGAACTATTCCTTTTTGATTTACCAAGTGGGACTAGTTCGTTACATCAAAGAATTCAATTTAAGTTGTAAGAAACAGAAAATATTATGAGTTCTCTAAAATTAAGATTAAAAATGAATGTAACTCTCTTATGTAACAAATAAAAATAAACACAAACCTGGAACACAATCGTAGTTTTAACGGACTAACCCCAATATCACTTCGTATTTAATGACACAGACTTGTTTACCGTACTACCACTGGGCACCAACTGACAAAGTGAGAAGCAGTTTGAATTAAAAAAAATGGCCGCCACAATTACGATAGGGTGACCAGTGCCTGAAATAAAAAACCGTTGAAATGACAGAATTAGAAACATTTGATGGACTAACCCCTCTGACGATCTTACCCCGACGCACCTTATTGTAAAATTTTTAGAAAGATAACATAAGGGATACTACGAAAATTCAAAAAAATAAGTTGATCGTGGGACATTAAATTTCATAAAAAAGTTTTGATAATTCTAAAGCTGTTCTTTTTTTAATGAGTGGATAGATAAAGTGCATTGTGAGTTAATATTAGTAGGATTAAAATTTCAAATTTTAATTCTATATACACTGTGTTACACGAAATATTAAGGAAAACCTAAGCCATTCCCTTAGCACAGCCCTAAAACTTCTAACTTTTTGACAGTAGCTCACCATGCACTTTATCTATCCACTCACCAAAAACGAACAACTTTAGAATTATCAAAACCTTTTAGTAAAATTTTGTGTCCCACGACCGGACTATTAAATGATTTTTTAATCTCAAAAAAACTTGTGATGATGGTGTAATATGTACCGAAAAATGTTCGTTTTCCGAGATTTCAGCAAAAGTGGGTTACAAAATAATGTTTTTTCATTGTGAAAGAGTGAAAAATATGCAAATGTTTTCTAACACGATTGTAAATGAAGAACCATTCTTTATTTCAGAATCTGGTTTATAACGACATACCTTTCCAAACTTCCTAAAAATGTACCTAAACATGCCGTTATTTTGTAATTGCCCCCTTAAGAGAAGCAATAATCTAATTTAAATACAATCAACCAGTCTAAAAAACTGTACGTACGACGTGAGAATTCCTAAAAGCAAATAAGAGCATCCTGAAAAACATAAATTTCTAGGTAGTTAGGTAAATCACATTGAGTAAATAAACTGAAATAAACATCGCTAACAAACACTTAGTAAATAACAACATTAGCGTGGTCTTAAGCACAATCTATATAGGGTTGTCATACGTAAATTGGTGATTAAAAAAAAAGTGCGAAAGAGAAGTAACCAGGTGCCTAACTATCTCTTTCTACACCACTTCTGTGTGGCTAGCATAAAATATTGTAGCACTACACTGGGAAAAGTATTATGGTGAATTTAGATTTTATTGTGAGGGAACCGAGGAATAAAAACTATGCGTCATGATAATTACGATACAGGACCTATAATTTCCGCTGACGCATTATTTTTTCCTCTTCATATTTCTGGTTTTTTATTATGGAGTTCATCCATTACTCGACTGTAGAACATTTTTCTTAGGGTACGTAATTAGTAGCCTACAAAAGTTAGGTAATGGCATTGCTTCGCAACGCAATGATCTCACGTCACGTTCTAATGTCACTTCTTCTAAAAGTTCTGAATCCATTTTGATGATTTTTGTGTTTGGTCACTATTTTTCAACATAGGGTAGATACAGTTAAACAATTATCGAAATCAACTGGTCTAATACGCTACTTTGGCTGTTCCATATCCGAGCTGCTATTTCACGCTGCTGGTTGTACACAGTCGTCGAGCGGAGGCAAAGTCAGAGACGCATATTTTTCCTCTTCACATTCCTCGTTTTTTATTATAGGGGTCATCCCTTGCTCGACTATTGATGAACACTTTTTTTAGAGTAGATAATTAGTGGCCTTTAAAGATTAGATAATAGCATTGCCAATGATTGCTCACATCGCGTTCTAATATCACTTCTTTTGGACTCAATTCAATAGGACTCTATACATGTATGTTTGGCCGTTAATATTTCTGAAAGTATGAAAGTTATAAGAAAATATTTGTGCTTGGTCACTATTTTATAATTTAGGGTAGATACAGTGAAAGAATTATCGAAATCAGTTCACTAAATTTAAAGCTCTGAATCGATTTTGATAATTTTTGTGTTTAATCACTATCTTATGACTTAGGGTAGATACCGTGAAAGAATTATCGAAATCAGTTCACTTAATTTAAAGCTGTAGCAAATCAAAGAAGTCGATTCTTTGTTTTTGCGGAGTTTTTACTAAACAATTTTATTTCCATTTTCTTTTGCAGTTTTATTTCTGTCTTCTTTTCTTTTTAACCTTATTTAGGTACCATAATTTAGCTTTATTTGGGTATCCGTTAACGCAAAGTTATAGTAGCCCTTGACTAAGCAAGAATTAATAATAAATGAAAAAAATAAACGTACCTAAAAAGCATCAACGCAGGTTGACAAGCTATTAGCAAAATATTAATATAACACAGGTCTATAAAAATTTTTTTTCGAATTTTGATTTGATAATATCATCTACTGTTAATGTTTTTTAGTGTTTTGAAACCGAAAATGAGGTCAATTTTTTTCCATAACGTAGGTACAGATTTCGTTCAATCTCGAGTAAGTACAGTAATTATATCAATAAAAGATAACAGAATCGGCTGGTAACTTTGATTTATTTTTATCTTGTTCACAATATCAAATACATAAATACATATTACATACATGTTATATATATTACATAGTACATATTTCTGCTTGTCATAATAAACGATGACGGATACTTAATAATTATTTTTATAAAAACTTTTTGTAAAAATGAATAGGTATGTTTATTAGATCGTTTTCGTATGGGAGTGTAATAAATTTGCCTATATTTCCAATATTAATGATGATAGACAAAAGACAGTGCTGGCAAAAAAATCAAGAGCATTCGGAGCATTGTAAGATACTAAATTTTCTAAAATCGGTTCGTAACTTTATCGGAAAATCGAAAACGGTGAAAAAATCGAAATTTCCCTATTTTTCGGACAAAAAGTTGATTGTTTCAAAAACGGAAAAATTAATATCGAAAAAATAAAAAACCTTCCGAGACTGGTAGATTGTCTACAAGTTTGAAAAATAAAATTTTAGAAACGGTCGAAAACCCTGACTTGAGCAGGTGCCCTTTTCATTTAATGATTATCAGATTAGCTACCCTAGAAAGTAAGATTCGGCCTTATTTCAAAAAGTTATAAAGGTAGACGAAAACGAAAACACTAGCGTCAAAAAATGCAAGAGCTTGCGTGGCTAAGTATGGTAGCATATCGAAAATTGGTCTATAACTTTCTTCGAAAATTTTTTGTCGTACAATTTTGTTCAATGTCCTCCGATAATTGCGAGAAGAGCGAAATCTGTACATTTTTTTCTAGGAAATAAATTAATTAAAACCTAAATTATAAATATAAATATATATTTATAGAAATAGATAGTAATAGACTATTTTACACTCTATTGTTTGTGACTTTTGGTTTTTAATATATCTTGGTATGCGGATGATAATAGTATTTTTGAAACTTATTATGTTATATTTCATATTTGTTAAAATTTATACTAATATTTAAAACGAAAGTCTTAATTTATGGTTTTATACTGGCAACTGAAACGAGAATTTGGGGAATTTTGACATTTGTCAAAGTTGAAGTTTTTGACGTCATAATACTAAGGTGTCCATAATGTTTACATTAGTTAATAAGAATACTTTGGTAGTTGCCTTTTGCCTTCTTTTGCCTGTGATGTGGCCGTAATAATAGATTGCCAGATATTTCAATGAATATGAAAGATGGAAACCTATTAAAGAGAAACGTTTTTCGTTAAAGTAAGAAAATAATTTAGTTACATATCTGACGTCATTCTAGTTACAGATCTGACACCATACGGGTAAAGAATTTGACGTCATATATGCATTTGAGAGATTTGTGTGTGTGATTTCGATGGGGTATTGAATCTGTCCGTATCTCTGGTGCCAATCGAAAGGAAGGAGGCCATCATATTAATATCAAAGATCCTTAGGTCTCGCACCAGCGTTGAATTTTGACACATTTCGGCCCTAGAAATAATGTTTCGGTACCTAATAATAAATAAATAAATAAATAAGCCTTTATTTACTGTCTACAACTAATATAGATGCCATAAATTAAGCCACTTTTAACTAAGATCTTATATACATATATATTTTACAACTATCGGCAAACAGTTACTCTGTTGTAGCAGTTTGTCTTTCGACAAAGGCCCCCTCTAAAGATGTCCACTCTTTTCTATTTTTTGACCTCCGTATCCATGTAGGGCCAGCTACATCTTTTATATCGTCCTCCCGTCGTTTTGTTTGTCGTCCTTTCCTCCTCTTTCCATCCCTTGGGTACCATTCCGTTATTAGTTTTGTCCATTTTTCTCTTGTTTCTCTTAGAATGTGTCCTGTCCATTTCCATTTTGAAGCTCTATGAGCTGTTTGTACATTTTTGAACTTAGTAACCGTTTTAATGTCCTTTAGTCTTACTTTATCTTTTTTTCTGCAACCCATAACACTCCTTTCTATAGAGTTTTGGCAGACTCTTAGTTTGCTAGCCATTTTTTCTGTCAGTGCCCAAGTTTGACAACCATAAGTTAAGCATGGCAATATACATAAGTTGAAAACTCTTCTTTTTTCTTTTGAAGGCATATCTCCGTTCTTCATCACTTCGCTGAGTGATCAAAATCTTCTCCAGGTGTTAGTAATTCTTCGGTCGATTTCTTGGTCCATGGTGTTTATCGGAGATATTAGTTGGCCTAAATAGATGTATTTATCAACATATTCAATAATTTCATTGTTAACTCTTATGGAATTTTTATGTTTAGAATTTGTTACTAGTTTGGTTTTTGATGTGTTCATTGTTAAACCGGCTTTAGCACTCTCATCAGCCAGTTGCTGTAACATTTTTTCTAGCTCTAAAGGACTTTCAGAAAAGAGAATGAGGTCACACAAAGAAATCTTGGATGTTAAATATGAAAAACAAAGACGGAAGCACAACAAGTAAAAGGTCAGATATTCTGAAAATCGCTACAGAGTATTATCGTGATCTCTATATCGAAAACAAAAATCACAAATCAATATGTCAAATCTAATAACCGATTCAGAAACAATACCAATAATATTAAATGAAGAAACTGAAAAAGCAATTAAAACACAGAAGCTTGACAAAGCACCAGGATCAGACCAAATAACTAATGAAATACTGAAAAGTACAATGCCAACAATCGCTCCTATTTTAACCGATATTTTCAATGAAATTATTCGAACTGAACAAATACCTATGGATTGGACCAAATCAATAATAATACTACTACATAAAAAAGGAGATAAAGGGGATATCAAGAACTATAGACCCATAAGCCTGATGTCAAACATTTACAAAATATTTTCAAAAATTATATAGAATAGAAAAATCTATCGACGAAAACCAGCCTAAAGAACAAGCAGGATTCCGAAGTGGCTTTTCGACAGTAGACCATATTCATGTATTACGACAAGTTCTTCAAAAATATAATGAATATAACGAAACGTATTACTTAGGATTCGTTGATTATAATAAAGCGTTTGACTCATTAGAACATGATTATATTTGGAAGGCATTAGAACTACAGGGAGTACAATCTAAATATATAAGTATACTACAAAACATTTATTTAAAAAGTACTGCCCAAGTAAAACTAGAAATAGTAGGAGAAGAGTTTCCTATACAACGGGGTGTGCGTCAAGGAGACCCTATATCGCCAAAAAAATTCTCGGCAGTTTTAGAGATGGTATTTAGAAATCTAGATTGGGACACATGTGGCATTAATATAAATGGAGAAAACTTAAACCACTTTCGTTTCGGTACCTAGAGTTTTTTAAATCCATTTTTATCCGCCGAATGATTGGGAATTTTTGAGATTGTTGGATTTTTTCGGGAAATAAAGGAGCTTGGTTGCCTGTACGAACTTATGTTTTCAAATTCCCACGTGCGCTCAAGGCGGCGAAGTGCGACAATATATATGAGAAATATATTTCAAACATATATGTCTACAGAATCCTTGACCTTTTGAATAGCTTTGAATTTAGGCTCGTTGGGATGGTTTCAACGAGATATTTCCTGAGTGATGGTTCTGAGGGCCTCGGCGTGCAAAAGTACGTACGCAACTTGTCGCGCTTGGGTCTATACTTCTGTGGGATTTAACTATTTTGTAAACAAAGGCGGTCAGCCATCCAATTATGAATCACATTCTAGGTAGCTTTATTTCTGTAATCAATGTGAGATTTGTATTCAAAAGGGTATTATACATAAAGGGAGCATACTGCAAATTTACTAAGGTGATTGAGATATCGATATTTGAAGCTTTGATTTTTAGAGTTACTAATTGCTTCACAATTTATTTTGGAGGTGAGAAGCCTCCGTCGACTGATCATATTTTCTGCGGGTTGCAGCTTTTAGTGACTAGCTCTCTTGAACTTCTGTTTGCTTGCTTCTACTTTTTTATCGAGGTGGATAGGAGTCGGGCTACTGCCGTTTATTTTATTTTTTTGTAAATTTGATGATTTAATAGTATTTCGTACAAATCCAACCAGTATTTTTGATGCTATCGCGAGTCGTATTACGCGGTGCCCACGCGAGACCTCATTTTCGGTGCTTACGTTCGTGGTTTATGATCCTTTATAAATATTAGAATTACATGTTAATAATGAATGTAAATTGATTTCCATCATTCATGTATATTTTTTTACTCCATAACTATACTGATGTATGTTTGTAGCATTTTAATTTAATACGTGCTATACCAATTTTGACAAATGTTCGAATTAAAGGTTTTTATTTACTAAATTACGACATAGGTTATTGACACGGACATACAGAAATCTTTATACTCATGTAAAAAAGTTTACTTTAGTGTCACAGGTTAAGATAAGCTTAAAGAGTTTGGTTCGATCTTAGTCGAAAATTAAAAAGTTTCTGTTATGGTCTTATTTATCCTACGTAACTTTGTCACCCTAATCAGAAAGAGACAATATGGCACCCACTAACGTCCTTGTTACTTTAATCTTTTTAATTTGTTTTCAAGGTCAAATTTCTAGGACCTCGAAATTTCTTTGTACAGCTTATTCCATTTGTACGAAGTACTTACTAGTTCCATGCTTCTGCCTAACCATGTGAAATTTCAAAAATACCGTCGTGCGTGTTAAAAACGTATAGATACAAATGAGTCAACTTCGAAGAAAAAAGATAGTGGCGTAACCTATGGGTAAGTAAGCAAACCCAAATAAAATCAATCAAAACAAAATTTTTGTCTTTTGCCGCCATTTCCATATGAAAATCATAGATTATGGAGAGTGAACCGTACAGTTTGGATACGTAGGTATAAAATGTTGGGGAACTTAGGTATAACTGATTATTTTTAAGTTTCTTTATTACTCAACCTATGTCATGTGTCTGTCTGTCACAGCGTATTTTTCAGTCAGAAACTTACTAAGCTAATTTTATTTAAGGGTAAGTAAACTTCATATCACATTGCACTTCGTTCGTTTCTTTACTGATAAGGCAAAGTGCGATAAAGTGTCGGGTCTAGTTAATGCAAGCGCATATTCTAGTACCTACATTCAGTACCAATTACAGTTTAATGTATAATTCTTTCACGTATATGGGGAAATATGTATACACAGTATTAATTAAATAGACATTGTAATTAAAACCATCACTTTTGCCTCTTTTAATTTTATTTTACTACGTTCCCTAACATTAGCCAATTCAATAGGCAGAATATAAACAAAGTTTTACATGTCGCCTCTGTGACGATGACATTGTATATCTATGACTCATTAGTACGTCTCATTAGCTGCCTCGCGTGCACTCCTCGTGTGTACTCACTGGTACACACTTATGTACAAATTTTGTTGGCGCCGTCTGTTTCATAGTAATATTATTTTTATTTCCCGATAATTCTTAAGATATTAATTTAATTTGTATAGTGAAAAAGGCAATAATAATGTGCATGAAATGCTGAAGGTAAATAACGTATTTATGTTGATAAGGAGTAATACTCTACCCGTATAAATGGCTTTTCAATTACCTCATCACATGATACCATTTTTTAAACATAAAAATAGGTACCTACCTACGGTAACCTTTCCAAAAAGATAGACATATACCATCGTTGACTTTTTTTAAGTCCTATAAAAGATACAATTCCTTCATCATTGAAATCGGTTCTGCCATTTTGGAGATCAGCTCAAACAGACAGAAAGACAGACAAAATGTACCCTATGTCACGTCTAATAATGCCCTCTGGATTTCTGCCAAGTTTTATTGAAATCGGTTCAGCAGTTTCGGAGATCAGCTCAAACAGACAGACAGATAGACAGACAAAAAGTAGCTTATGTCACCCCCGATAATACCCTCTGCACGTCTGCCAAGTTTCGTTGAAATCGGTTCAGCCGTTTCGAAGAATAGCTCAAACAGACAGACAGACAAAAAGTAGCTTATGTCACCCCCGATAATGCCCTGTGCACGTCTGCAACGTTTCATTGAAATCGGTTCAGCCGTTTCGAAGATTAGCCGGAACAGACAGACAGACACTTCCATTTTAGTAATATAGAGATATTGAGGAAATACATGTAACATGTTTGAAGGCTCATAATTTTCGTTGAAAATAAAGTATTTAAAGTTTATTCAAGACAATTCTAATGATAGCGCTATCTGTTAAAAATGATAATAACATAAATAAGCTGGAATTAGTTGCTATACTTCACCATAGATGGTGCTATCTAATTTCGTTGCATACATTGGATGATATATCTGCTCCATTGGCATTTCACTACTTTTTTTTCCCGAGTTTATTAAACCTCGCTGCATAGAAAATCACAAAATCAAAATTGTAAGTATTTTCGCGTAACTTTATTTTTGACTAGCGTTCCGCCCTGGCTTCGCACGGTTAGCAGAGCGTATATGATGCCTACATTTTTTTTTCTGTCAGCGTGTAGTATCGTACCTACTCGTATCGCCTGCGTGTTGCGTCAAACATATGAATTAGATTTAAATGTAACATTTACATACATAAAAAACGAAAATATTTCATTGTATACAACATGGACAACTTCTGCGTAAGTATAAAACGTGTGTCGCGTCGATGTGGGACCGCTTGAATTTATTAGGCATGTCGCGCCATATTTTTAATTTTGGGCCAACTCCTAAGATAATAATTTAAAATGTGTAGTGTAACCTGACAATTATAATATGCCCGAAATGTTCAAGGTAACTAACATACTTAATTTGATAAGGATTAATATCGTATCCGTGTACATAGCTTTCCAATTACCATATTATATGTAAAAAAATTTTAAACATTACCATAGGTATAGTAAGTTGTCCTTAAACAATAGAAATGCCGTCGCGTACTTAAGAGGAAAATATTTTCGATACATTGTTTGTTATGTCTCAAAGGGATTAGACTGCGTTTTTGAATAAAACTCCCAGTCGGCTTGATTTTTTTCAACATCTTTACCATTCATCGATATTCGTCATATTTCAACCAATTTACACAAAACAATAAATTATACACATAAACCTTTCTCATGAATCATTCCGTCCATTGGTGACAACCGTATGAAAATCTTTTCTGTTGGTTTTTAGTTTATCGCGTTCGGACAAACGCGGCATGGGGACTGTGTTTTATAATATGTAGTGCTTGACATTCATTTTCTTCTGAGTCAGTTATTTTTAAACAAATAATAGTGAGGGTCAATACTGAACTTTGTTCTTTGGGAGATTTACTAGTAGTAGCCATAAATGGGTGCTGTAGGTAGTTCTATTATCCATCTTCCAGCCATTGCTTCATTTACTTGATTGGCGTTGACACGATGTAGTCTAGTCATCTTCCAGCTCTATCATCTGTCCCGGTTTGTCACTCACTGTGCGGTATGAATAGCGCTTCAACAAATCAAATCAAAGAAGCCCATACTTGGTAGGTTTACAAGAAGCCATTCAACGTTTCTGTTATCTACCTTCCTGCTTCAATATCAGAGCAGCTCGATGGTTGAAATGGAAATGAAACTTTGATTATATAGATAGGTAATCAAAATGTTAGGAAAATTTAGAGGCGTCGGCTTTCCAATGCTTCCTGGATCATGTGCCTGATGCACGAAACTCGAAATCGTGTTTTTAAGCATGATAGCGCTGCCTACGTTAGTGAAAGATGAGAGAGATAGGAAGAATTCATAGTTGTATAGTGTGAAAGAGAAGATACTATGAAAACCTTTTTTAGCAAAATGGCCACTGTATACTATATCTTTAAGGGACCGGCTGGAAGCACAAGCTGGAAGCCCCACTGGAAGCTAGCTGTTAAATTGAAGCCCCCCGACTGCCAAGTGCCTACCAGTGTTGTTAGGTGAAAAAAAGCATGATCGTATAGTCAATAGTAAAAAACCGTATTTTAGGCTTATTTGTAAAAGTTTAATCTGGTTTAATCGTACACTATAATAAAATCAATATTTAGGTACCTAGCGTACTTGTTGAACATGTCTAATTATTAGTTAAGAATAAAAACTATATAAATCGTAATAAAATTAAACTGAATCTAAATGACCTGATACAAAAACTATTTTTTTCTAATTTAAATTACTATATTTGTATGATATTTGCGTAATTATGTATAACAGATGGCTCCTTTCGCCACTTCAAGGATCGTTTAAAAAAAAAATAAGGTTCCCTAAATAACAGGCCATGAATCACAGAACAGCCATGAGTGATGATTAATTACGTATAGTGCAGTAAAAATAAATTTTGGATTGCATTAAAAACATCTTAAAAATTTCTTTTTACAATAGTACCTAATACTGCTGCGTAAATATGTACTCATGGTTTGGTTGCATCATGAGTGTTGCATGTTGAGAAATACCTAAAGATTTGTTTGTCTAAATTTCACCCTTTACATTAAATATTGGGTAGGTGACAAATTAATTGTACATCTTATCGACGACGCTAGCCTAGTGGACAGCGTCCCTGGCTACGAAGCTGGAGGTCCCGGGTTCGAATCCCAGGTCGGGTCAGTATTTATTTGATGAATATTAATACTGGCACCGGGTCTTGGTTGTTATATGTATGTGGTGTCTTTGCTTGGTACCCAAAATACAAGCTAATGCTTAGTTTAGGACCTATAGACGTTGTTGTGATTGTATGTGTTATTATTATCTCTTTGTATCACCACGTCTTATGTTCCTCGTGACGTTTTGTTTTCGTATGTAAAGAATGACAAGTAGGTAAACATGTTTTAAGTAAATACTACAATAGAGAAGTTTATTAAAAATTTTTATTCGCTATTATTAAAATTTAAGCTAAATAAAACAAAAGTGTAAAAGAATCAAGAAAATATATACAAATAAAGAAGTTATAGGACATTATACTCGCGCTTGCAAAAATCATTTCGCTCCATGCGACGGCTGAACGTGTGACGTACCTACGTACCTAACGCAACCCGAATCCATTAGCAGTCATTCTCGCGCCAACGAGTCGCAGTGTTTTGATTATTTCTATAGAAAAGAGTTATTTCTCGTGATGGCTGAGACCCTTGAGTCAAAAAACAAGCGTATAAATATTGTAGGCCAAATTCAAATATTGAATTATGTCCCGTAAATTTACGTTTTGTTTTCGTACGTAAAAAAAAATATATAATTATTTATAATATTTTATTGCCGAAGTTCAGCAGGTTTTACCGAACTTCGTCTGTGGCCGAATTTCGGTTAGATATGCCAGGATATACCGAATGTCAGCCAAACTTCGGTGATTATGCAATTATCAGCATAACTAGCATAACAAACATGTATGTGTTGGCTTCGTTTGGTACCCAAAACACAAGCTAATGCTTAGTTTGGGGCCTAGACGTTGTTGTTCATGTATATAAACGCTATTATTATGTTATTATTATAACTACATTTAAATACCCAATTCTACTTGTTTAGTTACTACAATAAACGTTAACGCGTTTACAAACATTATTGTTCTAATAAAGAGATTAGTATATTAGACCATTTATCTTGTCGCACCAAATTTTGGTGGTCTGACTGGTTGGGTTCTCCTAAGCCGATTACATTTATTTTGGACTTAATAGACGCTTCTTAGCCTGTTTTCTGTTTTAAATTTTATTTGCATCGATTTTTGATGCATGCATTGTAGTATTCTTCAATTTTGGGCGCGTCATGGCCATTAATGAAATTTCGACGACTTATGTTTCCAAAATTAACAAAAGATTTTTTAAAATTACATCAATAGATTCACTATTTAACGCACTTTACAACGATACCTCATTCATTACTGTACTATAATATTTAACAAACTTATCTGCCTTTGAAATTTTTTTAACAACGAATTTTTGTCTAAAAAGTTTCTTGTATGTCATGACTATAATTTATGACATCACTATCGTTTACGAACTCAATTAGTCTTAGTCTTTATGTGATTGCACAACTTTCCTCTAGCGATAGGTGAAACTGGGCAAATTAATACACAAAAAATCAACCTTAGGAAATCACACCCAAATAATAACCGATTACTTCCTGCATTTCACCAATATATATTCAGAATTTATTTTTAAGAACCTTTACGGAAACATAATTATTACAAGCGAATTTAGAATTATTTAGGTTTTTTTTCTAAATTGAGATATATGCCATTCTGCCCCATACGCGGGGTACATAGATACACAACGTGGTTCACTTTTATTCAGAATCGGAATCAACTTAAATTGTTAAATCTAACACGCAAAACTAGAATAAAATATAAATTTTAATTAAGCAGCGCTCAAGTGCAAACCACTTCGGCCCTAGAAATACTGTTCCCTAGAACTTGTCGAGCTTGGCTATTACTTTTTGAAGGGGTATTATAATATACAAAGGGAGCCTCATGCTAATTTTGGTTACGATATAGTCGGGGAGCCCGTTTTTAAAAAATGAATACAACTTCCTGAAAGCATAAAATCTGATAAATCTAAAGTCAAATTAAAATTTGCCACCATTCTGTGAAACTTCAAATGCTATTTGTACCAAAGTATACGGGGCGTCATATGCTCGTCAAGGGAATTCTTTCAAAAAAAAAAAAATATATCTAGCTCGTAATGCCTTTCAGAAGCATTAAGTTTTGAATAAAAAAACCAACGTTTATTATATCTAAAAATTTGTCTGACTTTAAAGTACAGATTTTTGTTGAAAAACAGGGAAGAGACAAAGTGATTTCAGAGCCAGTTTCAGAGATAGCTAGCTAGCTAACTCACTCATCGTCTCGTTTTGTCTCCTTACGTTTCGCAGCTAAAATAAACCTTAAGCGTAACACAAAGATTTTGTTTATTTATTGTACTATTTTTGAAGTGTTCTTAATAGATTAACACTTTTATAACTATTTTAGCACAAGTTACAAAAAACACAGTTAAAGGTTTGATCTGTTGTGGGAATTAGCTCATATATTTTCGAAAGTGCCGGCTTGTGTAGCTCCAAGCCCCGTAAAAATATTAAAATAAAATCCTAAAACAATAATTAAAAAAATCAGATTGCATAAAAATAATTATCTATTCTAAAAGTGAAAAAGAAAAGAAGCTCTATAATCTATGGAATTTTCTTTGAATAATTTGGTAAGCCATGGTGGAAAGCTTCATGCTTCATGCATGCATAATTAATTAATAATATACCGTAACAGTTAACTGAATGTCTTAAGGTACGTCAGGTAAGATAAAGTAAGGGAAGGTAAGGTATCTATGCAAAAGAACACTCAATAAACTGACAGAGATGGCAAAAAGTGGCGTTCCTAAAGGGTCGTATTTCGTATATTTTATTATTTTGCTTATTGAACAAAAAACATTGTAGTGCATTTAGATATTTCGAATTTTCAAACGGAATTCTATAGACTATAGAGCCTGTTTTTTACTTATAAATAAAATATTTTTTCTCGTATATTTATTGTTCTCAGGTACAAGGGTATAATCATAAACATAATGGTATAATAGTAACTGGTAACCCTAGAGCGACGCCAGTGACAACTGGTGAGTGATTACAGTAACTGGTTATTGATATCTCTCTCTACGTTCATGTTGTAATAATCACCTCAGTAATATGTGTTAGGTATTTGCGAATAATGTCTGAGTAAATCGAATATGTGCCCGTTTTCGATTTTTCCTACGATTTAAGCAAAATTGGATCCATGCTTAGCCTAAAGTTGTGTGGTGAACGTCATTTGAAACGAATGACACTCCGTGAATTTGATTTGCGTTTTGGCCATTTTACTTGGCTTGCGTTGGTGATTCGTACATAGTCACGTGACCACAGTGGTTTTTGGATCAATGGCGCCAAATGTCTATTACAGAAAATGTAGGTAAAATTCACGATAAATACAGTCTTAAACATAAAAATGAAACGTAATTAACCGACTTATATCTCATAGTATATGTATAAGTATATGATGTGTTATAAGAATGTACAAGAGTACTCGCTTCAATCTGGCAACAAACAGTGCTGCTATCTATGTTGTCAATTTATTGGCCAGTCTATAATGGAGCCTGGCAGTGAAACGAATATTTTTGATCACAACCAGTAGTAACTACCATGTTAACAGAGTTTGCGTTAATGTCTCATGAGTTAATTTGTGCATTTATTATATCGGCTCCATATGAGAGGAATCCTGTGCGCTTATTGCTACAGATACGGCAGTACACGGACCCGCCATACAATTTTCATCTGTAATATAGTGAAACATTAAGTGAAATCATCTATCGAGGATACTTTAAAAACGTGAAATATTGTGCGTTCGTTGCATTTACTATAGTTTTCATAACAATAGCGGTGTGTATTAGCTGATCAAAATTATCTATTTAACTATACACACAGTACTTGAATGACATTTTCTTTCTGTGCTCATAAATGCGTTAAAGAGTCACACCAATCACTGTATGAACCTGAAATAATGGCAATTTGTATTTAACATGTGATATTTTAATCAAATACCATTCAAAAGTCTCAAACAACTTGTTTGTCTATTGTTTTATTGTGCAAGAATGTGCTATAGGTATCTGTCAAAGTGGACATACTTTAGGCGCATATCTATCACGCGTTGTTTTAAGTTGTAAATTCGTGTTTTATGTTGAATCGAAGCACATTTAATCGGTTTTCAGGTTGTGCCAGTACTGTGTATGGATGCAGCCATTGATATTGCAAGATGTAGTGTGTGTCATGAACCACAAAATGCCACCTCTTAAAGCGTTGTGTCCTGCATTAAGGGGTTCATGAACATGTAGTTTATGAACACAGTGAGTGCGATGTCGTTGCGGGGCACCAAACGCGCGACGGGTGTCCGCGGAGACGAGGCCGGTTCATCAAAACGTCGCAGAACCGAGCCTGAAGATGCTCTTTGGCAAATTCGTTCCGTTAGTGACCTCAAGATGTCATCGATTTATAACCGGAGTGCCTCAGAGGCACCCGCTGAACTATTCAGGTTTGTGTGAACATATTGTTAAAATTATCACTCATTGCTATAGGTACCGTATGTTTTCTTTTTAAACAGCAATTATAAATGTTACATTGTATGAGTAAATGCAAGTAATTTGCAGTAGGTAACCTTAATCTGATCTGAGCATTCATTTAAATTACATTAACAATAAAATGTACTAATAGTTTGGTGTTTCTTATAACAGAAACCTTAATTATAGGTATATGGACAATTTTGCAGTGCAATTGTATTGTATATATTAATTATTTAATATATTGCATAAGATAGGGTTACTATGTGTAATACATATTTCTATAGTTTTAATGTGTAATTAATTTTGATATTATAATATTAGTTGCTGTGCATACTGGATAGTGTAATTAAAGAAAAGAATATTTATTGGCTAGGTGTGTAATGAAAGCTCTATGCAAATAAGTAAAATTACTGTCAAATTGTAAATAATACAAAATGTGCCTGATACATTTTTGGCTTATTGCGAATTCTGAGCATTGTACCCTTTGCGTCATATGTATGTATTTCATATAATTTATCCTTCCACAAAATGCATAGGTATAGGCATTTAAATAAATTAAGTAAGTAATCTTTTAATCTTATCAGTGTTGGCCGTAAAAATATATTCCTTTGTAAATGACTTCTTTCTTTGGGGAACCAAGTACACCAATCACATAAAAGCAGGTTGTTTGCATGTCTAGCCAGTTTTATATAAAACAAGTAACTGATTGAACACTGTGTTAATTATACTTTGTACTCTATATGACTTTGCAAGCTTCTGTTATCAATCTTAGAATGTTGCTGTTTATAAAAATGTAACTGCTAAAATGAGTTTGATGAAATTTGGTATTGAGGTAGCTTGAACCCTGAGAAAAAACTTAGAGTACTTTTCACTATGGACAATGTGTGTATGTTTGTTACATTTGCCATGTCTAAATTAGTGAATTGATTTGATGGAATTTTGCTGTGAGAGCTTGCATTCTGAAGACATACATACGCTAGATATTTTTTACTGCAGAAGAACAATGTAAAGGTATTTTTGTAAATTCTCAATCATCACCACAATCACTTTCACTTTTGTGGTTATGGTATTGATAGCCCTTTTTTCTCTAATCAATTCTACGAGTTTGGTGAGATAGGTGGTAGTGGGTAAAAAAAATTGTGGCATTACAGAATCTTCCCTAAAAATGTTCAATGTTCCAGTTCCAGATATAGTATTTTATTTTATGTTCATATTTTTCGACAATATCAGTGATATTCAAATACATAACTATAGTATATAGCTATAATGAATTACTCCTATAAAAAAGTGTTCCAATTTGTGATACACACATTATAATGTACTTGAATGAAACAGCATATCCATGCAAAGCAACAATTTAATCCTAAAAAAATAAGAATTCATAGGGTCATAACAGTTTCACAATTCCTGAATTATTTGTTTCTTGACAAGAATTAGTTTCTATACTTGCAATTGTATGTTAAAGTTTATGTGAATAATTTTGAAAATGGTCCAAACTGTAAAGCACAGCAATTATTTGCAAATTGAATGCCTGAAGTTGTCTTCTTGTATATTTTTTTTACATTTGTGAATCTGAATTGTTTTTACACAACACGCCTTATTTGAGCTATGAATTGTTCGATTAATCATTGCATTTTATTCAAATTGTAATTTCTTCGTTACCGAGATTTCTGATAGAAATTGTTCATACATAACATACATAATATGATGATGCTTTCTAATGTTCTTCATGTTATAACCAGTCCCAAATGAGAACCCTAATATTGTGAATAATATTTTTTTCAAAGGTAAAATATTAATACCTAATTATTATGAAGTAGTGACCATGTGCCGCTTCACCCACATGGACCTATACATTTGTACATATTGTAATTAAACTTAATCACTTATTTATAGGTTAAGTGAGAAATTCTTGTCCTCTCTTATATTTTTATCACTTTCATCTCCACTCTTCGCTTGTCATTTTAAAACTGTACGAAGAATCCTGCTATAAATAAGCACATATTAAGATAAAGTTGTTACTTAGTAATGACAGACAAACACTTCTGTTTTATTTATATGTATAGAACAAATGAATAATATTTCCAGAATAAAAAGTAGCATAGATTACTCTCCATAAAGTTCTCTATCTGCCAATGAAAGTCCCATCAAAACCAGTTCAGCCGTTTCAAAGATTGACCCAGACATACCAACTGACAGACAGGCAAAAATTTTAAAAACATGTAAATAAACACATAACCATAAAAAAGTGTTTATTTTGAAATCACTGACACACTTCAATTTTATTTATATGTATTGATGTATAGATTAAAAATAATGTATTATCTGATATATATTATTGTCTGTGTGGGACATCCCAGATATTATTATTATTATAAGTAATATATAACAATAGAAACTTTATATATAATCAAGAACAAAATGTATATATAGTTGTTTATTTTGTCAATTAAGTTCCATACATTGTTCATGTAAACAAATCTAATATTCTAAGAACAATCTGTTTCAATTTGAATTGTTTTTAAGTTTTTGGTGTTGTAATAATTTCAGAAAAGATCTCATAAGCGCCATGAAGCTTCCTGATTCAGAACCGTTGACACCAAATGAATACTGGGTCATCACAGACACTTGGAAACAAGACTGGGAGAGAGGTGTTCAGGTCCCGGTTAATCCAGATTCTCTGCCAGCACCCATAGTCAAGGTCATCGACAACCCATTACCACCTAACTTTCAAGAGTTCAAACTGTAAGTATAGTTTAATTTTTTAAATTCTTACAATTTATTTTTAAATCTTAGCCAGTAATTATGACTCTAAAATATTGAGATTTTGGTTCTGAAATGATTTGCAATTAGCCATTATCACTTGTTAATTATTATATTATTTTAATTATTTTGTAATTCTGATTATTTTGTTTGTTTATTTTGCATATTTTTTGTGCTTAGTAGTATTTATTTTTATTGACAGTTTTACTTTTTCTTATTTTCATTTATTTCATTAAGGTAAATTATTTTTATTGACATTTTCACCTTTCGGCATTTTGAATTATTTTATTTTATTGACATCTGTAATTTTTCTTTAACTGTGCTCACTTGCATGGACATGAAATCCGAAATAAAAATATTATCATTAAATACAATTTTAATAAAAATTGTTGAGACAGATCTTTTACGAATGTAGGTTTTACATTCGGAATGTGTCGATTGAAAATGTAGTTGTGCTAAAATGAAATTAGGTGTTAGAAATGTTTGTTGTGTTGTATGTTAATGATATTTTTAGGAAGGTAACATTGCTTGTATTTATTGAAATTACTCAAAAGGTATATTGCTTACTAAAAAATTCATTACATTAGATAATGAGCGTGTCTTTTTCAATAAAATTATGTATCAAATGCTATTTGACACATCAAAGTATAACAGACTGAATACTACACTTTATGAATTTTGAATAAATAGTGATTATTACTGGAGATATAACTAGTTAAAATTTGTGTGTTTACGACCACTTGTGACGTCACTCGATGCGCGCTACATAGAAAAGATCCACGTTTACCCTTAGTAATGTAGCCAAATGACGTTATTGTACAATTTGTTTTAAAAATTTGTATATTTGGCATTTTTGTAGAAATCAATAAAATTCTTGCACTTATTAGTTTTTCCTGATAAAAATAACATCTATATATATAAAAATGAAACAAAACTTGTTAGTCTCACTAAAACTCGAGAACGGCTGAATCAAACTGGCTAACTTTGGTGCTGAAATATTTCTGGAAGTCCAAGGAAGATTTAAAAGGTGAGAAAATATGAAGAAATTGCAAAGAAGATCTACAATATTGTAAAAACAACTTCATTTTCTCATACAGACTGTTCGAACCTGTTAAACAGAGTGCATTAAGAATCAATTTCTTTATTCTTTTGTAGGCTATCTCAGAAACGGCTCTAATGATTTATATGAAATTTTATATTTAGATAAATTACATTTCAAAACAGGTTTTTAAATAGGTTTTATGGTTATTAAGCACCAGGGGGCGCTGCAGTAAATGTGTATCTTCGAAACTGGACTGGACTGGACTGATTTTGATTAGATTTTTTCATTACATGAGTATAACCTGCAAATAAATAATTAAATAAGTTGTGCAGTCATGGGCTACCAGGGGACGCTGCAATAGATATATATTTTTAAAATGGCTGGGACGGTCTTTATGCGGTTTTTGTGTTACATAGATATCAGCTAAGAGCAAGTTCATAGCTAAGAATTGCGGCTATGAGCTACCAGGGGGCGCTGCAATAAATATGTTTCTCTAAAACGGCTGGGAGTATCTCTATGTGGTTATTTGTGTTATAAACATATCACCTAAGAGCATGTTCTTATTCAGCATGTTCTTGTTCTCATTCTTAGATAAGGTTTGAGGTTATGGGCCATCAGGGACACTGCGATAGATATATTTCTCTAAAACTGCTGGAAGGATCATGACGGGGTTTTTTGTGTTATATAAATATTACCTAAGAGCAGGTACTTAGATAAGGATTGCGGCTATAAGCCACCAGGGGGCACTGCAATAGGTATGTTTCTAAAACGGCTGAGAGGATCTTGATGTGGTTTTTCGGGTTACATAGATATCACGTAAAAACCGGTTCTTAGATAAGGATTATGGTTACGGGCTACCAGGGGGCGGTGCAATACAATATACATTTTAAAACTGTCCTGACTTCTGAGGCGGTATGAAGTTCGCCGGGTCAGCTAGTATTTCTATAAAAAACAAAAGCACAAGATGCGCTCATCAGCTAACAAACACAAAAATAACATCATCAACTTATATCATAGTTTTATTATAACTAGCATCATAAATTGTGTTTTTGATTTCATTTTAGTGGAATACTTTGTTATTATATTACTTTTTAGGCAATTTAGAAATCATGTAGAAAGACATGGAAAAAACAATTCAAACTTTAGGAACATAACCTAAATTATAACTAAATTATAATATAATGGCAATAAAGGAGTTCATAATTTACTCTTAAATTTTGAAGCGAAACAATGTTTATGCAGCTGCATTTATTTGTGACTTATGTTTACAAACATCACAGGGAGTTAAGGTTCCTTATGTTTTTATTGTATTTCCTACAGGATGGAATATGTACATTGAGTCAGTCACTACAAGTTTGTTAATATTGGAATTTTAGTAAATTTGTTCTGCAGTTTCATAAAGTTTCGAACATGTTTTGCAAGTGTGTAATTTTGTAAATTACTGAAGGTTTGATTTCAAGCATAGTTTACTTTTTGATTTTGTCCATGTGCTATCTAATTAGAATTTCAATTCATAATCAGTACTTTCAAGAAGATAAAAATTAAAACATAAATGATTTGTTTTAGTAACAATCATAGTGCACAAATATTGGGTCCTTACATATGAAATTGGCGGCTTATATGGAAAATGTAAAACGAAAAAAAATATGAAGTTACTTTAGGCTTTAAAAAAAATAATATTTAAATATTAAGTTGTGAGAAAGTTTTTTCTTATTTTGTTTGTAGGAAGTTGTATTCCAATCTCTTTTATTGTACTGTTTGTAACTGATTGGTTATAATACCATTATAAAAGTGACATTTATAAATGAAATAAAATAAAAACCTGTTTCCTGCCATTTTTCAACTGTTTTTCTGTCCAAGAAAATAAATCTGATGCCATTTATTAAAGTGGAGCAAATATTAGTAGTGACAGTATTGCTGAAAAACTGGGCATTGAACATAAAACAATTACCTAAGAGCAGGTTCTTAGATGAGGACTGCGGCTATAAGCCACCAGGGGGCGCTGCAATAAATACGTTTCAAAAAGGGCTGGGAGGACTTGACGCGGTTTTTCGGGTTACATTGATATCACGTAAAAACCGGTTCTTAGATAAGGATTATGGTGCAATACGATATACGTTTTAAAACTGCCCTGACTTATTTAAATCTGATTTTGGCTTATTTAAAAATGACCCATACAAGCTCACTGAAAGAAATAGAATAAACCACGTACTCATTTGTGATTCTCTATTGAAACATAATGAAAGTGTACCGTTTTTTAAAAGATCGATCACTGGTGGTAAGAAATTGATTACAAAAAATCATAGTCAAAGTGTAGCAAAGTTCCACAAACTGTGGCAAAATATGGATTACAGCACAATAAATTGATCTTGAGTGTATGGTGGGATTGGAAGGGCATCGAACATTATGAATTTTTACCGCTGGACACAATCATCAAAACGGCCGAAATTGATCAATATAAAAGGTGTAGTCTTCACATCATGATAATGCTAGATCACACAAAACTCACTCACTCACTCTCACTCAGGAAAATTTGAAAGAGTTTGGCTGAGAAGTGTTAATGCATCCACAATATAGCCCTGACCTTGGACCCTTAGATTTCTACTTGTTTCAGTCTCTTCAGAATTTTTTAGGTAGCATAAGGTTGACATCGAGACAAAACTGTCACTTTTTAACCTCAAACCCTTTACAGCATCGGGACCATATCACTATTTACACAAGTCATTGAACAAAAAGGCACATTTAAACTTTAATTAAACATGATTGAAGTATAATAAAGAAATGTCTTGAATGTATGTATGATATACAAGAAAAGGCTTTCTCTCAACCTAATATAAGCTCTTTATATTATAAATAAATGGCAATATCTCATGGACTATTTGGATTATTTCATAAAGTAATATTGATTTTATATATATATTGATTTAATATTGATGACAACTGCTTAGCCTAATGGGTAGCAACCCTGCATATGAAGCTGGAGGTCCCGGGTGCGAATCCCAGACCGGGTCAGTATTTAAATGATGAATATTGATACTGGTACTGGGTCTTGATTGTTATATAAATGTGGTGTCTTCGCTTGGGACCCAAAACACAAGCTAATGCTTAGTTTGGAGCCTAGACATTGTTGTCATGTATACGTTATTATTATAAAAAAAAATACTAGAAACATCCTAAATCATTGTAGTTCACGATTTTTTTTTAATCCCCACAAAATAAAGTTAAAAAAACCTCATTTCCCAGATTTATTTCAATCATAATTTTGAATTTCTGTTCACTCCTTATCGTTTGTGCACTTATGAAATAACTGCAATGTATTCAATTGCGAGTATTTGACGTTTCCCGATTAAACTTTACATTTGCGCCGCCTTGTAGTGAACTAAGGCATTTTACCCTCTATTACACAGAAATATGAGACAAATTACCTATTATATGATAACAGTCCAACTGCCTATACCTGTGAAGTTGTGTATAAGCTTTTTTCATGTTATAGCTGTGGAATTATTGACATATGTGCTCGTTAATGACATAGTTACCGTAACGACCACTAGGTGTTCTCTAATTTATATTTCAACATTGTGTCCTTCCAATGTGGATCTGAAAAATAAAAAGCGGCAAACTCATAATCACAGTCAGTGAATTATTTATGAGCAACAGATGCCCGGCATCAAAGCCATCTGTGGAGTATGCTGAATGAGGTATTTTTTAACATAAAACTTTAAGCACAGTTATTATTATATAATCTACTCCCAGACCTATGTGACAAAGCTTCAGCTACTTGTCACCCAAAGCTATCGCGATAGTTCAGGCTCCAACACTTGAATACAATAAAGCCGTATAATAGTAGGGCGGATGTTTCTCCAAACTACAATATTTATTATTATTATGATGATTAGCGCGCAAGCTTCCATTTAGATTTGTGTTGAAAACTGCCACCTGCTAATAATGGCTTCCAACATCTGCCTATATTGTAACGATACACAAAACTTTGTGAACATAGACACAGGTCTGGGGATCGCATTATTAGTAACTAAAGTTGCAAATCTTAGATTGTGGTTTTTGTTACTTCTTTTTTCATGGAAACGTTTTACTGTGCTTCGTGAGATGGGATGTGCACTTGATTTCCTAAGATAAATTATGAAAACAAGATACCTCTTATATCATGAAATGTGAAAAATAAAAACATACAACTTCAACATACATGTACAAGATATGGCTCTTAACAATTGTCTATATGCACACTTGAAATCATAAGCATCATTAACGACAGATTTTAATATGTGAGAATGTCTTTAAGTCGAATCACGACTTTTTGTTATTATTATAAGATATGTATTGCTGTAATATATATATATATAACATGGTAAGGGGGAGATTTCTTTTGTCCTCTCTTATACTTCTGAATGTTCTCCCCGTTTTTCGCTTGTAATTTTAAAACTGAAGCAAAAATCCTGCAGTAAATAAGCACATATTAAGAAAAAGCCTTTATTTTCATATATTAGGTACACACTTCTATTTTATTTATATGTATAGAATAAATGAATATTTCCAGGATAAAACATAGCCTAGGTTGCTCTTTGAAAAATTCTCTGTCTGCCAATGAAAGTACCATCAAAATCGATTCAGCCTTTTCAGAAATTAGTCTGGACAAACAGACTGATAAACGTTTAACAAACATTTTAAGTGTATTGGGATTTTGTTTCAATGCAAATAAACATAGCATCAAAAAGGACTTATTTCGAAATCACAGACACTTCCGTTTTATTTATTGTATATATATAAAATACAGTTATACAAAAACTTTACAACCAGTATCCATTAAAGATGTGATTGTGGTTGATAATATCAAAAATGAATTATGATGTGGTTAACATGTGTGAATTCATCATTGTCATAATGTCAAATATTAAACATTCAGGTATTGACCTACGTACAATTGCCAAAATTAAAAATTTGTTCTGCGCCTAAATGACAGTAACCATTGACAGCTGACACTGTGCTGAAGGCGCCGTCTAGTCAGTAACAGAAGCGCCCTCCCACTAAAGCAACAGTGTCTTGAAGAAAATGAGGAATTTTGGTGAAAATCTTCCCTAATTAGTGATTATATCCAAATGTCTAAATAATGCGCGAGGAAAAAGCACAGAACTTGTATATGATCTCAAAGAGGGTTTACATAGGCGTAAAATGACCTCTACAGAGCATACGAGAAAGCTACAAGAGCGTTAAAAATTAGAGGTATTCCAATGTAGCTATGATGCAGCACAACACTAGCGGCCGAGGCGTCTGCCTGTATAGATGCTGAAATTGACTTAAGATCCAAGGGCATGGAAGGAGGGAAAGGGAAAATTAAAATACAATATTTGTTACTTTTACTACCACTGTCTGGCATTTAATAATATACTGAAAACATGTTGTATACCTAAATGTGTATGTTAATATTTGTTTAATTTCACTAAGCTTCATGAGATGTTACCACAAAACAACAGCCTTGGTACCTTGAAAATAGCCTACCCATTTTTTTTAACTCTTTATTTAGATGTATTTGTGAAATTGGAATTCAGATTATTAGCGCGAAACCTTAATTTTAAATATGGAAACCAAACATTATGGAATATCTTAGCTAACAGCATCATATCAATTCAGTAGTTTTCATGACTTTTATATATTTGTGGTTAGATATCTGAATTATCAAGATGCTGCGTTTCATACTTCAAAACAATGAAAATACATAGCATTAGTTTTGTAGTTACGACACGGTATATCGACGTATGCCAATTGTTCACAGTTGAAGAAAATATAGACAGATAGACAGTATTACATATGTAGTTCTTGACCCGCGCTAGAAACGTTCTTCGGCCGAAATTAGAGCTTATCTGGGACCTAGGTCAGTCGTTGCTTAGCGACGGTTGTTGTGGCAACGTGGGCGGGAAATGTATGTCGCGATATTAATTTGAAGTGCAGTTGCATTGATCCACTCCCCTTCTCAGCCTCCTCCACCCAGGTTATACGCGCCGGTCCTACGTCCCGGCTCCATCGATTTACAATTACGTATGTGAACATTTTAAAAGGTGATTGATGCTCATCCACAAACCGAGGTATTCGAGGTATTTTATTCAAATACACTACTTTTACCCACGACTTTTATTTTTACGCATGCGTTTGGGGTAAGACGTTGCGTATTTGTGTGTACATATATTGTAATTTTCCTCAAAAATTACTATATGATTAAGATGAGCTTTTGAGTATTACGTATGTATCATTTCAAAGCAGGTTCTTAGACATGTTTTACGGACAAAGGCCACTAAAGTACGCTGCTGTAAATGTGTTACTCAAAAACGGTTGGGATTTTGATGCGGGTTTTTTTATAACATAGCTGTCACTTCAGAGCAGGGTTTTAAATATGTTTTACAGTTATGGGCCACCAGAGGGTGCTACAGTAGATGTCTTTCTCTAAAAGGGCTGGGTCAGTTTTGATAATTTTTTTGTTTTATATAGCTATCACTTCAGACTAGATTATTAGATATATTTTGCAGTTACAAACAACCAAAGGGCGCTACAGTTGATGTGTTTGACTGGAACAGCTTTTTTCTTTTTTATTCAGTTTTTGTTTTTTATATCTATCAGTTGCAGACTAGGTTCTTAGATAATGTGTTACGGTTATAGGTTACAGGCTTACAAATTTTAAGAGTTGTAAATAAAAAAAATATTAATGATTAAAAAAATGGTATTTATTAGGGTACTTTACATGGTATGGATTCTTTAAAAAAAGTGAAATAATTAAATAACTGTATTTTCTCTTATAACCAACTTGAAACAATAAAATCCAAAATGTTAATTAACCGCCGTGCGTGCCTATGACGACTCAGTCTAATGTCTAACATATACAAGCTGTTTACATAGATTCTACTTAAGCGAGGGGAAGGCAAATCAGATGAACAACAACAATCGGAAGAATAGGCAGGTTTTCGAAGAGGCTACTCAGTACTTGTCTATATCCATGTTATGAGACAAATCATACAACTAGAATATCTGAGAAACACTGAAGGATCAAGGCACCGAACACATCTATATTAGGCTAATTAGAATCATCTATAAACTCAGCACATCATGTATTAAATTAGAAAACAGAGGTAAATCGTTTAATATTTTAAAAAAAAGTAAGGCAAGACGACTCTCTATCCCCAAAGTTATTTTTGACAGTATTAAAAACTGTATTTAGGAACCTCGAATAGCAAGGAGTAACATTAACAATGATGGCCCAGCTAACACATCTAAGACTAGCTGATAATGACTAAGACTGAATGAACCCAGATAAAACTAAAGTTAAGACCATTGGCAAAAAAAAACCATCAAAGTAGGATAATTATAGTTTGACTACGTCAAGGAGTATGGAATTAGGACAACTAATGACACCCAAGCACAATAGGCAAAGAACTAAACAGAAGAAGAATTAATAGATGGAAAAGGTTCTGGGGCTTGAGTAGGTAATGAAATATTAAGACCTACATAAAAAAAATTAAGAGCTAATTATTCAATACCTGCAAATTGCCTGGCCTTATATATGGTAGTCAAACATGGGCCCTATCAATAAACACAACAATCAAACTTGCATGTTGTCAACGAGCAATGAAAGGAGCATGATAGGAGTCCGGAAAGCCGATAAAAAAGTGACAGCAGAGAGCATAATTAGCAAAACTAAGGTCCAGGATATCACACTCAAATTTAAAAGGTTGTGTTTAAGTAGAAGTTGTCGGGTTACACAATCAGAGGCAACGATAAAGGAGTAATAAAGTAACGATAGGTATCCCAGAGAAGGAAAAAGGAAAAGAGGCAGTCTCCACATAAAGTGGGATGACAACATCAGACAAGGATCAGGCATGGACCAGAGTGGCGAGGAAGCGTCAAGAATGGAAAAGGTTGGAGGAGGCCTTTGCCAATTAGCAAACAGACCTACAAATAGTAAACAAAATTAAAATGTTGGACAATAAATGCATTTCAGAAGAATACTAATTATCAAAGTTATTAGAACTGTATCAACTTTCATGTGTGTGTTCTGTATAAAAGGTTGTTTTATTTTAACTTTTTTGAAGGACCCCCTTTTTAATATTTTTTGCTTAATTTATGTTTGTCGTGGATTTTAAAATTATAAATTTTTAAAATATGCATAGACAAAATTTTAATTTGTATTTTTAATAAAATACTACTTGGTTTATGATGTTTACAGATAGGCTGATATTGAGTCCAAATTATTTCATCAGTCTATCAACAAATGTTCCAGTATCATAGAGTATCATAGAGTGAATAAGATTGCCAGCATGGTATGCAGAGCGTACTGACCATATTCATACTTTTATACACAGTTCAGACATATTGCAATAATATTAGAATGATATCTTCTGCTCAACTTATTTACCAAGCAAACAAATTACAGATCTATTAACTTATTTATGCCTATTATTAAACAATAGTTTCTGTTGAATTTAATCGATTGATATAAAAAAAAAATACAATTTTGAAAATATATCACAAACCAAATTGCATCCTAGTGCAATGCTCGGTCATATATTAAATCAACACTTCAAGTTTATACTATACTTGTTTCAGACCAAAAGACAAATACATACATTTGAACGGTGACGCGTATTATCTACCGGATCAACATCAACTTAGTACGATCCCTGCTCGTGCAGAAGCGTGTTGCACATATGATCTCGACGCGACTGATACAGCCTGGCTCAAGCTGCTCAACTCTGAAAGAGCAAGGGCCGGTGCTCCCCCTATAACTGAAGACCAACTGGAAAAAGTTATAGAAGAACTGGAGGTTAGTTTGTATTATTTTTATTTATATACAATACTGAAGGCTCAATGAAGTCCAAACTTATAGAACGTGTAGAGCTTACCGAACTAACAAAAAGCGGCAAGTGAGCCGGTGGCGCAAATTACCGATTACCGAGAAAATCATGTTTAAAGTTATATATTTTTCCATTTTTTTAAAACTTTTGTTTACTTAGTTCGGTAAGCGCTACACGCTCTATACGATTGGACTATCTTCAGGCGAACACCAGGTAATGACTGACAAGTTATATAAAAACATTATTCATTTTCTGATTAAGAACTATTTTAAATTCAAGTACTTTATAAGATTTGCGTTTTGCATAGTTATATCAGGTATTAGTGATGTTTCATTTTACAGCCGACTCATAGCGTGCTCATAGACTCTATCTTTATAATGATCAAGAAATCTGGTTTTTGTCAGTTGATGCTACCTTTTAAGTGGTGATTCTTTGTAGAATCAAGGCCGAAACTATACATTCATTATATTATGTTCAATTGGTAAACACAGAATACTTAAAATACATTTTCCAACACTTCTATCTAGCTATCTATCGAGAGGGTGTAGTTTTCACACTTAGTCCTTAATGTGGACCATTGTACGTGTGCCATGGTGGCCGTCATTCCATCCAGCCCACCTCCCTCCAAAAGCGAATCAGTCCTCCCATTCTACTCAGGGCATCCGCAAGAGACCTTGGTGATCCAAGTGCTTCTCTTCGGATTTGGGTGACGCCTGTGCACTCAAGAAACACATGTTTCACCGTTTATTTAGTTTCCATGCATGCCCTACACAGAGACTATTCGTGACACCTATCGTATGAAAGTATTTATTTAGTGAGCTGTGTCCAGGTGCAATAGTCTCCTCTATAGTTACCCAATAGTTACCTCCTCAAGTCCCCATTACCTTTTCCATCTATTCACTCTTCTTCTGCATCTTCTGTTGCCTATTGTGTTTGGATGTCATTAATTGTTCTAGGTCCGTACTCCTCGACATAGTCAAACTAGAATTATTCTACTTTGATGGTTTTTTTTGCCAATGGTCTTAACTTTAGTTTTATCTGGGTTCAGTTTTAGTCATTATCAGCTAATCTTAAATGTGTTAGCTGGCGGCCATCGTTGTTAATGTTACTCCTTCCCATTCGAGATTCCTAAATACAGTTTCTAATGCTGTCAAAAATAACTTTGGGGATAGAGGATCGTCTTGCCTTACTTTTTTTTAAGGGTCGGCATCGAAGGCGCGCGGAGCGAAGTTTAGGTTCTTAGCGCTACTCTCACAAGGAACGAGGCTCGCGCGCACCGCACATGCACATATGTAGGCATGCACATGACTTTGACTCTCCAACAAAACTGTAACTGGATTTTGTTATCATATATAAAAATTGTTATGTCAAATGTAAACTGCTTTGTTTGCCACGACTTTGTTTGCGTGGACACGTTTTTCCGTAAGAATCAGGTGGGAATATTATCTCGCGGTTAAATGTGGTACATTTCGATCGCTTCAGTAATTACAGCCAGAGTGAGACATCGCCCTGGTCTCGTGAGTTTTGGGGCTACGTGAATGGCCTAGGTTTGAAAAGATGCGTCATGGCCAACAAAATGGTAAATTTTTTTTGACAAAGTCAAAAACTTTTCTCAAAAATTGCAAAAATGTAGAAAAATGTCGCATTTTTTCGGTATCTTTGCGCACTAAATCGACAATTTGTCGAAAACGAAAAGCGGTATCAAAAAAATACCTTCAGGGCGAGGTAAGGACTCCAACTTCCGACTCTGTCATCAGAACATCTCCATGTTACCATAATATTACATTGTCATCGACGTTACACATGTATTCTACAGCTCAATCGGATGTTTCGTTACAGAGTTCCGGTGACCACCTTCTGACTCAATCATCAGAACATCTCCATGTTACCATAATATTACATTGTCATCGAAGTTACATATGTATTCTAAATTTCAACTCAATCGGATGTTTCGTTACAGAGGCGAATTTACCTTCGTACTTCTTAGTACTCATTTTATTTGTACTAAGCTCAGGTGTGGTTCCCACTGCGTACTGATTCTGTGTAAGTACACGGTAGATCGCGATTTGTCGATGCGGCGCAAAGTGACGTGCTCTCATTATGAAGGCACTCGATCGAATAAGTTGATGCCGCCGACGATTACGGGTAAGCAACCGCTCCCTCTTTGTATGAAGAATTGTATGGAGATTTGGAGCGTAAAAATTGGGCAAGTTTGTGATATTTTTACACAAAATAACAATATATTTATAAAGAAATGAAGATTTCAAGGAGTTCCTTATAGTTTTAACTTTATTATTTCCCAAAATTCATTTAATAATTCTTGATACTTACATTTCATAATTACATTACATAATTATTACATAATTGATAATTACAATATGGGAGTGCGATTTACACGTTTTTAGTGACTCTGATTTTTTTACACTTATCTATGAGCATTATCTTAAATTCGAATGTTTCAAGGACAAGTAACATTCATTGGTTAGCTGTGTGATTCTTTTCAAGGTCGTGGAACATCATTTTCTATATAATTCTCTTACAATCCCGACCCTCGATTCTCGAAAGGGCCCCTTAAATATTTAACAGTTTACCTCTGTTTTCTAATTTAATACATGATGTGCTGTGTTTGTAGATGTTTCTAATTGGACGACCGCTTAGCCTAGTGGGCAGCGACCCTGCCTGCGAAGCTGGAGGTTCCGGGTTCGAATCCCAGGTCGGGTCAGTATTTATATGATGAATATTAATACTGGCACCGGGTCTTGGGTGTTATATGTATGTGGTGTCTTCGCTTGGCACCCAAAATACAAGCTAATGCTTAGTTTGGGACCTAGACGTTGTTGTGATTGTGTGTGTTATTATTATTATTATAATTAGCCTAATATAGATGTGTTCGGTGCCTTGATCCTTCAGTGTTTCTCAGATATTCTAGTTGTATGATTTGTCTCACAACATGGATATAGTCAAGTACTGAGTAGCCTCTTCGAAAACCTGCCTGTTCTTCCGATTGTTGTTCATCTGATTTGCCTTCCCCTCGCTTAGTAGAATCTTTGTAAACAGTTTGTTTATGTTAGACATTAGACTGAGGCGTCATAGCCATGCACGGCGGTTAATTAACATTTTGAATTTTATTGTTTTAAGTTGGTTATATGGGAAAATGCAGTTATTTAATTATTTCACTCAAGAAACACATGTTTCACCGTTTCTTCAGTTTCCATGCACGCCCTACACGGAAGACTATTCGTGACACCTATTGTATGAGAGTATTTATTTAGTGTTCTGTAGTGAGCAGTGACCTATGATGGTTTTGGCTACCAGGCGCAGACTTCCCTTGTCCAGGCGTAATAGTCGCCTGAACAGCTTTTTGTTCAAAGATGGCATCGCCTCCCTGGACTGCCTGCAGCCCGGTGCCGAAGTCCAGCAACTCTCCGCTTGTGTATGTGTGTATTCTTGTGACCATCATTGTGATGACCATGACCATCATTGTGACGTAGCTGATTAAAATGGATTGGCACGACAGGCTCGGGTCCGAAAACCGTCGCGCCAAATCCCCTCCTGGCCAGTTCATCAGCCGCATTGTTGCCTAGTGAGCCGCTACGTCCTTTTATCTACTGGAGTGTAAGCGTACTGCGGTTGTCACCGTGACTCGCTCCAGTGCATTATGACATTCTAGTTTAAGTCCCGAGTCAATGTGATTTTTGCTAAGGAATTGGAGTACTGAGGCGCTGTCGAAGAGTATGCGGTGTCCGCGGCTTTCCTAGCTTCTAAGGCATGTGTCGCTTGATTTCACCTGATAGACGATGTTGAGCATTCCAAGAGGTATTTTGATGTTTAGATCATCTGAGAAGACTCCGACTCCAGTGCCGGAGTCCGTCTTTGATCCATCAGTGTATATTCCGAGTTCTTTTGGGCCTGAACAGTCGTTCGACTCTTCCGTCAGCCGTACGTAGTAGTGTTTTTGAAAACAGTGTGTTTTTGAAATTTAGTCCGTGTGTGCTTACATCTTGTGTTGTTGTTTGATGGAATCTTCTTTTATCCGCATGTGTTTAATTCGGGAGTCTACCTAGGGTGCCCGCTATGCTGAGTCTGAATGCTGCTAAAGTTGCTTCCTCTCATACGATGAGGTGCAAGGATGGCAGTCTCAGCATTGCCTGCAGGGCTGCAGTAGTTGCCATTCTCATACTGCTCGTGATTGCCACGCAAGCCAAACGTTTCAGTTTTTATTTTTTTTCCAACACTTAATGTCCAGTCATTTTTTTTTTCAATTTCATTCTGTATTCTACATTACAATATTCCTTGATAATATTGCCCACTGTTTCGGCTTATGTAAACTGGCATATAAACTGGCCAATTGGAAAACAAGAAAGTTTATCGGCTCATCCCATTCCACTTCATTCCACCAGACAATCTCGATAATATACTTCTGCGCAGACAACCTTAAAATCCTTTGTCTCTAATTGTACCTTTAACCAAAATTAGAAAAGAGAAACGTTATAGGCTAGTTAATATATTCAAATAAAATTAGAAATTGCTTTTTGCATTTTTGCATATTAAGATCAAAGAAATCTTAACCCTAGGCAATATGTTAGTTGACTTCATAAATATGGAAATTATTTATACTATTGCTTTATTTGTGTACAACCTCATTGCAAAGAGACTCAGTATAGTAGATTGTTGCACCAAGCAGAGAGTAATTTATTAGTAGACAGTATTAGCTTATTTGGAGCCCAAGTGCCAGCGAGGGTTTTAAAAAGCACAAGGGCAATATGAATTTCTTAATGCGGGGTGCATGATCTGTTTTTCTTTTAACTATGCTACAGTTAAATATAATTACAAGGTCACCTCATTAAAAAATTTCAGTTAAAATTAGGTCTGATGACGTTCCCGCCTTTTTCCTTAAATGGTAATTTATGGCCTGTATTTTTAACTGTAAAACTCAACAAAATTTTCTTTGTGGCCAGTATTTTTAACTATCGAACTTCATATGGCCATCAGGTTGGTGAGCCGAACACATGCACAAGTTAAAAAAAGAAACTAAAAGAGTGCAGTAAAGGATTTCCACACATTTTTTCTGCTCTAGAGCAACAAAGTGCCATTTTGTGGTGGATATGTAATCCAGTTATGATGGAATTTCAGCATAGTTGGGTGAAAAAGACATTATTCAACTATGAAATTTTACACAGTCATAAATATTCTTTAAATTATTTAGACAGTAATAGATAAAATGTTCATGTATGTACATATAGCAAAACTCTTAACTTTGCAATGTTATTGTTAAATGATATTTTTTTATTAGAATGTATATACCTAAGTACACCATGTTTCGAGCACTTGAAACACTATTGTAAAACTGATAGTTAGTATTAAATATCTCAGATGTTTTAAATGTTTTACCCACTTTCAAATTAAGTACACTACCATCCCAAGTAACAATTTTAGTTGTGAAAAGGTCTCAGACAAGTTATATAACCTTTCTACGGAATTTTTCACAAATAAATGTTATATCAAAATATCCTCATAATAAACTTCGCATAAACTCATGATGGCCAAAAGGGCCCGTTGTAATAACCTCCACTAGGCCTCCACTGTACCCGTAAATTAACCATTTCATAACTCGATAAGATACAGTTTTACCTAATTAGAAACTTCATAAAGTCTATACTTAGTCATGAACTATACACAATCAGTATTTACATACTTATTCCAGAATTGGGTTATCATCAAGTCACAGTTAAAACTTGTTAGCGAATTTTCAAATAATCTTTTAGAAATATGGTTTTAAATTAGTTTAAACTTGTTTCAAAACTGACAGCGGCTTCCATTTTGTAATATTATACCATTTTCATATGATGTACAATGGAAAAACGTGAATAAAATTCACACTCGTATGTAAATTCTATTGCGACTTCTAGTTACTGTAAAATTATGGAATAATAAGCTTATAAAAGACACGGGCGCTCATTAACATGCATACTTTTAAATTATTTTACGCTCATACAGATTTAAAAAAATTACATGAAAGATGAATATTAGTCTCAAACTAACATATAATCATTTACTACAGTGTAAAGGCGCTTTAAATTAGGGTTTCACCAGGGAAAACTACACAATTAGCGTAATTAATGTAATGTTTTCGTGAGATCCAGTCATAATAAACAACTAAAAATGACGACCTTAGATCAAAGACACACTGCTTTGAAAATAACTAATAGATAACCTGCAGAATTACCAACACACGAAATTTTCCTAAAAACAACCTGTAAGTAATTTTGATAACCATAAGTACCCACAAAATACTACTTGGTTGTCAAGCAGTTATTTTTTTTTAATTTAATTATCAAATCAAAGTTATTTCCATTTATATTCTTATTCAAAAATAACAACATTGAAAAACCACAAAGGTTTGTAATAATGTTGTTATCGCTATCGAGATACACAATTTTTTTATCTAAGTCAACAGTTGTTGATATATGCACTCCTAAAGTCCTAATTTTTGTTAGAGTCATGTCCAGTCCCCCCCCCCCCCACTACCAGCTAAACCGTTGTTTTTGGATATGGTAGATGTTAAAAAGAAAACTATCACAGCTAACGACTGTATTATTTAACGAGTAATAGATTAACTTATAAAATGTACTTTTATAAGTAAAAATTTTGTAAAAATTTCATAGAAAATGACAGATAGCGTTTAGCCAATAGGCGAAAACTAGATCTATTTTATCTTTGTGATGTTATTGTAAAACATAATTAAAAAAAAAACATTTTATAATGAAAACTACACTGTATTAACTAGGTACTATAAATTGACGCTTTCCTTTGCAGAGCTTATTCTCTTCACAATCGATACTAAAAGTCAAAGGTTTACTGTAATAAAATAAGTAATAAAAATTGTCTCTAGCTATCAGTGCACTCATGTTATTACTTTTCGGATTAGCCAGAGAGGATCGAGCACCTTCTAAATAACTAACCAAATAAAAATGAAATATATTTATACAATAGTTCTTAAATTACGTAATAACGATTAATGGTTAAGTTCGATTACGTCGCGCTCGTTTTTTTATATTGTATGGTGGTACGGAACCCTTTGTGTGCTAGTCCGATTCGCACCTGACTGTTTAAAAAAAAAAAAACATATATATGGTTGAATTGAGTAACCTCCTTCTTTTTTGAAGTCGCTTAAAAATTGTTTGCACTTTCAGCACTTTTTGAATGCGCCTTTGTGGTGATGTTCTTCCACAAAGCATAGAATTCATCCTTGTGACGTATTTCAAGATTATGTTACATAACTACGAAATAAAGATATTTGATTGATTGAATAATATTTATTGGGGTAAAGTATGAAATGGCCGATTGGTACTAAAAAATTAAAAAAACTTTTTTTTGTAGGGTTATATGTTTATTTAATCAAAGTATTTACCCTTGTTATTTATACATTTCTAGTATCTAATTTGGAAGATCATTAAAACCCTTGCGATAGAATTCTGACGACTTAATATGTGAAGGCATTTTGTACTGCTTCTTGGAAGAAATTTTTTTTTCAAAGTAGTCGATTGATGTAGGTCCGCCGAGTAAGGAGGATGGCAAATGGTTTCTAATTGCATGTCTTGTAATAATAAAATAATAATCATAACATATACTTGTATTGCTAAAACTGTTTCTCAACCAGTGTGAGGTCTAGCGTTACATGGAGCATAATCCTACAATGAACAACGTGAACAAACTTCTTCTAACTGGTTTGAAGTGTACAATATGTATTTAATGTGCACTTTTATTTTAATTGTTAATGGATTTATTCATAAATCGTGGATTTATTCATAAATCGAATTATGAGTAGGTATTTCAACCGGCACATGACATATGTAATCACAGTCACAACACTAAAATTAAAATGTCTTCCATAATATGTCATTATATAAAGTGGCAGTAATCGGAAATGAAGAAACTGTTTTAAAATTATCTTTATAATCTCTGTTCCTAATAACTTAAAATAAAATACATTTCTTATTTAAGGAAGGTTTTATGGAGTATAAATGGTAAATACGCAACAGTGATCGGATATTGGGCATCATCCTTTAAATTTATTTTCCAACAATTTGTATTTTGTTTTGACGCCGCAATCAGTGAAAACACTAACAGTGTTTTCACTAAAATAAATACATAAATAAAAATAAAATTAAAAAAGCCTTGTTTCTTTGACTTTTTTATAAAGTAACATATTTCTTCAGTTATTTTTGGTGGTCAGACTGTCCTTGACATCTATAGGCCACTTTCATGATCCTCCTTTTTACTTAAATTTCTTTTTTGTTGTCTTTGGCGAACTTTCTCCAACCTTGTGACAAATTAAACCCCTCCCCCATTTTCTTATTTGTCTGCCTTTATGTCTTTTCCCAATTCTTGAATACCCACATTGCTTGGTTTTGTCCATTTATATTTCTCTGATCTCATTAATGCCCAATCCAGCACCATTTTTAGTTTCCTTGTAATTTACTACATTTGCTACTTTGTTTTATTTCTAAGTATAGAATTACATAAATGTTTAAAAATATTTGTTTTAAACTGCATAGTAATATAACATATGCAGCATACCTAATTATTTTGAGAACACTTAAAAATAAAATCTTTTGCAGGTACGATGCTGGGATAAAATACAAGCCATCATGAAGTCTGAAGAGAAATTAGGTATAGAATATGATGAAAATGTGATATGTGACGTTTGTCGGTCACCTGATTCTGAAGAGGGCAATGAAATGGTATTTTGTGACTCATGCAACATTTGTGTCCATCAGGCTTGTTATGGTATTACGACTATCCCATCCGGTAAGTTTATTTAAAAGAGTTCCTTATCACTACATGTTATACAATAAAGTTTCCCCCGCGTCTGTCTGTCTGAACGCGATAAATTCAAAAACTACTGAACGAATTTGCATATGGTTGACACCAATAGACGAAGTGATTCAAGAGGAAGGTTTATGTGTATAAATTGTCAATGTTTTGTGCAAATTAGTTGAATTATGTCGATTATTGTTGAAGACGTCGGAAAAAATCAAGCCGATTGGGAGCTTTCATCAAAAAGGCTGCCTAATTCCTTTGAGGTATAACAAAACAATGTATGAAGGAATTGTTTTTTTTTCTATAGGATTAAAGAAAAGTCCGCGATGGCATATGTCATATCTTTTATGGATAGCTTACTTTACCTATTTATGTGTTTAAAAAAATGGTGTGTCATATGATGTGGTAATTGGAAAGCAATTTATAATGGTATAATGTCAATCCTTACCTTCAGAATTTCATGAACAGTCCGATTGCCCTTTACACCATACAATTTAAAATAATGTCTTCGGAGTTATCGCGAATGAAAAAATTTCTTGTGACAAGCGACCGGGTTCCGCGTCGGGCGGCCATACCGACAACGCGACACGCAGTGTTAGGCAGAAGTTACCAATGTTGAATGTAAAAAAATATTTTAGTTTATTTTTATGTATATGTTTTATACTTTTTCAAATATTTACAGAATTGGAAAACATAGGATGAACTTACTTTACATTTAAATGTAATTAAATGTAATCTATATGTTCGACGCAACAAGTAGATACGACACTACGACAGAAAAATACTTCGTCATATGTGCTTTGCTACCCGTGCGAAGCCGGGGCGCGCTAGTACTATATATGTTTACATTTTATCATTACTTTACCAATTTTTTATGGACATAATGTATTACTTAAAAGCTCCATTTTCAAAAATAAAAGAGGCAACTTTTCACAATAAAGTATTTTTCCTGTAAGAATTATCAGTAAAGATTGTTTTTTAAATCAAACGTAAACTATGCACGAGAAAAAGGAGACCGCCTGTGTAGCAGGGATAGGTGTCCCGCCGGCAGCCAAGCGGCCGACACAGTCGTCAGTCACCTGCGTAATCTCACGCAAAGACGAGAATTTTTTGGCGCCATATTTCAATATTTGTGATACAAAAAAAATGTATTTTAATATTTTCACTAGATCATATAATCCTCATAAATATAATATAAAATAAAATCAAACTGCATAAAGGTGTTTTTAATGAAAATAAATATGTTTTCAGGTCAATGGCTCTGTCGACCATGCAGCGCTACACGGCACAATGGCACACGGCCTACTTGCGTCCTCTGCCCCAACTTAGGAGGAGCTATGAAATGCACTCCCTCAGGCCATAAATGGGCTCATGTTAGTTGTGTGTTATGGATACCCGAAGTATCAATAGGATGCGCAGAAAACATGGAACCTATAACTAAAATATCAGCGATTCCAGCATCACGTTGGTCTCTAGTTTGCGTTTTGTGTCGTGAACGTAAAGGAGCTTGTATTCAGTGCTCAGTTAAGACTTGTAAAACTGCCTATCATGTCACTTGTGCTTTTAAACATGGTCTCGAAATGCGTGCAATAATCGAGGACGAAAATGCAGACGATGGTGTAAAATTAAGGTCGTACTGTCAAAAGCATAGTGTCAATTCTAAAAAGGATAAGTGTGCCGGGTCCGGTTCTGAAGATGATGAGATCAAAAGAAAACGCAGAAAAGACATGACTTCGGAGGAAAAGAATCAAGCTCGAGCAGCCAAACTCCAGGAGATTGAAAGCGAGTTTGATCGTCATGTTAGTGTTAAAGATATTAGTACACATCTATTAGATGTGGACCAAGATGCTATTTTTTGTATCTATAATTACTGGAAGCTGAAACGGCGTTCAGGCCATAATCGCCCGTTACTTCCACCAAAGGCTGATGATAGCGATATACTCTCGCATCGACAAGAACAAGCTGATCTCGATAAAATGAAAATGTTTGTACAATTACGGCAAGATTTAGAAAGAGTAAGAAACCTTTGCTATATGGTAAGCAGAAGAGAAAAACTTTCACGTTCATTTTTCAGAATGAGAGAGCAGACATTTCACAAACAAGTGGCTGTTTTGTCAAATGAACCAGATCTGTCAGGTCCTGCTCTCACAGCAATAGTGGAAGCAAATCATGGGCCGTCTATCTATGATAGACTGTATTCCCACCCTGATGCGCCTGATCATAAGAATGATTTCGAAGTTCTGTTATCACGTATTGCAGGTTTCTCAGAGTCCAGTGATGAAAAGAAAAAAGACTTGAATGGTTTAATAAAATCAAGCAGATCTACATCAAACCCGTACAAGAAGGTGTACGTTAATGGGTCTTCTCGTAGAAGTGATAGTATGTATAGTGGATTATCTAGTGAAGAAAGTGCACCTGAAATTCATCGATCTACTAAATACCGTAACAAGACTCTAGGATCAAGCACAGATGATGACTCAAAACCTATTACTTCACCAAAGAAAAAGTCATCCCCTAGCTCAAAAGAAAAATCGGCAGCAAAAAAATCGGAAAGAAAGAAAAGAATAGTATCATCAAGGACTGTCATTGAAAGTAGCAGTGAAGAAGAAATTAAACCTAGTATTAAAAAGGACAAATCTCGGAGTGCTACTCTTCGACAATTGGAAAAAGAAATGACTGCAGTTCAGTCTGGTACAGAAAGTGATGATTTGATGCCTGTCGTAAGATTGAGCCGCAACAACAAATTTCCTGTTGACATATACTCAGACAGCAGTGAAAACAGCAGTCTAAATAAAGTAGAAGGATTTAGTACTGACAAATCGCCAAATGCTACGAATGATTCACAACAACAATTGCCCAGGACAAAAGCAGCCATGAAAGAATTCGTACCAATTCAGAAAACAGTCAAAGAAGAGATAGCTGGGAAGAAAAGGGGTAGAAAACCTTCAACTTACAAAGAAAAGTCACGTGATTCTGATGAAGAAGCTAAAGACAAAGAGAATCTGAAATTAACCAAAGGTAAAGATTACCCCTCTGAGCTGATAGTACCTCAAAGACAAGCCGCAAAGAAAGCTTCTGAAAACATGCGTTCCAATACCAATGTCAAAATTAAAGATAGCGTTGAACAAACTCTTGAAAAGCCATCTCTTCTTTCAGATGAAAGTAAAACTAAAACTAAACCAAAAATTAAAACAAAAGATAAAGATAGCCCTACTAAAGAGTCTAGTAAAAAGAAAAGTTCTACAGATTCTCCCGATATTGAGAAAGATGACAAAGATCTAGAACCAATAGCCTACGTTCCTCAAAGACAAGCTGCCAAGAAAGCAGCTGCACACATTAAAAGTGGTCTGGGTAACAAATTCCCTATCTCTGAAACGTCAGATGATTCAAAGAAGAAAGACAACGAAAAAAGTGATATAATAAAAAGGTCACCCAAAAAAGAAGATGAGAAACGCGCTAAAACTCCATCAAAAACTAGCTCAAGTTCGTCGTCTAATTCTAGTAGTAGCAGCTATTCTTCCAGCTCGAGTTCAGAAAATGATGAAAAGTCTGAGAGCAAAACACCAAAGGCTCGTGAAGTGAAACCACAAACAGCTAAAGAAACATCGCTATTTTCACCGCCTGGTTCTAGGCCTACCGTGGACTTGCCCTTTCTTGACAAGGTGTCAAGACCACTGTCTTCTACTAGTGCCTCGAGTGATACTGACAGTTCTAAAACTTCCAGATTGTCAGGATCCAGGAGCCCTTCACCAAAAAGGATTCGTCCACGACGAAAAGAAACGAGCAGTGTGTCGGATGCACCTCGAAAGGCCCCGGACAAGAAGCTCAAAACTTCCGAACGGCGGACCGAGTATGGGCATTCAACACAGACTGCTCAAGGAGAGGAACAGAGCCGAACCAGCGATGCGCGTGCAGCCACACGTTCTAGAACCAGAAGCACTACTTCAAGCGGAAATATGTCTAACAAGAGTGATGCCAGACCGAGAAAACCATCTAAAGACGAACCAAACAATTCCTCTGCCAAAACCAAAACAGGTAAAGAGAGTATCAAGTCCAGTGAACTTCCACTTAAGGAGCGGAAAGAGGACGAGACGCTAGAAAAGAAGTCTAAATTCGAATCGTCCAAGCATGACACCATTAAGATTGATGAAAAATGCGCCAGTAAACAATATAAATTATCAGCTGACAAAAGATCTAGCGATGAGGTAGAAAAAGTTAAAGGAAGTCCAACTAAGAGCATGGCCCTAAAGCATAAAATTGCGTCCAATAGAAGAATGAGCGTTAAAGAAACAGTGATTTCGACGAACACAACAAGCGAGTCATCTGCAATTGATAACAAATCAAATAAGTACAACATTCATAACAAATCTGACTTCTTTAATAAAAAGTTGTCACCTTCTAAAATGGCCAATACAGAAAAATCTTTCAATATCGAGAAGAAAAGTACTCCTGAGAGAGTTAGTGACGATTTGTCTGCTAGTACTAAACATTGGTTTCCTAAAGCACCAAGTCCTACAATTTCGTTGCCAGCTGTCGAAAGGCCAGGTGGTAATGATAAATACATAACAGAAGATAAATCGTTTGATTCCGACTCAGCTGACAAGAGCAGTGTTAAAATGATTGCAAAAATTCAAGCTACACTTAATGAAAACACAATGATTAAGTCACCAAAGACTCCTATGGATGCGAGGACAATCAATATTGAACCCATTGACGTTGACATGCCTATGTCCCGAAATATACGCAAAAGGTCGATAGTGGACCCTGACAAGAAGTTCATCATTCAAGACACAAGTCATGTCCAAGGTGTTGAAATATCTAAGAGTGCTAAGATACCATCAGCAGTCAGTGCATTTACCAATCGCTGTATGTTTTCACCCCAGCCAAAAGATAACGAACTATTTGAATTTGATATGTTGTCTGTGGAAGATGGATTCAACCATGAAGAGATTATAAAACCATTCACTTACTCTGAATTCTTTTTCAAAGAAGACTCTAAAGAAGACAGAGGTGTACAGGAAACTTTAAATCTTGTAGAAAAATTAAGAATGACCCTAAGTTCTAAAAAACCACCTCTAGCTGAGAATACAACGCCAGAAGAACCAATTTGCAACAATGATAAAAATATTGGCCAGCATAGTGAAGATGCTTCTAAATCATTACAAATGAATGTTGATGTGGCTATAAGTAATAAAAGTTCTGATATAGACATTGATAACAAGCAGATCCATGAAAATAACACATTAAATCTTACAATGAATCACATCTCACACCACACTCCTGAAATGGATGTTATAAATGATTCAAATCACGAAAATCGAACCTCGTCAGGTATGCAGGTGACTAATAATTTGAAATGGGCTGAAATGCCCTTACAAGATAATTCTCGGCATGACCAAGCCAATAGTGACAAATATTTGGGGAAAGAATACAATTCTAACATGACTTATAATGAAGACACAATGAAAGATACAGAAGCACCTGAGGTGGAAATGCAATCAATTTCAGAACTGGATCGGGACCGAGACACAATTTCAAAACAAAGTGATGATTCACAGTCACTGTCTGTTGTCGACCACTCTGTGCACAGTAATGATCAGGAATCAATGACAAATGACAATCAAAATTATGATAACAATAACTCTATGATACATTCAGATTGTGCTACTATATCTTCTCCATATGTTGATAGTCATGACTCAAAATGGAGAGAGAGCAAAATAACACATAGGCGATCATCTGCTTCTAGCACTAATTCTGATACATCTATTTGCTCTCGAAAAACTGGGATAAAGTCGCGAATAGACAGTTGTGACTCTCATCAAACAAATGTGATGCCAGATATGGATGCATATAACGCAATGCCCTCATATTGCCCTATGGAGCCAATACCTTTGAATCCGTATAGCGTTTATGCCCCTGATCCATCTCAATATTTAAGTACAATGAGTCCTGTATCTGTATTTCCTCCTGGAGCGTGTAGTTCCTCACAAAGGCCTCTACCGTCTCCTGGGGTAGGCTTATTTTCGTCAACTTTAGACGTTTCCTACAGTGTGCCACCTCTTTCTTTGCCTTCAATTCCAAAACCTGTGTTTCCTCTATCTGCTGCTTTCACATCTTCTTCACAAAATATTGCATTAACTACGGCTATGATTGCGCCACCTACGCCAAAACCTGTGGAGCAGTCACCAAGGGACGACATTGATATTGGGACTGACAAGTACTCTTTGCATCACACGCCGAGCCCAACTGTCAGTGTTGACTCATACAATGAAACTAGTATCAACCGGCATTTGGTGCCAAAGCACAATACTGAAAATAATGAATCCATTATTACAACCAGTCAGGCAGCTCCAGAACCTAAATCTCCGATAAAACAATTTAAAACTGCTACTAAATTCATAAGCCAACAGATAAAATCACCAGGCAAAAGTCCAGGGATTTCGCCGAAACAAAGTAAAGAAGGTGGTGCTAGTAAAAGGTCGACCGCTAAAAATAGCAGAGGTCAAAGGGGGAGAGGTCGATCAAAAAGCCGTGGACATGGATATTCTTCAAGTAATGTTGACTACCTAGGAAATTCAATTCAAAGTAAACTGGTTGGAACAGTGTATGATTTTGATGAAGAAATAGCCAATGATGGTGTAGATCTAAAAGCACTCCGAGAGAGAAGGAAATCTGTAGATATACATGAAAAGAAATCTGAAAATTCATTCAAAGATGCGTCACAATCTCCACAATGTATGAGTTCAGGTCCTCACACTAAAAGAGTGCCGCCTCTTACTGAAAGCAAAGAAATAAGGGTACCAACACCAGCTACGGATATACAAGCATCTGGAGTGTCAACCTCATCACCTAAATCATCTGCAGACCATAAAAATTTCTCACCAGTAGTGCAACCTGTTCTACCAGGTCCAGTTGATATGCGGACCTACCAATCCTTTGAAACTGCTGCAAATACAGGGGAACCATATCACAGTCATCTCTTAGCATTTGCTAGTGGCACCGCTGATCAACAGCTGGCGGATATAGATGAAGAAGTAGAGAAGCAGCTGCACAGTGCCCTGGCGGCGAGCAAGCCGCCAACGTCACCGAAAGATGTTGCTGACGAACCCGTAGCACATTCTATTAGCAAACCTGCTATCATAGATAAAGCACCAGCGGAGATGCCTCTACCGAAAGTGTCACTTTCGGATTCTAGAAATCAATTGAAAGTGAAAATAAAAGGTCCATTTTTGGACGCTAATTATGCTACTAGTTCAGTCCAACCTGTCGCACCCCCGCCGGTAGTAACGCTAGAACCATCTAACAGCATGTTAGGAACACCAAGTACAGTCGGTTCCTCATCCATAATGTCAGGAACTACAAATTTGAGACGTATGCGTAAGAAAGAGCTCTTACGACAATACTGGACACAAGATATGAATATGGATGAGCCCACAAACAATCCTTCCCTGGGAAGTGCACCTCCACCCGCGGCACAGCCCTTGCTTACCCGAGCTGTCATAACCATACCGAAGGCCGTCGCTTCTATGACCAGCATTCCGACTCGTGAAGATTATAGAGGAGTGTCTGATTCTAATCTAGATAAAAAGAAACGTAGAACCACGAGTGGATTATCCAGGGAGTTGCGACATCTTGAGGTCAGCATGAATGACGTCGACAATGCGGAGGAAGCGCGAGTGTCAAATTGTAGCAGTACATCCGGGCAAATGTATTCACAGAAACGGCGGGGGCGAATATCGAACAAACCGAGCAAACCGCTGGGGACCTCGCAATTAGCTCCGAAACTGAAAATAAAAATAGGTTCTGGCTTCGTTCAGCCTGTGAACGCGGAAGAGCCATCAGGCTTCCAGTTCCGGCCACCGAAGAAGCGAATTGCCAGCATGCAGAAGCCGACCTTAGAGGACCTACGTCGCGAGAACATGAAGTACCGACGCATGGTAATGGCGCACTTCGAGGAGGACGAAAAAACAAAAAAACACAAACCTAAAGGTGAAAAGCGGAAGAAGAAAAAGGACAAGAAATCAGAGAAGCTTCAAGTGGTGAATTGTGACAGTGAAAGTACAACTAAGTTAGTGATTAAAATAAAACGAACAAAGGACGATACCAGCGCACTTAGCGAGGAGACGGCGGGTGCTAGCTCGTCTGCAGTGGTGAGCACGAGTACGGCAGCGCGCGCTCGGGCGGCTGGTTCGGATGAATCCGGAGGGCCGGTCGTAGATCCGTTCGAATACGATCCTACGGCCCCAGACCCGCTTGCCATCGACCCGCCTTCATATGCAGAAGCATCATCGGCTATGCGCAAAATACGAACTGCGAAGGTGACGCCCATCAGGTTAAAACTGTCGAGGAGCGCAGAGGGATCCGGGTATGTGATGAAGGATCCGAGTGGCCAGCCAGAGAGCGTGAGTGCGCCCGAGGCCACGTCCAGTTCACAAGCCCTTTCGCTCACCGTCAACAAGCACTGTGAGGTGAGGTGATACCGAGCCTTGGACACTAAGTGGTAAATTTTAAATTATATTTATAATTGTAATAATAAATAATTATTGTAATCTCTCACATAATTATAAAACAAAGATTGTACATTTTAGGACAGTGTTTGTATTCTTGATTTTGATTGTGTAGCCCAATATTTATTTATGTAAATTCAAAGCTCAATGATTAACTTAAAGTTATTCTAAGGTTTATACCAGCTTTGTGCATTTCAGGATGCACAGTAAACGTAATATGTATGGTAATACTTTTATAGATCTATAGTTCTTAAGTATTTTCGTTAATGTTTTTCATATACTTTGTGCCTCACCAGGAATCTCATTAATTCTTGAAGTATGTAGTCATCAATAAATTAGTGATTTTCACATGTTTAGATAACTTTATGCATCACTATCACTGTCGTTGACTGTGCCTGCTTGTTTGTTACCATCGGATTAGCTGGATGTGATTGAAATGACAACTTGGGAATTTTTCGTAACATTCATATTTTACGAATCTTGAATCAAGATTGAATGTTTTTATGAAATGAAATACCATTTATTTGCTTAAAACGTAGTACATAAAATAGCTGTTATACAATTTATTGTCAGCTACGTTCTACTGTCAAGGCAGTGTGCAAATATTTAGAAACATTAAAAGGTCAGACTAAATAACCAATTTAAATACAGATACAGTTACAACTAATTCAATATTCAGTGTCATTTAAAAATTCCGAGTAATAACATATTTTGTTTAATAGGTAACTGAATGTTTGTTTTTTAAAATCTCTAATATTTAACCCTTTGAAACGGTCTGGTATTCTATTATATATTCTTACAGCCATACAATATGAATTTATGTGTATATTCTTTACTTTTTTCAAGTATTTGCAGAATCAGAAATAAAATACATTAAAAATACTCCAAGTAGGATGGACTACATTTAGGTTTATCTAATTAATTTAATCCACATGCTCGATGCAACAAGATGATACGTATGACACAATGACAGAAAAAATTGTAATCATGTTATGTTCTGCTACCCATGCGAGTCCGGGTTGAGTTGCTAGTCTTAATAATAAATTGAATTTGTCTTGTGGAGATGCCAACATCTATTTTCATTATTATTTTGGTATTTATTAGGCACTATGTTCTTAAATAATTATAACATTTCTGCTATTGAATAGCTTAGGGCATTTTTACATCCAGCCATATCATTGGTTTAAACAAAATAACGGTCACGACTTTATTATGCACACTGAATACCTCAGTGATTATGCATACATTTTGTTATTTTTTGATTAAAATAGAATTCAATTTTAATTCTTTAGAAGGACCTAGAAGGAAACTATATTTTATTTTATTTTTGTAAAGTGCTATGTTTAAGAACTAATTTATCAAACATTAGTCTGCCTTAGAGAACCCAATTTAAACATATGTCATAATTTACATCAGCCTTAAAATTATGTTTGTAGATAAAACATGGGCACTAATCATAAAAAAAGTCATTCTAGTGTATGGAAAATAATTTTATTATGCATATTTATTTATTGTAAATATTTATAATAACCACAAAAATAATTTCTCTGGCTGTACACATTTACTTTTAAGTTATTGAAATTGAAGGCCAGTTCTAAGAACAGTTTATTTATCTTGTTTTATAAATCTGTGTATTTTAAATTAGAAATAATTGAAAAATCCTAATAGTTTGCCCTAATCCTTTTGCATATTCTGTAATATTAATTGCCAAAAGAAAATATTTTTGTGGTTCAGATAAAACCTGTTTGGCATATCATTTTGTACTTTTTAAGAGTATATATATATATATATATATTTGTTTTATCAAAATATGAATATGATAAAGTGTAACAATACTAAGGTACTTTGTTAATAACAGATTGTGTTTAGATGTGCAATATTCGGCAATACTCAGAGAATAGTCAACGCTACGTAACGTGAGCCAGATTTAGTTGTAAGTGTAAATGTTTTGTTATTGATAATATTGGATTTTCCATTGAAATGCTCATGAGGAGCCAATAACAATGAACTAAGACTTTAAATTGAAAACAATTCACAATATTTCATTTAGTTTTGTTTAATACCTATTTTTATTTTACTATAATTTCATTTTTTGAGGTATGTATTTCATTTATTGTATATTGACACTCAGGAATAATATAACAATTTCTGTATTGTGATTCAGTAACCACTGTGAAAATTATATTAATCTATTGAAAGCTCTTTAGATAAATAGAATAAATTTTGAATAATTTATTTGAGTTCATATATTGTTTTACATAAATAAATGAAGAATTTATATGCTATTTTTGTATATAATAATTTTTATTTATTGAAATTACGAAATAATAGGTTTAGGGAAATTTGTATGAAGATTATTATTATAAATTTTATTGCATATATAATTAATACTAAAATTTATATTTGTAGCGTTTCTGAACTAAAAACATAAACACATTTTTAGTTCCTTTAATAAAGAAAATAGAAAACATACAAAATCACAAGTGGGAAGTCTTCCTATGAAAGAACTCGAAAATTGAAATGACATTAATTGCAGCAATTACACGTTTTGAATTAAAAATGAAAATAATCAAATAAAATGAATGCCTATAAATAGTTATGAATGTTTATTATTCAACATATTTATATTTGCTAATTCTCTTAATATTGCATATTAAATTTTGTCGCATTTCTGTGATTTATTTTTACTTTATAGAATATGAAGCATACATTTAAGTTTTTGTGAAGATTTATAATAAAATAGCTTACAAATAATTTATAACAATAGTCTGAATAACTTCTTTGTAGGTATATTTTATATATCTTATTTAAGTTTATATAGCTGTTTATAATATGGGACAGATACCTTTGGGACAAACTCAGAATTTAACAAGTGCATAACTTGTCATTTTGTTGGAACTGAAGTTTGATTTGATTCAACCAAGTTTGTATGAAAAAAGAAATCGGTTCCCTGAACGACGCAATTTCCATCTTGTGCTTCTTAAACTGAGTTAGTTCTGATGCTGACCCTAACATTGAATGTTAAATGTTAGCCAGGATGGTTACAAAACTAATCATCTGGTTTCTATATATTAAAGTAAGTTCTATTTTTAAACGTACGCGAGTATTCGTTCCAATTCAATGTTTCGGTGACTGTTATAATGTTAAGTAAAAGTAAATTTGTGCTCTAAGCAAAAAATACAAGTATTGTAACTTAGTGAGTGTTAATTAAATGTATCGTATAAACGGACATATAAAATCGGTCATATGTGTTACATCTGTATTGATGTGTGTCGTAGAGCACTTGTTTGGTTAACCAATTCAACTTTCAACTGTCACATGGTTAGAACATGATTTTTGTCACATTAGACTAATAGAACAATACGTGCAGAAGTATCCACCTTAAGTTAAAATTAACAATATTACAAAATTAAGTTATACTCTTTCGCGATAGCCCAGTAAATCTTTAATAGAAAATGATCTCGGAAATAGGAATTTGCTACAGCAGTTCTGGTTTCTGAAATATATTCATGTCATTTAACGGTGTTTTATCTTTATTAATTTGACATTGCATTGCTTAACGGCCGACTGTGTGGGATAACCACATTCTCGCTTGATCGATAACGCAGAATTATTTCTTATTATTTTTAACAAAATTATATAGTTAGAATATTCTATATATATTCTATATATATAAAAATGTACACTGGGTCACGAAACATGAAACATTGTTATTATTATTATTATTTGAGACGCCAACCTTCAAGAGAGACAGACATGCGAAAATAATTTTCATAATTTATAATATTGCAGTAGGATATACTCGTAACTTTATTACATACTTTATTACGTACTACATTACCTTTCGTATATTCTTGACTTCGTTTGCACGCTCTGCACATTTTTTTTATTCATCGTTCAGGATCTGAGGATCTGTCAAGAACATTGGTAATAGGACATTATTTAGTGGGAAGTTGAATTTGTTATCTAGACTAAATTAGGTTATCACTGGGCGGCGGTCGCGTCGCGGCTCTCCGACGTCGGTTGTGAGTGGGCCTTGTAAATATTGCGCACTGTATCTATTATACACGGCTCGTCGAAGTCTATCTTGTAATTTCTGTAATTTGAAAGTTGTAGCGGGACGCCACAAAGTGTCTCGGTTCTAAGAGTTAGATTAACGCTTCAGATTCGATTGTAAAAAGTTAGCTCTCAGTGTTGATTATAATCGATAATGTTAAGTTAATAACAAGTACATGGTATATGAGCGACGCTGTGGAGATTAATTTTGTCAGTGTTAGGTATAACTAATGGCTGCGGGTCCCTGTACCAGTCAGTAGGCTAATGACAAACCACATATTTATGATAGTGTTTATTGAACTTGAAATTAAATGTAGGCTACAAGAAAATCTTATACCATTATAAGTATTTCCATTGTGTTAAAATACACTTTTCTTGATTATGTATAAGAGTAACTTGTACAAACTACTTATGTACAGTAAATGTAATGGATTGTCGTGCGCGTAAGATTGTTAAGGGTTCGAGCTCTGCGGCGCGCCCACTGTAAATAGTGTACAAGTTGTCTATAAAAGTGTTTTCGATGTGCACATAGTCGCCTCATTCATTAATAAATTTTTTAGATCAATTACTATATATTTTATTAAATCCCACAAACTGAACGTCAGTACACCTTCCTCTAGGTTGCTATGACATACAAGCTTGGTTTAAAAGTTCTTTAGGCTATCCTATTTCATTTATAGAAATTATTCATTTCCCATTCAAATTGTTGGCGGATTGTCCCCACAAAAATTTAAAACTTTAAGTATTTTAATAACTGCATAAGTATCGGACAAAGAAAGATAGCATGGTGCATTCTACGTTGTTAGAAACCAAATTCTATAGAGTATATATACCTATCCATAAGACAGAAAAGAAAAAATATTTCTAAGGATATGTTGAGTTGCATATTGTGATATTGCAAACAGCAATCCACCGAAAGGACAACGTTGCATTAATTTATTTTTTTTATAAGTATTCTGCTTCTAAATATGTTACACCTTAAATTCTAGTAGGTAAACGGATTCGTATACTTTTAATAGAAGCCCTCTGGTATTCACTAGCAAGTTAAATAGTAGTGGACCTATGTCTATTGATGTATTTGTCCATATAGTATATAAATTTGCCAGCAGCGTTTGGTTTTAAGTTTTAGAGTTTTAATCATGTGTTAATAGTCAGAAATGTCACTTCATAGTGTCGAAACTGTCAAACGCAAATTCGCGGAGGTGAAGACCGGCGCGCGGGGACGTCGCGGTCTGAAACTCACCATCATGCAGCAGCTAGTTAGAGTATGAGTGGTTAGACGGTTAGCGCAGAAGAAGGCTTCTAGTCAATTCGTATTTTTATGATTTTATCGGTATTATTTTTAAGGTGGAACGCTGCTTCTCTAGTATGGCTATTTAATAATAGACTAAGCCACCATACAAAGAAATGATTTTAATTTTTTGTTGATCACATTTCTGCGTTTCAGTTGATAAAACATAACATGCGGCTATAAAAATTATTTCTTTTTAATGTTTTTAACTAACATCAATGATTGTTTCGATAAACGCTTCGAAACCAATGATCTTCCATTTTTAACAGGAATGGAAGTCGCCTTTATAAAGGCGAAACAAAACCGTCCGTATTAGGCCGTAATGTAGCGTGTTATAGTTTGTTACCTTATATATACCTTTTGTTATTTGAATCAAGAAAATTGTGCTCTATTCGTAACACTTATGACATATATTCGCATTATGAAATTCTTATATAAAACCTTTTAGAATCCACTTCATCGGACGGAATTATTTTTCTTTCATGAAGCATGAAAATTGAGCTCTATTCATAACGCTTGTGACATATATTCGTTTAGAAGAATTCTAATATAAGACGTTTAAGAATAGACTTCTTCGGACCAGCCGCACCGCGCGGCCAGGCCGGTCGGATCAGTCCCTACGAATACTTATTACGGGTCGGATGTGTCACACTGTTTACGAGAATGGGACGAGAATTAAATCGTGATAATGTTCACATTAAATTTAAAAACAATTGAATAACCGTCCGCAGGCATAAACTAATGTTAAATTTAATTGTTTACTTATCGAAAATACGATATTCAGCTCTTTTTTTGCGTCTTTGACGAGTAGTTTTACAAATTTTCACGACACAAGTCGACATCGCGTTCGTTTATTCAGCGCTAAGCCATTACATTGACTAAAAGCCTGTTGGAAGACTTATTGCGGTTCGGATGAGTTTCTATGCGGGCACTTTAGAACGCAGACACCCCATCTAGTTATATTGGTACATCGATGTTCGAAACTATTGAAAAAATCATTATATAGGTATATAAATCAGTAGGAAAAAACTTCATTTTCCACTAGTTAGATTTTTGTACAAACGTTCCGAAACTGTTGAAATCAAAACTGTCAGTTAAAAACATTAAAGAGCTATATTTATTATTGTCGCATATTATGTTTCACCAACTGCAACATAGAAATGTTACCATGAAAAAATGAAAATAATTTGGTGGCTCCATCTATTATTAAATAGCCGTACCAGCCAGACAGCACCTTAAGTAAATAAACATGAAAAATTTAAATTGTAGATTTACTGCTACCATAATTTAATTGTGGAATTAATGGTTCTTTTAAGGCAACAGAACAACGTTATGTATTATTCTTTATAACCATGATTGCGGTAACTTCTATACGACTTGGCAACCATTTAGATCTTATTTTATGCAATATATTTGTAGGGCGATCTCAATGAGAATCAGTTACATTGTCGGGGTCAAATTATAGTCTGCTTTGAAATCCATATTTTTATTCTTACCAAAAATTATTTTTTTACTATCTTCCAACTTAAGGTTCTGGAACCCAAGACAGTTCACATAATCAAAAAAACGATATACGCCCACAACAAAGAAACATACAATTGTTCTTTATATTTTGTGTATAGGTACGTGTGCGATCGCTGAACATTGTTAATTTGTAATATATAAACTGTGTATTCGTGAACTTAGATTTGTGCTGTAAGACACTGATAATTTGTCTTGAAAGCGAGTAAACGAGTACTGGACATCTGAAAGACAGCGCTGCTTAAATCAAGTACCTATATGGGTTGTCGATTTCCTTTCTTTCCTACATGTCCCGGTACAACTCCCGCCAGGTCCATCAAATGAAAAGGTCGATGTTGACCAAAGGTGTAAAGTATATTTTGACCTGTTGATTACGGATTTATGCATGACGGGGCAGTGGTCCAACCGCTCTGTCCAACTAGTTGGACCACGGGCCTTCATTAGGGGTCGTGGTCCAACTGTTTTTATAGTTGGACCAGGGCCCCCTAGTGAAGGCCCGTAGTCCAATTACCAAAAAATTGACTTATTTTTATCCAATAACGATAGTTTTCCAACTATAAATGTAGTTTAGAAACCTCAACTGCATTAAGCAGCTATAGATGTACCATTAGTCTCGGGCACGAAATCGACGTTTTCAACTCTCGAAATCCCGGCACTCTGCCTCTTTGAGTGGACTGTATACCTGAAAACGCTGGTTTGAAGTTCACTATTCACTTCGCCATCCCGCCTGTTTCTGCTCCGCTCTTCTTGACTGTTGGCCGCCGATTAAACTGCACGTTTTTTTTTTACGATTTAGGAGTCGCACCCACTAAAAAACCGCCTGAGGCATAATAAGGATGCGTGTCGTCAGCATGAAAGCTTTTACTACTTCATCGAAGCGACCAGGAGGCACGCTAGGGTGTCACCTGCGCGAAGATGTCGGCAATAGCTCCTACTTGTATAGCCGCGAGACGCCGCGCCGTTCCCAACCGCAGACAATGAAGCGCTGTCGCTGGTATAGCTGTACAGTGTACCACCTTAAGTACACCACGCCCCGCTATAGGAGTGCGGTCTGTGTGCCTCGCTTCGTCTCTTACATACAGACGAAGACGGGAGGGGTTAAGTAAAAATTTTAATAGTCTTTATTTACATAAACAATACATACAAAACAATATTCTTTTACAATATGTATACAATAGCCATACAAATACGAACAAAAGCGTCCAACAATTACGTAGCCAATAGTTATATGAGTAGAACCAAAGCTATAAAAAATTACGCAAACAATACGAACAAAAGCCTACAGATAAACACTTGCGAGTTATTATTCGGTACACGAGTACTAAGTAACGCCCGGCATTGCACTGATATCGCTTTAAAGTATGAAATTTTTTTTTAATGGATTATGCGGTGATTGGACCACGGGCCTTCACTAAGGGATCGTGGTTAGTGAAGACCCGTGGTCCAACTGGTTGGCCAGAGCAGTTGAACCACTGCCCCGAAATGGATTTATCATGGTAGGTATAGTTTTGGGAAATCTCTAAACGCGTCTACCCACTTATGCTTACAATATTCTACGACATAGTATTCAATATTTCCTTGGAGCCAAATTCAAAAAGCGCGCCTCGCCGCGTACGAGTGATGACTTCACCTTATAACAAGTTTTTAGTTTTTTTATTTCATTCTAAAATGGAACTGCACAGAATAATGTTTCTACACATTTGAAACTGTTCATATAAATCGTTAAATTGTTTGTCGCCGAGAAATCCTTTGGGTAGACAGGTAACAAGTCCGAAAATTGAAAAAAAAAATACCAAAAAGTTGGTCTGGTATTGGACAGGTTTGGAATGACTGGGACAGCTTTCTTAAAAATTGATTACCGCACGTCATTGTCGAGCGCCATTCATAGCAATATTTTTATAATATTATTATAACAGAAAATTTGAACGCTAGATTGATACGCATTGTGCGTATCATTACAGAATTTCAATGCCCCCTTTATGATTCACGTGGTGATAAGAGAAATAAACAATAAACGTTTCTACGAGTGGTTCGCAGGTTGTCTGGCTTCGTGTTCCGAAAGTGTGTAAAGAGTTTGAATTATTTATATGTATAGGTATGCAATTATGCCTAAATGTTGCATGATTCCGGGTTGTTTTTTCTTATCATTCATCTGTGCTTACCAAACTCAGTTTGAAACCTTAATTCGTATTGTTCTTCCAACTGCTCGAATATCCTCTTATACACAAGACGTAGGCGAGATTGGGTACGGTTTTAACAAGGTACGGTTGTAACAGCTCAAATATTTCGAAACTGTACGCGGTGCAGGAAGAGAGTCAAGAGGAAAAAGACGTGGCTTCTAGCCGGCCGGACACGCTCCCAGTAGGTATGCTCCCAGTGTTATATCACCATCCGAGCAAGGAGCACGTTTGCAAAGGGGCTTATTGTAGGTATTTTGTCAACCAAAAGTAAGTTTCTTTCACTTTTGTCATTGAAAATGACTATGATATCCATTTCACGGGAGACGCATTTTAGCCATAACTCCGAGGGTATGGAGTCTAGTCAAGGTTTTAAGGTTTTAAAAGATCAATAATTTAGTTGCACGTCGTATGACACCAAAATTTTGGAAATCGGTTTGGTAGTTTTTGAAAAAATTTGGAAAATGTAAAAAAATCAGGATTTTTTCGGATTTTTTTTTTACTAAATCCAAAATATTTCAAGAACGGGGACCGATATCGAAAATGAAAAAAAAAAAACAATATCTTGGCCATTAACGTAGCTACGGTTTGAGATCAAGTTTTTGGAAATCGGTTAGTAGGTAATTGTAAGAGAAATTATTTCCGAAATATGAGATTTTTTGGTCGATCGCTGGTGTTTGCGGATATAAGTTACTATATTTCAGTGATTATTCGTCGGATCGCTTCGAAGTGTTATACAAAAGGTTAGAGAGCATTGGTAGCTACAGTTTGAGACCAAAATTTTGGAAATTGGTTGGAAATCGAACAAGAAATTTGACATCACATGTTAGATTTTATGTACGATCGGGAACTTGTTATCATTACGGTCATCGCCTTTCCGCCTGTATTCGTTCGAATGTTTCATTATCGAGTTCAAAACGTTTAAAGATATCAGAGGCTGCAGTTTAAATCGTGGCGATGCCACGATTTCGTCAAAATAAAATAATCTGTGAAAATCGGATTTGAGTAGGTTCATTTTCAATGCAACCGATGGTTGCGGGGACTGCTAGATCTGTGAATTTTTTATATACGATGTAGCTTCAATTTTATTATGGTAACATTAGTAAATGGTCGTTAAACATAATTTGTGTTTTGAAGAATACTAAATGCCGATTCATTTTTGTATAGGTTACTCTATCAAACTCATTTATGTCTATGATTAAACTACAGCAACCGGTTAATTTAAAAAAGTGGGTGTGGGGACAGTTGTAACTTTTTTGTGGGGACGGTTGTAACATTATTAAAATTATATTTTATTCATTGCAGATGCCTAGAACCGCACTAGAAAACCTCCAAGATGTCACGAAACTCTCTCCCAGGGTTTAGGACGAGGGGAACAGTTAAAGGTTCAAAAAATTATTTTTTATCAACTTATAAGTAGGTATATTACAACAGACTATCAAATAAAAAAAATATATAAGCAGAAACAGATTAAAATAACACCGTATTACATAAATTCAGTTCAACAGGCTTAGTGGTTACAGCGGTTAATGACGTTCTAAATAGTTATCGACACGAAACACAGAGACAGGGTTAACGCAGAAATTACAGCACTTCCGGCTCGGATCACGGCTCAAGGTCACCAAAATAATGCAGCCGGATGACAGACGTAGAGCTGACTGGGCAGATAGCGTGGCCGACAGCAGCGACCAACCCAGTGGTCCTGCAGACCCTTCGGCTAGATCCGCAGAACATAATCTAGGAACACGGCAGAAAGACCCAGCAGTCCGTCCGACCTATTGACATAAGATAATTTTCTAAATTTTATTACAAAGGGGTTTACAAACAAAAATAAAATATAAAAATAGTATTTGGGAAATAACACCTCAAATTTTAATTTTTATAGATTTTCATGTTATTTTCATTAAATTGTAACGGGTAGACGACGATTTTACACGACTTTTTTGCGTTTATTCAGCATGGAACACATACTTTTTACAATACTATTTCAATAATAAGACAATTTTTTGTACATTTACATATGTACTATATGCATCGTACGTTTGATTTTTCTGTGATTGGTATTCGCAACCAGTTCGCTAAAAAAAAACCTGAAAAATCTATTGTTTCGTAGATAAAAAACGTATGTTTGAATTTATTTTTTACTTATTTATATTACGTTGTTATATATATTGTTATACATATATTATGTTATTATCTAAATTAAATATCATAGATTTACTAGATAAATAGGTGATGTATGACTATGCATTAAAAAAATATAGAATATATTAATGTTTTTATTTCCATCAGCGCTTTCCATTATAGCCTCTTGAAAAATTAGAAAATATGTATTTAGAGGAAAGGCGGAAGGAAGAAGAAACACCAATCATAATAATCACAGACCCTGGAATTCGCACTACGGCCTTTTATACAAGAAGCGGGCTCGCTACCACTCGGCTATCAGGACATTATTATTTAAGTTTACTACAAATTATTTTTATTAAAACCTATTCATATCACTGTGTGTAATAGGAGGAGAATTGCCGGACTTTGATTTTTTTTGCTATTACATACTTGGATAGGTACTAATAATACCTTTTTCAGAAACTGTCATAATATAACTGTAAAATAGAGGTTAAATAGTTTTGCTGTACAGATTGTAGCTCTATAAACTAAACCTACCTACCTACTTCGAGGGATATGAGAAGAGGAATGAGATGAGGATATTCTTGGTTTGGCCTGGCTTGGTTTTACGAAATTGGACTGTAACATGTGTTATTCTTTAATTTCTCTGCTGTGTGTGTTATTCTATGATTTCTCTGCTATTTAAAGAATAACACATATTGTGAATGAAACAAGTAAAGCTCAGTCTCACTCAGTCATTTATTTTAATACTTGTTATAATAGTTTGTTGTTTTTGTAAACATTACCATTATTTTAATTGTTATTATCCGGTAAGTACCCATTTAAAGTATCTGCATAAGTTGACTCCGACTACATTAACTATGTGTCGGCCATTAATGCTGTTTTCAATAAAGTAAAATACTAATGCAATTTTTTAGTTTAAGTTTCTTTAGTCAGACCATGTTTTGAAAACGGTTTTTTTTGTAAATATTTACTTTATTTTACAAGTTTTAGTGGTCAGTAACTGTTAGCTTATTTGTGTTTAGTATGGGTATAGGCTTTCTAAGCGCGCCGGCTGCATCACCAGGACCTGATCATCAGATTATTGAATTCTTGTCAGAATTACATACGTGTGCATGATTTCAATTTCCTTAAGTTTAAAAGCAAATGGTTCAAATTTGGCTTCCAAGATTTGTTGGCGTAGTTAGTTACAAGTAAAGTTAAACAAATGCTCCGTAAAGGTTGAAAGGTTCCCTATCACCATACAAAATAAAAAAAACACCTTTCTTGTATGATTTAATTTTTACCCTTATTTTATTTTCATTATTTTTTTGTTATAACGACCAAAGTAGTACATACTCCATAAAAAGTTAAAGTGTAGTACGCAATGATCTGACAACCACCAATCACTAAAAATGTCGATAAAAATACGTTTTTATGTAAAGTATAAATTTTTATGTAAGAGTATTTCCAGGTCATAATAATAACCTAAGGCCTATCAAAAAAATATTGTTTTAAAACGTGTCGACATGAACGTTTCATAAAAATCGACTACTGACCCCTCGTCTCTAGTAAAGACACCAAAATTTTTATGACGATATTTTCTATGTGAATATTTCCTTACAACACATAAAACCTGCTTGTTTGTTAACATCAGTTAGAAAACGGGGAATTCACATATGATCGGAAGACGCGCAAAAGGGCACCCCGAAATAGATGTGGCATGCATGTTCATTTGGACAAAATGATAAATAAATCTTATTCCAATTTTTCTCATTTACGACCTGGTTTTAGTGTAGCAGACAGCCACAAACGTTCAACGCTTTTCTGCCTTTCAAACAGATTGCGTTATATTAAACTTTACTAAAAATTAACACGCTGGGAATGTCCTCTATTTAAATACTTATTGACATTTCGTATATTCGCGAATTTTGTTTAAGGTTTCTTGTTTCGCGCATTAAGTTTTCAGCCATTTTACGTAATCAACTTCCGTTGCTGTTTTCCTGGCAAACATCTTCTAAAACGTTCCCACTTATAAAATTAAATAAACACATAGCGTCGTTAATAAGCAACGTGAACATAGCCTGTGGAAACTATTAATGCTTAAGGACGCAGGCGCGAAAGATGTCGCCCGAATCTGCTGTCAGTTAGGGCGGGCGGAATTGAGAGGGCGAGCGCTCGACTGGATCGATCAGTCGCTATTGCATCGCGGGTATAGCAGCCACCATGCAACCTCCCCCGCGAAAGGTATGTCTATAACCGCGATCTACATAAATAGCATGTATATTAACTATTATATTGCTGTGTTTAAAAAATTAAAAAACAATCCGTAAATAAATAAATAGTACTTTGATATATATGTAATAAAATGTTTTGACATTAAATCCGCTTAGCGTAACATGAGGGAGCGTGACCGTCAAACTAATATGCGGTATTTCACACTACAATATCATTATAAAATGAACTGTAGAAAATATATATGTGATCAATCAATTGTAATTTCTAGTGACTTAGTGTAAGTGTCGTATGATACAGAATTTGGTGTTATTGAGTGACCCGTCGAATGCTAGGTAATCGATACCCATGTTGGCACACGCACGCACGCACGCACGGGTTTTAGTAAACCTTAAAAGTCCTGATTATTATATACTTTTGATACGTTGAAGTATCTACATATTCTATTTCCTATGTACAAAGTAGCAGTAATTTTTAAATTCTGGCCAACATAATCTAAAATAAGCTTCGCGTAAATTGTTTAAAATCCTTATTACTTAAAAAACCACTTTTTTGGCCTGAATGAGTTGTATTTGTAGAAAAATATTTCGCGATGTATCTAGTAAAAAACTCAGGACAGTATTTGGATCTGCAACTGTACGTAATGAATTTTCTGATAACATGTTTTTATTGTAATATAATATCACATAATTGATATATTATGAATAATGTTTACAGAAATGCAAATAAAATGTCAATGAATAAATGTTTAAAACCGTTCAAATTTTATAAGTTTTTATTATAAAGATGAAAAATACTTTAATTTTACGAAACGATTTAAATTTATAAGGAAATACATTATAGCATAGCATAGCTTGAAATACTCGTACGACAGTTGATTTAATTGTTATCTTAATGATTTTGATTTTTTATTTACTTCACGTCAGCATAAGCATAAATTAAAATAGGTAGCTGAACCAAAATGTCATTTGTCATCAATTGTGTCATTTTCAGTAAATAATAATAACCATGAAAGTGAATGTATATTTAATATTGATCTGTTGATCTATCGGCAATGTATGTATATATACTGAACATTTTAGAGAAAGTAACATTTTGGCAATCCCTTGTTAGTACATTTATGAAAATATAATTTACGTACATAAAAGCTTAAATGCTTTCTCTAGGGTGGATGAAGGCCACAACTTAAAGTTTACACAACTTAAATCTTACAAGACATAAGCATATGTTATCAGTTCCCAGGTTCAGACTTTCAAAGCTTGAAAATTCTTACATTGGAAATTGTGTCCGTTTTAATGATATTCCAATAGAAATGTTAGATTTGAGTTCTAATCAATTTATAAAACTAGTTAAAATCTAACTCATGAAAAAGCTTACTAGCTTACGTATTAGCGAGTATTTCTGATTATTCTGATAGTTCTGATTGCCGGTTCTTCTCTTTCTAGTTTTCGAACTGGTACCTAATCGATTAATTTTGACTTTCAATAAGTGTGTGTACACATCTTATATTGAATTATTTTTTTTTGATTTGTTTTGATTTATTTTTAAACGTTGTGTTATGTGTATTGTTTGCATCGTTTAAAAGCCAAGACCATAGTAGTTTTAGAACTATTTGTTGTGTTTGTTTCCTAAATAAATAAAAAATCAAATAAACAAATAAATGTTTGCCCGTCGGTCTATTTGCTGTGCACCACACGGTGGATACACACCTTTAAGTAGATAGATACAAGAAGATCCCGGGATTTTATCCCAGCTAGGTATATACGCTATTGTTTATTCTGATCCAAATTACCCATTTAATATACAACTAATCTAGCTTCGAAATTACGGCGAGGTGTATGCCTCACGAAATCAGCCTGGGACGATTCCTAAGTAAGTCCAAGTAACCCTTACAAAAAGTTTGAAGACTGATATAGATAAGGGTATAATAACATTGAAAGAGGATTGTAGTGTATGAAGAAAATGAAGCTATGAATAAATATTTCGAAAAAAAAGTAAAACTAAAAAACGCCCGAGTGCGTTAAAATTATTAACTGAAAAGATGAAAACAAATTTTACAATCGCTTGAACAATGTAGAATCAATTTTTTCTTAAATATTATAAATTATTGCAGGTAGGGACAAACCAATAATCAAAATATGTTTTGTGATAGTTTTAAAATGAAAATCTATTTTCATTTTTACTACAACTAGGTATTTTTGTAATTTTTATGTACTACCCAATGTGAAAGTAATAAAAATAAAATAAATCCAAATTGTTTTTTGATATTCTTAACTTTCTTAGATTTTTAAACTAAGAGTTTATATTCTTGAAGCCTGATTTCCGAAAAACACAAGTGTTTAATTTCATTGGCATGTTGTAATAATTACCGTTACATGGCTGCAACGCGCATCTCCATAGTTGCAGATGCTGCGCTAAGTTTTGTGACGAATCGTCACAGTCTTTATGATATTATAAAAGAGCATTGTTCACCCAAGTAAGAATTTTCGATGTGCGCAACAAGGTTATATCCGGAATTCCGCTCGCTCCTATCCTGTTTTGTCCCCAATGTGATTGAGTGTGAATCAACCGAACATCCTGGCCATAATGTACTTACTGTATTCATGTTAAACGTACTTTTTTGTAGTTCGTGTCAAAATGTTAGCATAAAAGCGTATATACTTTAGCTTTTAGCGCGATACATATCTCTATATTAATAAAATTGAAGTGTCTGTCTGTCTGTCTGTTCCGGGTAATCTCCGAAACGGCTGAACCGATTTCAATGAAACTTTGCAAACGTGCAGAGGGCATTACCACGAATGACTTAGGCTACTTTTTGTCTGTCTGTCTGTCCATCAGTCTGTTTGAGCTGATCTCAGAAACGGCTCAACCGATTTCAATGAAACTTTGCAAATGTGCAGAGGGCATTATCGGGGGTGACATAGGCTACTTTTTGTCTGTCTGTCTTTTTGTATGTTCGAGTTAAACTTTTAAAAAAATTAATGAAACTATGCAGACATTAAAATAGGTTGTCAAAAGTGATATAGGTAACTTTTGGCCCGTGTGGTTGTCTGTGTGTCTTTTTATTTCGGCTGATCTCCAAAACGACTAAACTATTTCTATGAATCTTCGCAGATATATAAAAGAGGTTATCAGGAATGACATAAGTTGGTTTTTGTCTGTGTGTTTGTCTGTCTGTTTGTTGATACGGCTGATCTGATTTTACTCAAATTTTGCAAACATAAAGAGGGCGTTGTCGGGAGTGAAAAACAATTTTTCATATACATATGAAAAATCGTAGTGTCTGTTAGTCTGTCTGTCTGTTCCGGTTAATCTCCAAAACGGTTGACTGATTTTGGGACCTACTTGTGGGATAGCTATTCTTCATGCTAAAATGGTTAAATGGATATTTAAGAAATTAGGTATAGAGATTTCTCAGGTGGTTAAGTTTCAGAATGTTTTAGAAAGTGTTACAATGTTCTGGAACGTCGCGTTTCTTTAACTGTCCCAGTACAACTGTGTTAGTCAACGCGAGCGAAGCCCGCGGGCGAAAAGCTAGTTTATACATATATTTGATACCCATATTGTCATAATAATTTAAAAGCTCGTCTTAATGACCTAGCACTGTTATCAATAGAAAAACAATTCTTAAAACAAGTTATTAACGATTTCTCTAATTTTTACGACAAAATGTTAAATGACTGAAATGAATTTGAAATTTAAATTATCTTTAAAAAATATTTTAGGTATTCACACAGACGATATGTTACTTGCGTATTGCTACCTACATAGCTGACTTCTGGTGAGGATAGTGTTGGTGATGTTTTCTTTCGACTGAGAGACGTGTTCTTTGTTATTTTGTCTACCTACTCGTATTAGGTACCTATATTTATTAAGTAGTCAGATAGACATAAATTTTTTTACGGTTGCATAACATTTCATTTTGTACATTTCATTACATCATAAAATGTAAAAAATTAGTATAGGTAAGTTTTTTAAAATTTTTTATACAACCATATATTAAAGGAAAAAATTACCATCACTGTTTAATGTTGCTTCACTACAAAATACCTTCCAAAGTCGCCACTGCCTAAATGTTAGTAACATAATATAACAGTCAAAATTAAAACAAACTACAAATCAACATCAAATTGTAAAAATTAGTCATACACAAGATGTCGATACTATATTTTATATCCACCATACATGGAATAGCTATCCGAGAAAAAACACAAGTCACAAAAGTCACAATTTTCACAAAATTTAGTAAGTGATGCTATTCTTTTCATGGACCCATGCCCTCTCCCAAGCGACCAGTTCACACTATATGAAGGCGGCAACAGCGACCAATTAAAGGACAATTAAAACTTTTTTGATATCATCTATATCATTTCATTTTTGTTTTTTGTTTTTATACTGTATCGCAATTTGTTTATCTTTTATTTTTATTTTCTCTTTTTTGTTTGTTACTTTTTGCAGCTGAATAGGATGAAAGAGACTGAACCTCACAACAAAGGGAATCTTAGTGTAGGGGCCTGGGCCATCTCTGTTTGTGTTGTAATGTTTTTGTACAATAAAACATTTTTATTTTATTTATTTTATTTTATCGCCAGGATAGTGTAATACACCAATTACTTTTAAAACTTAGATTTAACTGATTTGCATTCAATCTTGTCGTTCTGTACTGAATGCAGATATAGGAGAAATAATAAGATAAACAAATTGTTTTCTATTTTCATTTACAAAATGTAATATTTATATTACCAATTCGCATCAAAACGATATAGTTTGAAACAAAAAAATATAGTTTTTATGATTTTAACATTGAAAATGTTTTTTCAAACATTAAATTATAGGCTCCATTTCACGTAATAAGGGGCTGGTTCGAAATCATCGAAGGTTGGCTAGGTGCAGGGATATATTAGGTGTCAAAAAGTGCGTATGGACTAAGATTCTTTGAAATCGGACTAAATAGACTTTTTGAAAATTTGAAGAATATCCAATATTTGGGTGAAAAAATCTGACAATTTTTACTTCCGACTTCATATTTCAGAACTGGGAGTAGATAAGAAGAAAGATAAAAAATGCTTTACCACCTGCTAGAATCCCTATATACTTACATTTTCAATGTACCCGGTAGTTGCGGAAAGCGCATAATCTGTGAATTTTGCTAGTAAGTCTAATTTCAAGGCAATACTCCTCTCCTCTTTTTTTTTTATTCACAGTCGTCATTTTTTAATATTTACCCTATCTCACAACACTTAAGTTAAAATCTGTCAAGCCTAGGCACAAAGCGTGTTACAGAAAAAAATTTCACAGATTTCGCGCTTCCCGCGACTATCGCGTATACATTGAAAATTGCAACTAGGGATTCTAGCATGTGTTAAAAAGCATTTTTGATTTTTCTTCAGAGAACACAACGTAACTGACTTGACACTAACTTTATAAACTATATGCCGCACATTAATACTCTCTTCTTTAACTAATAAAAAAAATCACTTATAATAATAATACCTGGGACATCCCACACAGCGCCAGCTTATCCATCATATTAGTTTCAGATAGTAGGTATATAGGCAAAGTTTTGAAGTCAGCTCTTGTTTTTTTTCCAAAAATGTAATTTATATTATAGATACAATGTTTATTGCGGAGATTCAATCCCGCACTGAGAGAAAAAAACGGCTCTCGACGGTGAATAATTACCGCCGAGTTCAAAGGGAAAATCCCGTCCGTAGATCTCTGCACTTGGAGCGCTAAATAGGATTTGGCGGTTGGAACTGCCGAAGGAATTTCATCTATCTATTTAATCTAATCTAATCCACACAGATTTCGATCGAAAATCTACCGGTTTGGGTTTGCGATTCTCTGCAATGGTCACACCAAAGACAATCAAATCGAACTTGTCAAAACTTGCGTCAGCAAGGTTTGCGACGGATAGCTTAAAGCCATAGAATAGTCATCACTCTGCACATTTACCGCCGGACCGGACTCGTCGGTGACTTTTTGCAGTGGAATTGCTGCCTAATAATCTGCGGTAAACGTATAGAACACGACGGTTATAGTCCGTCGAATTATATGGTTAATTTACATTGAACCGGCCCATAGAGTTATTCGGAGGTTGTTCCGTAGAGTTCTATGACTGATATGCATAGAATTATTCGGTTTGACCGCCTAAAAACCGTTCTATGGTAATTTTTTTTTATTCAACGGAATTTTTTATTCTCAGTGCGTTGAATGAACTTATCGATGTATGCCTCAAAAATACAATTACTTGGCAGGTGCTTGACAAGCAGGCTTTGACAGGTGAATTTTCTTTTTTTTTTAAATGAAAAATAAGTTTCTTTTAGTACATTAAATGCCAGTTAGTAAATACGTATTTTATTATTTTTATCCCAAAACGTATTAATATCGAATTAACAAAAGTATTGTAATATTTTAGATATCTAATACCAAGAGCAAAAGCGTAACTTTCACCTAGTTGAACCATATCTAAATGGAACGAACACGCCGAATGCAAATCTTGCGGAATTTAATAAAGAATATATGAACGTAGAAACTTATATGACTATAAATGGTTGTATCTTGAAGTTTAACTATTTTCAGTTAAGGTTTTGAATGAAACTTCAAATTTTTTCTATCAGCATTGCTTTTGAACTTTTGCGAAGGTCTTGTCGAAATCCCTTTACGAGGTCACAAGCCGGCGTGTCTTAGGTTATATGGGTCAAACAATTACGTTTTAAAATTAATTTATATGCAGCGCCTCAATTGGTTTGCTTGGGTGTGTCACGCCCTTTCTTTATTTCTTAAGGTTTACATATACGTGTATACTACAACCCGTATTCACAGGTTAGGTTGGATATGTGACGTTAGAAGAGACAACAGAATTGCGATTCCAATCGGGAACAGGACAGTAATCACAGTATCACAATCAGGTGTAATAAGTAAGGGCAGTTAGCCATTTTTTAGGTCACGAATTCACAGTCCAGTTGATAAAGGTCCATTCGAGATATTTCAAATTACTCGAACGCTCATAACTGATTCATTTAGGGTGTACTCGTAATATACCTATACTAGCGATCGCCCACAGCTTCGCTTGCGTAGACGACGCATTCTGGTTACACCCATTCAAACTTTCAATCTTCATTCCCCCCACTCTTTTAAGAAAACCGACACTCACATACTTTTTACCTCCCGCTTCCCGCTCTTAAAATGTGGAAATCCAAAAACCCTGAAACACATATTTATTTATGCTACAATTTTAATTTTTCTAACTTTAATGAACAAAGACTCATACAAAGCCTTCATCCTTCCCCCTTTAAATTTAAAATTTCTGAATAATCCTTTCTTAAAGATTAATACTCACGTAATAAAATCTCTGTTTTAAATTTCAGCTTCCTAGACTTAGTAGTTTCGGCTTTATCTACGTTGATATATCAGTGAGAACAAACGACAGACAGACACAAAAAGTTTCATTAAAATCTGTTTAACCGTTATAGAAATAAGCTCGAATAGACAGATAGATGTACAGACAGACAGACAGACAGACAAAGAGTAGCTTATGTCACTCTTGACAACCATCTTTCAAGTCTGCAAAGTTTCATTAACATCTGTTCAGACGTTTTGGAGATTAGCTCGAATGGACCCATAGAAGTACAGACATACAGACGGACAAAAAGTAACGTATGCCACTTTTGACCACCTCTTTTTCATACCTGTGAAATTTCATTAAAATCGGTTTAGCCGTTTAGGAGATTAGCTCGAATAGACAGATGGACGTACATACAGACACACAAAAAGTAGTGTATGTCACTTTTGACCACTTCCTCTCCATATCTGTCTGTGAAGTTTCATTAAAATCAGTTTAGCCGTTTTGGATATTTGCTCGAATAGACAGACAGACAGATAGTATGATTATATATATATATATACATACTATCTGTCTGTCTGTCTATTCGAGCAAATATATATAAATATATATGTACATATATATATATATATAGCCGTCCTCAAAAAATGGACTATCCAACACAAAAAGAATTTTTCAATTCAAACCAGTACTTCTTGAGATTTGCGCATTCAAACAAACAAACTCTTCAGCTTTAAAATATTATAGTACAGATGCCACCGTAAGATTGTAAAAATCGTTAGTTCATGATCAGTAAAGTGAGATTGTAAAGTTCTTACTAGCTGATTTTAAGAAAATCATAATTTCTTGAGGCTATATAAAAAAAATCGGCCAAGTGCGAATCGGACTCGCACACGAAGGGTTCCGTACCACCATACAATATTAAAAAAAAACGAGCGTGACGTTAATCAAACTTAACCATTAATCGTTATTATAATGTAATTTAAGAATTATCGTATAAATAAAATCCATTTTTATTTAGTTAGTTATCTAGAAGGCGCTCGATCCTTTCTGGCTAATCCGAAAAGTAATAACATGAGTGCACTGTAAGTTAAGTTAAGAAACAATTTTTATTACTTATTTTATTACAGTGAACCTTTGACTTCTAGTATCGATTGTGAAAAGAATAAGCCCTGCAAAGGAATTCAAATAACACGCTATCTGTCATTGTCTATGGAATTTTTACAATATTTTTACTCATAAAAGTACATTTTCTAAATTAATCTATTACTCGTTAAATAATACAGTCTAGTTAGCTGTGATAGTTTTCCTTTTAACTACGTTATATATACTCCGATCATAAATTTTTTCCTCATATCCAAAAACAACCGTACTTCAGTTACATGTATGGCGACTTATCCCAAATAATTTTTTTTTTCTTAATTTCACTACGTCATTGTATAGCAGTTCATAGATTACAGCTACCTTCCAAATTTCATTTATATATTGCCAATAATTTTCGAGAAAAACCCCAAGCAGACAGACAGACAGACAGACAGACGGACGGACGAACATGGCGAAACTATAAGCGTTCCTTTTTTGGCTATTATTTGCCTACGGAACCCTAAAAATTAAAAAATGTAACGAGATAGTTGTTGTGCGTGCGCAATCAGTTGCATTATGTGAGGTCTAAGTCTTATTTCCTTCACTTAAAAGTCGCCATGCAATATGATATGATTTTGAGGTTCGACATCTGTCAGGCGTATAATTTTGTCACAACAAAATTCCGAATAGTGTTCATCATTTCTATCAATATTCTTATAATGACCGGCCATGATAAAAAACAATTTACAAATTTCGCGCTTCTCGCAACTATCAGAGGACATTGAAAATCACAAAAACATAAAAAAACCTATATAAAAAAAAACATTTTTGTCAAACAATTGTATCAGTTTAAAAAAAAAGTTAATGACAAATTTTGGAAAATTTAGTACCATATGATGTCCCGCGAGCTGCTTCATATTTTTATGTTATTGCCTTTCGTCCACCTTCATAACTTTCTAAAATATAGCTGAATCTCACTCTCCGGGGTAACTGATCTGTTAATCAAACAATGAAAAGGGCACCTGCCCAGTCCACAGTTTTCGACCGATTACAAAATTTATTTTTTAAAACGAAAATTTCGTCTTTTTTCACCAATTTCGATTTTCCAAAAAAATGTTACGCACGAATTTTAGTAATACTCTGTATTATAGCATGCCCTATGAACCTCAACATCTTTTGACATCAATGCCTTTTGTCTACCATAATAAATTTCGTAAATATAGCCGATTTACACTCTCCCACGAAAACGACTTGTTAAAAATTTTCCATGTTAAAAAGCAGTCTCGTGGGTGCTGGAATCTTTATTATTTTATATTTTTCTCTATCTTCACACAATAAAAAAAGGGGACATAATACTCATATGTCTCTTTTTTTTAATAACTAATCTATGCACAACCCTTAGACAGATCAGAATGAAACAAATCAAGTCTGACCATGGAGTACATATGAAGTCTGACAAACAATATTTCCAAGATATTTTCGAAAATTATTACAATAATCTTTCATTGTAGATTATTTTTTCTCCATTTATAAGGTCTTATTGAAAGACAACTCGAAGTCCATTAAATTAACCTGAAAATGTTCGAACGTCTTGATATTTTCATAGACATAATTTGCAATTTCATATTATTCTCGGTAACTTTACAGTAAAGCGCATAAATAATAAATACGTAATTTATTTTAGAAATAATTTAAGTCAGTTTTATTTCATAATTGCAAACTATAATATTTTTTAAATTTTAAAGACAACGAAGATTTTCATATTTAAAATAAACACTACACTTTCTATGGTATTTGCCTTATAAACTTTTAATTTACAGCCATTGCATATATTTTCATTTATACGAAGTATTTATTAAATAAATAATAAATAAAGTGTAAATAAATTACAAACTACTAGCCATGATTATATAAAAAAAAAATATTTTCAGTTATTTAAAACTATAATACAGAAAGTGTGCTGCAGAGTAATTTTTTCCATATAAGTTTCCTTTTCTTTGAATTATAACTGAATTATTAAATACGTAATAAATAGTAGTAGAAATTCACTTTATAGATTAAGAATGGGATTAATTTGTATTAATCGTAAAAATATAATAAAAATTTCATTTTCACAGAGTAATTATACGAAATTCTTGAAGAATCTTCACACCGAACAGATTGCTAAACTACACGCGAAGAATCAACATGAATGTGAACTCCTAGAGGACCTGCGGAGTTATACGATAAAACGTTCAGCAATAGAAAAATCTTATTCGGAGGTATGTATCCGTCTTCACAGTTTTTTTTTTAATATTCAAATGCGTACTATTGTTGTTCTCATATCTTTTGAAGTAAAAACACCAGCACTATCTATATAAACAGTTTTAACATTTAGACCAGTAAATATATGTTTCCAAGTAAATACTTTGGTTCATTCACATGTGTCAGTTAATTATTCTAGGGATAATATTTTATAACAATTACGGTCTGATTTAAGTATTTAGGACTTTTACTAATAAATGAACGAGAAAAAGCTCATAGTTAAATTTTTTTACTGTAGTGTTTCATGCAACATATAATAGGCAATTTCTTTTGCAAATCCAGTCAATGAACATTGAAAATGGTAGGATTAATTTCTCAGACAACAGTTTCTCAAAAAATAGAGGTAGTTTTAGTTCTTCTGCTCTAAATGCTTAAAACAACTCCAAGAATTTTAAGTATAAGAAAATTAATCAATTACTTTACAAATAAAAACTTTTTTCAATATTTTGTAACTAGGTACTCCGTAATAATGCTAGACTTAGTGGGGTTTATGGGTCAATCGTTGTAAAAAGATAACTAATACGAATTAAAAAAAAAGGTAGAGAACATATGTCACCAGAGTCGGGAAAAAGGCCCGAGAGCTGCGCTCAGGTCGGTCGTCACTTGGAATAGGGTTGTTATCCGGTTGCAACATCGAGAACTTCTTTTTATTGTTATCCAGAATGGATTCGGATCTAAAGATAGGTATAGATAAGATCAATTTGTTTTCATTTAGGGAGGTAGATTTCTGTTAATTAATGGCAGAATGCGAAGTAACCTCACCAAGAGGAATATCATTTCAAAATCTATTGTTATTACAATTAGAAACCGATTATAACATAATTCTTACGCAAACCTAAACTAAACAAAATTTATTTTAATTATATTTAATAAATAAATTTAAATTTTTTATTGACATCATTGTTCCGCCAAAGTTTTGTTTTTATTTATGAAATTGATTTAAACTGTTTAAACATTATTCTATTTTCTTTTAGGTAAAATTATGAATCCTCCAATATTTCATATTATTTTAAAATATATTTCAATATTTTAAATTACGAAACTTTTCGCCGTCGCCTGACGTTAGTTCCGTCAATTTTATTTAAAATACGTAAACATTTGCACTGTAAAAATTGCCGTATGCTTTACTGAACGTCCACCGTCCAGTGAACTCCGTTTCGTAACAGTATGTATACGAATTGGACGACGGCGACGACGGTAATTGAGTTTCGAATTGAATTTGCGGCTCCGGCTGCCTTCGGTAACTTTGTTGAAATGAGCACTAGTGAAACCTTATATGGTACTGGCGTTTGCCCACGGCTCCGCTCGAGTGCACGTAATATGTTACATATTATTGTGTCACCACCCCTATAAATTATTTTATCCAGTTCTAACACTTCTAGTGACAAAATTTCATATTTTTTTAAATTTTAGTAATGTAAGAATAGAACATTTTAGTTATAGCATATTATACGACTTACCAACTTTCCATAGTGTCCGTGGAATTCCAAGTCGTATTTATAGCTTAGAGAAAATAATAATTAATAAAATAAAACAATATTACTAATATAAATGAACTGAAATATCTTGTTATCTTTGTACGATTGTTTTTTAAATATATTTGAAGACCTCCAACCTCTAGGTGCTTCATGTAGGTATTTAATTAAGAAACAAGTTATAAGTCCATAATCTAGTTTGCGATGCGTTTTATTTTTGTATTGAACAAATTTGTAGTTGTCGATATAAAACCAGTAGTGTAAAATTGGGGAGTCTGGCTCACATTTTGTATGGTATATAATTGGGGAGTCTGGCTCACTTTTTCGTTATTTGCTGAAAACCGTGGTCCGTTTTAAAAGTCTCGCTTCGCTCTCACGGACCATGGTTTTCAGCAAATAACGAAAAAGTGAGCCAGACTCCCCAATTATATACCATACAAAATGTGAGCCAGACTCCCCAATTATATACTACAAAAACCGTGGTCCGTTTTTAAAGTCTCGCTTCGCTCTCACGGACAACGGTTTTTCTGCAAATGCTAAATGAACCAGAGTTCTCAATAATTTTTCTCGGAAAACACGATCTCTCATTTTGAGGTGAAAGAAATTTTATAAAACACTCACCGTTACGACAACCGATAACTTTAAACACATGACAAATTTCAACACCAACAAAATTTTTACTCTTAAATATTTTACTATAAGTCACAACACGACAACACGAGTTGATTGCAGGACGTCGATTTACTAAATGGTAAATCAAGTATGTCCCTACTCTACACCTAATCCCAATTAAAAAACCGGATAAGTCCGTTTAGCATATATTATTGAATTTTACTTAATAAGTAGATGAAAAGAAATATACTTCTCACTAGAACTATAATAATTTTTTTATAACAACTTTGTCACCTAAGATTAAATTATTTAAAAACTTATGCATTAATGATTACGCTGTTTTTTTTTTTATTCGATTGTATTTATTTCATTAGAACTACAATAATTTTTTACAACCTTTTTTCTCGTATAAATTGCTTAATTAATTAAAACTATAAAATGTTTTCTTACTTAATATTATTGCTGTAATATCGTATTCAATTTAACTTTAAAAAAATATTTTGAAATACAGATTTAGACCCTTTCGGAAACAGAATACTTACACACTTCCATTAAAAGTAATAAGGACTTTTGTTCCAAATTATGAATGAATTATTGTTTTGACAAAGACACGTGTATGGTACAGTTAACAATACGTTTTATCAGCGTTTGAGAAGTTACAATTTTATTATTTAAAAGAGTCTATTTATGAAATAATATAATAAACTTTAATAGAATAAACATAAATGACGATCAAGTAATTGTTCACGACTTTATTAATAAATACTAACTGACTGAAAAAAAAAAGCTGATGACATATTTTGCAAATTTACAAAAAAAATTAAAATATTATAAAATATTTGTATGTATAGAAACTTAAAAAGTTTTTTTTTTTGATGTTGTGTAATGATTAAATAATTTAAATTAAAAAATATTTTTTATATTTCTCGTTGACTGTATACATCTAACATAAATGTTAAGAATGTTTCATTGTTTTAACTATGACACGTGTAAGTTTTTCGTATCTTTAACCCTGAACGAACAAAAATGCTTTGTACATGCAAAGTGCTAAAAATGGCTTTAGGAAATAAGTTTCTCATGTTTTATGATTTTCAAGTCTCGACTTGCGTTTATAAAACGGAACTGGGTTACGATAATTTTTTTCTATCATGTTTTTATAGTTTTGTTTTTAAACCTTGAAGACAGTTCACACGTGTATCGAAGCGTATATAAACCATACTCCAAGCTTATTCGACACCAGTCTACGATAGGCGAAGTTCCTAGTAGTAACAAAAATACAAAGTGTTCTTGCAAAAACCAAGCACCAAGTAATACTTCAGTGGTACCATGGCTGAAATGTGAGTATAAAAATGTAGGTATATTACATTATTTTCAAACTTTTATAAATATTCATTATATTTTTTATAAAATAATCAATTGTTATTTCATGTTTTTTATAGCATTAATTTTTTACTGATTATACTACGTTGAAAATTGTGTTTAAAAATTTGATTACGATATTAACATTCTATATAAATTATGGTTGTGATTTTTACGTAGGTGAAAGCATGCATGATTATAATAGAAGCGCAAAAATATGTGTGTTTTTTTTTTCTTTTATAAATACACATTATATTTTTATGAAAATGCTCATTTGTTACTTTATGTTTTACGTTAATTTGAACTGATTATATTACATCGATTATTGTGTTAAATTAATTACGATATTAGATTTTCTATAAAAACTACGACTTTGATTTTTAGGTAAAAGTCTCCACGATTGTAATAGATATTTCATGTTTTTATAGCACTAATTTTTTACTGATTATACTACGTTGAAAATTGTGTTTAAAATTTGATTGCGATATTAACATTCTATATAAATTACGGTTTTGATTTTACGTAGGTAAAAGCATGCATGATTATAATAGAAGTGGAAAAATATGTGTTTTTTTTTTTCTTTTATAAATACACATTATATTTTTATGAAAATGCTCATTTGTTATTTTGTGTTTTACGTTAATTTTAACTGATTACATTACATCGATTATTGTGTTAAATTAATTTTCTATAAAAACTACGACTTCGATTTTTAGGTAAAAGCCTCTACGATTGTAATAGAACTGGGAAAAAAAATTGTATATTGCGTAATTATTTTAAGTGGTCTTGTTTTTTATTTGTTATAGAAACCTTCCAACTATATTCGATTCTGATGAGGGTTTATCGTCGATATCACCTAGTACATCTAAAAATTTAAAACGCAAATCATCTAAGAAATGTTCAAAGAAAACACGCACCGATTTCATGAAGGATCTTTTCGGAGACGAAAGTGATACTGAAATATGTGTGAAGAAAACTGAATTATCGGGTATTTTATGGAAGCGAGTTGCTAATGGAATGACAAAACAGACTGAAAACAATGCGAATGGGGAATTCTTTTTGGAATTAAAACTTTACTATACGTCCGAAATCGAGAAATTACCAGATGATACTCGTTGGAAATTCGCTTTGATAAATACGAAAATTAAATTACAAAGAGAGTCTGATGACTTTAAATATTTGCAACGTCTTTTATTGAACATAAAAGAGAAATTTGCAAAATCTGAAGCACAATTTATTCCTGAAAAGAAAAAGTAAAATATTATTTTCTTAAACTTACCGATTTAAATAACGTGTTATTTTCATACTTTATGTATTTCGTGTAATAGAATATAAGCCTACATTGTAATCAGTGTATTTTTTAATTAAAGGTAAAAATTAGATTTTCTCTGAATTATCGGGTATTTTATGGAAGCGAGTTGCTAATGGAATGACAAAACAGACTGAAAACAATGCGAATGGAGAATTCTTTTTGGAATTAAAACTTTACTATACGTCCGAAATCGAGAAATTACCAGATGATACTCGTTGGAAATTCGCTTTGATAAATACGAAAATTAAATTACAAAGAGAGTCTGATGACTTTAAATATTTGCAACGTTTTTATTGAACATAAAAGAGAAATTTGCAAAATCTGAAGCACAATTTATTCCTGAAAAGAAAAAGTAAAATATTATTTTCTTAAACTTACTGATTTAAATAACGTGTTATTTTCATACTTTATGTATTTCGTGTAATAGAATATAAGCCTACATTGTAATCAGTGTATTTTTTAATTAAAGATAAAAATTAGATTTTCTAGGTTTAAGTATAAATTAACAAGCAATGCTTACAAAGTAAATAGTAGATAACTTGGTTTACATATGGTATTGTATTACCTATTTTTTTTTTACTTTGGATGCAATCTGATAAAACTACATATTTTGATTTTATTATTGTGCACTACGATATTTTATTAATATGACGAATAAAATATATTGTAATATTTGTGGTATAAATGTTACAAAGAAAATATACTATGCTCATCTTAGAACAAACTTACATAAAAAAAATTGTTTGTTACAAAGCCACATTGATAATGTACGGCTTATAAATTCGGCATTTAAAAACAGACTACTTTCTTTTAGAATAGATGGTATTCATGATAGGTATTTACTTCCAGAAGATTTTTTAAATGATGTACGAGTTTCGGTGAATAAGTTAATTAAATATATTCTTCATCAACATAATAGCTGTAAAATAAATTTTGAATTGTTTTGTTATTATTCTTTACCACACCAAATAAAGACCGAGTTGAAATCATTTACAGTGAAGTATAAGAAATTTTATCACAATACTGATATCAATGAATATTATAACCATGTTAAAGCTACACTCATTCGGAAATGTAGCGAATTTCAATTAAAAGATTCGGGTTGGTTTATTTCCAGTGTATCTCATCTTGAAATGAATATAAATAAATACACACCATTACGAGGGGGTTCTTACATACCATTACCTAAAAATATTCAGAGTACGAAAAGTTGTTTAAACATTAAAAACACTGACTCTCATTGTTTTTTATGGTGTGCAGTTGCATCTTTATTTCCAGTGAAAAAAAATGGTACACGCACTGCATCATATCCAGATTACAAACAAATATTTAAAATAGATGGGATGAATTTTCCTCCTACTAATAGAGATATAAAGATATTCGAAATGAATAATCCAACATTTACAGTAAATATTTACGGATTAGATTCAAAAAATCAACTTGTAGGCCCGCTCTACAAGACAGAATATCGTAGTATAAACCATATTAATTTATTATATATAGAAAATTCTCAACATGGGCATTATTGTTTAATAAAAGATTTTGAACGGCTTATTAGACACCAAGTAACGAGGCATAAAGGCAAAATATATTTTTGTGATGAGTGTATGTTATTTTTTTCCTCATATGATAGTATGGAGATGCATAATTGTGCTCGAATTAAAACGGTATTGCCCAGACCTGGTACAATCTTACAATTCACTCACTACGAGAGATTGCAACGTATTCCTTTCGTTATCTATGGTGATTTCGAAACTATGTTATTACCTCTTAATAACAACCAGAACTGTGAAACTAAATACACAAAATTAACAAAAAGACACGTACCAATAGCATTTGCTTATTATATATGTTGTGCATATGATTCGAGTTTAAATAAATTCATTTCATATCGAGGAAAAGATTGCGTTCATATATTTGTAAAGTCATTAACGGAACATGTTAACGAAATTCATAGAATTAATACGACTGAAAAGAAAAAAATGATTCCGTTATCATTGCAACAACAAATTGAATACAATAGCGCCACTCACTGTTATATATGTAATAATTTACTATTGGGTGATGTAGTTCGCGATCACTGTCACAGAACAGGCGTATACAGAGGCGCAGTACACTCACATTGTAACTTGCTTTTAAAGACTTGTACGTTCATTCCATTTTTCTTTCATAACTTAGCGGGGTATGATTGTCATTTATTTATAAAAGAGCTTAGTGAATCTGATGGCAGGATAGAGGTGATACCTAAAGGGAAAGAAAAATATATTTCTTTTACTAAATTCATAAAAAATGTATACGATGTTCGTGAGTCATATATTCCTCTCAGATTTGTTGATTCTTGTCATTTTCTCAACACGAGTTTAGATAAATTATCTAAAACATTAGAGTATGATAAATTCTTGAATCTCAGACGCTTTTTCTCTGATAAAAATAAATTTCGATTAGCATGCCGTAAGGGAGTGTATCCGTACGAATATATGGATAGTTTAGATAAATATAATGAAACAGTATTGCCACCGAAACAAAGTTTTTATAATACTTTAACATCAAATCATATTTCAGACGATGATTATAAACATGCTTTTGATGTATGGGAAAAATTTTCCATATGCAATTTAGGACAATATACTGATTTATATTTAATGATCGATGTTCTATTATTATGTGATGTATTTGAAAATTTTCGTACTGTTTGCCAAAAAAATTATAAACTAGATGCAGCTTTTTATGTAACCGCTCCTAGTCTTAGCTGGGACGCAATGCTTTTAAATACTGGTGTAAAATTAGAATTAATTTCTGACATTGAAATATATCAAATGCTTGAACAAGGCATCCGAGGCGGATTATCACAGTGTTCTTTACGATATGCAAAAGCTAATAATATTTATACTGAAGACTACAGGGAAGATAGACCAAATACTTATCTTTTATATTTAGATTGTAATAATTTATATGGATACGTGATGATGAAAAACTTACCGATTTCAGAATTCAAACTTTTACAAAGTGATGAATTATTATCTTTCGACATAGATTCATGTCATGAAAATTCAGACATTGGATTTATATTAGAGGTTGATTTAATCTATAACGAGGACTTACATGACTCTCACAAAGATTTACCATTTGCACCAGAAAAAATGAAACCTCCTGGAGGAAAGACTTATAAATTGATCGCAAATCTGTACAATAAATATCACTATGTTATTCATTATATGCATTTAAAACAGTGTTTAAATCATGGTTTGATATTGAATAAAATTCATAAAATTCTTTCATTTAAACAAAGTAATTATTTAAAACAATATATAGATTTGAATACAAGTTTGCGTCAATCCTCACAATCTACGTTTGAACAAGATTTTTTTAAATTGTTCAATAATTCAATATTTGGAAAAACTTTAGAAAACAAGCGGAAGCAAATATCTGTAAAATTAGTTGATCGATGGAGTGATGAAAAAAATTACACAAATAAATACATAGGTGCTGAAAAATTGATTGCTCAACCAAATTTTCATAATGTATCAATTTTTTCTGAAAATTTCGCAGCAGTTCAGATGGACAAGTCGGAAATTTTACTTGACCGTCCTATATACATAGGATTTACTGTACTAGAATTAAGTAAATCCCATCTTTATAGCTTTCACTATTCTTTTATTAAACCAAAATATGGGGATAGAGCACAACTGTGCTACACCGACACTGACAGTTTATTATATTACATAATACCTACAAATGATTGTATTTATAAAGATCTAAAAGAAAATCTTGAATTATTTGATACAAGCAATTTTAGTAGGAACAATATTTATGATTTACCACTAGTAAATAAAAAGGTACCAGGTCTGTTTAAAGATGAATTAGGAGGGACAATCGTTGATGAATTTGTAGGTTTAAGATCTAAACTATATTGTATAAAAACCGAAAACGATGAAATCAAAAAGGCAAAGGGAGTTAGCAAAGCAGTGTTAAATCTTTTAACTACAGACGAATACAAATCTACTCTTAAAACTAACAATACATTGCGCTCATGTATGAATGTATTTAAATCAATCAAACACACGATATTCTCGCAAGAAGTAAATAAATCCGTGTTGAATGCTAATGATGATAAAAGATTAATAATTGATAAATATAACACATTGCCTTGGGGACATTACAAATTATTTTAAGTATGCTATGTACAAATATATCTGATATTTTTTATAACCAAAGTGTACATCTATAAAAATATGTATGTATTTTTACCATTAAATTAAGTATATTACTGAGTTCATCTCTGTTTTTATTTCATAACCCTATAATTCTTTAAGAGACTACAACGTTTATGCTGAATAATGATTCACCATAATAATAATAATAATAAATATTATTATCGAAAGAGAAAAAAAGGTTTTGGATTTTTCAATGATATGCTGAATAAATTACCGTTTGAGCTACATGTACCCGGTTATCAGTTTTGCGGTCCTGGAACTAAACTCAAAGATCGATTAGCACGAGGTGATATGGGTATTAATCCACTTGATTCAGCTTGTCGCGAACATGATATAGCGTATTCGAAAAACAGAGATAATGTTCATATGAGAAATCAGGCTGATCGTATGCTAGCATCAAAAGCGATGAAACGAGTATTTAATAGAGATGCATCAATGAGTGAAAGAGCAGTTGCGTTAGGCATTGCGTCCGCGATGGGTGCCAAGTCAAAATTAGGTCTTGGTATCACAAATAAAAATAAAACAAAGAAAAAAATTAAAAGATCAAAGAAACCTTTCAAGCATGTTATTAAAATAGCTAAATCATCTATGTCTAAAGGATCTGATCCTATAAAATCTGCACTGAATGGTGTTCGTAAAGTGATTCGTCAAGTAGGAGGGAAAAAAAATATCAATTGTCCTAGAATTTTACCTCTGCCACAAAAAATTGGTGGAGTACTTCCTTTTTTAATACCACTTTTTGCTGGATTAAGTGCAACAGGTGCTTTGGCTGGTGGAGCTGCTGGAATCGCGAAAGCAGTCAACAATGCTAAAAATGCTGTAGAACAACTTAAAGAACAAAAAAGACATAATGAAAAAATGGAAGCGATATCTTTAGGAAAAGGAATGTTTCTTAAACCTTATAAGAAAGGTTTAGGTATTTATATAAAACCTTCAAAAAACTATTAACACTACCAAACAGAGCTCTTACAAATATTGATTTAACAAAATATGCTAGAATTTTAAATATTCCTAACTTTAGAGGTGTTTTTATGAGAAATGATTTACCTAACTCACCTCCTTGGACACATGAATCTGGTATAATAAACTTAGATAGTAAAGATGGTCCTGGAACTCACTGGGTAGCTTATAAGAAAAAAAACAATTGTGTCTTTTATTTTGATAGTTTTGGAAATTTACCACCTCCATCAAATTTATTATCATATTTAAAAGTGCAAAATGTAAAATACAATTATAAAAAATATCAAAGCTTCAATACATTCAATTGTGGACATTTGTGTCTTAAATTTCTTAGTGATAATTTAACTTAAATATATATCAGAACGTCAACTCATTATAGATTCAGTCATGAGTGAATCATGGACATTAACGTTAAGCGGTGTTGGACCCGTTTTAGAAGCACAATATTTTCCTCCTATTGAATTATCATCAAAAAACTATGTGCTTGGTTTAGTAGAATTCTTGACTTTTAATTCCATTCCCAATATCGATGAAAGAAATAACAAATTCTATATCGATGACAAAGTTATTGTAATTCCACCAGGTAGTTACGAAATCGAAAACATTGAAAAATATTTAACTGATGCATTAGATAAATTTAATATTTTCATATCGATAAAGCCTGATGAAAATCAATTGCGATGTAAAGTGAGATGTAGTAAAAAAGTTGATTTTACCCATAAAGATTCTTTGGGAAATTTGTTAGGATATTCTCCTAGAATTCTAGATCCAAACGTTGATTATTTATCAGATATACCTGTTTCCATAATCAAAGTAAACGCTTTGCGAGTAGAATGTAACATAACAGGAGGGGCGTATATTAATTCTAATCAAGCTCACATTATTCACGAATTTTTCCCCACGGTTCCACCTGGATATAAAATAGTAGAAGTACCATCGCAAGTCATTTATCTTCCTGTTATGGTTAAGGCAATACATAATATTCAGTTGAAAATAGTCGATCAAGACGGAGATCTAGTAAATTTCCGAGGAGAAATTATAACAGTGCGATTACATCTTAAGTCAATAGCATAGAATGGGTGTGGTTTATAACAGTAAAACCTATTCATATAATAACAACAGAAAATGGGTTTATCCACCCACTCGAGTTCGACCATTGAATCGGTTAACACATCGGAACATACAATTTCTAAAAGGGCTTGGCTTAAGACTTGTTTCAAACTCAATAAAAACAAAATAAAACTTAAATTTTTCTGTTTAATCTGCATT